>CM057339.1:405052649-406252649 GCA_030015575.1 Agapanthus africanus
GGTATTTTTGTGTCGTGATTGTTTTTCTCCATATTCTTTTTTATTCTTTTGTTAATAGCTAAATATATATATATATATATATATATATATATATATATATATATATATATATATATATATATATATATATATATATATATTATATATTATAAATCCACATTCTTTTTCCTTCCTTTTCACTTCCTTCCTTTCTTTCTCTCTTCATATCATGGGTACCCCACCTCGAAAAACTCTTGCCGAACTTTTGGTACCCACAACCAGACATAACTTCCTATGGTTCTTGCTTTGGCCGAACTTCGAATGATCCATCCTTGCCCAAAATTTCATTAAGAGATCGGATAGACGCGTCTAGGACAAACACTTGCTCTCCCCAATCCACTTTGTATCAACCTTTCCAACCCTTCCCCACCCTCTTATGTTGATACCCCTTTTACAAGTTGTCCTTTGTCCATCGCTGAACGTATTGAACAATCCCGTAGCCGATCTTTCACTCCTTTCACCACTTCAAATTCTTGGGATCAACAATTTCATTCACCTTCTTATCCAACTGTTGATCCTACCCCTGTCCAACCATTCAATTCCTACCAGTCCTACCCGACTTTTGCACCTTCCCTAGACATTGCTTCTACACAGCCTTTTGGGAATTTTCAGTATCCAAACAACTTTGAATCTTTTACTGAAACCCCTTCACAACCAATGTCTAGTCTAGAATAGTCCTTGGAAGACTTTAGGGTATCGTCAAGCCAACAGATGATGGATTTGAATGCGTCCATGGCCGCTCTCATACAACCTACTGACCCGGTAGCTAGTTTCCAGCTAGCTCCAAATTTTTCCAATGTATGATGAGGCGGTAGGACAGGCTGTGAATTTGAGTGGAGAGAGTGAGCTGTACCCCCTTCCGAATCAAGCCTACCCGGTCCAAATTGAATCCCACAACTCTTGTGTTGAAAGTCTATCAAGTGTCCCAAATGAATTATCAGTTGAAGATAGAATGTTTAATGAGTTGTGCGACTTTGTAGTATTTGATTTGCCAGATTGTGAAGGGACCTTGCCAAGTGAAACTACACCCCAAACCTTTTGACCTCTACACCTCCACTCTAGAACCTGAATTGATTGATATCCATGCTTTTGATGAGGTGTCTGAGAATATTGATTTTCACTTGATTAAGGATATTGACGCGGGGAATAATTTGGATGATGAACCCATAGATTTGGCTGAGTTTTTCTCTTCAAATCATCATCCGAGTCATTAAATGTTTTTTCGAACCCCATATGCGTCTTGATTTTTTTGAAAATTGCATGGATGAGATAAATTTTGAGGAAATATTGAGGATAGTACTGAGGATGAAATAGTTTTAATTGATGAGTCGAATTTTCCAATTCATCCTATCCCTTCCACTGACTGTGTACACCCTCCTGAACCTTTTAACCGATAACCTTCCTCAATCACTTCCCCCTACCGTTTCCATCGTTCCGACCATGCAAGAAACCGTCTCACTTTTCATTTCGTATGTCTGGTTTACCAAGTTCGGCGTACCCATGGTTTCTCACGAATCTTGAGGGATTTGACCCCATTTCTCGACGGATAAATATATTAGCACAATCGCTTTTCACACATCGGTCATCACAAATTGTGCTAATCTATTTTCTCCATTTGCACCCTCAAGTTCGTATTCCACTTCTTTTTCCCTTCCGCCATTCTTCTTCCTCTCATATACCGAGACCATATCCCGCTTCTCTCCGCATATGGTCTCGCGTATTCTCCATCTCTTTTCTCTACGCCTTCTTTCACCCAGCCACTGCTTTATCACGATAATATCTTGAATGGTTGGTGTTAACTTTTGGCCTGTGTAAGCCTTGTATAGCTTGATACTGTTCTCTTTCCCCCCTAATCCTGAATTTTAACGCTTAACAGTGGAAAACACTGTTTTACTTAAGTTTGGGGGGGACACTTTTTTTGTATATATTTTGTTTTCCTTTTTGTTTTGTATATAATTTGTTTTTAGGGAGAGCGCCGACAATTTTTGACCCTCTTGGTATAGCCTGACAGTGAGGGCACTGTCAAGTTAAGTTTGGGGGTGTGCTCGGTAAGCTTTCTTCGTTCGCATTCATTTGTATATTTTGCATTTGCATACCTTATTAAAAACATAAAAAAAAAAATCGAAAAATTTTCCAAAAATATAAAAACTTTGTCGTTAAGTTAGCTAATAGGGTAACTTAGATTTTTATTCTGAAAGTTTAGTTGATATATTAGAAATAACTAAATTCTAGGCTTAGGAATTGAAAACCCTAAAAATTACCCTCATTCTGTCTAACTTTGGTAAGTATACGTCCTTACAATTTTTGAGTTCAGTTCTTGAGTTAAGTCAAGATGAAGGAAAAGTATTGAAGCTCTACTGAAGGTTAAGTCTGAAAAAATAGTTTCTTTTCTTGAGTTCAAATTTAGAAAGTATATACCCTACAACTGCACTTACACGCACCTTAAAACTTTGGATAGTAGAGGATACCTAGAAATACTCTTGCCTGAAAGCCTAGTATGAAAGAAAAAACGGTATTTAAAGCTAAACACCAAAAGAGCATTATTGAAAAATATATCCGGTCTTGAAAAAGAAAAAGAAAAAGAAAAAAGAAAAAAAATAGAATAAAGTCAAGACCTGGAAACAGCTATTTACGCTTTAAAGTTCACACATTCAGTAATCGGTCGTTAGTGCCTCAAGATGCATTAATAGTCGCATGAAAGATGTGTGAGCAAATCCGTCCATCCTTAATGAAAAGAAGTAGTATTAGGTATTAGGGCAAGGGTATTATAGCTTGAATTGAATTCTTGAGTGTAGGGGTGCAAATACACACACACGTAGGGGTATACAATCGATGTTTGGATAAAAGATAGAAATAAAGAATAAGACTTATGTTTTCTGTAAGGTTGATAAAAATCCCTGATTTGAGGCCGCACTTTAGAAGGAAAACTCAGGAGAACCAAGGTTAAATAGATAGGAGGTATGAAAAATAAGGGTTGGATATTTCTAACTTAGGTTGATAGAATTTCTAACATAAATACTAAATTGTAAGAGTAGAATCGATGTTAACTTATAACACTCGCTTGACGGGATTTTGTGGGTGTAATCCGCTGAAAACCCTCAGGAGACAACACTCCTCCTACTAGGGACACCTAGAGGTTTAACGGCTTGTTGCACGTGCTCAGTGCAATCGCGTTCCCTGTGAAAGTGCGGTTAGGATTTTCTTTTTTGTGAATAATTGGTTTTGCTCGGGACGAGCAAAAGTTAGGTTTGGGGGTATTTGTTCATAACAGAATACTGCATTTTATACCGCCCATTCTTATGCTCGTGTGTTTATAGGTAGGTGCTTTTAATTTGTGTTTGTTACATATTTACAGATTACAGGTTTCCAGTACAAATATTGCAAATCAAGACAAAATCTCCACAGTTACACCAAATACAGAACATCTGTTGACAACAGATAAAAGCCGGGTTCCGGTCATCCATATCCGTCCAGTGCTGCGTACCGGTTCCAGAGACAAGACATATGACAGCGGTCATTCATGTCTCGGACAAGCACAGAGCACGAGGGGGGCTGCACAAGAATCAATGGGTGCGCGGAGCTCGAGAGAGATAGAAGTCAAAAAGTAAAGAAAAGATAGCAATCTTGGACTAGGAAATCTGAAGATATTCTGGAGGACTTTTGTGCAGTTTAAAGATTTCAAACACAAGGACAAAGGGAACCAGGGCACACGACAAAAACTGATGGCCTAAGCCCTCTTTATGGCCACGGAACCGCGGCCTAAGCATGCTTAGGCCGCGGAACCGCGGCCATATAGGCTCCTTGCTGGGTCAGTTTTCAGGGGCATATTGGTACATTCATTTTAAGCCAGATTATTGTCCTAGGTTTTCAACCCTCCTCCTATAAATACCCCAGATCTGAGCCAAACCAAGGGATCAATTCTTTGTTCCTCTTTTTGTTAGGATTTAGTCTTTTTCTTCTTCTTCTTCATTCTTTTCTCCATGAAAATTGTAGTGAGAGCTTTTTGAGTGGAAGATCAATGAAGATGAGGGCTTTTGTATCATTCTCTTTTGTTTAACTTCCTCTTGAGATTCTTGCTTTCTCTTGATCTTTCAACCTCTTCATTGAGCTTGAAAGGTTAAGAGTTTGTTATTGATCTCAAGGGTCGTATTTTCTTATGGAATTAGTGCTTCATTTCACATGCGTTCTTTACCCTTCTCTTGATCTTGCAACCTCTTGATTGAGCCTGCAAGTTTAAGGGTTGGCTATTGATCCCATGCTTGTCTTGAGTTCTAGTTTCTTGTTCTTTTTATTGCTTATTTATTACTTGCTTTTTATTACCTTGCTTTACTTTCTTGCAATTTATATTCATGCACTTAATTACTTGTAATCTTTTCTTTTCTTTGTTCTTTTCATTTACTCTTCTTTGTTCATTTTGTGAATGTTGTAATTATCATTGTTAAGAATCAATACGGTATTGTAAGTTAAGATTTTCTTTGCTCCTTTCCTTTTCCCATTATTTTCCTTTGAACTCCGCCAGAACGATACGCAAGCGCTCCGTTAGGCACCCTACCCTGACAAGGTAACGGTGATTCCTAACCGCGACCGGTTGCGTTCGGTTTGGCCGGAGGCGAAAGCAAGAGACAGGAACGGAAGGACAAGGGTAAATAAGCCGTATTCCACGAATACCGCGCTTAAATCTCCTAATCCACGTTGTTGCCGATTGCTCTAGCTTCAATTGGTCAAGACTCGGCTCAAAGGTTTTGAGTACGGATTTTTTTAGCTTATAATCTCGTATCTTTTTCTTAACAACTTTATACTTGTAAATAATACACTTAGGATAGAATCGAACAAACACATACAAATTCTTTATTGACTCGTCTAAGACAAGAACGGACATACAACCATCTCCCTGTGGATCGACCCGTGCTCAACCGGCTAGCTGCATAGCGACACCGTCCTGATCGCGGTTATACTTTAGAATTTTGAACATCCGACATGCTAAAAGCGTGCGATCAGGACCTACAAGTGTTGTTCACCGAATGGGGAAATTTCGCACCATAGGTGGAACTGGGTGGGGGAACGTTTATTGTGCCCGTGGATTGTATACAAGGGATCAATGTTGACCCCGTGTAGGGCAACTTGGGGAGTATGATGGCTTAAGAACAGGTTCAGATCCCTGTAACTTAAGGTTTTCGAATCCTATGAGTCGTGAGGGTCTCATAGGGGGGATTCTCCTTACGAGTCGTGAGGATCTCGTAAGTGCAATTTCTCCTTAGGAATCGTGGGGATCCCTAAGTGTTTCGCTCCCTTTTGTGAGTCGTAAGGATCTCACACAGGTATTTTCTCCTTATAAGGTCGAGAGGACCTTGCAAGTGTACATGAATTTTTTACGAGTCTGCGCCCTTGCGGGTTTTCACAAACTCGCCGGCAGTCCTGCTGTTTTTTACTCGCGGAGCCCTTTCGGGTTTTCATCCGTTCCTATTTCGCTTGTGGAAGTACCGTTTTTCCCTTTTTTTTGACAACGAGATTGCGTCCTTTCAGGTTTTCACAAGCTCGTCGGTAGCCCTGCCATTTTTAACTCACGGCGCCCTTTCGGTTTTTCATCCGTGCCCATTTCGCTTGTGGACGTACCTTTTTTTTATTTTTATTTTTTATCACGGTGGGACTTCGCCACCGGGGTAGCTGTGCAGGCAACGGGATTTGAGTTACAGTCTTTGCCGCTGGGACCTGTGGACTTGAATTCCACTATCGCCGTGTTTGAGACGACGTATTTAATTTAAGGACATTACGGTCCATTGTTAGTTTGGGGACATGCCGGTCCATAGCTTCGAGGCGATGTTTTGCCGGATACTACTTACAGAGTGCTGACTCAGGATGATAGCGAGCAGATACGAGCGTCGTCATCTATCGTTAACCTGAGTTGTGACTTGTCAGGGGTAGTATTTCTTAAGGAAGCGACCGTTTATTGGCCGGAAGGGTCTTTCTCCATGCATATCCATGAGCAAATAGGCACCACCTTGATAAACATTGTCTTTGACGTATGGGCCCTCATAGTTGGCTCGAATTCCCTCCATTTGGCACGGTTGGGGATCATAGGTCTTTTGATAACTAGCACGAGTTCGCCTTGGCGGAATGCTCTCGGCCTAGTTAGTCTTTCGTATGAGCGCTTCATCCTTGCTTTGTAAGCTTCTAGGTTTTGCTGCGTCATGAGACGAGTTTCATCGAGGGCATCGAGCTCCTCAAGCCGAAGGTGGGCATTTTCTTCATCCGTCAACTCATGTCGGACCGCTACTCGTAGTGAGGATAGCTCTATCTCCAAGGGAAGTACCGCTTTCGTGCCGAATACCAACGCGAATGGCGTGGTATTCGTGGTTGTTTTGAACGCGGTTCGATAAGCCCAGAGAGCTTCATGCAATCTCTCATGCCAGTCCTTTCTATTTCTAGACACCGTCTTCTTTAAGATCTTCGTCAAGGTTTTGTTGAAAGCCTCAGCTAGACCATTAGCTCGGGGATTATAGATTGAAGAGTATCTCCAATCTATATTATGTTGCTGCACGAAGCGGCTGATCTTATGGCTTCTGTAGGCCGACCCATTATCCGAGATGATCCGTCGCGGAGTGCCGAACCAGTAAATGACATGTGTCCTGAAGAAATGGAGGATGTTCTCCGTCTTCACCTCTCTTAGCGGTATTGCTTCGGCCCATTTAGAGAAGTAATCGGTTGTCGCCAATATGAACCGATGTCCCTTGGATGATGTTGGTTCGATAGGCTCGATTATATCGGTTCCCCATATTTTGAACGACCAGCTTGCCAGTGTTGGGTGTAGCGGATTCGGATGCTGATGGATGAAGTTCCCGTGAATCTGGCATGAGTGATACTCTTTGCATATTCAAGGCAGTCCTAAATCATTGTGGGCTAATAGTAACCCATTCTCTTGATCTTTAGCTTCATCTTTGGCCCAGCTTGATGGAAACCACAGAGTCCATCGTGAGTTTCTTGGACGACTCTCCTTGCTTCTTCTAGTCCTAGGCATCTCAACCACTGACAGTCGAATGATCTTTTATATAGAGTATCATTGACGAAGGCGAAAGACAGAGCTCGTTTCATGAGCTGATGTCTTGAAGATGCGTTTTCGGGCATTCGATGGGATTTGAAGTAGTCTATGAAGACTTCTTTCCAATTCTTAGCCTTTTCTTTGTCCTCTACTTGGAAGGCCGCTTGTTTGGTCGCTTCCTCTTCTTCGGACAACTCAGGAGATATTTTTGCTGGTGCGAGAATCCGGCGGCTTTACACAATGATCCTTACGTCATCAAGGTTTTCGTCGGCCAGTTCTTTAGCGAGCTTAGCTAACGCATCTGCCTTGCTATTTTCCGTCCGTGGTATGCTTTCCAGGATGTAGGAGGGGATTTGAGTCAGCAGTTGCCGCACTCTTTCGCCATATTTTACCAACTCTGGCCTGCATGTATGATAGTCGCCCTTTACTTGGCTAACAACCAGCTGGGAGTCTCCATATGAGGAGGTTCTCGATTCCTATGTCAATGGCGATCTCGAGACCTGCTATTAGAGCCTCATATTCAGCCTCGTTGTTTGTCCTTGGCTCTGTTAAGGAAAGGGCGAAACGCATTATCCCTCCTTGCGGAGTCACGAGGATAAGGCCCATCCTGGCTTTGATTATGGGGGTATTTTGCTTTCGCTTCTTCATAGACGATGCTCCATCGAAATAAAGTTCCCATTGGGTATCACTCCCTTCTTTCTCTCCGTCAATTGTGTCGACGCATATTCATCCGGCAACTCGCAATTTAAAGGAGAGTCAGCGGGTATCGGATGCTCTGCGAGAAAGCCGGCAATTGCCTAGCCTTTCACTACCTTGAGAGGTTTATAGATTATCGAGAATTCCATCAAAAGGAGGGTCCATTTGGCAAGTCATCCCGTTAGTATGGATCTTGACATCAAATATTTGAGAGGATCCACCTTTGATATGGATGGACCTCATGTGCCAAGGCGTAATGTCGGAGCTTCGTTACCGCTAAGATTAATGCCATGCAATGCTTTTGAATGAGGGAGTAGTTGTTTTCTACCCCCAGGAGAACTCGACTCAAATACTAGAGAGCTCTCTCCTTTCCCTGATCGTTTTTCTGTGCCCATAGTGCGCCTAAAGAACCTTCAAGGGCTGTTGTGTACAGGATGAGGGGCTTTCCTTTGACCGTAGCGGTCAGTACCGGCGGGTTCTGCAGTTATTGCTTGATTTCGTCTAGCGCATTTTTGCATTTACGATCCCAAATGAACGGGGTACCCTTCTTCATTAGATGGCTGTAGGGGCGGCATTTTCCGGAAAGGTTAGCTATGAACCGTCGGATATACGCGAGCTTTCCTTGGAGAGACCGCAGTTGTTTGAGAGTTCTTGGCGTGGGCATTTCCATGATCGCCTTGATCTTCAATAGGTCTATTTCGATACTTCGGTGTCGGATGATGAATACTAGGAATTTGCCTGAGGATACTCCAAACGCGTATTTTAGAGGATTCATCTTCAGATTATATTTCCGATGGCGCTGGAACACAATTTTCAGATGCCCCCAGTGCTCCTCGTACGATTTTCTTTTCACTACGAGGTCGTCGATATCAATCTCGTGTATGAGGTCATCGAAGATCTTTGTTATGGCCCTCTGATAGGCAGCGTCGGCGTTCTTCAGATCGAAAGGCATCACTTTATAGCAGATTATGCCTAGTGGAGTCCGGAAGGCGGTGTGCTTTTGGTCTTCAGGATGCATTTTTATTTGATTATACCCTGAAGATCCATCCATGAAGGAGAAGATTTTATGAGTGGAAGTGTTATCTATCATCAGCTCGGTAACCGGTACTGGGAAGTCATCCTTCAAGCAAGCTTTGTTGAGGTCCTGGAAGTCCACGCAGATGCATACTGTCCCATTTTTCTTCATCACTGGGATAATTTTGGCGATCCAGTCGGGGTATTGAACTTCTTGGATGAATTTAGAGTCAATTATCTTCTTGACTTCGGCATTGATGCTCATCTCGAGTTCGAGCCGCATTCTTCTGGGCGCCTGTTTGAATGGCTTGACGTCCGGCGATATAGCCAGTTTATACACAGCTATTTCTGGATCTAGTCCCGACATCTCAGAATAGTTCCATGCGAAGCAGTCTTTATACTGCATAAGCACGTCTTTTAGTGTAGTCACCTGGTCATCGAACAACGGCTCGCTAACGAACGTTGGCATTGGTTCATTTGTCATCCCTAAGTCAATTTTCTTCAGATTGTCTGCTGTGGTGTGTATCCCGTCTTCCAGATCTTTTGGCGCCGGTGGAAATTCTGAGATCACCTCGTCCCCATCTGAAGGGTTGCTAGGCACGCGCACAAGGGTCTACGAGGCATCAACCATGCCCGATTAAAAATTTAGCCGTGCCGAACAACCCGATACAAGATCTTAAACTAGAGATTAGGCGAAAACTAGCATGCAAAACACTTTAACGCTAAGTGAGTGGGATTACAACCTTTGTAGATCCGGTCCTTCACTTCATATGCTCCGTGTTGTGGTCCCTTCGCTGCGATCATCGGGTTCTGGACTCTCGAGAGGTTCCACGAAGAGAAAGATGCAACCTTTGCTTCCGATCTTCGATACTAAGATGATCTACCTTGAAGTTTCTTTAACACAAGCTAATACTCATGAAATGATGTGAACACCCTCATCTAAATGGCAAGGGAAGATGAGGATGATGAAGTAGGATTTTTGCTCTCTTTATTTATCTTTTTCTCATATTTATCCATCATAAAAATCAAAGCAAGAAACCATTTCAAGCAAAGAAGAAGAAGGAAGAAGATGATGAACAATATTAGAATCCTTTTGTGATGAATAGGAAAAGAATGATAATGATCAATAATGCAACCATGGTTGCTAAACCATTGTAGAGAATTAACCAAGGGTGTAGGGTTTGGGTTAGGTTAAAGATGAGTCATGCGTAAATATCTTTTCCATGACAACAAAACCTTCTAGAATCATCTAGAAATAATTAACCCAAATCAAACCCTAATCTTGTTTAATCTCTACTAAACATGTTGCATTATTTATCATATCATGTTACAATATTATATATCATATATATAATATTTATCGTAACAAAAGAAAATAATACAATTAACATATATCGCATATATATCAATGTATTACCCGAGTGAGAAAAAGAATGTTTTAGTGAGCTAATATTAGTTAATGCAATTTAATATATCATATATATTATTATACATTAAATTATCGAATCAACACTTGATTCGACAATCCGGCTATATCGCATATAACCGACTAATATTTATCCGTACCGATTCATCGAATCAACACTTGATCCGATGACCCGGCTGATATCAAATATCGCGAGAATATAATACGGTATCACATATCGCATTATCCTCGGTCCCGCACATATCACATATGTGCCCCTACTCCGTTTTGCCTGAGTCAAGAAACCTCTGTGTAGGACTCTAAAGAATCGTCAATACGCTGGCAGTAGGTGATGATCATATCAAACACCCACAAGCTGCAAGCGGTCAGCTAAACGTAACAGCCACCCAGGTATTGAACGCTCAGAAGATCAACAAGCAAGCCTGTACATTCTCCTGTGAATCCAAACAGTAACACTCCCGTACAGTCCGGTCTCGTCGTCTGATATGTTGCATATCTCGCCTAGGGGTGGTAAACGTCAGACCCCAGTAGCTCGATCAGTCGTGTCGATATGAGGTCTATAACAGTTCGAGAAACTACTGATAACACTTACCAGTAAATCTCAGTAACCCTGGCCAGGGATTTCCGGTTATAGCCAATCGAACACAGCACAACATCAACTCCCTATACCGGGAGAGACGAATCCCCTCCTATCGCTCATTACCTCCATGTGATTCGGGACTGTACCCAAAAGCCACCTTTTTGCACGCCCTCTTGGACGTGGTATGATGGAAATCAAAGCACAGTGGGAATCACACAAGACTCTATGACGATCTCGGGTCAACAGACTACTCTGTACCAGTGTCACCGGAGAACTGCCATCTGACGTGAGGTATAATACCATCTGGGAGTTCTCGGCGAGTCCGTCCAGTGTACCCAGTCTCCACTGAGCACTCGTACACCATCCTTGATGTCAAACACCGATGGATATGGGATCATCCATCGCCCATCATATGGGTCAAGATGCGTATACGCTAGTCTACTCTGGTGCATCGATGCCCTGTCTCGATACACCCTCGACTAGGAACAGTTATAGGATGTACTCGTCGACTACCGTGGCCCCACTAGTATGATCTCATCATAGTCCCAGTAGTCGAGTACATATCCTAAGGGCTTTATCAACAAGTATCATAGAGACAATCAGAGTACATGTTAAGATAAAGTACAACCAGATAGCATACTATCATGTCGAGCAAGAAAGTCCTCCCTATATATGTCCAAGCATCCATTACAATATACATCGTATGTACAGTAATGGCCTCTAGGGCATACATATAACTAACAATCTCCCACTTGCACTAGGGCCATCTGTTGTGGTATCGCATACCCAACAATTAGCTGCGGTTGAAGTATCTCATACTCAACTATCCCATAAAAGTCTCTACTGGGAAAAAAGGCCTTTGTGAGTGGATCCGCGCTGTTGTCCTCTGTGTCTACTCTCCTAACCTCGATCTCCCTGGAGATCAACCATCTCCATGATCAGGTGATACTGCCAAAGAATTATATCTGGATTTCTGATGGGACGGTAGTTCCTCGGCTAAAGCCACAACTCCATTGTCAGACAATGGTAGGAACGAAGTTCATCTCATGAACTTATATATATCCAGACTGCCTCTTTGGTAGCATCCTTGGTAACGATGTATCTTGCCTTTAATCGTCTAGTATGTCACGGTATCTAGCTTGGAACTCTTCCAACATACCGTCCCTCCACTGAGGGTAAAGACAATGCCTGCGACTGACATTCAGTCGTCCTTATCACCCTGGAACCTTTCCAGTGATTCTCCTCAGGATCGATTGATACCATCTTACTACAACTAGTGAGAATCCTGACATCCAATTAGATCTATCTCATAGATCCATAACTCAGGATTTAGGAGGTATCATTTTGATCCTATATGGAGAATCCTTGTGATAAGCGGAGATTAACCGAGCGTAGCATAGGAAACTCCTTCCCTATCAAGAGTATGTCATCCACGTACTCTACGAGGATCACCACCATACTCTCTACTACCTTTTTGTATATACAAGGTTCATCTACCATTTTGATGAAGTCAAACTCTTTGACTACCACATCAAAAACAGATGTTCCAACTCCGCGATACCTGTTTTATCATATAAAACATCTTGCACACGTTTCCGCTGCTCCCACTGTCTACGAAGCCCTCTGGCTGTGTACTTATAGACGTTCTCTTCTAAAACATAATTTAGAAAAGCAGTCATGACACCCAACCACCAGATATCGTAGTCATGGTATGTAGCCGTGGCAAGTAGGATCTGGATGGACTTAAGCATAGATCCTTAGAAAAGGTTTCAACATAATCCATACCTGGTCTATGATGCAAACCATTAACAAGTCTAGCTTTGAAAGTCTCAACTTTTCCATGTACACCAAGTAATCTTCTCAAGATATACTTGCTCCTGATGGGGATTTAACCCTTCAGATAAAGCAACCAAAGTCCATACTTTGTTGGTGTATAAGGATTCCATCTCAGATCGATAAGCATCCAGCCATTCTTACAGAGTCCTACTCCTGATGGCCAGCTCGAAACTAGTTGGGTCATCATCTCATGATGCAATCCTCGCTCCCACTGTCATGGAGAAACCTAAGTATCTCTCAGGTGGGTGAGGAACCCTATTAGATCGGCGGAGAGGCTGAGGTTCGTTGGAAACTATTGAATCCTTTGGTTCTACCAAATCATTAGCTGCAGTTTGTATAGCTGGAACATTTCCAGTTCTACATGACAGACCTTACCTCAAGCTTGTCCGGATTTTGCTTTTAGACATAGGCCGGACAATCCAAATCTTAACAAACTTAAGATATGGGCTCTTCCCTTTCCATATCACATATGAAGTGGTAGGCTTCTGATTTGATTTGAACCCTATTCAATAGGTATGCAACTTCACAAGTGCATAACTCCCTAAAGGAAATAGGAAACTCAGTAGTACTCATCATAGAGCACACCATATCACATAGGGTGCTATTGCTCCACCCCGATACACCATCTCACTATGGTGTATACGGAGGAGTAATGCTGAGAGAGAATCTCATTCTCCTTTAGAATAGTCCAGGAATTCCGTGCTCAAGTATTCTCCTCCTTGATCTCATCAAAGGACATAATACTTATACCCGTTGTTGGTTCTCTACTTCTAACTTATATTCCGTGAATATCTCAAAAGGTTCGGACTTGTGTTTCAACTGGAACATATGTCTGAATCTTGAGAGATCATCAGTGAATATAATGAAGTACAAAGAACCGGTCCTGGCATGTGTAGACAGGGGACCTTCATACATCAACATGTATCAATCCCAAGAGTTCACCAACTCTTTCTCTGTTTCCAATAAACAGAGGTATGGTCATCTTATCTTTGTGACATGACTGGCAAGTTTCACAAGATGTAAATTCAAACAGATTTAAATGTGCATCTCAATGTAACTTAGCTAGTCGGGTCGCATTGACATGACCTAGTCTACAATACCTCAAGAAGGATTCGTTCATTTCTGAACACTTCCTCTTGTGTGTGTTCCGTATACTAAGAACTGCAGTTTGATTTAGAACGTCAATGCTTTTAGATAACGTGCCTGAACCGATCAACTCTTGATATAGGAAATGTTCAAAACATTATCCAACAATATAAAATTATATCCCTTCTTTACTAATAAAGAGACTGATATGATTTTGTATATCAGGTTCGGTATCTAATAGCATTTGTTCAGAATCAATGTATTCTGGTAATACAGGGTGACAGTGACCAACAGACTTGGCTGCAACACTTGCACCGTTTTCTGTCTCATGAAACTTATCACCCGTTCTCAGTTCTCTACTTATCTGTAGCCCATGTAACAGATTACATATACGGGATCCTGATCTGGTATCACATACCCAGGACGTAAAGGATACTGAGAAACAGTTCTCTGTAATGAACACACCCGAAGATGATGCATCAACATGCACATTCTTCGTTTGGGCGGCACGGGAAATCTGGTATTCCCCAATTTCCTGCTCTATCTTATAACAATTATAAGTTGGAGCGGGACCAATGTTCCCCAGCTCAGTATAACAAGCGGGTTCGGTCAATATATCCTTTTTATTATCTTGATTAAGGCGTGATATGGTCGCTACCTGGAGAGAGAGAGAAGAAAACACTCAGCGTATGCTCTTGCAAGATTAGATTGGTTATCTAATATATCTAATCAGGATGTCTCCCACTGTTTTAATCAAATCTTCCTTCAAACCCTAAAAGGAAAGACTAGCCGGGATTAATTACACGCTACAAGTTCGCCAATCTTTCAGCCAGGCCAGTGTCGGTACTTTGAGGGAGGTCCCCCGTGCTTTCGCACGAACCTAATTAATGTAAACCTCATTTTCCCAGGGGCGTAACCCCGTTAACACCTTTCTAGACACCTACTTGATCGGCTAATTGTAATGTGTAAAACTCTCCCAGGAGTAACTCTTACTCGCAGCGGGTATTGGGATCCAACTATCTCATAGAAGATATGCAATCTCATTGGGAATTTCAACACTTGAAATTCCCAATAATATTTTGCCCCTAGCATCTTATGACCTTGGCTAAGGTCAACAAATCATAAGTGTTAGCCAAGTTCAACCCGTCATTTCCCGATTGAATTAAACCCACCAGCACGACCCTTGGCTAAGGTCAACAAAGTCGCACGACTACCCTAACTCAATCGCATCATATGCTTATACAGATAATCACTAATCAGCTACCGCACACTACGCCTTGGCTAAGGTCAACAAACGCAGCACGAATACTAACCAGTACTTATCTGAAATGACGGAGGGCTACGACAGGTTTTTAGGAAAACCCTTTGCGTAATGAACTTGATATCGTTGTAGAATCGAGTGATTTTAAATGGAATGTTTTTGAGGCTTTTCTAGTTTTGCTAAAGGGGTCACTCCCGGTGAAGGGATCGTCGGCCCTTTCCTCGTCGAATGAGGTGCTGGATATATCATATATATCACTGTGCAAAGCAGAAACTATAGAAGCAATCAAAAGACAAACCGAGTTTGTAGCATCTGCCAGTTATCGCTAAAGGAGTCACTCCCGGTGAAGGGATCTCGGTCCTTTCCTTATCGAATAAGGTGCTGGATGTTCTACAAGGAACACCGCTATGCAAAGCAAGAACTAGAGCTACCAATTTTTAAACAAGTTTCTACAACATCTTAGGTTTCTTTTATTTCATTAATCTCATTAATGAAGTCCCATTTTAATATGCTTCGCAAGCATCACATTTGAAACGAAATCTGTAATATAACATATATCTCATATATATAATATAAACATTCGTCACAGGCAGTAATATGATCTCATCACAGAACATTGCAGCAGAAGAACATATATGAAATATTGGATATACTAGGACGTCCGTGTTTTCAATACGAGCCTGTATAAAACACGGATTCCACGGTCGCGATGAATAGCCAAACCCACATCCCTAGACTCCTACGAGAGCGGCAAGCAACACTGCCAATTCTAAGGTTAGGAGACCCGGTCTCGACTCCTCGAGATGGTCTCCCACTGGACCCTAGAACCCGGTTACTTGTGCTCCCCGCCTTGGGTCTACCTAATGCGGAAAAGTAAATAATATACAACGGTGACATCTTCCGCTACCTGGAAGTGCCCCAATAAAAGAATATTACATACAGATGAATTTTACATGAATGAAAAAGAAAAAACAACTCTCATCTCACATAAAACCCCCGGCTATTCAAACGACGATCCAATACAACATATCACAGCAACACATAATATCTCATATCATCAACGTAAGCAAGTATGCGTATCCCGATTGTCGTTGATGTATAGCAACGAAGCCGGCGATACACCACATACTATGCTTACGGTCACAGAAAAGAAAGTGTAAAACTACAACAGTTGGAATCCGCAACCTCCTTAGACATCGCATGCCTAACCAAATGAATTCCTTAGACATCGCATGCCTAACAATTATAAACCCCGCATTTTAGTCTCATTATCGAAAACTCCTTTCCATATCAAGTCGGGCAATTCAACAAGATTCCCGACGTCCTGATCGAATGCTCGTCGCAAACTTTAGTAGACGGCCGCACCCCCAGATGCCGTCGACGAAGTGCACTAAGGCGGAACACTGCTGCCGCGAGCACCCGAACGGATGCTTTCGGCGACGGGGTTCTCCTACAGTCACTTGGTCGGGGCTATGGGGCGTGGCTGTCTATTAAGTTTACCCGGCGAGTATCCGCGTACGCTACGTGATTGCGACGGACTTTTGATCACATCAAAATTCCGTGGCAACCGATCATCTGAGACTAAACTGCTATGTTTATAATATTCAAATCAGTTATCTCATAACTACCTGTGGATTCCAAATATTGTATCACATTCCAGATAAATAGAAAAAGTTAAACTTTCCGATCGAATCATCAAGCACCCAAGATTTCCCCAATATATCTCAACACTTGAGATCAGTTTAAAAACATCCATTACATGCCACAGTACAATGGTCCAGCCGTAGAAGGGTCAAGCCAACGCCTCACATGTGGCACGCCGTACTGCCCCAAACCCTAAGGTTCAAAGGGCAGTTCAAGACGGTCATATAATCGAGTTAAGGTTTGTTGTCTTCTAGAGGGTCCACCGAGTTACTTGCATGACTTAGAACATTCTTAAACACGAGAAAAATCCAACTTTTGAAAAATTTTCCGACAGGGGAAAAAGTGAGTTATTGATCTCCGTTCGAACTTTTTAACAGTTTCTAAAATTTATCCGGAAAACACACATAGACAAAATCTGATAATCCGATCAAATCATCGAATCCCCAAAACAACCCCAGAAAATTCAACTCTTGAATAAATATTAAAAAATTCCCAGAAAATCCAGCATAATAAAATAGAAGTTACTGTGCAAACAGAAATTGATGACGTCATCATTGCGCCGCGGAACCGCCGCAGAAGTCATGCTTCTGCCGCGGTTCCGCCGCGTGTTGTACTGTTCATCAAATAATTTTTGTACCGTAATTCTTAGAATTTCCTGCTGAATTTTTAAAGCATTTTTAATGTGGAAAAATCCCAGTTTTTAGAAAAAGTCCAGAGAGCGGGTTTTATCGGGGTTTCGGGTTTCGATCGGACTTTAAACTTCGTCTAGACTTCGCCTAAAGCTCTAGCTTGACTCTGATACCACTGTAGGGTTGCTAGGTACGTGCACAAGGGTCTACGAGGCATCAACCATGCTCGATTAAAAATTTAGCTGTGCCGAACAACCCGATACAAGATCTTAAACTAGAGATTAGGCGAAAACTAGCATGCAAAACACTTTAACACTAAGTGAGTGGGATTACAACCTTTGTAGATCCGGTCCTTCACTTCATATGCTCCGTGTTGTGGTCCCTTCGCTGCGATCATCGGGTTCTGGACTCTCGAGAGGTTCCACGAAGAGAAAGATTCAACCTTTGCTTCCGATCTTCGATACTAAGATGATCTACCTTGAAGTTTCTTTAACACAAGCTAACACTCATGAAATGATGTGAACACCCTCATCTAAATGTCAAGGGAAGATGAGGATGATGAAGTAGGATTTTTGCTCTCTTTATTTATCTTTTTCTCATATTTATCCATCACAAAAATCAAAGCAAGAAACCATTTCAAGCAAAGAAGAAGAAGGAAGAAGATGATGAACAATATTAGAATCCTTTTGTGATGAATAGGAAAAGAATGATAATGATCAATAATGCAACCATGGTTGCTAAACCATTGTAGAGAATTAACCAAGGGTGTAGGGTTTGGGTTAGGTTAAAGATTAGTCATGTGTAAATATCTTTTCCATGACAAAACAAAACCTTCTAGAATCATCTAGAAATAATTAACCCAAATCAAACCCTAATCTTGTTTAATCTCTACTAAACATGTTGCATTATTTATCATATCATGTTACAATATTATATATCATATATATAATATTTATCGTAACAAAAGAAAATAATACAATTAACATATATCGCATATATATCAATGTATTACCCGAGTGAGAAAAAGAATGTTTTAGTGAGCTAATATTAGTTAATGCAATTTAATATATCATATATATTATTATACATTAAATTATCGAATCAAGACTTGATTCAACAATCCGGCTATATCGCATATAACCGACTAATATTTATCCGTACCGATTCATCGAATCAACACTTGATCCGATGACCCGGCTGATATCAAATATCGCGAGAATATAATACGGTATCACATATCGCATTATCCTCGGTCCCGCACATATCACATATGTGCCCCTACTCCATTTTGCCTGAGTCAAGAAACCTCTGTGTAGGACTCTAAAGAATCGTCAATACGCCGGCAGTAGGTGATGATCATATCAAACACCCACAAGCTGCAAGCGGTCAGCTAAACGTAACAGCCACCCAGGTATTGAACGCTCAGAAGATCAACAAGCAAGCCTGTACATTCTCCTGTTAATCCAAACAGTAACACTCCCGTACAGTCCGGTCTCGTCGTCTGATATGTTGCATATCTCGCCTAGGGGTGGTAAACGTCAGACCCCAGTAGCTCGATAAGTCGTGTCGATATGAGGTCTATAACAGTTCGAGAAACTACTGATAACACTTACCAGTAAATCTCAGCAACCCTGGCCAGGGATTTCCGGTTATAGCCAATCGAACACAGCACAACATCAACTCCCTATACCGGGAGAGACGAATCCCCTCCTATCGCTTATTGCCTCCATGTGATTCGGGACTGTACCCAAAAGCCACCTTTTTGCACGCCCTCTTGGACGTGGTATGATGGAAATCAAAGCACAGTGGGAATCACACAAGACTCTATGACGATCTCGGGTCAACAGACTACTCTGTACCAGTGTCACCGGAGAACTGCCATCTGACGTGAGGTATAATACCATCTGGGAGTTCTCGGCGAGTCCGTCCAGTGTACCCGTCTCCACTGAGCACTCGTACACCATCCTTGATTTCAAACACCGATGGATATGGGATCATCCATCGCCCATCATATAGGTCAAGATGCGTATACGCTAGTCTACTCTGGTGCATCGATGCCCTGTCTCGATACACCCTCGACTAGGAACAGTTATAGGATGTACTCATCGACTACCGTGGCCCCATTAGTATGATCTCATCATAGTCCCAGTAGTCGAGTACATATCCTAAGGGCTTTATCAACAAGTATCATAGAGACAATCAGAGTACATGTTAAGATAAAGTACAACCAGATAGCATACTATCATGTCGAGCAAGAAAGTCCTCCCTATATATGTCCAAGCATCCATTACAATATACATCGTATGTACAATAATGGCCTCTAGGGCATACATATAACTAACACCATCTTCATTTGCAAAGCACTGGGAGAGGTCGTCCACATTCTTATGCTCTCCCTCCTTTGAGAATGTTATCATGTGGCAGGTACGAGCTCGTTTCTAAGCTCGATATTGATATGGACTTTCCTTCGCAGTATAGGTTGCTCTTGGCTCATGCTTTCGTGGTGGGGCTACCCTCCAATTGTCGGACAGAGCGAACCTGCCTTGCTGATACTAGTCTTCGACCCGGTCTTTGAAGGTGAAGGAATCTTCAAGAGGATGTCTTATTGCTCAGTGGTAGGAGCAATAAGCCGGATGATAGACCCCGTTTATTTGCTCAGGGTGCCGAGACTCTGGGAGCGTCATCATTTGGTGCTTCATGACAAGGTTGAATATCTTCCTTGTCTTTTCCTGGGGGAAAGAATATTCCCGACCCATTTTTTTCATCAACGATGAATTCCAGCGGACCTTTTCTTGATCGCGCAGCTTCTTGAATCCGCTTCATTGTTTTTGGACGTCATTCCCGTTCTTCACCTTGTTGTTGCTTCTATGTCGGGCTTTTTTCTTGCCACGAGAGTGCACAGCAGGCTGGGGGTGAAGGGAATCGTTATCTTCCGTAGTCTGCTCAATGTAACGTTGCGTTCTGGCTTTCTCGTAAATGGCCATTTTGCGGCCGTGGTCATCCCGAACCTTTTGACCCACTTCCCTTATTATCTTGTCGATCTGTTCTTCAAATGACGGACTCGGTATTCTTACGGCGGGATTTCGCTCTGGTTCAATACCAGCGCTATCTGGACGAGCATCCCCTTCTCCACCGGAGTCGTTTATAACATGCGGCCATGGAATCGCTCCCGTTTCTTGGACTGGACGTATCCAAGCCCAGTCGTCTCCATCCTTCCGTTGGGCATCTTTCACCGAGTCCCGAGAACGTCCCAAATCTTGTTATAGAACTGGGCTTGTCGAGCAGTCTATTTGAAGGGTACGCCTTGGCATCTCAATAGCCTTTTCAGTCCCTCTGCATAGTATCTGGGCAGACGGATTGGTTGAAGCCTGTCAAGCGCAGGTTCGGCGCCATGCCAGACTTCTCTTTCCACTTTGGTCTCCATAGACTGGTAGAAGAGGATCGACTTTTCATTTTTCTCCTAGAAGGGACGTAGAAGGTCTGCAGCTCTTGCTCGCTGTATGTATCAACTGCATCGAGTTCTTTATAATGCCGCCGCGGAACCATGGTAATTTGTAATCTCTGATCAGCTCCAATGAAAGTTTGCATTGATGGACGAACAGAAAATACTGTGTTGACTTCATCTTCAGAGCCGCTGTCAAAGACCAAAATAGGAGTAGATGGTCCTGGCCTGCTGCCTTGGGGTTGCCCCAAGAGAACTATCTCTTCATCCTCCTCGATATTGTTCCCAAAGATCGGGATGGTGGTGACGGCTTTCTGTTTATTCTCCAATTTACGATATCTTTCCGTGTCTTCGAAGTCTGGTAGGAAATACTTAGCGTCTTCATACTTGCGGACTTCATTTATGGAGAAAGGGTTTAGCTCCCCTGTAACTGTGTACTCGAGGCCGTCTTTGAAGTACTTCATATACTGATGTTGTGTAGAAGGGATGATGTTGTATTCATGTAACCAAGGCCTACGGAGCAAAGCATTGTAGCAAGTCTTAGCGTCGATGAAATGGAACTTGATGTCAGTGACGAGCATCCTAAAGCGTAATGTCAATATTACGGATCCAAGCGTCCGTGATGACTGCGAGTTGAATCCGGAGATAGTAATTTTGTCCCGCGCCAGGTGTTGAACGTTCATGCAAATCTTCTTCAACACTCTCACATTAAGAAGGTTGACGGAGATCCCATTGTCAACCAGGATTTTTCCTATCTTGATGTTGTATCAATACCCAGTGACATACAGAGGACGGTTGTGCTCACATGTTCCGAGGAGGAGATCTTCATCGCTGAATGTGATATCAGCTGTGTGAACTTCTTCCCGCTCGTCTTTCATCTTTTCTTCTGCAAGGAACGCTTGAAACTGATTGGGCTCTTGTAACGCCTTGATCAGGGGAACTCGTGCCTCTTTAGATAAGAGAAGAGCATCCAAAATGCTCAATTGCGAGGGTATCTTCTTCAGGTGTGCCAGGACATTGTAATCCACCTTTTTTTCTTAGATGGGTCCTTAGCTGTGAGCTCTTCGACGACTCTATCATCAAGGGCAATCTCATCAGGTACTTTTTCCTTCCTTTTGTCTATTTTGCCCAAACTTTTGTTTGAGGGTCTGAGATTCTTTTTAGGCAACGTACGGTTATGCAGCTGGATGTTCTCATAGTTCTTCGTCTCTTCTTTTTTTCCAGAGGTGGATTCCTTAAAGAGAGGGCCAAAGGATATTTCTTCGTCAGAGTCGCTCCCGAAGGTAAGAACTTGAGATTTTCCTTTTGTCAAAATGACATCAACCATATGACAGTTACCGGCTATTCCTTTACGCTCATCTGTCGTGCTTCTCTGTTCCCGACGAGCTTTGCACTTCATCTGCTTGAAGTGTTGTCGGTGGGCAACGTATCCCCGCTACCACTTCTTGAAAGCTTTGCACTCTTCGGTAGGGTGTGTGACCCTACGATGGTACAAGTAGTAGTTCGGATGTACATTCGCTTCGTCGGGGCACATACTCCCGGAAGTATTTTCTTTGAAAGGTGGCAGCTTCATTCCCATTGACAGAGCTTTGGCGAACTGCTTCCTTATCTTGATTCTACTCTTGCTGGTGGCAGGTGCGCTTCGATCCGGTTGGCTTACTTTATGACTTCTCATTACTGGAGCTTCTTCAGCTTGATGCCGACACTTGGCCTTTTCGTATATGGTCGTTTCACATTCTCGGTCAGCTTTGCTCTTTTGGAGGGATTCGTTCAACAGCTTGTCGATCAGGTCGTCTGACGGTTCCAGGGATTTTGGCTCTGGTTCTGCCCCTAATTTCTCTACGTTAGGAGCTTCTTTGCTATTTACCGACGAGTGAGAGATCATGTGGCAACTCGCCCCGTAATCCTCGGGTTCTTCGGACGAGCCGTCTCCTTCATCAATGTCACTGCCTCCATTTTCAAGAATATGCTTGAGGAACTCTTCCAGTGTGACCGGGGTCTGTGCCTTTTGGTTGTATTCCTCCAGCGCGTTGATGTATTTTTTCAGGTCTGTGTGCTTATCGTCAGGCTACACAGGCTTCTTGGTCTTCTTCTTTTTCTTCAAAGACTTTGAAGGCTTGACCTGGGTGTGTTGCCCATCGCTACCAACTTTCGGTGTTGGGCACGGTTTCAGCATCCTGTCAATGATCTCGGGCTCCAGCGGGCTTTTCCACCTGATTGCTGGGCATGCTTGAAGATCCTTCAGTATTTTTTTAGTTTTAGCCGAAAGGACAACTTCCCACGGAGCTTCTTCTATAAATGAGCATGATGCCTCCGGCATGTCCACTTTTTTAGGAGCGTGCTGCTGTGGCGGGTTTACCTTCCAGTTTTTGGACAGCGCGAACTTACCTTGCTGGTACTGGTCCTCAACCCAGTTTTTGAAGACGTAGCAATCTTCAATTGGGTGGCCCATTACTCCGTGGTAGGGGCAGTAGTTGGGACTGTTTACTGTAAGTCCGCGGCGGCGCCCCGGCCGTCGATCCGACGCCGGAAACACGGAAACGAAAAACTTTGCAAACTAGCAAACCGGCACCACCGCGCACTTTTCACCCGGATCGGGCCATTAACCTAGCTACTAGCAAACTAGAAAAGAGTAGAGAAGCCATACCAAGCGATCCGTGTCCTTCGGTCTTCGTCTCCACTCCGATCTCCCGCGGAATCTCCGTCCGTCAACTTCTCGTCGGAAAGGGCACCACGTAGCCGGAATCTTTTACGGGCTCCCACCTCTTGACCGAGGCAACTCGGGCGCGAAGTTGCCTAGCCGACGCGTCCAAGGAGTGCTGTAGACAAGTGTAGAAAACCATGTCTCTTTTAGGGTTTATGTTGCCATGGATGGAGGTGGAATGAACTTTTGAGGGAGCTAGCAATTTTTTGTAGCAAGAAATATGTGATATGAATAATATTCCACACTCACCAAACCAAAACTCATCCTCTCTCTCTCTGTAAAAAAAATGGACGGCCCTCTATATAATGGTGGGGAAAAAAGGCATAAACCAAAATATGAAGAGAATGATTAATTAATCTCACACCTCATCAATGTGGGGGCCACGAAATTTGCATGAAGAAAATTATCCCACAAAAATAAACCTCTCCACTTCTCACAAATCATGTGGCCGGCCTCTCAATTTCCAAGTAGGGAAAAAGGAATATTGTCACAACCAATTTCAAAACTCATCATAACAAAGCACCATCATATGAAAAGCAATGAGTTGATTAAAAAGGAATCTCATCATGAAAGAACACTCATGATGCCTCACATATGCATGAAAGCCTTCCATGAATAAGTTATTTGCAAATGTACAAATAACCCCCTCCATCAAAAGGTCCGGCCGTGAAGGAATGAAAGAAAACCGGCTGAAACGGAATGCAAACTGGCAACTCCAGAAAACCGATCCCGTAATAAATTACAGGAAAACCCCGCAACTGCAAATACATGCCCGCATTTGTATTCCTACTGAACACAAATGCAAAGAGACAAAACTACACTATCTAATACTAGGATCCGGCTTAAGCCAAAGCTGGCTAGTAAAATCCGTTCGATCACGATCCGTGCAATACCGCACGTATCTGATTGAACCCTGCCATATCTCCATACGGCCTCTACAGCGTTTCACCCGAAACCTGAGTAACTGAGTGTGGTGGACTCTAAAGACTCGTCAATACTATGGCTGTGGATTTAACCACTAGCACGTCAGAGGTATAAGCCAATATGTAACGGGCTACCAGATACTGACTAAAATGGACATCGATGAGCGAACTCATCCTGACACCCTACTGAGCCTGTCAGTGACAATATCCGTACAGTCTGGTCTGTTCGTCTATGAGCATCGCATGGCGGGCCTAGGGGGTTGGTGAAAGTCAGACCCATAAAAGAGGTATAAGTTGTGTCGGAGTGTAGCCCAGAACACCCTGAGATACTACTGGAATACCTACCAGCAAATCTCCTGCCTTGGCCAAGGACTTTTCATGTTCTGGCTCTCCTAGACACAGCGCGACCTCACCCCAATACCGGGAGATACGAACCCCTGCAGATCCGCTCACTGCCTCCATGTGGCTCGGGACTGTACCCAACTAAAACCTGTTTGCACGACTCCTTTGAGCCGTGGTAGGGTAGTAATCAAAGCACAGTGGGAACTCACACGAGACAAATGATGATCTCAGGTCGATGAACTAACCTGTACACATGTCACCAGGGAACTGCTATCTGACGTCTGGTATAATCCCAACTAGCAGGCTCCCGGCGAGTCCTGTCCGGTGTACTCATAACCCAATGAGCACCTATATACATCTTAGGTGAACCAACTGACACCAGTGGCTTATGAGACCGGCCACCGCCCCTCGTCAGGGTCTCGACTGTATACACTAGTCTACTCTGGAGAATCGATGCCCTGTCTCGAAACTCCCACGACTAGGGACCTTTTAAGGATGTGCTTATAGACTCCAGCTCTCACTTATATGATCGCCCTCATACTGCTGGTAGTCAAGCAAGAATCCTAGGGGCTCTATCAACGTGTAATAGCGACTCATAAGGTTGCCTAAAGCAGTACACGATGATAAAGATAAACCAGATAGCATACTATCATCTTGAGTAAGATTGTCCTACCGGGATAGGTCCTCCCTCAATCATTGCAATCACGTGCCTGTGATCCAATAATTGACTCTGAGGGCACTATCTCCAACAATCTCCCACTTGCACTCAAGGCTAATTATTGCGATGTCGCATACTCACAGCCCGTGTGATACCGAACACCCAACTCCTTTACTAGTCAGTCTCACAAAGCTCGTTTGCGAAACTATTGCGTTCGAGGAATAGCCTCAGTGAGTGGATCCGCTCTGTTGTTTCTTTCTATGTCTCTCTATATCTCAAGTTCGCGGAGAAAGCTATCTCCTGAAATGAGCAATACCTGTCTTAGAATGTTTGGATGTCTGATGGGACCTAGCTCATAAATGAACTCCAAATCCAAACTTCTTAGACTGTATCGTCAACTGAACTTAATCAGTATCCTGCGCCATGCCTTCCCTCAGTATCCACCTGGACCAACTGTCCAAAATACTGCCCCTCGTCAGAGGGAAAACTATAACTCTGACAGCCACTCTGCCATCCAGGTCACCTTGGAAGCCTGGAATGATAACCGTCTCCTAAAGGAGGCTGCCGTTATCAAATTCCTAGAACATTCACTTATGTTCTAAAACTGCTTCCGATTGTTTCTCCAGGATTAGATCAATATCAACTTATTGCACCTACTGCAAGAACAACATCTGATGTGGTACTTGACATCTCATGATTGACTCAATTGCCTAAGCAAGTGATCTGCCAATCATGCATATCCCTCTCCCCTTTAGTCTGTAAGACACCTTTAGAGAGGGTGACTCCATCATCTGCAGGTATACTACCGTGCCAGGAGTCGTCCTTCTAAATACTTATAGAATGCTGTCAAAGTACCCAGATTGGGAAACCACCCAAATCTAGATCTAAAACCATAGATCTAGTGACCAGAATGTCTGATATAATATCCAAGTCCTGTGTGGAGAAACCACTGTGTGACGACCAAAGTTTAACCGATCGTAGTATAGGAATATCACTTCCTACTCTGTGTATGTCATCCAAATACTAGGACATCACACCCTACTACCTTCCTAACAGATCCATCCCCTATTCTGATGAAGTCAAACCTATGACTGTCACATCAGAAATAGATGATTTATCTCCGCTATATCTGCTTTAGTCTATAAATAGACATAAGCCACTTGTCCACCATGCTTCCGCTGCTCCCACTGACCATGACAACCCTCTGGCAGAGTCATATACACGTACGCTTCTGAAGCTAGTTCAGAACGACGCTATACTCATTCTCTTGCCGGGTCTCACAGTATGGAACAACAGCAATGGAAAGTCTAGGTAAACAAGAACCTCCCTGCCACCGTCCTTGAGCATACCGAAGTACCTCTCGAGTGCCTGAGGTTACCCACCATATCTGCGGAGTGGCCAATGGAATGTCAAATCAGATTGAATCTTTAGGTTCTTATCAAATCTTTAGTAATCGTTTGCGGTTCTGGAATCACTTCCAGCTCTACCATACTCCCACTACTGTTTTCTGAAAAAATCCATTTTTATTAAAACTGTGGTGAGTCTAGAACAATATCACTATTGATCTTCCAGATGGTAGAAAGTCAACCCTCGTCATAGCCCGGGTCAACCCACAAACAGCCATTACAGAAACGTGCCTTGAGTTGTCCAGTGTCTGGTTTTAAGCATAAGCCGGAAAACTCCCTGTATCTTAACAATGTCAAGATATGAACTGTTCTATATCCAATATAGAAACAGAGGCACTGATTTAATTGAACCAGATTCAAATCATGCAGCTGTCTTCAGTGCATGTCAAGTAAATGGAGAGTGTCCGATCAGCGTTACTCAACTTAGAAGTGCTTCCAATTATGAGTAACCTGAAAGAGAAGCAAGTTCTCTTAAAGATTTCTATCAACTGAATACCATTCACAAGTATATACATCTTCGATCACCTTGAAGAATCCCGATACTTGCAATACCTGGTTCTCTACTCTATTCTTATACCTATAACTTCTCAAAACTTCGACCTTGTGTTTCTACGAAACACCTGTCTAAGAACTAGAGAAGTTATAAGTAAACCGAATATAGTACGAGGACCAACCCCTCTGTCCTAATGGACACTGGACAATATACAATACTCTGTATAAGTCCGCTGAGTCTAACAACTCATTCACTGTGTGTCGTAGGTTGAAAACTGTACTTATGGTTAAGAAGAATTACACCGCTGTTCAATGCTCCTTACCTAACCATCCACAGGTATAGGTAAATGTCATAGACATAATTTCAAAAAGGTATGTCTCACTCTATAAAATAGATGTACAGATATATCAATTTGGAATTTGTGCATAACAACAGATATTCAAAACCATATATTTGCCGTCCGGCAAACTATCCAGGTGGCTTCCTCAAATATCACCAATTACAACGAATCCCGATATAATGAGGATGGTCACCTAATTCCCAATAACTTACTCCCACTCATCATCTGTAAAACCATACAGATGTGAGAATCCAACCTGGTAAATACATACCCTGGAGTAAGTGTCTAATTGGGAAATCAGTTTTCTTTTAACAGTACACAGTGAAATTGAAACATTGAAATGTTTCGATGGGGTATCCTGGTATTCCTAGTAATGCCTCTTCCATTATCCAGATTCACAACTATAACCGTATAATTCTTTGCCACTTCTCCAAATCCCGTTTTATGTTTTTAGTCATTACCTTCTGTACACCCCTTTAGGCCAAATGATTTTCTTCCTTCCCTACCGTTCGGCACCAGCCTATGGTTTGGAAGAAGACTATCCAAAAAGCATAATGGGTGTACTGTCCTAATCCCAGTAGCACTCGCAATGCGAGAGAAGGTGAAGATAAAAGACAACCAAATGAACCTTAGAAATAGGTGATTTAGGATTGGCGAAGAAATACTTGGTTTTGTCGTGAATAGCAGTCGCAATTTACTTTGCCTTCTTACTAATCCCTTTCTATGTCTTAACTTAATACCTTCTGTACACCGTTTAGGCTAATTGGTTTTCTTCATTCCCTACCGTTCGGTACCAGCCTAAGGTTTGGAAGAAGACTATCCAATTTGCGTAATAGGTGTACTACTCCTAAACCAAGGAGTACTCGCAACCTGAGAGAATGTGAAAAGAAAAGACAACTGAATAGTCCTATTCGTTTTCTCCAGAACCGGAAACCATCCTCGAATTCCTTCGAGTTCGTATATAACCATACGATGGTTTTGTCCAATGGAAGTGGACGTTCGTAGTAATACGGGGTGTCCTGGAGAAAAGGGTAAAAGTAGGAGTGGCAATGAGGTTTGCAACTCTGACAATCCAAAAGCCAGTGTTAAGAAGGTTCGGTCAACTTGGTCACTGAGTCATAGTCTAGGGTCGGGTCAATGGTCGCTGCCAAAGAGAGAGAGAAAAGAAACACTCAGCGTGCACTCTAATCTAGATCAGAATGGTTATCACTTTATCTAATCAGGAAACCTTCCACTGTAATGTCAAATTCTTCCCCAAACCTGAAAGAAGAATTAGCCGGGATCACCCAAGGAGTAAACCAACTCATCAGTGGGAATCGGGATCCAACTATCATCGCATGATAACGTGACGGAATCCGCTCATGTTATCACACCCTAGAAGGTATGCGCATATCTGGCAAGTTTCAGTTCTTTTGAAACTCCCGATGTGGATTTTTGCCCCATGCTCTTATGACCTTGACTTTGGCCAACATATCATAAGTTACATGTCAAGTTCTACCCGTCATTATCCAGGTTAATTTGAACCCACCCGTACCTACCCTTGACTTTGGCCAAAATGGCAGTACGACTGTCCCAAATCAACGCATCTATCTATGCTGCATATGAATACCCAATAGCTACCAAACACTGTGCCTTGACTTTGGCCAACATACACAGCTTGAATACTATTGACTATCCATATGAAACGACGGAGGGCTACGAATGGTTTCTGGCGAAAACCTTTAACGTAATGAACTTGATATCGTTGAAGGAACATGATAGCTTTTTAAAAATATAGTGACGAAAACCTTTGCTAAAGAGGTCACTCCCGGTGAAGGAATCTCGGCTCTTTCCCCGTAGAATGAGGTGCAGGATATTCCAACTGAATACCACGATGTAAAGCAAAAGTAATCGGCTATAGTGAAGTTATTGCCCTGACGCAAACTTTTGTCTAAGGGGTCACTCCCGATGAAGGGATCTCGGCCCTTGCCTCGTCGACCGAGGAGCAGGATATTCCAACTGAATACCACGATGCAAAACAAAAGAGAACTCCTTTGCAATAACAGCCTTTTGAAAAAGTGTTCCAACAACATCAGAATAGATTTGTTTAACTTGCATTGATATGAATCAACACAGTCCCATCAATTGATCACACCACAAAGAACGAAAATATACTGATGTACGTATATGCCATCCGCATTCGCCACTGGGTCCCGTCATCACCCGTTAGGTTAGCTAACTAACGACAGAGCGGGGACTGGACTAGTGCGGATGCAAAACATATACAACATCTACTAGTATATATATAATATATAATTTTCGCTCAAGGCGTGATAAAAAGCAGCATCACAGAAATGTACAGCAACAAAGATCAATACAGATATCTGGGATCCCCGGGTTTCACAGAGCCGCTGCTGAAACCCGACGTTCCCCTGGTCGTGTGGATAGCCTGTGCAATGAAAACCTAGACCCCTACAGGCGCGGCAAGTTACCCGCCAAAACCTAAAGCGAGGCAGCCCCCTTCAGCAACGTGAATGGACCACCCAGCACTCCACGGAATCCGGTAACTTGGGCACCCCTCCTGGGTCAACCTGTACCCCCTACGAGTGCGGCGAATAGCCCTGCCAATTCTAGAGTAAAGCCTCCTTCATCTCAACACCATGAGATGCGGGCTCATTTCCTTCTAGAACCCGGCTACCCGTGCACCCCTCCGCGGGGTAATCCTAGTACAGAAAGTAAAATATACATACAACGGGTACATCGACCGCAACCTGGTCGTTCCCCAAAATAATAATACAAACAGGCAGTGACGGCAGTCCATATGTCGGACGCTCGCCCCGCAATATCAAATGTACATATAAAACAAAACTGTACTACCACTGCAACCAGGCTATCCCCCACGACCAATCCGCAACAACACAGCACAATCACAGAACATCAACGTGAATGCCACGTTCGCAAATCCGTCTAACCGGGCTATAGCAGTTAGACAGGATTTACCGATCAAGTGACATTCGCGGTCGCAGATATAATATAAATACTGTGAACTAATGTGTTTAAAATATCCGATCGAGCAAATTTTATCAAGTGGGTCCCAAGCAGTACTGTAGCACTTACAGAAAATCTGGGCCCAAAAATAATATCCCAAAACCCCTATTTCTTATTCAAAAGCCCACTGGAAAAATTTGGTTCAACGATTGCACTTACCCACCGCGGAACCGCGGCCAAACCAGGGGTTTGGCCGCGTTTCCGCGGTCATAGTAAGGAATCAGTGAATCGTATTTTCCCAGAATTCTTAGAATTTCTTGCATGTCTTTCTGCAATGACCTGAAAAATTTTTGGAGCTGGAAAAATTTCAACAGAGAACACATGCACTAGAAATACGGTTTTTGCGATTTTTGTTCGATCGGGTTTTAAACATACTAGAGCAAGCTAGGCATGGTTAATGGCGTGGCTCTGATACCAATGTAAGTCCGCGGCGGCGCCCCGGCCGTCGATCCTACGCCGGAAACGCGGAAACGAAAAACTTTGCAAACTAGCAAACCGGCACCACCGCGCACTTTTCACCCGGATCGGGCCATTAACGTAGCTACTAGCAAACTAGAAAAGAGTAGAGAAGCCATACCAAGCGATCCGTGTCCTTCGGTCTTCGTCTCCACTCCGATCTCCCGCGGAATCTCCGTCCGTCAACTTCTCGTCGGAAAGGGCACCACGTAGCCGGAATCTTTTACGGGCTCCCACCTCTTGACCGAGGCAACTCGGGCGCGAAGTTGGCTAGCCGACGCGTCCAAGGAGTGCTGTAGACAAGTGTAGAAAACTATGTCTCTTTTGGGGTTTATGTTGCCATGGATGGAGGTGGAATGAACTTTTGAGGGAGCTAGCAATTTTTTGTAGCAAGAAATATGTGATATGAATAATATTCCACACTCACCAAACCAAAACTCATCCTCTCTCTCTCTGTAAAAAAAATGGACGGCCCTCTATATAATGGTGGGGAAAAAAGGCATAAACCAAAATATGAAGAGAATGATTAATTAATCTCACACCTCATCAATGTGGGGGCCACGAAATTTGCATGAAGAAAATTATCCCACAAAAATAAACCTCTCCACTTCTCACAAATCATGTGGCCGGCCTCTCAATTTCCAAGTAGGGAAAAAGGAATATTGTCACAACCAATTTCAAAACTCATCATAACAAAGCACCATCATATGAAAAGCAATGAGTTGATTAAAAAGGAATCTCATCATGAAAGAACACTCATGATGCCTCACATATGCATGAAAGCCCTCCATGAATAAGTTATTTGCAAATGTGCAAATAACCCCCTCCATCAAAAGGTCCGGCCGTGAAGGAATGAAAGAAAACCGGCCGAAATGGAATGCAAACTGGCAACTCCAGAAAACCGATCCCGTAATAAATTACAGGAAAACCCCGCAACTGCAAATACATGCCCGCATTTGTATTCCTACTGAACACAAATGCAAAGAGACAAAACTACACTATCTAATACTAGGATCCGGCTTAAGCCAAAGCCGGCTAGTAAAATCCGTTCGATCACGATCCGTGCAATACCGCACGTATTTGATTGAACCCTGCCATATCTCCATACGGCCTCTACAGCGTTTCACCCGAAACCTGAGTAACTGAGTGTGGTGGACTCTAAAGACTCGTCAATACTATGGCTGTGGATTTAACCACTAGCACGTCAGAGGTATAAGCCAATACGTAACGGGCTACCAGATACTGACTAAAAGGGACATCGATGAGCGAACTCATCCTGACACCCTACTGAGCCTGTCAGTGATAATATACGTACAGTTCGGTCCGTTCGTCTATGAGCATCGCATGGCGAGCCTAGGGGGTTGGTGAAAGTCAGACCCCCAAAAGCGGTACAAGTCGTGTCGGAGTGTAGCCCAGAACACCCTGAGATACTACTGGAATACCTACCAGCAAATCTCATGCCTTGGCCAAGGACTTTTCATGTTCTGGCTCTTCTAGACACAGCGCGACCTCACCCCCAATACCGGGAGAGACGAACCCCTGCAGATCCGCTCACTGCCTCCATGTGGCTCGGGACTGTACCCAACTAAAACCTGTTTGCACGACTCCTTTGAGCCGTGGTAGGGTAGTAATCAAAGCACAGCGGGAACTTATACGAGACAAATGACGATCTCAGGTCGATGAACTAACCTGTACACATGTCACCAGGAAACTGCTATCTGACGTCTGGTATAATCCCAACTAGCAGGCTCCCGGCGAGTCCTATCCGGTGTACTCATAACCTAATGAGCACCTGTATACATCTTAGGTGAACCAACTGACACCAGTGGCTTGTGAGACCGGCCATCGCCCCTCGTCGGGGTCTCGACTGTATACACTAGTCTACTCTGGAGAATCGATGCCCTGTCTCGAAACTCCCACGACTAGGGACCTTTTAAGGATGTGCTTATAGACTCCAGCTCTCACTTATATGATCGCCCTCATACTGCTGGTAGTCAAGCAAGAATCCTAGGGGCTCTATCAACGTGTAATAGCGACTCATAAGGTCGCCTAAAGTAGTACACGATGATAAAGATAAACCAGATAGCATACTATCATCTTGAGTAAGATTATCCTACCGGGATAGGTCCTCCCTCAATCATTGCAATCACGTGCCTGTGATCCAATAATTGACTCTGAGGGCACTATCTCCAACATTTACGTCATTAGGCTGCAGTGGGCATCTCGGATCCGGCAGAATGATAAGCCTGTTGCGCACCGCTAATTCGAACAACGTCCTCGTTCTATCCCGGGGAAACGAATAGGAATGTCTCAACTTTTCTTCGAGGGATCATGGTTTGTTGCTTTGGCGAGCAACCGGTATCAGGTCACTCGGTTGTTGTTGAGCGTTGGCGACGAAGGTCGCTTTTTCTTTGCCCTTTTCATTCCGGAGATTCGTTTTTGAAGAGGACGGCCTATGGCCCATCTGGTCCATTTGGGCCAGTTTGTCAATCAAGGCCTGGAAGGTAGTCGGCTTGAAGAACATCATAAACTAGGATATAGTTGCCTGAGGATCAAGGGTTCCCACAAACATATCCATGATTGATCTGTCAAAAACTATCTATTACCGCAATCAAGAACGGCGTCGCTTTGCAGCTAGCCGGTGAGTACGGGTCGGTCCACAGGGATGTTGTGAATCTCCTAATCGCTCAAACGAGTTAATTCCGATGGGAGTTCGGATTGATTTATTAAATCTAAAAACTAAATCTATTTATACTAAGATTATCTAGATCTAAATCTTGCTAGGGTTAGATTTAGGAATGGTTTGAAGATGTAAATAAATCTCAACGCTTTCTATACCCAAATTAGGATCTATGAGGAGTTATGGTAATTATCAATAAAAGGGATTAGATCCATTCGGGAAGGTGTTCCTTCCTCTAGGTTCTTGTCCTTCCTTTAGAGATCCTTACCCTAACCTCCATGGAAAACGCGCGCAAACGGGCCTTTATACTACGGTATCACCGCTACCTCGAGGGATAGGGTGCCGTAGGGCGCGGTGTGTGCGTGTATGCATGGAGTCCTATTGAAAATATATAATGGGAAAGAAAGGGTGAGAGATCTCATCTCTCAAAAGCCTTCCCAAAGCTAACATCTAAGGCAAGGAATTATAATCTAAACTAGAGCAATTAAATAAAACTACTTACAGATGGCTCTCTCCAAACATCAACACAGGGTTTTCAGATCTGAATTCATGAATTGAAAAGAGGCACCGATGCTCTCCAAAAGAATTCTAAATTTTATTAATGAAGGGAGACATAGGGAGGCATAGCCTTTACAATGATTTAGAGTTCCTATTTATAGAAGATAGGAAACCCTAGGTTACAATTGATTCGCACGTCTACATTTACCAAAATATCCTTAGGAAGACCTAGTCAAAGTAGACTCCAAGCTTTGGTAAAATATGTCTCTGTCTTTTATTAAAAGGAAGTATTGGGCCTTGAAATTTCCTTTGTTGGGTCTTCTGTCTTTGGGCTTCCTTATTATTGGGTTCTTTTATTAAAATAGCTTCTATGTTTCTTCCAGATCTCCAGTGAATAATTGCAGTGGACTTTTAACCGTTCGCTTTGTAATCTTGGACCTTGCATTGCCTTGTACTTTGTGAATTTTATCTTTGATGTAGGCTTGATCAAGAGTCTTCTGTTTGTTGGTCAAAGTCCACTTTTGCATCGTCTTTTCATCGTTTTCAACTGTTTTCTGTCCAAGAACCTGTAACCTGTAATATGTAGCAGACATGCGTCAAAAGCACCTGTTTATTTATAAAACAAATAAGAATGGGGAATTTAATAATACAATAATATGGTGTGAACAAATTCCTCCAAACTTATCTTTTGCTCGTCCTCGAGCAAACTTATTTTTATTCTCTACAAAAAACCTAACCGCACTTTCGCAGGGAAACGCGATTGCACTGAGCTTGTGCAACAAGCCGTTAAACCTCTAGGTGTCCCTAGTAGGAGGAGTGTTGTCTCCTGAGGGTTTTCAGCGGATACTACCCACAAAATCCTATCAATTCGGCTTTTCGACTTTAATTCTTCAATTAGGGTTTCTAGCAAGGAATTCTATTATCTTCGACTCATAAATTATCCACCCATATTCTTCACAATTCCTCATCATCTAACTTAAGATTATATATGTTCTATATACTTACTTAGTTTTCGGCATCTCTTAAGTTTTCCTTCTAGGGTTCCATCTCCACTTAGGAATTTCTATCAACTCTACTAAGATACAAGTTCTATTCTTCACTCCTTTCTCTCATCTAAACTCCAATCACATATCCCCACGTGTGTGTATAAATCACCCCTACACTCGAAATTCAAATCAAGCAATCATACTCTTGTTCGTTGTCCAAAGTACTTCTTAATTGGTGAATTTTTATGAATTTTGCTTACACATCCTTCATGCGACCGTTAATACTTCTTGAGGTACCAACGGCCGATTACAAAATGCGTTTGCACTTTAAAGCGTAATTCCTAGTCTTGGAACACCCAAGGCTTTTTAGCAGTGACTCCCAAACCAGTTGGTCTAAGGCACTAGGTGATGAAGTACCCTTGCTAAATATTTTTCTATTTTTACAGCCTTCAGTAATCACAAAAACCAGTGTTCATTTTTTTTCCTTTATTCACACTTGTATTTTTTTTTGTACTAAGGACTTTAGACAAGAGCATTTCAAGGTCTCTTCTACTATTCCAAGTTTCAAGGTGCGTGATTGTGCAAATTGTAGGGTATACATTTTCAGAATTTAGACTTAAATTAGGAATTATTTTTCAAACTTATATTCTAATAAAGATATCAATACTTTTCCTTTGTTTCGACTTAGCCCAAGAAGTGAACCCAAAATTTGCCTATTTCTAAATAAACTACAAAGACATACACTTTCTACCGTTAAACTTTAAGGAAGGTTATCTTTAGGGTTTTTAATTTACTAAGTCTAAGATCTAGTTGTTCCTAGCCAGTTAACCTATTTGTCAAACTTTAGTCAAATAAGGCCAAAATTGAATACATTAATTTTTATAATTTTTGAAAATTTTCAATTTTTATGGGTTTTAAAATAAGTATGCAAATGCAAAAATATACACATGAATGCGAAGGAAGAAGACTTACCGAGCATACCCCTAAACTTAAACTTGACAGTGTCCTCACTATCATGCTACACCAAGAGGGTCAAAATGTCGGCACTCCCCTGTTTATTTATTTATAAATTTTTTAAATATTTTTTAATGTTTTGAATTTTTTTAAATTTTTTTTTTATAGAAATAGAAAAAAAAAATATATATACATATATACAACAAGGTTCCCCCCAAACTTAAGCTTGGCCTTACACAAGCCAAAGGTTAGCACCAACCATTCAAAAATCTTATCGTGATAATGGTCGAGTTGGTGAAAGAATGGAGTGGAAAGAAAAGAGATGAGAAGCACACGAGACCGCGTGGAGGTAGAAACGGGATACGGTCTCGGTGGGGGAGAAGAATGGCGGAAAAGAGAAAGAAGTAGAGTACGATCTTGAGGGTATAAATCGAGTGAATAAATTAGCGCAATATGTGATGACCGATGTGTTAAAAGCGATTGTGCTAACCTATCAACCCGTCGAGAAATGGGGTCAAATCCCTCAAGATTCGCAAGAAGGCATGGGTACGCCGAACTTGGTATTGGAGATGAAAGCGTAACGGTCTCTTGTACGATCGGAACGATAGGAAGGACGAATGGGAGTGAATTAGGGATAGTGTTATTCTCACCTAAGTAATTTGTCACGAACTTGAAGGATTCCATCAATGGTTCGAAACAACTGTAAGCAACCGAGTCTGACGGTTCGACTAACTCATCAGAAAATGTAAAGGACTCAAACTCGGGCGGTGAATCATCAACATCGTCCGAAAAAGTGAAACACTCGTACGTGTTATCGTCTGTGAGAACTATGTTAGATTCAAAGAGAAATTTTTCAAACTCACAGTCTTCAAGCATGATATTAGGCGTAGACGGAACGATGGAAAGGAGGGAGTATGATTTAGTTAAAGGTTCAAGATGATGAATTGGAAAATCCTACACATCAAACAAAAATGGTTCAACCTCAATGTTATCCTCACTACTGTAGGGTTCCTAGGCACTCTCAAGAGGTCTCACAAGGCATCAACCATGCCAATTTTGAATTTTATGGGTGCCGAGAAACCCTAATACGGATCGTCGGCTAGAATTCTAGGCGAAACAGTAAACTAGTTAACATCTTAACTAAAGGAGAGAGGCTACAACCTTTGTAGATCTGTTTCTCCACTTCCTTAGCTCCACGTAGGCGTCCTCTCGCTGTCCATCTTGAATCCCGAACTCAATCGTCGGCTTCATCGGGAAAATGGGCGGACTAGGTCGTCGGCTTCGTGCCGAAGATGATCTACGTCGAGGCATCACAAGTTCAAGCTCCAACTTCACCAAGTTATGAAACTTGTGAAGAAAACACCCTATACTACTTGGTAAGAGGTAGAGGGTGAAGAAATAGGAGGTGGGTTCACTTTAGAATTGGATTTCTCTCACTTTTGCTCAAGTTGCCATTGATGGACTTAAGCTTTTCTTGAAGAAGAAGATGATGAAGAAGAAGAAAGAATATGATGAGTATTGTTAAAAGAATAATAAAATGAATACTTTTCATCTTCTAACCTTGGTTGAGTGTAGAGAATATACCATAGTTATTTTGGAATGGTTAGGGTTAAGCATGAAGACAAAATGGTCACATTAGTCAAACCTTCTTGAAGCTTCAACAAGCTTCATGTTAGAATGAAACCATTTTGTTTTCTTTTATTTATTTATCAAGAAAGAATAGATAAATAAATAAGTAAATAAATCAAAACCCTAACTATTATCATAACCATGGTTTAAGTCTTAACACAAAACCAATTTACATGCATCATCAAACATGACACATTGTAGTGCACAAAAGTATATCACATATACAACTTGTGAACTACAAGTGAGAAAATCCTTTTAAAGTGAACTAATACTAGCTAATGCAAAGTAATATATCAAATATATAATTATACATTAAATCATTAAATCAACACTTGATTTAACGATCCGGTCATATCGCATATAACCGACTAGTATCCTGTATATCGGCTTATCGAATCAATCCTTGATTCGATATCTAGGTTATATCGAATATAACCAATCGATACATCCATCGCGAGAATTGAACACGGTATCACATACACGCATTATTCTCGGTCCTGCACATATCTCATATGCGCTCCTATTTCGTTTCGCTTGAGCCAGGAAACCTCTGTGTAGGACTCTAAAGACTCGTCAATACGCCGGTAGCAGATGATGATCATCAAGCACCCACAAGCTGCAAGCGGTCTGCTAAACGTAACGGTCATCCGGGTATTGAGCGATCAGAAGATCGACGAGCTAGCCCGCTCACACTCCTGTGAATCCAACCAGTAACACTTACCGTACAGTCCGGTCTGTTCGTCTGATATGTCGCATATCTAGTCTAGGGGTGGTAAACGTCAGACCCCAATAACCGATAAGTCGTGCCGATGTGAGGCTCATAACGGGTCGAGAAACTACTGGTAACACTTACCAGCAAATCTCTGATCAGCCCTGGCCAGGGACTTCCCTGTTACGGCCAATCGAGCACAGCGCAACATCAACCCCCAATACCGGGAGAGACGAAACCCCTCCTATCGCTCATTGCCTCCATGTGACTCGGGACTGTACCCAAAGACCACCGTTTTGCACGCCCTCATGGACGTGGTAAGGTGGAGATCAAAGCACAGTGGGAATCACACAAGACTCTATGACGATCTCGGGTCTACAAACTAACCTGTACAAGTGTCACCTGAGAACTGCCATCTGACGTGAGGTATAATACCATCTGGGAGTTCTCGGCGAGTCCGTCCAGTGTACCCAGTCTCCACTGAGCACCCGTATACCATCTCTGATGTCAAACACCAATGGATATGGGATCATCCATCGCCCATCTCACGGGTCGAGAAGCGTATACGCTAGTATACACTGGTATATCGATGCCCCGTCTCGATACACCTACGACTAGGGACCTTGAAGGATGTACCTATGGACTACCATGTCCCCACTAGTATGATCTGCATCATAGTCCAGGTAGTCAAGTACACATCCTAAGGGCTTTACCAACATGTAACTATAAGACAGTATAAAGAGACTAGTATATATGTTAAGATAAAGAGCAACCAGATAGCATACTATCATATCGAGCAAGAAAGTCATCTCTATATATGTCCAAGCATCCAATATAATATACATCATCTGTACAATACTGGCCTCTAGGGCATACATACAACTAACAATCTCCCACTTGCACTAGGGCCAGCTGCTGTAGTATCGCATACCGAGCATCCCGAAGAGTCTCTCAAACTATATCTGGGGAATGGCCTTCATGAGTGGATCCGCCGTATTGTTCTTCGTGTCAACCCTCCTGACCTCGATCTCCCGGCGATCAACTATCTCCCGGATCAGGTGATACCACCTCAGAATATGCCTGGATCGCTGATGGGACCTGGGTTCCTTGGCCAAAGCCACCGCTCTATTGTTATCGCAATACAAAGGTATTGGATGCTCAATGGATGGAACCACTCCAAGTTCAGTAATGAACTTCTTGATCCAGACAGCCTCTTTGGCAGCATCGTTGGCAGCGATGTATTCAGCCTCCATCGTCGAGTCTGCCACAGTTTCCTGCTTGGAACTCTTCCAGCTAACCGCCCCTCCGTAAAGGGTAAAGACAAAGCCCGACTGCGACTTAGAGTCGTCCTTATCACTCTGGAAGCTCGAATCGGTAAAGGACTCCACTTGGAGTTCTCCGTTACCATACACCAAGAGCATCTCTTTAGTCCTTCGTAAGTACTTGAGAATGCTCTTCACAGCTGTCCAGTGACTCTCTCCAGGATCAGCTTGATACCTGCTCACTACACTTAGTGAGTATGCTACATCGGGTCTGGTACATAGCATCGCATACATGATAGAGCCTACAGCCGAAGCATAGGGTATCCCTTGCATGCGAGCTCTCTCCAAATCAGTCTTGGGAGACATCTCTTTGGAGAGAGTGACTCCAGAGATCGTGGGTAAGTTCCCACGCTTGGATTCTTCCATACTAAACCTCTTTATTACGGTGTCAATGTACCTGGATTGGGACAATCCCAATATCCGTTTGGATCTATCTCTATAGATCCTGATTCCCAATATGCAGGAGGCATCACCAAGATCTTTCATTGAGAATCTTTGTGATAAGAAGAGCTTGACCGATTGCAGCATAGGAATATCATTTCCTATCAAGAGTATGTCGTCCACGTACAATACGAGGAAGACAACCTTACTCTCTGCCACCTTCTTGTAGATACAAGGTTCATCTGGATTTTTGACGAAATCAAACTCTTTGATAACGATGTCAAAGCAGATGTTCCAACTCCGCGATGCTTGCTTTAATCTATAAATGGATTTAAGCAGCTTGCACACCTTTCCGCTGCTCCCACTGTCTATGAAGCCCTCTGGCTGAGTCATGTACATGCACTCTTCTAAATCACCGTTTAGAAAGGCGGTCTTAACATCCATTTGCCATATTTCTTAATCATGATATGCAGCGATGGCAAGCATGATCCGGATGGATTTAAGCATAGCCACTGGAGAAAAGGTTTCATCATAATCCATACCTGGTCTTTGACGAAAACCTTTTGCAACAAGTCTAGCTTTGAAAGTCTCCACTTTCCCATCTACACCAAGTTTTTTCTTGAAGATCCACTTGCACCCAATGGGTTTTACCCCTTCAGGAGCAACTTCCAAAGTCCATACTTTGTTGGTGTACATGGATTCCATCTCGGACCGCATAGCATCCAGCCATTTCACTGAGTCCCTACTCGTGATGGCCTGCTCGAAACTAGTTGGGTCATCATCCTCCATGATGCAATCCTCGCTCCTACCATCCATGAGAAAACCGTAGTATCTCTCAGGTTGGCGAGGAACCCTACTAGATCGGCGGAGAGGCTGAGGTTCATTGGGAGCTACTGAATCTTCTGGTTCCACTAAATCTTCAGTTACGGTTTGTGTATCTGGAACTTCTTCCAGCTCTACCACTTTGCCACTAATTTCTTTTTCAAGGAATTCCTTTTCTAAAAAGGTGGCATATTGAGAAATAAACACTTTTTGTTCTTCAGCATGGTAAAAAAAATATCCTTGGGAATTCTTAGGATATCCCACAAACTTGCAAAGAACTGACCGTAGCCTCGAGTTTGTCTGGATTTTGCCTTTTGACATAGGCCGGACAACCCCATATCTTATCTCGTTTAAAATATGGTCTCTTCCCACTCCATATCTCATATGGTGTGGTAGGTACAGATTTAGATGGAACTTGATTCAATAGGTATGTTGCTGTTTCCAGCGCATATCCCCAGAAGGAAATAGGTAACTCAGCTGTGCTCATCATAGAGCGCACCATATCTAATAGGGTGCGGTTCCTCCATTCTGATACACCGTTGTGCTGTGGTGTATATGGAGGAGTCAGCTGAGAGAGAATCCTATTCTCTTTTAGGAAGTCCAGGAATTCATTGCTCAAGTATTCACCTCCTCGATCAGATCGTAGGATTTTAATACTTTTTCCGGTTTAGTTCTCAACTTCTTGTTTATATTCCCTAAATTTCTCAAAAGCTTCTGATTTGTGTTTCATCAGGAACACATACCCGAACCTAGAGAGATCGTCAGTGAATGTAATGAAGTATGAAGAACCATCCCTGGCATGTGTAGACATAGGACCGCATACATCACTATGTATCAGTCCCAAGAGTTCGGTAACTCTTTCTCCGTGTCCCGTAAACGGAGTTTTGGTCATCTTGCCTTTGAGACATGACTGGCAAGTGTCATAAGATGAAAATTCGAAAGGTTTCAAATATCTATCCTTATGCAACTTAGCCAGTCGTGTCGCATTGATGTGACCCAGTCTACAATGCCACAAGAAGGATTCGTTCATTTCTGAACTCTTCCTCTTGTGTGTGTTAGTTATGCTCAGAACTGTTGATTGATTTAGAACATAAATGCCATTGCACAACGTGCCTGATCCAACCAACTTTTGGTTACGGAAAATGTTCATAACATTGTCCTGTAATACAAAATTATATCCCTCTTTACTTAATAAAGAAACCGATATAATGTTGCATATCAGGTTCGGCATGTAATAGCATTCGTTCAGAACCAATGTATTACCAGTTGGTAATACTAGGTGATATTCCCCGACAGTCTTAGCTGCAACAATTGCACCATTTCCAACTCTAATGTCTTTATCACCTTCCCCAAGTTCTCTACCTTTTCTAAGCCCATGTAACTGATTACATATATGGGATCCTGACCCGGTATCTAATACCCAGGACGTGGAGCAAATGGAGAAACAGTTCTCTGTAACGAACACACCCGAAGAAAATGCATCAACATGTACTTTCTTCATTCGAGTGGCATGGGAATCCTGGTATTCCCCTATATCCTGTTCAGTCCTATAACTCTTATAAGAAAGAATGGAACCAACGTTCCCCAGCACAGTATAACATGCGGGTTCGGTCAATACATCCATATTATTATCTTTATTAGGGCATGACATGGTCGCTACCTGGAGAGAGAGAGAAGAAAACACTTTAGCGTATGCTCGTGCAAGATCAGATTGGTTATTATCTTATCTAATCAGGATGGCTCCCACTGTTTTTATCAAATCTTCCTTCAAACCCTAAAAGGAAAGACTAGCCGGGATTAATTACACACTACAGGTTCGCCAATCTTTCAGCCAGGCCAGTGTCGGTACTTTGAGGGAGGTTCCCCGTGCTTTCGCACGAACCTAATTAATGTAAACCTCGTTTCCCCAGAGGCGTAACCCCGTTGACACCTTTCTAGACACCTACTTGATCAACTAATTGCAATGTGTAAAACTCTCCCAGGAGTAACTCTTACTCGCAGTGGGTATCGGGATCCAACTATCTCATAGAAGGTATGCAATCTCATTACAAATTTCAACACTTGAAATTCCCGATAATATTTTGCCCCTAGCAGCTATATGACCTTAACATAGTCAACAAATCATAAGTGCTAGTCAAGTTCAACCCGTCATTTCCTAATTGAATTAAACCCACCCGCAAGACTCTTAACATAGTCAACAAAGTCGCACGACTACCCTAATCCAATCTGCATCATATGCATAAGCAGATAAATACTGGTCAGCTACCGCACACTACGCCTTAACATAGTCAACAAACGTAGCACGAATACTAACTAGTACTTATCTGAAATGACGGAGGGCTACGACAGGTTTTTCTGAAAACCTATTGCGTAATGAACTTGATATCGTTGTAGAATCAAATGAAGTTTTGAAATGGAGTGATTTTGAGGCTTTTCTAGTTTTGCTAAAGGGGTCACTCCCGGTGAAAGGATCGTCGGCCCTTTCCTCGTCGAATGAGGTGCGGGATATATCATATATATCACTGTGCAAAGCAAAAGTAAAAAAAATAATCAAAAGCAAACCGAGTGTGCAGCATCTGCCAGTTATTTCTAAAGGAGTCACTCCCGGTAAAGGGATCTCGGTCCTTTCCTCATCGAATAAGGTGCAGGGTACATCATATATACCGCTATGCAAAGCAAGAACTGTAGCTACCTGTTTTATTTAAAATTTGATTTTACAACATCTTAGGTATCTTTTCTTTCATTAATCAAATTAATGAAGTCCCATCATTTAAGTACCTAAACATCACAGATAAATACGACGTACACTTATGCCATCCGCATTCGCCTGGATGTCCCCTCGTGCACCGTTAGGTTAGGTAACTAACGACAGAGCAGGGCAGGGCTAGTGCGGATGCAAAACATAAGTAACGTCTATATAATATATCATATATACTATATAAAGTATCTATCACAGAACATCACATGATCACATCACAGATATCGCAGCAGAAGAAACATATGAAATATTGGATATACTAGGACGTCCGTGTTTTCAATACGAGCCAGTATAAAACACGGATTCCATGGTCGTGATGAATAGCCAATCCCACACCCCTAGACCCCTACGAGAGCGGCAAGCAACCCTGCCAATTCTAGGGTTAGGAGACCCGGACTCGACTCCTCGAGTTGGTCTCCCACTGGACCCCAGAACCCGGTTACTTGTGCTCCCCTCCTTGGGTCTATTCTAATGCGGAAAAGTAAATAATATACAAAAGGTGACAACTTCCGCTACCTGGAAGTGCCCCAAATAAAAGAATATTACATATAAGTTTTTACATGAATGAAAATGAAAAACACTCATCTCACATAAAAACCCCCGGCTACTCAAACACGACGATCCAATATAACATATCCAGCAACACATAACATCATATGTCATCAACGTAAGTAAGTATGCATACTCCAATTGTCGTTGACGTATAGTAACGAAACCGGCGATATCGACATACTACACTTACGGTCACAGAAAAGAAAGTGTAAACCTACAACAGTTAGAATCCGCAACCTGCATAGACATCGTATGCCTAATCAAATGAATTACTTAAACATCACATGCCTAATAATTATAAACCCCGCATTTTAGTCTCATTATCGAAAACTCTTTTCAACATCAAGTTGGGCAATTCAACAAGATTCCCGACATCCTGATCGAATGCTCGTCGCAAACTTCAATAGGCGGCCGGACCCCCGATGCCGTCGACAAAGTGCACCAAGGCAGAACACCGCTGCTTCGAGCACCCGAACGGATGCTTTCGGCGACGGGGTTCTCCTACAGTCACTTGGTCGGGGCTTTGGAGTGAGGCTGTCTATTAAGTTTACCCGGCGAGTATCCGCGTACGCTACGCGATTGCGATGGACTTTTGATCACATCAAAATTCCGTGGCAATCGATCAAGTGAGACTAAACTGCTATGTTTATAACATTCATTCAGTTATCACATAACTGCTTGTGAATTCCAATTGTTGTATCACATTCCAGATAAACAGAAAATGTTAAACTTTCCGATCGAACAGTCGAACACCCAAGTTTTCCCGATACAGCTCAACACATGAAATAAGTCTAAAAACATTCAGTTCATGCCTCAGTACCAACGGTCCAGCCGTAGAAGCGTCAAGCCAACGCCTCACATGTGGCACGCCGTACTGCCCCAAACCCGAAGGTTCAAAGGGCAGTTCAAGACGGTCACATAATCGAGTTAAGGTTTGTTGTCTTCTAGAGGGTCCATCGCGTTACTTGCACTACTTAGAACGTCTTTAAACCACGGAAAAATCCAACACTTGGAAATTTCCCGGCAGGGGAAAAGTTGGGTATTTATATCCGGTCGAACTTTTTAACATATTCTAAAGTTATCCGGAAAACCACATAGACAAAATCTGATAATCCGATCGAATCATCGAATCCCCAAAACAACCCCAGAAATTCAACTCTTGAATAAATATTAAAAATTCCCATAACACTCAGCACTGATAAAAAGGAATTACAGTGCAAATCTTACAGTGAGAGTCGACCGTACGGCCGCGGAACCGCCGCATGAGCCAGATCATGCCGCGGAACCGCGGCGGTTTAGTTGAATTTGGATCTCGTTTTGCACTATAACTCTTAGATCTTCCTGCTGAATATTTTAAGAATTTTTAATCTTGAAAAAACCCAGTTTTTGAAAAAAGTCCATAGAGCAAATTGTGTTAGGGTTTCGGGTTCGTTCGGATTTCAAACGTCGTCCAGACTTCGCCTAAGGCTCTAGCTAGGCTCTGATACCACTGTAGGGTTCCTAGGCACTCTCAAGAGGTCTCACAAGGCATCAACCATGCCAATTTTGAATTTTATGGGTGCCGAGAAACCCTAATACGGATCGTCGGCTAGAATTCTAGGCGAAACAGTAAACTAGTTAATATCTTAACTAAAGGAGAGAGGCTACAACCTTTGTAGATCCGTTTCTCCACTTCCTTAGCTTTACGTAGGCGTCCTCTCGCTGTCCATCTTGAATCCCGAACTCAATTGTCGGCTTCATCGGGAAAATGGGCGGACTAGGTCGTCGGCTTCGTGCCGAAGATGATCTACGTCGAGGCATCACAAGTTCAAGCTCCAACTTCACCAAGTTGTGAAACTTGTGAAGAAAACACCCTATACTACTTGGAAAGAGGTAGAGGGTGAAGAAATAGGAGGTGGGTTCACTTTAGAATTGGATTTCTCTCACTTTTGCTCAAGTTGCCATTGATGGACTTAAGCTTTTCTTGAAGAAGAAGATGATGAAGAAGAAGAAAGAATATGACGAGTATTGTTAAAAGAATAATAAAATGAATACTTATCATCTTCTAACCTTGGTTGAGTGTAGAGAATATACCATAGTTATTTTGGAATGGTTAGGGTTAAGCATGAAGACAAAATGGTCATATTAGTCAAACCTTCTTGAAGCTTCAACAAGCTTCATGTTAGAATGAAACCATTTTGTTTTCTTTTATTTATTTATCAAGAAAGAATAGATAAATAAATAAGTAAATAAATCAAAACCCTAACTATTATCATAACCATGGTTTAAGTCTTAACACAAAACCAATTTACATGCATCATCAAACATGACACATTGTAGTGCACAAAAGTATATCACATATACAACTTGTGAACTACAAGTGAGAAAATCCTTTTAAAGTGAACTAATACTAGTTAATGCAAAGTAATATATCAAATATATAATTATACATTAAATCATTAAATCAACACTTGATTTAACGATCCATTCATATCGCATATAACCGACTAGTATCCTGTATATCGGCTTATCGAATCAATCCTTGATTCGATATCTAGGTTATATCGAATATAACCAATCGATACATCCATCGCGAGAATTGAACACGGTATCACATACACGCATTATTCTCGGTCCTGCACATATCTCATATGCGCTCCTATTTCGTTTCGCTTGAGCCAGGAAACCTCTGTGTAGGACTCTAAAGACTCGTCAATACGCCGGTAGTAGATGATGATTATATCAAGCACCCACAAGCCGCAAGCGGTCTGCTAAACGTAACGGCCATCCGGGTATTGAGCGATCAGAAGATCGACGAGCTAGCCCGCTCACACTCCTGTGAATCCAACAAGTAACACTTACCGTACAGTCCGGTCTGTTCGTCTGATATGTCGCATATCTAGTCTAGGGGTGGTAAACGTCAGACCCTAATAACCGATAAGTCGTGCCGATGTGAGGCTCATAAAGGGTCGAGAAACTACTGGTAACACTTACCAGCAAATCTCTGATCAGCCCTGGCCAGGGACATCCCTGTTACGGCCAATCGAGCACAGCGCAACATCAACCCCCAATACCGGGAGAGATGAAACCCCTCCTATCGCTCATTGCCTCCATGTGACTCGGGACTGTATCCAAAGACAACCGTTTTGCACGCCCTCATGGACGTGGTAAGGTGGAGATCAAAGCACAGTGGGAATCACACAAGACTCTATGACGATCTCGGGTCTACAATCTAACCTGTACAAGTGTCACCTGAGAACTGCCATCTGACGTGAGGTATAATACTATCTGGGAGTTCTCGGTGAGTCCGTCCAGTGTACCCAGTCTCCACTGAGCACCCGTATACCATCTCTGATGTCAAACACCAATGGATATGGGATCATCCATCGCCCATCTCATGGGTCGAGAAGTGTATACGCTAGTCTACACTGGTATATCGATGCCCCGTCTCGATACACCTACGACTAGGGACCTTGAAGGATGTACCTATGGACTACCATGTCCCCACTAGTATGATCTGCATCATAGTCCAGGTAGTCAAGTACACATCCTAAGGGCTTTACCAACATGTAACTATAAGACAGTATAAAGAGACTAGTATACATGTTAAGATAAAGAGCAACCAGATAGCATACTATCATATCGAGCAAGAAAGTCATCTCTATATATGTCCAAGCATCCAATATAATATACATCATCTGTACAATACTGGCCTCTAGGGCATACATACAACTAACAACTACTCTCCTCAATACTATCCTCATAATTCTCCTCAATATTTATCTCATCCATGCCATTATCATCAAAATCAAGACGCCTATGAAGTTCGGGAGAAACAATTAATGACTCGGGATGATGAATCGGACATAAAATTTCAATCAAATCTACTGGTTCATCTTCCGAAATATTCCCGGCGTATATATCCTTAATCGAGTGAAAATCAATTTTTTCTGACACCTCATCAAAAGCATGAATATTTATCGATTTAGGTTCTAGATTGGAGGTGTAAAGATCGAAAGGATTAAGTGTGGTTTCACTCGAATGGGGTTCTTCACAATTTGGCAAATCAAGCACTACAAAATCATACAACTCATTTTTATCCTTAACTGATGAATCATTTGGGACAATCGATGGAAAACCGGAGTTGTGGGCTTCAATTGGGTAAGGGTAGGTTTGATTTGGAAATGTGTAGAACTCACTCGCTCCTCTCAAATTCTCACTCTGTCCAACCGCCTCCTTATACATTGAAAAATTTGAAGCTAGCGGGAAACTAGCGTCCGGTTTACTAGGTTGCATAAGGGCGGCCATGGACGCTTCCACATTCCTAGTCATTTTGTTTGTTGCTGCAATATAAGCTGCCAACGACTGTTCCAAACTAGACATGGGTAATGAAGGGGTTTCGGGAAAAGATTCGAAATTGTTTGGATACGTGAAACTCCCAAAAGGCTGTGTAGAAGCAATGTCTAGTGACGGTGGGAAAGTCGGGTAGGACTGGTAGGAAGTGGATGGTTGGACATAGGTAGGGTCAACATGTGGATAATAAGGTGAATAGTCTTGTGGATCCCTAGAATTAGATGAGTGGAAAGGGGTGAAAGATCGGCTACGAGATTGAGCAATATGCTCAGCAATGGACATCGGTTTAGGAGTTACAGCAGAACTTGAAAAAGTGGTATCAACATATGAAGGTGGTAAAGGTTGACTTGGTTGACACAAATTGGGTTACAAAGTCAAACTGTTTCTCCTAGACGCTTCTATTTGATCTTTCAACGAAATATTTGGCATGGAGGGATCTTCCTTAAATCGACCGAAACAATTGACGTACGAAGCAAAGTTAGGTTCGGGATACCAAAGTTCGGCAAGAGATTTGTGATGTGGGGTACCCATGATGTCAGAAGGAGAAGAGAAAGAAGGTGGGTATAAGTGGGGTGCAAGGATTTCTTAGCGACAAAATTTTGCAAGTTTTTATAAAAAAAATTCCTTTTTCCTTTTTCTCTTTATTTAGAACTGTTTGCAAAAAGATTTTCGAGAAAAGAGTTAAGACACACTTTCGATCAACCAAAAATGCACAATCAGGCCTAGATCTAGGGTCACCTAGGTCAGCTAGACAGCTCCTAACTATTCCAAAGGGCTAGAAATAGGACCTCAAACCGCCTCTTCACCGCCAATTGCGGCCAGGTAAGTGCCAGGTAAGTGGGAGGCTCCCCGCTACAAGTAGCGGTTCTAATTAAGTAACCACTTGCCTTGACACACTTGCCTAGACACCGCAAAGTCAGGTTAGAATTGTTGGAGATAGCGCCCTCAGAGTCAATTATTGGATCACAGGCACGTGATTGCAATGATTGATGGAGGACCTATCCCGGTAGGACAGTCTTACTCAAGATGATAGTATGCTATCTGGTTTACATTTATCATCGTGTACTGCTTTAAGTGACATGACAAGTCGCTATTACACGTTGGTAGAGCCCCTAGGATTCTTGCTTGACTACCAGCAGTATGAGGGCGATCATATACGTGGGAGCTGGCAGTCTATAAGCATATCCTTAAATGGTCCCTAGTCGTGAGAGTTTCGAGACAGGGCATCGATACTCCAGAGTAGACTAGTGTCTACAGTCGAGACCCCGACAAGGGGCGGTGGCCGGTCTCACAGGCCACTGGTGTCAGTTGGATCACCTAAGATGTATACAGGTGCTCATTGGGTTATGAGTACACCGGACAGGACTCGCCGGGAACATGCTAGTTGGTCATATACCAGACGTCAGATGGCAGTTCCCTGGTGACATGTGTACAGGTTAGTTCATCGACCTGGGGATCGTCATTTGTCTTGTGTGAGTTCCCACTGTACTTTGATTACTACCCTACCACGGCTCAAAGGAGTCGTGCAAACAGGTTTTAGTTGGGTACAGTCCCGAGCCACATGGAGGCAGTGAGCGTATCTTCAGGGGTTCGTCTCTCCCGGTATTGGGGGTGAGGTCGCGCTGTGTCTAGGAGAGCCATTACACGAAGCCCTCGGCCGAGGCAAGGAGATTTACTGGTAGGTATTTCAGTAGTATCTCAGGGTGTTCTGGGCTACACTCCGACACGACTTGTACCGCTTTTGGGGGTCTGACTTTTACCAACCCCCTAGGCCCGCCATGCGATGCTCATAGACGAACGGACCGGACTGTACGGATATTGTCACTGACAGGCTCAGTAGGGTTGTCAGGCTGAGTTCGCTCACAGACGTCCCTTTTAGTCAATACCTGGTAGCCCGTTACGTATTGGCTTATACCTCTGACGTGCTAGTGGTTAAATCCACAACCAAGGTGTTGACGAGTCTTTAGAGTCCCCCACATTCAGTTACTCAGCTTTCGGGCGAAAAGCTGTAGAGGCCGTATGGAGATATGGCAGGGTCCGATCAGATACGTGCGGTATTGCACGGATCAGAATAGGACGGTTTGTACTAGAGGCCGTATGGATATATGGCAGGGTTCGATCAGATACGTGCGGTATTGCACGGATCAGGATCGAACGGATATTACTAGCCGGCTTTGGTTTAAGCCGGATCCTAGTATAGTACAGTGTAGACTTTGTCTCATTGCATTTGTATTTCGGTCGGAATACAGATGCGGGTGTGTATGCACAGTAGCGGGGTTTTCTTGTAATTTATTACGGGACCAGTTTTCTGGAGTTGCCAGTTTGCTTTCCGTTTCGGCCGATTTCCTTTGTATCGTTCATTGGCCGAAGTTTGGTGGAGGAGGGCTTATTTGCATTGTTGCAAATAAGTATTTGTGGAGGGGTTCTTTGCATATTCTTGTGTCATGATGGGTGGACCATACCTTGACTTTGTTTTCATGATGGCTTGACTTTGTTGAGATGATGAGGTTGGTGGAGTGTGGGTTTGGGTTAGTAATCATCTCTTGATATCATGACCTTTCTCTCTCTCCCTTGCATTATGGTTGTGGCTATCCTCTTTCTTTTTTCCTCTCTCTCATTCTCTCCATTCCACAAGTCATGGCCGGCCAAGAAAGGCTAGGGTCTGTCCAAAAATTTGAGTGTGGGATTTTTGCTTTTTTGCTCTTGGAAAAATCCCACAAGTTCCCTCTCCATGAGATTGTATCATTCCTCCACCTATATGGCAATTCCTACAACCCTAAATGAGACTTGAGCACTACACATTCTACAGCAAATCTTGGGCACGTCGACTAGCCAGCTTCGTTCCCGAGTTGCCTCGGCATTGAGGTGGGAGCCCGTAAAAAATGCAGACGATGTGGTGCCCTTCCGGCAAGGAGACGACGACCGAAGTTTCCGCAGGAAATCGGGACGACGACGAGAAGACCGGAGGACTCGGATCAGTCGGTATATCTCTCTAACCCGTCTTGTAGTTAGCCAGGACTGGTTAATGGTTCGATCCGGGTTATTAGTGCGCGGTGGTGCCAGTCCAGTAAAAATTTAAGTTTATCACCGCTTCCGCATTTGGCCGTCGGATTGACGGCCGGGACGCCGCCGTGCACTTACAGTGGTATCAGAGCCTCGCCATTAACTTAGTCTAGCTTTGTTTAATGTGTTTACATCTCCGATCGACCAAAATTCCAAAATCCGCAATTTTGTTCACATCAGTTTTCTGTTGAAATTTTTTGGAATAGAAATTTTTTTCAGGTTGCAGAAAAGTGATGTACTAGAAGATATATGAATTCTGCAGAAATACGATAAAGTGAATCGTCTATCAGAGCGCGGAACCGCGGCCAAAACCCCCATTGGGCCGCGGTTCTGCCGCACTATAGTGAGATTGATTTATCATATTTCTTCAGTTTATTTCTGGGTTTAAAATAGGGTGTTTGGAATATTAATATTGGGCCCAGAATTTCTTGATGTGCTACAGTAGTACTTTGGGGCCCACTTGTTAAAATTTGATTGATCGGATATTTTAAACACATTATTTCACAGTATTTACATTATATCTGCGACCGTGAATGTCACTTGATCGGTAAATCCAGTCTAACTGCTATAGCCCGGTTAGACGGATTTGCGAACGTGACTTTCACGTTGATGTTCTATGTATTGCTGTGATGTTGCGGATCGGTCGTGGGGGATAGCCTGGATGCAATGCTAGTACAGTTATGGTTGTATTATGTACATTTGATATTGCGGGGCGAGCGGCCGACATGTGGACTGCCGTCACTGCCTGATTGTATTATTATTTTGGGGCACGGCCAGGTTGCGGTCGATGTACCCGTTGTATGTATATTTTACTTTCTGTACTAGGATTACCCCGCGGAGGGGTGCATGGATAGCCGGATTCTAGAAGGCAACAAGCCCGCATCTCATGGCATTGAGACGGAGGAGGCTTCACTCTAGGATTGGCGGGCTATTCGCCGCACTCGTAGGGGGTACAGGTTGACCCAGGAGGGGTGCCCAAGTTACCGGATTCCGTGAAGTGCTGGGTGGTCCATTCACGGTGCTGAAGGGGGCTGCCTCGCTTCAGGTTTTGGCGGGTAACTTGCCGCGCCCGTAGGGGTCTAGGATTTCATTGCACAGGCTATCCACACGACCAGGGGAACGTCGGGTTTCAGTAGTGGCTCTGTGAAACCCGGGGATCCCAGATATCTGTATTGTTTCTGTGATGCTGTACATTTCTGTGATGTTGCATTTTATCACGCCTTGAGCGAATATAATATATTGGTATATATATTAGTAGATGTTGCATATATTTTGCATCCACGCTAGTCCAGTCCCCGCTCTGTCGTTAGTTAGCTAACCTAACGGGTAATGACGGGACCCAGTGGCGAATGCGGATGGCATATACGTACGTCATATTATTTTCGTTCTTTGTGGTGTGATCAATTGATGGGACTGCGTTGATTCGGATCAATGCAAGTTAAAAACAAACCTAATCTGATGTTGTTGGAACACTTCTCAAAAAGCTGTTATTGCAAGGACGTTCACTTTTGTTTTGCATCGTGATATTCAGTTGGAATATCCTGCTCCTCAGTCGACGAGGCAAGGGCCGAGATCCCTTCACCGGGAGTGACCCCTTGGACAAAAGTTTGCGTCGGGGCAATAACTTCACTATAGCCGATTACTTTTGCTTTGCACCGTGGTATTCAGTTGGAATATCCTGCACCTCATTCTACGGGGAAAGAGCCGAGATCCCTTCACCGGGAGTGACCTCTTTAGCGAAGGTTTTCGTCACTATATTTTTAAAAGCTATCAGTTCCTTCAACGATATCAAGTTCATTACGTTAAAGGTTTTCGCCAGAAACCATTCGTAGCCCTCCGTCGTTTCATATGGATAGTCAATAGTATTCAAGCTGTGTTTGTTGGCCAAAGTCAAGGCACAGTGTTTGGTAGCTGTTGGTTATTCATATGCAGCATAGATAGATGCGTTGGTTTGGAACAGTCGTATAGCCTTGTTGGCCAAAGTCAAGGGCTTGTGCGGGTGGATTCGAATCAACCTGGAGTATGACGGGTAGAACTTGACATGTGACTTATGATTTGGTGGCCAAAGTCAAGGTCATAAGAGCATGGGGCAGAAATCACATCGGGAGTTTCAAAAGAACTGAAACTTGCCAGATATGCGCATACCTTTTGGAGTGTGACACCGTGAGCGGATTCCGTCACGTTATCATGCGATGATAGTTGGATCCCGATTCCCACTGATGAGTTAGTTTACTCCTCGGATGACCCCGACTAATTCTTCTTTCAGGTTTGGAGAAGAATTTGATGTTACAGTAGGAGGTTTCCAGATTAGATAAATCGGTAACCATTCTAATCTAGGTTAGAGTGCACGCTGAGTGTTTTTTTTCTCTCTCTCTTCGGTAGCGACCATTGACCCGACCCTAAGACTATGACTCAGTGACCAAGTTGACCGAACCTTCTTTAACACTGGCTTTTGGATTGTCAGAGTTGCAAACCTCATTGCCACTCTTACTTTTACCCTTTTCTCCAGGACACCCCGTATTACTATGAACGTCCACTTCCATTGGACAAAACCATCGTATGGTTAGATACGAACTCGAAGGAATTTGTTCGAGGATGGTTTCCGGTTCTGGAGAAAACGGATAGGATTATTCATTTGTCTTTTCCTTTTACCTTCTCTCAGGTTGCGAGTACTCCTTGGTTTAGGAGTTAGTACACCTATTACGCAAATTGGATAGTCTTCTTCCAAACCATAGGCAGGTGACGAACGGTAGGGAATGAAGAAAACCAATTAGCCTAACGATGGTGTGCAGAAGGTATTAAGTTAAGACAAAGCAAGGGATTAGTAAGAGGGCAAAGTAAATTGCAACAGATATTCACGACCAAACCAGGTATTTCTTCGCCAATCCTAAAATCACCTTTGTATTACTCTAGGACACTCCGTATCACTACGAAGATCCACAGTTTATTGGATACTCCATCGTATGGTTATATACGAACTCGAAAGGAACTTGTTCCAGTTCGGGGATGGATTCTGGTTCAGGAGAAATAGGAATAAGATTTATTCAGGTGTCTTTTATCTTCACCTTCTCTCGCATTGCGAGTGCTCCTAGGATTAGGACAGTACACCCATTATGCTTATTGGATAGTCTTCTTCCAAACCATAAGCTGGTGCCGAACGGTAGGGAAGGAAGAAAACCATTTGGCCTAAAGGATGTGCAGAAGGTAAAGACTAAAGACATATAAAGGGATTTGGAGAGGTGACAAAGAATTATACGGTTAAAGTCTTGAATCTGGAAGAGGCATTACTAGGAATACCGGGATACCCCATCGAAACATTTCAATGTTTCAGCTTCACTGTGTACTGTTAAAGGAAAACTGATTTCCCGATTAGATACTTACTCCAGGGTATGTATTTACCAGATACGATTCTCATATCTGTATGGTTTTACAGATGATGAGTGGGAGTAAGTTATTGGGAATTGGGTGATCATCCTCATTATATCGGGATTCGTTGTAATCGGTGATATTTGAGGAAGTCACCTGGGTAGTTTGCCGGTCGGCAAATATTTGGTTTTGAATATCCGCTGTTATGCACCGATTTCAAATCGATATATCTGTACGTCTATTTTCATAGAGTGAGATATACCTTTTTGAAATTATGTCTGTGACATTTACCTATATCAGTAGATGGTTAGGTAAGGAGCATTAAACAGCGGTGTAATTCTTCTTAACCATAAGTACAGTTTTCAACCTACGACACACAGTGAATGAGTTATCAGACTCAAGGGACTTATACAGAGTATTGTATGTTGTCCAGGATCCATCAGGACAGAGGGGTTGGTCCTCGTACTATATTCGGTTTACTTATGACTTCTCTAGTTTTTAGACAGGTGTTTCGTGGAAACACAGGGTCCGAATTTTGAGAAGTTATAGGTATTTGAATAGAGTAGAGAACCAGGTGTAGCAAGTATCGGGGTTCTTCAAAGCGATCGAAGATGTAGATACTTGTGTATGGTATTCAGTTGATAGTAATGATAAAGAGATCTTGCTTCTCTTTCGAGTTACTCATGATTGGAAGCATTCCTAAGTTGAGTAACGATGATCGGCCTCTCTCCATTTAGTTGACATGCACTGGAGACAGCTGCATGATTTGAATCTGGTTCAATTAAATCAGTGCCTCTGTTTCTATATTGGATATAGAACAGTTCATATCTTAACAATGTTAAGGTACGGGGAGTTGTCCGGCTTATGATTAAAACCAGACTCTGGATAACTCAAGGCATGTTTCTGTAATGGCTGTTTGTGGGTTGATCCAGGCTATGACGAGGGTTGACTTTCTACCATCTGGAAGATCAATAGTAATATTGTTCTTGACTCGCCACAGTTTTATTAAAAATGGATTTTTTCAGAAAACAGAAGTGGGAGTATGGTAGAACTGGAAGTGATTCCAGAACCACAAACGATTACTGAAGATTTCATAGGAACCTAAAGATTCAATCTGGTTTGACATTCCATTAGCCACTCCGCAGATAAGGTGGGTAACTTCAGGCACCCGAGAGGTACTCCGGTAGCCTCAAGGACGGTGACAGGGAGGTTCTTGTTTACCCACACTTGCCATTGCTGTTGTTCCATACTGTGAGACCCGGTAGGAGGATGAGTATAGCATCGTTCTAAACTTGCTTTAGAAGTGTACGTGTATATGACTCTGCCAGAGGGTTGTCGTAGTCAATGGGAGCAGCGGAAGCATTGGTGGATAGGTAGCTTATGTCTATTTATAGACTAAAGCAGATATAGCGGAGATAGATCATCTATTTCTGACGTGACAGTCATAGGTTTGACTTCATCAGAATGGGAGATGGATCTGTTGAGAAGGTAGTAGGGTGTGATGTCATAGAATTTGGATGACATACACAGAGTAGGAAAGGAAATTCCTATACTACGATCAGTTATACTTTGGTCGTCACACAGTGGTTTCTCCACAAAGGAAATGGATTTTATATCAGACATACTGGTTACTAGATCTATGGTTTTAGATCTAGATTTGGGTAGTCTCCCAATCTGGGTACTTAGACAGCATTCTAAGGGTATTTAGAATGGACGACTCCATGCACGGTAGTGTACCTGCAGAAGATGGAGTCACCCTCTCTAAAGGTGTCTTACACACTAAAGGGGAGAGGGATGTGCATGATTGGCAGATCACTTGCTTAGGCAATTGAGTCAATCATGAGATGTCAAGTACCACACCAGATGTTGTTCTTGCACTAGATGCAATAAGATGACATTGATCCAATCCTGGAGAAACAGTTGGAAGCAGTTTTAGAACATAAGTGGATGTTCTAGGGATATGATAACGACAGCCTCATTCGGGAGACAGTTATCATTCCAGGCTTCCAAGGTGACATGGACGACAAGGAGGTTGTCAGAGTTATAGTTTTCCTTCTGACGAAGGGCAGTATTTTGGACAGGTGGTCCAAGGCAATACCGAGGGAGGCATGGCGTAAGATACTGATTAAGTTCAGTTGACGATACAGTCTAAGAAGTTTGGATTTGGAGTTCATTTATAAGCTAGGTCCCATCAGACATCCAGACACATTCTAAGACAGGTATTGCTCATTTCGGGAGATGGGTTTTCTCCGCGAACTTGAGATATAGAGAGACATAGAAAGAAACAACAAAGCGGATCCACTCACTGAGGCTATTCCTCGAACGCAATAGTTCCGCAAGCGAGCTTTGTGGGACTGATTAGTAGAGGAGTTGGGTGTTCGGTATCACACGGGCTGTGAGTATGCGACATCGCAATAATTAGCCTTGAGTGCAAGTGGGAGATTGTTGGAGATAGTGCCCTCAGAGTCAATTATTGGATCACAGGCACGTGATTGTAATGATTGATGGAGGACCTATCCCGATAGGACAGTCTTACTCAAGATGATAGTATGCTATCTGGTTTACATTTATCATCGTGTACTGCTTTAAGTGACCTGACAAGTCGCTATTACATGTTGGTAGAGCCCCTGGGATTATTGCTTGACCACCAGCAGTATGAGGGCGATCATATACGTGGGAGCTGGCAGTCTATAAGCATATCCTTAAATGGTCCCTAGTCATGAGAGTTTCGAGACAGGGCATCGATACTCCAGAGTAGACTAGTGTATACAGTCGAGACCCCGACGAGGGGCGGTGGCCGGTCTCATAAGCCACTGGTGTCAGTTGGATCACCTAAGATGTATACAGGTGCTCATTGGATTATGAGTACACCGGACAGGACTCGCCGGGAACATGCTAGTTGGTCATATACCAGACGTCAGATGGCAGTTCCCTGGTGACATGTGTACAGGTTAGTTCATCGACCTGGGGATCGTCATTTGTCTTGTGTGAGTTCCCACTGTACTTTGATTACTACCCTACTACGGCTCAAAGGAGTCGTGCAAACAGGTTTTAGTTGGGTACAGTCCCGAGCCACATGGAGGCAGTGAGCGTATCTTCAGGGGTTCGTCTCTCCCGGTATTGGGAGTGAGGTCGCGCTGTGTCTAGGAGAGCCATTACACGAAGCCCTCGGCTGAGGCAAGGAGATTTACTGGTAGGTATTCCAGTAGTATCTCAGGGTGTTCTGGGCTACACTCCGACACGACTTGTACCGCTTTTGGGGGTCTGACTTTTACCAACCCCCTAAGCCCGCCATGCGATGCTCATAGACGAACGGACCAGACTGTACGGATATTGTCACTGACAGGCTCAGTAGGGTTGTCAGGCTGAGTTCGCTCACAGACGTCCCTTTTAGTCAATACCTGGTAGCCCGTTACGTATTGGCTTATACCTCTGACGTGCTAGTGGTTAAATCCATAACCAAGGTGTTGACGAGTCTTTAGAGTCCCCCACATTCAGTTACTCAGCTTTCGAGCGAAAAACTGTAGAGGCTGTATGGAGATATGGCAGGGTCCGATCAGATACGTGCGGTATTGCACGGATTAGAATATGACGGTTTGAACTAGAGGCCGTATGGATATATGGCAGGGTTCGATCAGATACGTGCGGTATTGCACGGATCAGGATCGAACGGATATTACTAGCCGGCTTTGGTTTAAGCCGGATTCTAGTATAGTACAGTGTAGACTTTGTCTCATTGCATTTGTATTTCGGTCGGAATACAGATACGGATGTGTATGCACAGTAGCGGGGTTTTCCTGTAATTTATTACGGGACCAGTTTTCTGGAGTTGCCAGTTTACTTTCCGTTTCGGCCGATTTCCTTTGTATCGTTCATTGGCCGAAGTTTGGTGGAGGAGGGCTTATTTGCATTGTTGCAAATAAGTATTTGTGGAGGGGTTCTTTGCATATTCTTGTGTCATGATGGGTGGACCATACCTTGACTTTGTTTTCATGATGGCTTGACTTTGTTGAGATGATGAGGTTGGTGGAGTGTGGGTTTGGGTTAGTAATCATCTCTTGATATCATGACCTTTCTCTCTCTCCCTTGCATTATGGTTGTGGCTATCCTCTTTCTTTTTTCCTCTCTCTCATTCTCTCCATTCCACAAGTCATGGCCGGCCAAGAAAGGCTAGGGGCTGTCCAAAAATTTGAGTGTGGGATTTTTGCTTTTTTGCTCTTGGAAAAATCCCACAAGTTCCCTCTCCATGAGATTGTATCATTCCTCCACCTATATGGCAATTCCTACAACCCTAAATGAGACTTGAGCACTACACATTCTACAGCAAATCTTGGACACGTCGACTAGCCAGCTTCATGCCCGAGTTGCCTCGGCATTGAGGTGGGAGCCCGTAAAAAATGCAGACGATGTGGTGCCCTTCCGGCAAGGAGACGACGACCGGAGTTTCCGCAGGAGATCGGGACGACGACGAGAAGACCGGAGGACTCGGATCAGTCGGTATATCTCTCTAACCCGTCTTGTAGTTAGCTAGGACTAGTTAATGGTTCGATCCGGGTTATTAGTGCGCGGTGGTGCCAGTCCAGTAAAAATTTAAGTTTATCACCGCTTCCGCATTTGGCCGTCAGATTGACGGCCGAGGCGCCGCCGTGCACTTACAAGAATAAACGGCTGATGCCTATAACTAGTCCTCTGTCCTATTGAGCTCGAAGTCCTTAGGGCCGAGTCTAGTATTTTTTAATTAATAGATGGTCAATGCATATGCCTTATGTGATTTCTGGGGTCCTAGGAAGGGTGATGAAATCCCCACCCAATCTGAATTGGTCAAAAGCCCATTAAAATCCGATTAAAGATATGCAAAACAGTAAATCACTTACAATCAAATCTTTTTATTTTATGCGCGGCGTAAAGAATCCTGCACAAGATTGTTATTTGGAAGGGGAAAGATTTTTTTTTAAGCGCAAAGAATCCTGTAGGAGATTTTTCAGAAGATATATCGGAGATTTGCAGAGGAGGAGATCAGAAGACTTACAGAGTTGTTTTTTTTTCCAGATCCTGAATCGACCAGGCCGCGGCGGTTCCGCGGCGGGTTGGACGTTTTTTTTGTCAACAGATCCCCGCCGTTGACTTGTAGACTCGGTCCTCCAAATTTCTTCTGTTCCTCGGTTGTTGTGATCTTCTGTTTGTTCGGATTTGATATTTGCTGTTTTGATCTCTGTAGATTTCCAGATCCGAATTTGTTCGTAGATCCTGCAAAATTCACACAAAAATACCCTTCCCAAAAATAACAGATGATATATTTTTATATTTTTTTGATTTTTCAGATTCTTATGATTTTTTTAATTTTAGATTAACCCGAAATTGAAAAAAAGAAATAACACGTCATCCCCGGAAACGACGCCATTTGATTGATCTGTCAAAAACTATCTATTACCGCAATCAAGAACGACGTCGCTTTGCAGCTAGCCGGTGAGTACGGGTCGGTCCACAGGGATGTTGTGAATCTCCTAATCGCTCAAACGAGTTAATTTCGATGGGAGTTCGGATTGATTTATTAAATCTAAAAACTAAATCTATTTATACTAAGATTTTCTAGATCTAAATCTTGCTAGGGTTAGATTTAGGAATGGTTTGAAGATGTAAATAAATCTCAACGCTTTCTATACCCAAATTAGGATCTATGAGGAGTTATGGTAATTATCAATAAAAGGGATTAGATCCATTCGGGAAGGTGTTCCTTCCTCTAGGTTCTTGTCTTTCCTTTAGAGATCCTTACCCTAACCTCCATGGAAAACGCGTGCAACCGGGCCTTTATACTACGGTATCACCGTTATCTCGAGGGATAGGGTGCCGTAGGGCGCGGTGTGTGCGTGTATGCATGGAGTCCTATTGAAAATATATAATGGGAAACAAAGGGATGAGAGATCTCATCTCTCAAAAGCCTTCCCCAAAGGTAATATCTAAGGCAAGGAATTATAATCTAAATTAGAGCAATTAAATAAAACTACTTACAGATGGCTCTCGCCAAACATCAACACAGGGTTGTCAGATCTGAATTCATGAATTGAAAAGAGGCACCGATGCTCTCCAAAAGAATTCTAAAATTTATTAATGAAGGGAGGCATAGGTAGGCATAGCCTTTACAATGATTTAGAAGATAGGAAACCCTAGGTTACAATTGATTCGTACGTCTACATTTACCAAAATATCCTTAGGAAGACCTAGTCAAAGTAGACTCCAAGGTTTGGTAAAATTTTATGTCTCTGTCTTTTATTAAAAGGAAGTATTGGGCCTTGAAATTTCCTTTGTTGGGTCTTCTGTCTTTGGGCTTCCTTATTATTGGGTTCTTTTATTAAAATAGCTTCTATGTTTCTTCCAGATCTCCAGTGAATAATTGCGGTGGACTTTTAACCGTTCGCTATGTAATCTTGGACCTTTCATTTCCTTGTACTTTGTGGATTTTATTTTTGATATAGGCTTGATCAAGAGTCTTCTGTTTGTTGGTCAAAGTCCACTTTTGCATCGTCTTTTCATCGTTTTTACTTTTTCTGTCCAAGAACCCGTAACCTATAATATATAGCAGACATGCGTCAAAAGCACCTGTTTATTTATAAAACAAATAAGAATGGAGAATATAATAATACAATATTATGGTGTGAACAATCCACGGCAGGAGCTTATTCTATGCGCTGTTTGCATTTTTACCATAGGTTACGCCACCGAATTGCGTATTGAACCCAGGTCTCTCCTGGCTTCACCCTGGCATTGATCAATGTCGTGATGGGGGTGCGCTCGCGAATCGCTGTGTGAATAGTAATTTCATCTCCGTGAATGTTTTGATAGAATCATTTGGGAGCTCAGAGTACCATTCAAATGCCGTCTCCGACAAGCTGCCAACAAAATGGTGAAGCAGTAGTTTGTCATCGCCCTCGATATTAGCACACAAACGTTCTGAATTGAGCAACGTGTTGGTGTGGATTGCATGTCCCCTTATACACATGGAATTTGGGGGTCGTATATCCTGGCGGGTACTTAATTTGATCGTACCAGCCTGGATAAGGTTACCTAGTCCTGACGACTTGGCCTGCTGTTTCGCTCGCTTGATGAGCTTGTATTTGTTGAGCTATTGTAACATTTCAAAATAATAAAATATGATTTTTGGGAATTTTTATAATTTAATATTATTTTAATGAATATTTTAATATTCTGGTATAATTAAATACAAATAAATGGGGAAAAATTATGGAAAATTCTAAAATAGGGTATTTTATGGAATTATGCCATTTTTAAGTTTTTATGATTAGTTATATGCTAATTTAGTGCTAATCGCGATTAAAAATCACTAATCGGATTTTTAGCATTTTTGTGCAAAAATGTGCACATATCATTTTCCACACTTGTTACATGTTTTGGGTGCATGGTTGCTTAGGGTTCACCATGGTGGGAGAAGAAAAGGAAAAGAAAAGAAAAGAAAAGATAAGTGTGATGATGAGAGAGAGAGGGGGTAGGTATAGGGTCAACCCCTCTTTTTGAACCATCCCTTTTCATTTTCCCATCTCATTTCTCTCTCCCCTTCCCCATGAGCTGCTTCTGATCCTGCTCCTCCTTCATCTCCCTCCCCTTCACTGCATAGATCCCTCTCAATTCCCTCACCAAAATCTCATTCCCACTTCACAAAACTTGCTCCCAAGCTCACTAGCTACACATTGAACCTAGCAAGATTGGATTTGGAGGACTTTGAGCAACTCAAGAATTTTCTTGAGTTTCCAAAGGAGGTAAATTCTGGACCTATTAGAGTAATATTTCATTTCTTGTGCATCAATTCTAGTTTCATGTCGATATGGTATCGTTTGGTGGATTTGTGAAACATCAAGTTAGGGTTTAGGTTTGATCTGAAATCAAAGTGAAATTGAGGTTTGTGGTGACCCTAGAACCCCTGGTGTGATATTATTTTGGATCAAACTAGAGACTAGAACACAGAATACGGATTTATAAGACGATGTCGGAGAAAAACTGTGAATCTGTGATCGTATTTAAGAATCTGCTATCACCCCGAGACCCCAAAAATAAAACTGAGTTGACAGTGAGATGTGCAGGCACCATGGAACCACTACACCAAACCCTAGCCCTCAACTCCAAACCTTAGCCCCCAACTCCAAACCCCGGCCGCCAATTAATTCCTTCTGGCCGCAAATTGCGGCCAGAGCAGGAGGAAACCGTCTCGATTTTGGTGCATGGCCCTATTTCCAGTAGTCTTAACCCTGGGTATGTCTAGTTTTGACTGATTCCAGTTAGGGTAAAATCTGGGTTGATTTTCTTGAGTTGGCGTATGATTTACGACTTGTTTAGCATGGATTTTGGTATTTGGTGATTCGTTTCTGTCGGGTGGCGTTTGGACGTCAACGACAAGTGGATATTGAACGTGTTTACATGCGAGACGATAGGTTTTTACCTATGCGAGTAGCGTGTGCTATGTTGGTTTTCGATGTGATTTTCATGTGCTTTAGCGTTGTGATATACTTGTAGGTACCCTACGTGATGTTGAGGCGAAGAAGATGAAGATGGCGACATCGGTATCGGCAGATGAGAAGCAAGGTGAGTAGATTTATATCTACGGGGAGAAGTCGGGTGAATGGCGTATAACACCCCCGCAGTCCGTGGCGATGTATACGAATATGTATACAAACATATATTTATTATGTGTTGTTAGGATTATTGATGATAAGGATGTATTGGTTTAGTATAGTGCGAACCCTAGAGTAGTGGTTGCACTCACACATACACGTACACATATACCTGCATACATTCTTTCTTTTATCTGTGCGCATATAGAGGTGTGTATATCTACACATGGGTATGGGACTATGTGTTCATATACGGGATTTGAGGATGATACGTAGGATTGAGATGTGTCGATGAGGTTTGATTGAGGCCGTGAGGTTCGGCGATATGACAGAGTTCGTATTTGAGATGTGATATGATGGTAGTGATACCTGTTAGGTGATGAGATAATGTGATATTGACTCAGATTTAGGTGGTTTTCATACCCCTCCCGATTGACTTGATTGTTGGGTCCGTAGTTCGCATAGTAGGCGTTAGACTAGACCCGAGTCATACCTATTTCAAAACTGACGAATCAGGGATATTTTAAAGATAAGCAAAAGGGATTCTACGAATATTTTCAAACGACACATCTTTTCTTAAAACACCGTAGCCCTTATTTTACCAAAACCCCTGATTCGTCTTATTTCAAAAGGCAAGGTTGCATGATATATTTATTGAGATAGAGTCTGTACTGTTGCGTTGATTATTCGATTCCGCATACTCATGCTATTTGCATTGCATTGCTTGTGTTTATTGATATATTACAGTTATGCTGCTAGGACACCAGCACCATTATCGATGATGCGTATGTTCCACGTACACTTGGTTGCCGGCTCACACACTTCATCATCGATAATTGCCATGTCACTACGCTGTAGTACCGTTGCATTCAGGATATGATTCTTGCATGACAGACTGATGTGCTTACATTTCTTTTACATGCCACATACATCATACTTTCTGATTATACGCATTGAGAGTTGTTGTTTCCATGATATTTCTGCATTTCGGGAACCGTGGGTATTTCAAAAGAGAATATGTCATTGCTTTAAAAACCCGGTTACCCTTGATATGATATTTCAGTGCGTCCACCATGTGTTTTCTCGGTGTTGAGAGCGACATGTGAAACCCGATTCGAGGAGTGGACGAGCCGATTGCGGGTACATGGTGGACCCGGTATGGTTCCCCTCGGCAAGATGATCGAAGGATTTTGCCGATTGAGCCTGGAGGCGGGCGAGTACCTACCGGTGATTGGTTGGACCTGGCGGTTATCCGGAGGATACCGACCAGAGTCGATAGATGGATATGGGCGTACTGCTGGGGCCGAGGGCCGATTCCGCAGACGGAGCCCATGGGCTGGTCCGGACTGACGGAGCCCGATATATATGAGGATTTACGTGCCGATGCTGGGCACAGTTTTCATGATGTTTTCGAGTGTCGATGTTAGGCACTCCGGTTCCATGATTTTGACGTGTCGCGAGGGACACAGGTGGTTTATATCCTCATATTTCCATGCATATGCTGATGATATTTACATGCATGATGGTTATTGTCATTGGGTGATGAGTGGACGGGATCCACGTACATACAGATTGATTTCATTGATTATACCTCATATTTATGATATGCTATTACCTGAGGCACTGGCACGAGCACTTGGCACTACACTCATGTATAGAGATTACATTGCCAGTTTAGCATGCTTCAGACTTGTTCATATTGAGGTTTATATATATATCTGATTGTATTGACCTAGGATGGGTCATACATTCGATCTCTGCTTGTAGATATTTTCTATTCATGAGTTGGCAACTCACCCCTGTTGTGCCACAGTCCTTGCAGGTTTTTTCCGTACAGGTTCCATAGCGGTATTTCTGGCACACTGCTTCCATATGGGTGACTTGCTAGGGTAGGTGGGTTCTTTTGTATCAGAACCACCATTGTTCCTGTAGTATTCATTGTATCTAGAAATTCCATCAACCAAAACTTGTATATTGTTTCAGACTTAGAGACAGTGATGTATTATTTCGACCTTAGAGTCGCGCTTGTAGTATTATGGTTTTCTGGCTGTTTTGAGTTTCTTTTTGGGTTTTGATCCTCGCCCTTGGCGTTGTATATTATTATTGCTTGCGTAGTTGTGACCGTCGATTGACGAAGAGCTAGCTCCCGCTTGGGGATGCCTTTTATCATTTCATATATATTATTCTTGTTGTACCCCGTTTGGGGCCAGTTTTTACAAAGGAAACTCTGCCGAAATTTTCAGAAAAGACTACACATTTTTAAAATGCATTTCGGCTTATTTATTTAGAAACTTTGATTTTCAAAACATGATTTCTTTACTTCTTAAAACCAGTTTTCCTTATTTACTCCTTAATATGGTTTTAGATTTCTGGGCTTTTGGCTTACTTGGATCAGATGGGGTCCTATAGACTTCATATGGTTCAAGGGCCAGTCATGTGCTCTTTCGAGTCGTGACAGCTATGTAGTCATCAAGGGCTGCTTTGGAGATTGTCTCCTCCCTGTCTGCTGATAAAGCCGGAGGAGGGTTTGATGTCTCCCCTCTGTCGTCTTCAATGATTATCGGAGGGTCTTCGGCTGGAGGACCTGGCTGGATCATCATCCCCACCATATCTTGGAACAGGAGTGCCATTTGTTTTATATTAGCCGTTTGTTCCACGGCCTCTTTATCTTTCTTTTCAAGCACTCTTCGTAGGAACTCCGTATCGGTCTCCTGATCCTGGCGCTGCTCAGACGATGCTTCCGGGCTCTCTTTCTGCCCAGCAAGTGTGGCCATCTTTGTCAACATCTCCTGGAGCTTTTGTTGTTGCTCCTGAGCTTTGGTCACAGACCGTGTAAGTGGTCGATGACCCGTGAAAGTACGTCTTTCCTCTTTCCCGGAAGCCATGCACACCGTGTGTACTACCATGCCCCCAGACTTAGGGCGTTTGGGTCCACTGCCTTTGATATTTGCCGCCGGCACAGGGATCTTCTCTGGCCTTCTCCTTTTGTGGGAGGTCGAAGTTGAGGGGGCCGTTGCGGCAGGCACCCTTGCAGATGATTCCTTTCGTGGTACGATGGAGGGATGGTCCTCCTCTTGCCGAGCATTCGTTTTCTTCAGCCGGCGAGAGTAACCATTGTCAATTACAGAGTCTTGGACTTTCCGCCAGACTCTGTGGATCTTGGTGGATAACCGCTGAGGACGCTTTTCCGGCTTCACCTATGTCATGCTTTCAGCAGGCGGAGAAGACTTCTTCAATATGGCAGTTGGAGAGTTTTTGCGCACCCTCCTGAGAATCTCGAAACTGTTCCCAGTTGGAACAACAGCATCAATTTCCACCGTTGGAGCTGGTGGGGTAAGTCCAGAAGGGGAACCGCCCCCAGCTTTTCTCACTCAGCTCCAGTGGCGACGTCGAGCACGTCGTGCAGATGGGACCACCTCTGTTGTGGAAGCGACCTCGTTATGCCCCTGCTTTGATGAGAGGCTGCTTTCGGTGTCAGCCTGTCGAAGACTGACGTCCGCTGAGAGGGAACGATCAATCTGTCGAAGGCATACTTTTTGGCAGGGGAAGCATTTTTAACGACATTGCCTGCAGCAGGAGTTGGAACGGCCAGTCTTACGAAGACCGATCCCTTAGCAGGAGAAGCCCCTTTGACGACTTCGTCTGTCGGAACAGGAATGGCTATCCGCTTCGGGATAACCCCCTCAGGTATTGCAGGCCTCTTTGCGGGCCCACTGGAGCTTTGGCCCAGTCTGTCAAAGACTGAGGCGTTGGAATTGGACGACCCGTTGAGTGGGGCTGTGGTAGTTGCAGGCCGATCGTAGACCGACTTCTTTAGAGCCTCTTGTGATGGTATTGAAGCATTGAAGCTCATTGGCGGGAGCATGGTCCCGAAGAACAATCCAGTGGTGGCCTGAGTCACCTGCTCCACTGGCATTGCAAAGATGGAGGCTGCTTGGGGCCCGTAAGTCACTCCTCCGGAGGGGACAGAGTGGGAGTTTCCGTTGCAATTGGTACAGCTGTAGGCTATCGATATCTCCTTTTCTGCATAGAGTAAGACACCAAATCTTAGTACCTCGAATTCAGGGGCAACCATATTAAACCGCGATTCGTTCGCGAACATGACACACGAAGTGTGGAGTGGAAAGAGGAAAAGTGTCTCATCGGGCGTGCCAGAATCTGTTTACCGCCGAAAGACGGGGAAGGCAATCGTCTTGCCTGATTTGGGGGCAAATGCTATTTGGATTTATCCGTCCACCTCTCTGAAGATGCCAAGTTGATTTATGGCACCGTGTATCGGAGGTCTGGACGGATGTGGCCGTTGTATCAGACTTCATCAGATACCCCCTCGTTTGCGAGAGATTTTTAATTGTGGGGATGCTCTTCCCTGCAGGCGCAAGCCCCTGCAGTTAATTACGTTACTGCATAGCGATAACCACTTTCTCCTGCTCCAGAAGGTCACTTCGTGTCGTGTATGGTTTTTTTATTTTTAGCTGCCCGTGGATTGTATACGGAGACTAATTTATGTTATCGCCCGTAGGGCGTAGATTAGTCCAAATCCGTATATTCTTAGATTTGAGTTTGGTTTGATTTAAGGATCGTTAACCTTGTTTGAGATTAAGATTAACTTAAATGTTTGTTAAGGATACGTTAGTCCGATATTGGACTAAGATCTACTTAACGGGGGTTCAGGATCATTTTTGATCCAACGAAAGAATATTTGGGCTCTATCGTCTTAGTTTAGGAACGTTGTGGTCCAAGGAGTTGTTGGTTGTTGGGACCCGCCATCTCTCTGAAGACGTTGAAGAATTATAACGACATATATCAGAGGTGTGGGAGATGTACCCTGAAACCAATGAATATTCATCAGAAGCTCAGTAGTCTTGTTCCGGACTAAGACCACTCTGGAAAATAAAGAGCCTAAGTGCTCGGTTGATTGGAAGTTTAGCTAAACTTGGGCTCAACCCAGTCATTTCATTTTTGAATAAAGTGTTAAACACTTGCTTGGGCTTGGTCACCTTTCTGTGCCAAAGATGTTGAGTATCCATATGGGTTCTGACGCCCACACTTTATCTTGCTCTTCCCATCTTTTTTTTATGGAGTGTTAAACACCCTTTATGGCGCCCACGTATGGAGCACGTGAGGCACTTGGTGCCAGGCGTTGGACACTGGTTTATGAGTGCAGAACACTTTATGCTGAATAGCGCCCACGTGAGGGGTACGTGGGACGCTTAACGCTGAGCGCCAACCACTGAGTGCTAAGCATTCTTTATTAAGCGGCGCCCACGTGAGGGACACGTGAGGCGCTTGGCGCTGAGCGCCAACCACTGAGTGCTAAGCACTCTTTATTGAGCAGCACCCACGTAAGGGGCACATGAGGCGCTTGGCGCTGATTTTTCTTCGTGTATTATATTCTGAAGAGTTCAATTCTCTGTTCTTCTCTGGATTTTTGATCCCCAAGAACAAATTCATCCCCATAAGAATTAAATTCTCATTTGTGGGAGACTTGTCTCATGGATCTCAGATCCAAGGAAAGAACCATGTTCTTTTATGAGGTTAAACCCTTAGATATGCAGATGAGATAACCTGATCTCTATTACTTTTATTTACCTTGAAGAAAGTTCTTCTTTCTTAAAGATTTTTTTGCTTGCTTTTCTTTTTTGAACTTGAAGTTTATGGGGGGGGGGGGGTTTCCGCTGTATAAGACTTGAAGTCTTGGGTCCTTTATATAGTGGAGGCAAGTTTATTGATTTAGTTAAAGAAATCTCTCATTGAGAGATCCTTAATTGATTTGGGGATTTTATCCACCGTTGGATCTTTGATCCAAGAACTTTTATTTTACAAAAAATATTTTTCTTGTTTTTAACAAGATTGGGAAATTATTTTCCCATACAGAGCTTATTCTATAGCGTGATGATTTTCAATCACCATTGGATTTTTATCCAATGACGCTCTATTTACAGAGAATGATCTTTCTCGTTTAGAAAGATTTGAGGAATATTTTCTCAACAGAATTTAATTATGTATTTTTATGATTTATCATCTCCGTTGGATTTTTAATCCAATGGCAGAGAACTTTTAGTTCTAACGTCGGCACCCTCGTCTAAGGCACGTGAGGCGCTGCCTTAGAGTTTTTAACTCTTGGCGCTAGCGTCCTCGTGCAGGGCACGTGAGGCGCTGCCTCAGAGTTTTTAACCCTCGGCGCTGGCGCCCTCGTGCAGGGTACGTGAGTCGCTGCCTCAGAGTTTTTAACCCTCGGCGCCGGCGTCCTCGTGCGGGGCATGTGAGGCGCTGCCTCTTTTCAAATTTTAAACAGAGCCTTGCTCTTTTATTATTAGGGGAAACAGGTACGATTCCTTCGCTTCGATACACCGTTGTGCTGTGGTGTATACGGAGGAGTAAGCTGGGAGAGAATACCATTTTTTTTAGAAAGTCAAGAAATTCATGCTCAAATATTTGCCTCCTCGATCAGATCGTAGAACTTTAATACTTTTGTCGGTATAATTCTCTACTTCGCTTTTATATTCTTTGAATTTCTCAAAACCTTTAGATTTGTGTTTCATCAGAAATACATATCCGAAGTTAGAGAGATCATCAGTGAATGTAATAAAGTACGAGAACTCACCCCTTACATGTGTAAATATTGGACCACACATATCACTATGTATGAGTCCCAAGAGCTTAGTAGCCCTTTCTCTGTATCCCGTGAGTGGAGCTTTGCTTATCTTTCCTTTGAGACAAAACCGACAAGTTTCATATGATGAAAATTCGAACGGATCCAAATATCCATCCTTATGCAACTTAGCTAGTCTTTTCTCATTGATGTGACCAAGTCTACAATACCACAGGCAGGCTTCATTCATATCTGAACTCTTCCTCTTACGTTTGCATATTGAAAACCGTGTTTTGATTAAGAACATAGATACCATTACATAATGTACCTTCTGCAATCAGTACCTGTTCATGATATTTCTATCTAGAATAAAGTTATATCCATATTTATCTAATAAAGAAACTGATATGATATTGCAAAGTATGGAAGGTACATAGTAACAATTGTTCAAAATCGTAGTATTGCCATATGGCAACACCAGGTGATATTTGCTGACGGCAGTAGCATCCACCTGTGCTTCGTTCCCTACTATGAGGGACATATCATCATGTCCAACTATCATACTTTTTCTCAGTCACTGTAATAAATTACAGATATGAGATCTCGATTCGGTATCTAGTACCCAGGAGGTAGGGTTGACTGAAAAACAGTTCTCAATAACAAATACACCCGAAGAAAATGCATTAGAATTCTTCTCCTTCATTAGAGTCATATGGAAGTCCTTGCATTCCTCTTTCTATTGCTCATACTCATGAAAGTTTTCACAAGTTAGAGCCGAACCGACATTCCCTAGTCCAGTGTAATAAGCTGGTTTGGTCTAGTCATACATTTTATTATCTTGATTAAGGCGTGACATGGTTGCTACCTGGAGAAAGAGAAAAGAAACAGTCAGCGTATACTCTTTCAAGATTAGATTGGTTTTTAATTTATCTAATCAAGATGGCTCCCACTGTTTCCTCTGATTCTCCTTCAAACCTTAAAAGGAGAACTAGTCGGGATCATTTACACTTCACAAGTTCGCCAACCATTCAGCTAGATGAGTGTTGGTACTCCGAGAGAGGTTCTCCGTACTCTCGTACGGACCTAATTAAAATAAACTATGTTTCCGCAGAGGCGTAGCCCCGTTAACATTTTCTAGACACCTAATAAGTTAGCTAATTATGAAGTGAAAAATATCTTTCAAAAGTAATCCTACTTATCAGTGGAAATCGGGATCTAACTATCATTGCATGATAATCTAGATGGAAGCCACTCTAGTCACCACATTCCATAAGGTATGCACACACCCGGAAAGTTTCCTTTACATTTGAAACTCCCGATATAGTTTTTACCCCTAGGACCCTAGTGGCCTTGACTGAGCCAACAAATCAAAGAATTCTAGTCAAGCTCAACCTGTCATTATCTTGATTGCATTAAACCCACCCGTACGAGCCCTTGACCGAGCCAACAAGTCCGTACGACTGTCCTAACCAATTATATCAAATGCTACAAACAAGCATCACTTAGTTACCGTACACTACGTCTTGACTAAGCCAACAAACGTAGCACGAATACTAAGTACTACTCATAAGAAATGACGGAGGACTACGGCTCGTTTTTAGCGAAAAACCTTTAACGTAATGAACTTGATATCGTTGAAGGAACCGGGTAATTTTGAAAAGGGGGTGGTTTAGGCTCCGGTTTTAAAACAAGTGGTTTTGAAGAAAACTGAGTAATCTATAGTAACACAAACTTTTGCTTAAGAGTGAAATCCCCATGAAGGGATCAAGGCTCTTCCCTCATCGAATGAGGCACAAGATATTTCTAACTGAATACCTCTATGCAAAGCAAAAGAATACGACTATAATTTTCGAAAAATTGGTTTCGACAACATCATTTTATATTTATTTTTTCTTGCATTAATCAAACTTAATGCAGTCCCATCATTTAAGTTCTTATCACACCAGAAACAACAAAAATAGAATACTTTATATGCCATCCGCATTCGCCATGGGGTCCCAGTCATTCGATGTAAGGTTACTTAACTTACGGCAGGTTAGGGACAGGGCTAGCGGTGATGCAAAACATACACACACACACATATATATATACATACATATGTATATATATATATATATATATATATATATATATTCATCTCAGACATGATACAATAAACATCACAGGCATGCGATAAGCAATATGGAATAGCGGATAATCTAGGTGCCCCGCGTTTCATTTGAGCCACAAATGAAACTCGACGTTCTCCGGTCGTGTGGATAGCTCATACAATATCAAACCAAAACCCCTACGAGTACGGCAAGTTACCCGCCAATTCTAGAAGTGAGGCAACCCACACTCAATGTCATGAGTGGGCCACCCAGCACTTCATGGAATCCGGTAACTTGAGTACTCCACCATGGGTCATCCTAAAACTCCTACAAGTGCGGCGAATGGCCTGCCAATTCTAGAGCGAGGCGGCTCGAACTCACCACTGCGAGATGACCACCTAGCACACTCTAGAATCCGGCTATTCAAACACTTCTCCGCGGGTGGTTTATCCTAGTACAGAAATGAAATAATATACAATGGTGACATCGACCTCATCCTGGTCAAGCCCCAATAAAAAAATATACAAACATGCAGAAGCGACAGTCCACAAGTCGGACGCTCGTCCCGCAATAATGAATATACAAATGACACAACTGTACAACCAATATCGCACTAGGGGCTATCCAATATGATAATCCGTATAAACCATCACAGAGATATACATCATAACAACACAAGCAGATATGTGCAACCCCTTCTAATTGACCTATAATGATTAGACGACGTTTATCTACACATATTCAACATCACAGATATCAATGATGCAAAAGTTTCAAGTTTTAAAACTTTCCATGTAGCCCGAATACAAAGATAACAGTGAGTGAAATCTGGACAATAACAAATAACACCAAAAAACCCAATTTCCTTAAACAAAGCACCCCTACGAAGACGAGGCCAGGCAGACCTGGTCTGGCCGCCGGAAGCGGCCAAGAGGCCAATTCCGGCTGCCAGATCAAGTCTGCTCAGGTTCGTCGTCGTAGAGGGTCATTGTTAAGCTATTTACTACTCTCTATGGTACTTTAAAAAAATTTCAGAGACCAAAAAATTTTGAACAGAAACTTGGGTGTTTTGGGTTTTGAAAATACGGAAATATTTTGTTTCGAAATGTTAGCATCGTCAACAAGTAGTTTACGTGTTTGGGTGGCTCTGATACCATGTTAGGGTCATTCAACACAGCGGAAGCTTGCCGTGGCGTCCAAAGGTCGCTCATCAGCTACTTTTTACGTTGTCCCTTCGCGACAGACTACAACCCGACAGACCAATCCGTACAGAGCACCATAGGGGGTAAGAGCCTGCGCTTCTCCACTACTGTCACACAGTGAGAACCCTCTATGGGTCGGCATCCCTGCTTAATAGCTCTGATACCGTGATAAAGTTCCTACCGTCCTTGCTGCTAACCCGCGGTCTTTACGGAAGGAAAAACTTTAAATTTTGAAAACTTCGCGTTAGCAACTACGACCTTGAATCTTAACCAAACACTAAACTAGCTAACAAGAAGAAGTTTTAACTGCTCGGTTAAGTGTTATAATTTTTGTAGTTGTGTCCTTCGTCTTCAAATCCACTTCTTTAGCTCCTCGGAACTCCGGGATCGAGCTTGTAAGTCAGTCCTCCTTCACTAAAAATGATCAACCTAAGGAAAATGGTTCAAGACTCTAGCTTCACACCAAAAAGAAAGTGAAGCAACTAAACTCCCTAGATTGCTAATCTAAGGTGCTTAGAGATGCAGTGATGTGTTATAGTATTTTTCTATCTCTCTTTTCCTTATGATCTCAACACATGAGAGGGAAAAGCTTGAAGGAGGAAGAAAAAGCTCAAGTGAGGAGATAGAAAGAAAACGGTGTGAATGAATTCCAATCAATGTGAGAAAATAGCAAGCCATGGTTTTGTTAAAACATTTTCATAATTAAAAATAGCAACCATACTTAAATAGTGTAGACAAATGAAATAAACAAAAGACATGGTCATTCCTCTCACCATCCTTTCTTTACTCCTCACCCTTCCACGTCATTTTCTAATTTCCATAAATGGAAAATCAATAGAAATGAGGTGTCCACCTTCTAGAATGTATTTTTTTATAAATACAAAATACATTTTATCATATATACATACCCGCATCTGTATAAAAATACAAATACCCAAGAGATAGGAAAAATACAATAAACATAATTCTAGAATATACATATTGAAATATATATATATATATATCAGCATAATCTTAAGTCGGCCAGTATTATCAACCGTCCGATCAAAAGTACGTATAGCTAGCACACTCATTTAATCGGAACCCTACACGTATCAAAATACGGCTACTACATCATTTCGCCTAAACCGGAGAAATCCTCTGTATGGAACTCTAAAGACTCGACAGTACGCTGACAGTGAGTTACTGGATAAATTCATAACCACAAGCACGTCAGCAGCACTAGCTGTACGTAATGGCTACCCAGGTATCTGTAGAAAAGGAAGGCCGACGAGAAAATCCATCTGAACCCCTACAGAGCCTGTCTATGACAATCTCCGTACAGTCCGGTTTCTTCATCTAAGAGTATCGCATACCAGGTCTAAGAGTGGTAAACGTCAGACCCTAATAACTATATAATTCGTGTCGATGTGGCTCAGGACCAATCCGACAAACTACTGATCTAACCATCAGTAAATCTCGTCTGTCATGGCCAAGGTCTTATAGTGCTGGCCGACCAAACACAGTGCAACATCGACTCCCTATACTGGAAAAGGCGAATCCCTAACAATCGCTCACTGCCTCCATATGGCTCGGGACTGTACACAACTAAAACTTGTTTGCACGACTCGGTAGAGCCGTGGTAGGGTAGTAATCTAAGTTCAGTGGGAACTTACACTAGACAAATGACGATCTCAGGTCTAAAGACTAACCCGTACTCATGCTACCTGAAAACTGCTATATGACGATAGGTATAATACCATCTAGAAGTTATCGGCAAGTCCGTCTAGTTTACACCCCCAAGTGAGCACATATATACGATCTTAGGTGCCACACACTAATGGCTGTGGGACCAATCATCGTCCCTCGTCGAGATCTAGAAACGTATACACCAGTCTACCATGGTATATCAATGCCCAGTCTTGATACTCCCACGACCATAGACTTTTAAGGATGTGCTTATGGACTACACAGCCCCCACATGTATGATCGCCATCATAACGCTGGAAGTCAAGCAATAATCGTGCGGGTTTTATCAACATTTATCAGCGATACGTAATAACAAGTAAAATATATACACATGTTAAGATAAAGACAAACTAAATTGCATACTATCATATCGAGCAAGATTTACATGTACATAAATATGTCCAAGCATCCATTATAATATATATATATATATATATATATATATATATATATATATATATATATATATATATATAATGGCCTATGAGGCATACATATCCAACAATGCCACGCAACCAGGATATTGTTTCTCATTATTTGATCATCTTGCCCCACCGGTGATATGCTTGACTGCAAATCATGTACTCGGTCATGCGCAATTGCTTGAGCTAAAAACGATGATGCGAGTTGACTGTTGCATACAAACTCTTATATTAACATATTATTACTTGTATCTATGTAGATATTACAAGCAAATATTTTTAGATATTAAGGAAATGCAACAGCTTAGACGTTACAGGCAACTTTTTTAAATGTTACATGCAACTTTAATAGATGTTATAGGCAACTGCTTAGATATTACATGCAACTGCTCAGAGGATGCACACTAAGTTGTAACTGCTTAGATATTATAGGCAACTGCTCAGAGGATGCACACTTAGTTGTTACATGCAACTGCTTAGATATCACAGGCAAGTGCTTATAGATGTTACATGAAACTAGTTAGATGTTACAGGCAAGTGCCTAGATGTTCTTTTAAACAAAAAACAAGTCAAATAAAGATCAAATATACTCATAATGACTTGAGAATCAATAGAGCCTTGCATATGGATGACCTTCTCGTTCGTCTCTTGATAGATACAGACCATATTTATATAGTCATATTCGTTTATCATCATAACCACATGATCTCCATATTTCTCCATTTTATATGAAAGCTTCAACTTAGCAATCGGTATATTAAGTTGAAACGAGATGGTTGCTTTCAATTCAAATCATGTTGTGGCCTCTAAGATGTTCAAGACCGCACCTTTACCATTAGATCCACTCACAAAACACATTAATGTCCAAGCTTAGACCGTCATCAATGAGCAAGAAGGTAAATGAAGATCTAGTTTGTAGGAGTAGTAAATGAAAATGGAGTAAATAAGAGAAGATAATGGAGAAAATAAAAGGGATTATTCTTGTTCCGGTGGCAAATAGAATTTTTAGTAGGAAAAGTAGTGCATTTGGAGGAAAAATGGTTTGATTGGAGAATTTAATGCTTAGTTCTTTAAGCAAAAATCAACAAAAAACCAATTCAGGATAGAAGTTACACGCAACCCCTCAGAAGTTACAAGCAATTCAACTGCAGATTTATTGCCAACAAATTGGCAGCTGCCATTGTGTACTTGCGCACATGGGCATTTCTGGGACATACCAAAATACTAAAAGCCTTGATTATTTGAGGGATTCCTTGACGGGCTACGAGTTTTTGTACGAGTTGAAAAACCCCAGGGATTTTTTCACAAGTTTTAAAAGGGCCGGGGTTTTTTCAACAATTTACCCTACTCTTTTTCTTTCAATTTTCTTGTAAGGGCCTTTTTGGTTGGCCTTTTATTCAAATAAAATGACAAAATTTGTGGCCTAGCAACTCGTAGGCTTGACTACACGACAATGAGCCTTTTTAAGTTGCAAAAGATTAAAAAATAAATAAAAATTGAACACTAGCCGTAAGCCTACCCTATTACACCACACACATCCCACACACAAGCATACAATTCACAACTCTGTTATATCATCAGGCATTCTCACTTTATAATTTTATTTAATGATTTTCTTATATTTTGCTTGAATTTACTGCAACGTAAACATGATAAATTTTAAATTACTAAAACTTTTCATATCGAAGATATTCGATTTTAGCAAATTTTTCGTAATGAAACTCGACAATTGTTATTTACACCGTGATAAATAAGTGAAGGCAAACATAGTCTAATGAAGAACCGAGTATTACTAACGTGAAAGTTTTGTGTGATGAACTTGAGAAATGTGAGGAGTTACCGCCTGAAAAAAAACAAAAGCACAAGATATCATAGCACGGTAACAACTTTATTTGTTATTTTTCTTGTCCATATCATTACATAAGACCAAAGAAACACAAGCAAAACTTCTCTCTAAAAGGAGATGTCTCATGTTCAATTGATGAAGGGATCGTATAAAAATAAATAAAATAAAGGAAAACACTCCTACTACTACAAATAGGGGTTGCCCCTACGGATAAATCCGTAGGAGCAAACCACTAGCCGTAGGGGTAAGAAATTACGCCGTAGGTGCAAACGCCGTAGGTGCAAGTCTTAGCCTTAAACATGTCCCTACGATTAAATACTTGCCCCTACGGCTTAATGCATAGGTCCATATGTCCCTATGGATTAGACTGTAGGGACAAAAAAGTTATTTAATTTATCGGTTTATAAAATAAAATAGTTGTCCATACAGATAACTCCGTAGGGCCAAATTGCTTCCCCTACGGATACATACATAGGTCCAGATGTGTAGGGACAAAATATTGGGTATCGTGATATTTTGTCCCTACGGATACCTGTGTAGGGGCATGTTTATGCCCCTACGGTCCAATCCGTAGGGACAAGTATAACCCCTCTTTTTGAGATCATAGTGGCAAAATATCAGGCATCCTGATATTTTGCCCCTACGGATAAATGTGTAGGGGCAAACTAGGACCCTACGGATTAATCCGTAGGTGCAAAGTTTGGCCCTACAGTTTTATCCGTAGGGACATATTATCAGTTTTTTTTAAAGAGGGCTGCATGTTTTTTCCTCGCCCTGTGCACAATAATATATACATCATATATAAAATTAATCAACACGTAGAATATATACCGCAGTATTCATAATCAACATCTCACGTATAATATGTAAAAGAAATCAACAAGCAGAATACGCTATCAATCTAAATCTATATGAACACGCAAAAACCACCAATATTAATATCGTCCAAAATATATACAATATGTATCATTTAAGTAAATACATGTTTAAAATATAAGAATCAAAAGCTACCCTAGCTCGGTCCAGCTCCACCTCTGATAAACGCCGTAATCTGGCGCGCCTGCTCCTCGGATATACCTGATTGATCTCAAAAACTATCTATTACCGCAATCAAGAACGGCGTCGCTTTGCAGCTAGCCGGTGAGTATGGGTCGGTCCACAGGGATGTTGTGAATCTCCTAATCGCTCAAACGAGTTAATTCCGATGGGAGTTCGGATTGATTTATTAAATCTAAAAACTAAATCTATTTATACTAAGATTATCTAGATCTAAATCTTGCTAGGGTTAGATTTAGGAATGGTTTGAAGATGTAAATAAATCTCAACGCTTTCTATACCCAAATTAGGATCTAAAAGGAGTTATGGTAATTATCAATAAAGGGGATTAGATCCATTCGGGAAGGTGTTCCTTCCTCTAGGTTATTGTCCTTCCTCTAGAGATCCTTACCCTAACCTCCATGGAAAACGCGCGCAACCGGGCCTTTATACTACGATATCACCGTTACCTCGAGGGATAGGGTGCCGTAGGGCGCGGTGTGTGCGTGTATGCATGGAGTCCTATAGATTATATGTGATAGGTACGAAAGGGATGAGAGATCTCATCTCTTAAAAGCCTTCCCCAAAGCTAATATCTAAGGCAATGAATTAAAATCTAAACTAGAGCAATTAAATAAAACTACTTACAGATGGCTCCCTCCAAACATCAACACAAGGTTGTCAGATCTGAATTCATGAATTGAAAAGAGGCACCGATGCTCTCCAAAAGAATTCTAAAATTTATTGATAAAAAGAGGCATAGGGAGGCATAGCTAATACAATGATTTAGGCTTCTATTTATAGGAGATAGAAACCCTAGGTTACAATTGATTCGCACGTCTGCATTTACAAAAATACCCTCAGAAGACTAGTCAACGCCGCAACCAAATTTTGGTAAAAAAAAAAATCTTCAAGCCCGGGCTCTTTATGGCCGCGGAGCCGCGGCCTGGGTAGGGTTTGGGCCGCGGTTCCGTGGCCCATTGGTTGGCTCATCTTCTGGAATTTTGTGGGGTGCTTCTGGGATTCTTGGGCTTTTTAGTTCTTTGGTTCTTTATTCAATTTGGCTTCTCCAGTTCTTCCCGATCTCCAGTGAACAATTGCGGTGGACTTTTAACCGTTCGCTTTGTAATCTTGGACCTTGCATTGCCTTATACTTTATGAATTTTATCTTTGATGTAGGCTTGATCAAGAGTCTTCTGTTTGTTGGTCAAAGTCTACTTTTGCATCGTCTTTTCATCGTTTTCATTGTTTTTTGTCCAAGAACCTGTAACCTATAATATGTAGCAGACATGTGTCAAAAGCACCTGTTTATTTATAAAACAAATAAGAATGGGGAATATAATAATACAATATTATGGTGTGAACAATACCCTGAGTCAATATCTCGAGCAATGCGGAGTGTGCGGGAGTCTGAGCGGGCTGTGGAGCTGTAGGAGTGGTCTGCGCAACCGCCGCCGAGGTAGTGGCTTGCGGAGCCGCAGTTGCGGGAGTCTGAGCGAGCTGTGGAGCTATAGGAGTTATCTGCACAACCGCAGCCGAGGTAGTGGCTTGCGGAGCCGCAGCCGAAGGAGATGCATGTGGAGACTCAGCCGATGTACCCTGTCGCGTCTGTTCAATTTTATGTGTAATAAACGAGTAAGAACTGTGTATTAGTCAAATTCGTATCATTATCAGGTTATTGCGAAACACCAATCTATGTATACTTAGGGACTTACCCTCATTTGGATATCTAGTTTGGAAAACCGTAGTTTATTTTAATTAGACAGTTCTATGTATCTATGATTAATCAAAGCTAAGTCTACAACCAAATAAGCTCAGACTACGTACTGATATTGGATATGTTGCTATCTATAATATGACATAATATTTTACTATTAAGTAGCATACATACCAACATCTCCTTCAAATCCTGAACGGTGGCCTTTAAGGTGTCCAGTTCTTGCTCGAAACATCGCTCACGGGAGATAGAAGAAGTAACCGCCGGAGTGGAGTCCAACCTCATATGGGCCCTGTTAGGACCCAGTCCCCGGCCTCTCTCCCAACCTCTGTGGTGCCCTCCGTGTGCGGCGTTTAGGACTGGGGTCAGCAGCATCAGATCGTTCTGTCCAGTAAAATCGATCCTCGATACTTCCGCTTGCTCAACCACCCGCTCCTACACCCACATTAACCAGTAAAATATAAGTATATCATTTAAATTTGAACCTTTCAAAACAAAAATTTCAAATAGGGGTTGAATAAATATTAACACTTACGCAATACTCCTGGGTAGCGGTGTCGGGGTATCGATGCTCGCCCGTGGCGGGATCTGTCGAGGTGCCATGGACGGTAAGATACGCGGACAACATGCTCGGTGTACCACCCTGCGCCAGGGTCTGAGCTCTATGCAATTCGCTAAAAATTTACATATATTAGAAAATAACTCTTAATATTATATTATATCACAAAAGCCGGTCTATTGTAATTTACCGATAACTCCATGGCACGAGTAATATTCCTCGAGCCATCTGTATAAGTGGGGCGACCCCTCTTCGCCGACTTCCTATTCTCTTTATTTTGATCGGCCTGTTTCTGCACAACACATTCATATTTAGTTTTCTAATTAAGCAACATAAAAAAATAAATTATATACTAAACAATGAATTACATTTAAAACACATACCTGTTTGCGATGAAAGTCGAAATATTGGCACAATAGAGGCCATGTATCTACGTCGACTCTCGCAAAGGCCAGAGTATATAGGAGGGCCGCTCTCTCTACCTCGAGGGTCGCCATCCACAGGGAATAGCAGTCGATCTTCAGCTCATTCCTATTGTATTGGACCTTCGATTGCATGTTTTCATCAGGCCATGGTACAGAGCGTGAAGATCGAGCACCCTCTCAGGGTGATCAAGGTCGGGTACAGGCTGAAAATCGTAATCTAACTGAAATTACAAAAAAAAACAATGTTATTAGATTGCAAGTGTTAATAATAAATATATTGGATAAATCAAATCAAAATATATATTGATACCCGAGCCTAATCCCAGAAGAGAGCGAATGAGCGCCGGTGCTGGTCGCCCCACTCAACATGAAGTGGATACTTATTCACGAGGCGGCTCTCATCCCCCATATACCGGCCGAACCTCTCGGCATAATCGCCGGTATAGCGATAATCAGGGGTAAAAAAGAGGGGGAATGCTACCTCCCCCTAGCTCTGTCGGGTCTCAGCCTGTGAGACTGATTCGGGCCTCGAGTCCCCCTCTCGGGATGGGGAGGCCCTGCGTCTACAAGAAATATCAAGACAATCAATATTAAGATAAAGTGGTATTAAGAAATCAAGGTTTTAACGAAAATTGAAGTGTGATATATACCTCTGGCAACTAAAGCACGAGCCTGGGCCCGGGCAGCAGCACAAGCGGGACGATAGTTCCTCCGGTGAGGAACAGCCGGTGACCCGGACGTGGACGCATCTCCAACTAGAAAATAAACATTAATAAAATTACATGAAGTTCATGTTTATTCTTAAAGGATATGTAAAATGAATAAATATTTTATATTTATTCATATAAACCTGCAGACTGAGTGGAGGGTATGGAAGTGACGGGAGTGGTCCCTGCACCAGACGAGGACGCACCACCTATAATTAGACAATCAAGTATCAGCTATATAAGTAATTGCAAAAAGAATGCGTATATCAATAATATAACATTCTAAATCAATATGTATACACTATAGAATATATAAACATACCCGCAGGTGCGGTGGTGGGCTCTGCCGGAGATGTGAAGGCACCACCTACAGCCCGAGATGTAAGTACTTAAGAGCAAAAATAATATATGCATATTTATGATATATCATTCTAAATCAATATACATGCACTATATGTTATATAAACATACCTGGAGGTGCGGGAGTGGCCTCTGTCCCTGATGTGGACGCATCACCAACAACTAGACAATCAAACATTGATAATGCAAGTAATTTTGATATGAACATGCATGTATATCTATAATATTACATTCAAAATGAATATGCGTGCAATATACCTGGAGGTGTGGCAAAGTCCACACGGAAGGAGGCATCCGAAGGGGTCTCCGATCGGGGTGCAAGACCGGCCCTCTGAAGCTCCCTACGCAGTTCTCCGGGCGGCAGAACCGCTCTGCCTCTGTCTCTGCCTCTGCCGGTGCCGCGGCTGGAGCTTCTGCCACCCCTCGCTGCTCCCGTCATCGTCATCAAATCTAGATAAAACGGTTCGTGGATGCATTAGACAATCATTACAAGCATTGACTATATATGTATAGATCGTAAAATGTGAAGTAATAATATAACATTACTGATAACCTTTTCCGTTTCGTGGGCGCTTTAGACATATCTACTTGGATTTCATTATCAATATCATTTCTAACCCACGTAACTTCATGATCAGCCGAAGACAACCCGTCTTTCGAAACAGACGGTCGGAGCACTCTAAGTCTTCTCTCTTCTTCATTCTCATCGCTGTCCTCGAATTCTGGGACATCGTAGACATCCCAGGGTTTCCAACGACATATGACACTCCATCCTGGATGCTTCAAACACTGTGAGTAGTATACTTGGAACGCTTAGTTCGGAAAGATAAACGGATCTTCCTGACCGTAAAATCGAAGTGTGTTCACACTGGTCAATCCATATTCATCTTTCCAAGTCTCGAGATTGCTTCTCCACTTATCCGTATCGGTTCGCGTATCGTACCAAGTACACTGAAATATATAAAATGGTTCAAATCGTCCGGGATATTGGATGCCGAGTATACAATTTAAGTATCCATAATAAATCACACCATCCAATCCTACCGTCGCAATCCCACTATTCTGAGTGGTTCTAGATGTTTTTATGTCCTTAACTTCGAATTTGTATCCAAGGACACCGAATCCTCTATAACATGCAACCTCCATACTAGGAAATTGAGCTAAACATCTTGAATCACTCTCTAATGATGCAGACAAGTTCGGATCGTGGATCTAACAAAACAAATTTTACGACAAATACACAACGATATAAGTTTAGATTAAAAATGATAGTAATAACATGTTATTCGAATAACTTACATGATCTACAACCCAATCGCAAAAATTATCCTGATGATATTTTTCCAATCGTTCATCGTTCCAATCAGGATGTCCCTCACGTACCTCGTTAAAATGAATTCTGTTCTTGACAATAAATTATGACATTAATATTATATCATTTCATACACACACAAACAAAAATATAACAATTAATTCAAAAAAAACTTACTCTCTAATTTTTTCAAGACATGCGCTATTGAGCAAGATAAACCAGTATATCTTGTTGATAAATATAGTGTCTACCCTCTTATAATCGGTTTTACCATATGGCTCGTCTTGAATTCTTCGAGGCCGGTTAAGTCTCGTCTCAATGTTCTCGTCCAAATAGCGGGAACAAAATGCGGTTGCTTCATCTAGAAGATAACCTTGCATGATAGAACCCTCTGGTCGATTTCTATTGCGTATATACTTTTTAAGAGTGTAGAGGTACCTAAAGAAAATATGTTGAATAAATAAATACGGGCATACATGACAACAATAATTTTAAAAATTGCGCGAAACGAAAAATTCCACGTACCTCTCGACGGGATACATCCATCGACATTTTATCGGTCCGGCTAACTTAGCCTCAGTTGCAAGATGAGCCGTCAGGTGTATTATGATATCGAAGAATGACGCTGGGAAAATACGCTCAAACTTGCAAAGTATCAACGGAATAGAATTTTCTAGTTTCTCCAGCGTCACAACATCCAGTGTTTTAGCGCATAACTCTATGAAAAAACAACATAGGTCGTTGATTACTAAACCAACCGATTCAGGGAGGGAAGTCCTGAGGGCTAATGGGAGAAGGTGCTCCATGATAACATGGTGATCATGACTTTTCAGCCCATCGATCTTGCCTTTCACAATTTTTATCTTCTTGCTGAATGATCCTGAGAAACCTGTGGGAACTTTCAAATCATGCAATATCTGCAGGAATCTTTTCTTCTCCGATTGTGACATATGATAAGTGGCATTGGGAAATACAAACTTACCCGGTTTACCCGCTACCGGTTTAGGTTGCAATCCACTTCTAATTTCCCAGTCTTGTAGATCCATCCGAGCATTGAGATTGTCTTTCGATTTCCCGTCTTTACAAAGAAGCAAGTTGAGTATGTGCTCGGATACTCCCTTATCTATATGCATGATGTCTAGGAAATGACACACTAAATTTGTTGACCAGTACGGAAGTTCGAAGAAAATACTTAACTTGTTTCAGAATGGTGGTTTGACCTGTTTTGTCGGATCCATCCCGAAGGTCACATTATTGTAACCATCCCACTGAGCAGTCACGTCATCTCCGGACAATAGGGCTGGAGGTCCAAGAAGCTCCTGATGACCATCAAAGTGAACAAAGTCTAACCTATAGGGGTGGTCTAGAGGCAGGAAACGTCGATGGCCGCAATAACAAACCTTCCTGCTAAAATTCAAGAATTTCGATATTGTATGTTGATGGCAATGAGGATATGCTTTGTGACCATGTACGGACCAACCTGATAGCATTCCATACGCAGGAAAGTCATTAATTATCCATATTAAAACCGCACGCAGTATGAAGCTTGTATTTGTGTTTGCATCGTAAGTCTCTACACTATCAATGAACAAAGATTTTAACTCCTCGATCAGAGGTCGGAGATAGACGTCGATATTGTTTCCCGGTGAGTTTGGTCCGTCGATAAGAAGAGACATCATAAAGTATGATTGGTCCATAGCCAACCAAGGCGAAAGATTATAAACTATCATTATAACGGGCCATGTGCTGTGGCTTCCAGCCATATAGTTGAATGGACAGAAGCCATCACTTGCCAGTCCGAGCCTGACATTGCGAGGATCGCTACTGAATATTGCGTGCTTCCTATTGAAATCCTTCCATGCCGGTGAATCTCTTGGATGACTCATTTTTCCATCTTCACTTGGAGGAGTACGGTGATGCCAAATCATTGCCTCGGCTGTTTTCTTGCACCTGAATAGCCTCTGCAGCCTCTGTGTTATAGGAAAATATCGTGCTATCTTGACAGATATATCGTGCTTCTTATCAGAATCTTTCGGCTTATACCTGGCCTCTCCGCATGTTGGTCACTCTTTCAAATCTGAATTCTCTTTCTGGTACAACACGCAATTTTTAGGACATGCTTGAAACTTCTCACACTTCAGACCCAAATCAGACATCATCTTCTGGGCTCCGTACCAGCTGTCGGGCACTTTATTTTCCGGGGGCATAGAATCTTTTAAGAACGAAAGAAGCATTGTGAATGACTTGTTACTCCATCCATTTAGGCACTTAATCTGGAAAATTTGGACGAACCATGAGAGGGTGGAATACTTTGCATTCTCATAAATTGGTTTTCTAGCATCATTCATGAAATTTTCATATTTATCCGCATGCGGTCTTTGACCGGAAGGAATGTCATCTTCGGTACGAATAGATTCACCTAGGGCAGTCTCTACCATATCCTCCATTACTTCTGATGGAAAGAAATTACCGTCTTCTTCTTCCGCATTACCGTCTTCTCCTTCTTCTCCTACCGCATTATCGTCTTCTTCTTCTTCGTCTGCCGCATTACTGTGTTCTTCTTCTTCCCCGTGATATAGCCAAGTTGTATAAAGTGCAGTATAACCATTTTTTACGATATGAACCTCTGCCAATTCTACCTCCTGCCAGTACTTATTCCCACATCTATCGCACGGGCAGAGAATCTTCTCTATCACGATCTTATTATGTGCGCGTGCAAATTCAATAAAAGCAACAACTCCTGCGACAGACTTAGGTTGCATACGTTATTGCCAATCCACATACATCCAGTCCTTAACTCTGACGTACTCATGGGCCATGTTAGACTATATAATATATAAATTGTAGGTTATGATGACTATATTGAGAAATCTAAGAATGGGATGGTTACCGACAAAGGAGAAAATCCGTGTATATGCTTTATGTTTGCGTTTGTCGTTGAAAAGAATAAATTATCGATAATCAAAGTTAGATTTGAGGATACTCATGTATGAGTTGTATTCTATATATGTGTGTTTCAATTTATGATTTCGCTTTAGTGTAGGGTTGTTAGTGTGTATGTGTTGTGTGTGCGTTTGTTGTGTATTCGTGGTACATGTGTGCGTTTCGGCTGTCGGGGATAAGGCTTCTATCATATTAAGAATGTATAGAGCGGACACCCATTCTCTTGTTCTTTCAACCGTTTCGAGTAAATTTCGGCAGCACCTCCCCGCCGTTCTCTGAGTACACTGTCATAGAATAGATAATCATTTCAAAGCTGTGAAACAACGTTGAAATGAACATCTAATCTATCTTTGTACATGGAGAACTAGCGGAAAAGTACCGACGAAATATCTCGAAACAGATGAAAACACAAGTGAATAAAGGTGTTTGCTTTATACATTCCTAACTTGTCCACACGGGACAAATCTATCGGTTATCATACAATTGAATCTTCTCGTCACATAGAATACACGACGGTTGTTAGTACCGAGCTATATCGTCCGATATTTAACAACCTTCGTATAGTTCTATGTCACGACGAATATCGAACGTATGTTAACCAATAGACGGGGACTAAGTGGCGCTTTGAGTTACTGAGTATCGATGAGAATATGAAAGTTTCATATTATCATCGAGTATCATATATTGGTTTTAACTTGAACATCTTGAATCACTCTCTAATGACGCGTTTGTTGTGTATTCGTGTTGTATGTGTGTGTTTCGGCTGTCCGGGGTATGGCTTCTATCCCATTAAGAATGTATAGAGCGGGCACCCATTCGCTTGTACTTTCAACCGTTTCGAGTAAATTTTGGCAGCACCTCCCCGCTGTTCTCCGAATACACTGTAATGGAATAGATAATCATTTCAAAGCTGTGAAACAACGTTGAAATGAATATCTAATCTATCTTTGTACACGGAGAACCAGCGGAAAAGTACCGACGAAATATCTCGAAACGGATGAAAACACAAGTGAATACAGGTGTTTTCTTTATACATTCTTAATTTGTCCACACGGGACAAATCTATCGGTTATCATATGATTGAATCTTCCCGTCATATAGACTACACGACGGTTGTTAGTACTGAGCTATACCGTCCGATATTTAACAACCTTCGTATAGTTCTATGTCACGACGAATATCGAACGTATGTTAACCGATAGACGGGGACTAAGTGACGATTTGAGTTTCATATATGAATATCGATAAGAATATGAAAGTTTCATATTATCATCGAGTATCATATATTGGTTTTAACTTGAACATTTAACAAGAATAGCTTTTACGTTTACGTTTCGTTATTAAGGGTTCAAAATTTCAAGTTTAGGATAAATTTTTCTTGCGTTTACGGTAAATTTGTATGTTTACGTTATTATCGAGTATCCTACCGTAATGAACTAGTGTATCTTACTAAATAAACTAGTGCTCCATAAACCTAAATAACCCAAATTAATCTAATTAACTACAATTAACCATAATCGTTATCCTAACACAAATTATCCCTAATTAACCCAAACTTAACCGAATTTACCCAAATTAACCTAATTAACTCTAATTAACCCAAACTTAACCAAATTTACCCAAATTAACCCTAATCAACACCCTAACCCCTTCAAATTATCACTAATTAACCCAAATTAACCCCAGCCTCTAATCCTAAACCTGACCCTAACCCCAACCCCAACCGAACCCTATGTTGGAGATAGTGCCCTCAGAGTCAATTATTGGATCACAGGCACGTGATTGCAATGATTGAGGGAGGACCTATTCCGGTAGGACAGTCTTACTCAAGATGATAGTATGCTATCTGGTTTACCTTTATCATCGTGTACTGCTTCAGGCGACCTTACAGGTCACTATTACATGTTGGTAGAACCCCTAGGATTCTTGCTTGACTGCCAGCAGTATGAGGGCGATCATATACATTGGAGCTGGTAGTCTATAAGCACATCCTTAAAAGGTCCCTAGTCGTGGGAGTTTCGAGACAGGGCATCGATACTCCAGAGTAGACTAGTGTATACAGTCGAGACCTCGACGAGGGGCAGTGGCAGGTCTCACAAGCCACTGGTGTCAGTTGGTTCACCTAAGATGTATACAGGTGCTCATTGGATTATGAATACACCGGACAGGACTCGCCGGGAACATGCTAGTTGGTCTTATACCTGACGTCAGATAGCAGTTCCCTGATAACATGTGTACAGGTTAGTTCATCAACCTGAGGATCGTCATTCTTCTCGTGTGAGTTCTGTAGGGTTCCTTGGCACGCTAAGGAAGTCTCACAAGGCATCAACCATGCCAATATAAATTTTATGAGTGCCGCGAAACCCTAATACGGATCGTCGACTAGAAATTTAGGCGAAAAACGAAACTAGTTAACAACTTAACTAAAGGAGAGAAGCTACAACCTTTGTAGATCCGGTTCTCCACTTTCTTAGCTCCACGTAGGTGTCCTCTCGCTGTCTATCTCGAATCCCGAACTCAATCGTCGGCTTCATCGGGGAAATGGGCGGACTAGGTCGTTGGCTTCGTGCCGAAGATGATCTACGTCGAGGCATCAAAAGTATAAGCTCCAACTTCACCAAGTTGTGAAACTTGTGAAGAAAACACCCTATACTACTTGGCAAGAGGTAGAGGGTGAAGAAATAGGAGGTGGGTTCACTTTAGAATTGGATTTCTCTCACTTTTGCTCAAGTTGCCATTGATGGACTTAAGCTTTTCTTGAAGAAGAAGATGATGAAGAAGAAGAAAGAATATGATAAGTCTTATGTAAAAAGAATAATAAAATCAATACTTATCATCTTCTTACCATGGTCAAGTGTAGAGAGTTAACTATAGTTTAGATGAGTGGTTAGGGTTAGGAGAAGAAGACAAAGTGGTCACATAGTCAAAGCTTCATAAAGCTTCAACAAGCTTCATGATTAAAGAAACCACTTTGTTTTCTATTATTTATTTCTCAAAAAAGAAAAGATAAATAATTAAGTGAAAATATGAAACCCTAACCATTCACTAAACATGGTTTAAGTCTTTACACATATCCAAGTGAGCATGCATCATCAAACATGATACAATCAAGTGCACACAAAATATATCACATATACAATGTGCATATCAAGTGAGAAAATCCCTTTAAAGTGAACCAATACTAGTTAATGCAAAGTAATATATCAAATATATAATTATACATTAAATCATTAAATCAACACTTGATTCAATGATCCGGTCATGTCGCACATAACCGACTAGTATCCAATGTATCGACTTATCGAATCGATCTTCGATTCGATAACTAGGTTATATCGCATATAACCAATCGAAACATTAATCGCGAGAATGAAATGCGGTATCACATACACGCATTATTCTCGGTCCCGCACATATCTCATATGCGCTTCTATTTCGTTTCGCTTGAGCCAGGAAACCTCTGTGTAGGACTCTAAAGACTCGTCAATACGCCGGTAGCAGATGATGATCATATCAAGCACCCACAAGCTGCAAGTGGTCTGCTAAACGTAACGGCCATCCGGGTATTGAACGATCAGAAGATCGATGAGCTAGCCCGCTCACACTCCTGTGAATCCAACCAGTAACACTTACCGTACAGTCCGGTCTGTTCGTCTGATATGTCGCATATCAAGTCTAGAGGTGGTAAACGTCAGACCCCAATAACTGATAAGTCGTGCCGATGTGAGGCTCATAAAGGGTCGAGAAACTACCGGTAACACTTACCAGCAAATCTCTGATCAGCCCTGGCCAGGGACTTCCCTGTTACGGCCAATCGAGCACAGCGCAACATCAACCCCCAATACCGGGAGAGACGAAACCCCTCCTATCGCTCATTGCCTCCATGTGACTCGGGACTGTACCCAAAGACCACCGTTTTGCACGCCCTCATGGACGTGGTAAGGTGGAGATCAAAGCACAGTAGGAATCACACAAGACTCTATGATGATCTCGGGTCTACAGACTAACCTGCACAAGTGTCACCTGAGAACTGCCATCTGACGTGAGGTATAATACCATCTGGGAGTTCTCGGCGAGTCCGTCCAGTGTACCCAGTCTCCACTGAGCACCCGTATACCATCTCTGATGTCAAACACCAATGGATATGGGATCATCCATCGCCCATCTCATGGATCGAGAAGCGTATACGCTAGTCTACACTGGTATATCGATGCTCCGTCTTGATACACCCATGACTAAGGACCATGAAGGATGTACTTATGGACTACCATGTCCCCACTAGTATGATCTGCATCATAGTCCAGGTAGCCAAGTACACATCGTAAGGGCTTTACCAACATGTAACTATAAGAAAGTTTAAAGAGACAAATATACATGTTAAAATAAAGAGCAACCAGATAGCATACTATCATATCGAGCAAGAAAGTCATCTCTATATATGTCCAAGCATCCAATATAATATATATCATCTGTACAATACTGGCTTCTAGGGCATACATACAACTAACAATCTCCCACTTGCACTAGGGCCAGCTGCTGTAGTATCGCATACCGCGCATCCCGAAGAGTCTCTCAAACTGTACCTGGGGAATAGCCTTCGTGAGTGGATCCGCCGTGTTGTTCTTCGTGTCATCCCTCCTGACCTCGATCTCCCGGCGATCAACTATCTCCCGGATCAGGTGATACCGCCTCAGAATGTGCCTGGATCGCTGATGGGACCTGGGCTCCTTGACCAAAGCCACCGCTCCATTGTTATCACAATACAAATGTATTGGATGCTGAATGGATGGAACCACTCCAAGTTCAGTAATGAACTTCTTGATCCAGACAGCCTCTTTGGCAGCATCGTTGGCAGCGATGTATTCAGCCTCCATCGTCGAGTCTGCCACGGTTTCCTGCTTGGAACTCTTCCAGCTAACCGCCCCTCCGTAAAGCGTAAAGACAAATCCCGACTGCGACTTAGAGTCGTCCTTATCACTCTGGAAGCTCGAATCGGTAAAGGACTCCACTTGGAGTTCTCCGTTACCATACACCAAGAGCATCTCTTTAGTCCTTCGTAAGTACTTGAGAATGTTCTTCACAGCTGTCCAGTGACTCTCTCCAGGATCAGCTTGATACCTGTTCACTATACTTAGTGAGTATGCTACATCGGGTCTGGTACATAGCATCGCATACATGATAGAGCCTACAGCCGAAGCATAGGGTATCCCTTGCATGCGAGCTCTCTCCAAATCAGTCTTGGGAGACATCTCTTTGGAGAGAGTGACTCCAGAGATCGTGGGCAAGTTCCCACGCTTGGATTCTTCCATACTAAACCTCTTTAGTATGGTGTCAATGTACCTGGATTGGGACAATCCCAATATCCGTTTGGATTTATCTCTATAGATCCTAATCCCCAATATGCAAGAGACATCACCAAGATCTTCCATTGAGAATCTTTGTGATAAGAAGAGCTTGACCGCTTGCAGCATAGGAATATCATTTTCTATCAAGAGTATGTCGTCCACGTACAATACGAGGAAGACGACCTTACTCTCTGCTACCTTCTTGTAGATACAAGGTTCATCTGGGTTTTTGACAAAATCAAACTCTTTGATAACGACGTCAAAGCAGATGTTCCAACTCCGTGATGCTTGCTTTAATCCATAAATGGATTTAAGCAGCTTGCACACCTTCCCGCTGCTCCCACTGTCTACGAAGCCCTCTGGCTGAGTCATGTACACGCACTCTTCTAAATCACCGTTTAGAAAGGCGGTCTTAACATCCATTTGCCAGATTTCGTAGTCATGATATGCAGCGATGGCAAGCATGATCCGGATGGATTTAAGCATAGCCACTGGAGAAAATGTTTCGTCATAGTCCACACCTGGTCTTTGATGAAAACCCTTTGCAACAAGTCTAGCTTTGAAAGTCTCCACTTTCCCATCTACACCAAGTTTCTTCTTGAAGATCCACTTGCTCCCAATGGGTTTTACCCCTTCAGGAGAAACTTCCAAAGTCCATACTTTGTTGGTGTACATGGATTCCATCTCAGACCGCATAGCATCCAGCCATTTCACTGAGTCCCTACTCGTGATGGCCTGCTCGAAGCTAGTTGGGTCATCATCCTCCATGATGCAATCCTCGCTTCCACCGTCAATGAGAAAACCGTAGTATCTCTCAGGTGGACGAGATACCCTATTAGATCAGCGGAGAGGCTGGGGTTCGTCGAGTTCTACTGAATCCTCTGGTTCTACCAAGTCTTCTGTTACAGTTTGTGTTGCTGGAACTTCTTCCAGTTCTACCTCAATGCTACTTGTCTGTTTCATAAGAAAACTCTTTTCTAAGAAAGTGGCATGTCGAGAAACAAACACTTTTTGTTCCTCGGAGTGGTAGAAGATATACCATCGCGAATGTTTGGGATATCCAACAAACTTACATAGAACAGACCTTGCCTCGAGCTTGTCCGGATTTTGTGTTTTAACATAGGCCGGACAACCCCATATCTGAATAAAATTAAGACATGGTCTCTTGCCATTCCATATCTCATATAGAGTGGTAGGCACTGATTTGGTTGGAACTCTATTCAATAGGTATGCAGCAGTCTCCAGTGCATATCCCCAGAAGGAAATAGGTAACTCAGCTGCACTCATCATAGAGCGCACCATATCTAATAGGGCGCGATTTCTCCGCTCCGATACACCGTTGTGCTGTGGTGTATAAGGAGGAGTAAGCTGAGAGAGAATTTCATTCTCTTTTAGATAATCTCTGAATTTGTTACTTAAGTATTCTCCTCCTCGATCAGATCGAAGGATCTTAATACTTTTGCCCGTTTGGTTCTCTACTTCTTGTTTATATTCTCTAAATTTCTCAAAAGCTTCTGATTTGTGTTTCATCAGGAACACATATCCGAATCTAGAGAGATCGTCAGTGAATGTAATGAAGTACGAAGAACCATTCCTGGCATGGGTAGACATGGGACCGCATACATCACTATGTACCAGTCCTAAGAGTTCAGTAACTCTTTCTCCGTGTCCACTAAACGGAGCTTTGGTTATTTTTCCTTTGAGACATGAATGGCAAGTATCATAAGATGATAATTCGAACGGATTCAAATAACCATCCTTATGTAACTTAGCCAGTCGTGTCGCATTGATATGACCAAGTCTATAATGCCACAAGTAGGATTCATTCATTTCTGAACTTTTCCTTTTGTGTGTGTTTTGTATATTGAGGACTGTATTTTGATTTAGAATGAATATGCCATTATGTAACGAGCCTGATGCAATCAACTTTTGATCTAGGAATATGTTCATAACATTATTCTGTACTACAAAATTATATCCTTCTTTACTCAATAAAGAAACTTATATAATGTTGCACATCATGTTCGGTATATAATAGCACTCATTCAGAATTATTGTATCACCAGTTGGTAATACTAGGTGATATTCGCCAACTGCTTTGGCTGCAACATTTGCACCGTTCCCTACTTGAACGGAATGATCACCTTTTCCCAGTTCTCTACCTTTTCGCAGCCCATGTAACATCTTACATATGTGGGATCCTGATCCGGTATCTAATACCCAGGACGTAGGGTGAACTGAGAAACAGTTCTCAATGACAAACACACCCGAAGATGATGCATCAACATGCATGTTCTCCGTTTGGGCGATGTGAGAATCCAGATATTCTCCTGTTTCCTGTTCATTCTTATAACACTTATAAGATAGAACGGGTTCAACGTTCCCCTGCACAGTATAACATGCGGGTTCGGTCAATACATCCATATTATTATCTTTATTAGGGCATGACATGGTCGCTACCTGGAGAGAGAGAGAAGAAAACACTTTAGCGTATGCTCGTGCAAGATCAGATTGGTTATTATCTTATCTAATCAGGATGGCTCCCACTGGTTTTTATCAAATCTTCCTTCAAACCCTAAAAGGAAAGACTAGCCGGGATTAATTACACACTACAAGTTCGCCAATCTTTCAGCCAGGCCAGTGTCGGTACTTTGAGGGAGGTCCCCCGTGCTTTCGCACGAACCTAATTAATGTAAATCTCGTTTTCCCAGAGGCGTAACCCCGTTGACACCTTTCTAGACACCTACTTGATCAGCTAATTGCAATGTGTAAAACTCTCCCAGGAGTAACTCTTACTCACAGTGGGTATCGGGATCCAACTATCTCATAGAAGGTATGCAATCTCATTGCAAATTTCAACACTTGAAATTCCCGATAATACTTTTGCCCCTAGCGTCCTCTGACCTTGACGGAGGCCAAACTATCCACAGGGCGCTAGTCAAGTTCAAGCCGTCATTTCTTGATCGAATTAAACCCACCCGTACGACCCTTGACGGAGGCCAAACTACGCCGTACGAATACCCTAATCCAATCGCATCATATGCCGGCAGATAAGCACTAGTTAGCTACCATACACTACGCCTTGACGGAGGCCAAACTACCGCAGCATGAATACTAAGTAGTACTTATCTGAAATGACGGAGGGCTACGCAGGTTTTTCTGAAAACCATGAGCGCAATGAACTTGATATCGTTGTAGAATCAAAATGAAGTTTTGAAATGGAGTGATTTTGAGGCTTTTCTAGTTTTGCTAAAGGAGTCACTCTCGGTGAAGGGATCTCGGTCCTTTCCTCATCGAATGAGGTGCGGGATATATCATATATATCGCTGTGCAAAGCAAAAACTCTTAAAAGCAATCAAAACCAAACCGAGTGTGTAGCATCTGCCAGTTACTGCTAAAGGAGTCACTCCCGGTGAAGGGATCTCGGTCCTTTCGTCATCGAATAAGGTGCGGGATATATCATATATATCTCTGTGCAAAGCAAGAACTGTAGCTACCTTTTTTTATTTAAAATTTGATTCTACAACATCTTAGGTTTCTTTTCTTTCATTAATCACATTAATGAAGTCCCATCAATTAAGTCACCTAAACATCACAGATAAATACGACGTACACTTATGCCATCCGCATTCGCCTGGATGTCCCCTCGTGCACCGTTAGGTTAGGTAACTAATGACAGAGCAGGGCAGGGCTAGTGCGGGTGCAAAACATAAGTAACGTCTATATAATATATCATATATACTATATACTGTATCTATCACAGAACATCACATGATCACATCACAGATATCGCAACAGAAGAAACATATGAAACATTGGATATACTAGGACGTCCGAGTTTTCAATACGAGCCAGTATAAAATACGGATTCCACGATCGTGATGAATAGCCAATCCCACACCCCTAGACCCCTACGAGAGCGGCAAGAAACCCTACCAATTCTAGGGTTAGGAGACCCGGACTCGACTCCTCGAGATGGTCTCCCACTGGACCCTAGAACCCGGTTACTTGTGCTCCCCTCCTTGGGTCTATCCTAATGCGGAAAAGTAAATAATATACAAAAGGTGAAAACTTCCGCAACCTGGAAGTGCCCCAATAAAAGAATATTACATACAAGTTTTTACATGAATGAAAATGAAAAACACTCATCTCACATAAAAACCCCCGGCTATTCGAACACGACAATCCAATATAACATATCCAGCAACACATAACATCACATGTCATCAACGTAAGTAAATATGCGCATCCCAATTGTCGTTGACATATAGCAACGTAACCGGCGATATCACATATTACACTTACGGTCACAGAAAAGAAAGTGTAAAACTACAACAGTTGGAATCCGCAACCTCTTTAGACATCACATGCCTAATCAAATGAAATACTTAGACATCACATGCCTAACCATTATAAACCCCGCATTTTAGTTTCATTATCGAAAACTCTTTTCAATATCAAGTGAGACTAAACGGCTAGATTTATAACATTCATTCAGTTATCTCATAACTCCTTGTGAATTCCAATTATTGTATCCCATTCCGGATAAATAGAAAATATTAAACTTTCCGATCGAACATTCGAACACCCAAGTTTTCCCGAAACCGCTCAACACATGAAATAAGTTCAAAGACATTCACTGCATGCCTCAGTACCAACGGTCCAGCCGTAGAAGGGTCAAGCCAACGCCTCACATGTGGCACGCCGTACTGCCCCAAACCCTAAGGTTCAAAGGGCAGTTCAAGACGGTCACATAATCGAGTTAAGGTTTGTTGTCTTCTAGAGGGATCATCGCGTTACTTGCACTACTTAGAACGTCATTAAACAACGGAAAAGTCCAACAATTGGAAATTTCCCGGCAGGGGAAAGATTGGGTATTTACATCCGGTCGAACTTTTTAACATATTCTAAAATTATCCGGAAAACCATACAGACAAAATTTGATAATCTGGTCGAAACACCGAGTCCCCAATACAACCCAGAAAATTCAACTCTTGAATAAATATTAAAAATTCCCAGGAAAACCAGCACTGCAAAGTAAGAATTACTGTGTGAAATTTTTTGTACAATGAGGCCGTACGGCAGCGGAACAGCCGCACGAGCCATGCTCGTGCCGCGGAACCGCGGCGGTTTAATTGAATTATGCTATCGAATTTCACAGTAAATCTTACAATCTCCTGCCGATTTCTCTGCATATTTTTAATATGGAAAAAACCGCATTTTTGAAAAAAGTACAGAGAGCATGTTTTGAATTAGGGTTTCGGTTCGATCGGACTTCAAACTCCGTCTGGACTTCGCCTAAGGCTCTAGCTAGGCTCTGATACCACTGTAGGGTTCCTAGGCACGCTAAGGAAGTCTCACAAGGCATCAACCATACCAATATCAAATTTTATGAGTGCTGCGAAACCCTAATACGGATCGTCGACTAGAAATTTAGGCGAAAAATGAAACTAGTTAACAACTTAACTAAAGGAGAGAGGCTACAACCTTTGTAGATCCGGTTCTCCACTTCCTTAGCTCCACGTAGACGTCCTCTCGCTGTCCATCTCGAATCCCGAACTCAATCGTCGGCTTCATCGGGGAAATGGGCGGACTAGGTCGTCGGCTTCGTGCCGAAGATGATCTACGTCGAGGCATCACAAGTTCAAGCTCTAACTTCACCAAGTTGTGAAACTTGTGAAGAAAACACCCTATACTACTTGGCAAGAGGTAGAGTGTGAAGAAATAGGAGGTGGGTTCACTTTAGAATTGGATTTCTCTCACTTTTGCTCAAGTTGCCATTGATGGACTTAAGCTTTTCTTGAAGAAGAAGATGATGAAGAAGAAGAAAGAATATGATAAGTCTTATGTAAAAAGAATAATAAAATCAATACTTATCATCTTCTTACCATGGTCAAGTGTAGAGAGTTAACTATAGTTTAGATGAGTGGTTAGGGTTAGGAGAAGAAGACAAAGTGGTCACATGGTCAAAGCTTCATGAAGCTTCAACAAGCTTCATGATTAAAGAAACCACTTTGTTTTCTATTATCTATTTCTCAAAAAAGAAAAGATAAATAATTAAGTGAAAATATGAAACCCTAACCATTCACTAAACATGGTTTAAGTCTTTACACATATCCAAGTGAGCATGCATCATCAAACATGATACAATCAAGTGCACACAAAATATATCACATATACAATGTGCATATCAAGTGAGAAAATCCCTTTAAAGTGAACCAATACTAGTTAATGCAAAGTAATATATCAAATATATAATTATACATTAAATCATTAAATCAACACTTGATTCAATGATCCGGTCATGTCGCACATAACCGACTAGTATCCAATGTATCGACTTATCGAACCGATCTTCGATTCGATAACTAGGTTATATCGCATATAACCAATCGAAACATTAATCGCGAGAATGAAATGCGGTATCACATACACGCATTATTCTCGGTCCCGCACATATCTCATATGCACTCCTATTTCGTTTCGCTAGAGCCAGGAAACCTCTGTGTAGGACTCTAAAGACTCGTCAATACGCCGGTAGCAGATGATGATCATATCAAGCACCCATAGGCCGCAAGCGGTCTGCTAAACGTAATGGCCATCCGGGTATTGAACGATCAGAAGATCGACGAGCTAGCCCGCTCACACTCCTGTGAATCCAACCAGTAACACTTACCGTACAGTCCGGTCTGTTCGTCTGACATGTCGCATATCAAGTCTAGGGGTGGTAAACGTCAGACCCCAATAACCGATAAGTCGTGCCGATGTGAGGCTCATAACGGGTCGAGAAACTACCGGTAACACTTACCAGCAAATCTCTGATCAGCCCTGGCCAGGGACTTCCCTGTTACGGCCAATCGAGCACAGCGCAACATCAACCCCCAATACCGGGAGAGACGAAACCCCTTCTATCGCTCATTGCCTCCATGTGACTCGGGACTGTACCCAAAGACCACCGTTTTGCATGCCCTCATGGACGTGGTAAGGTGGAGATCAAAGCACAGTGGGAATCACACAAGACTCTATGACGATCTCGGGTCTACAGACTAACCTGCACAAGTGTCACCTGAGAACTGCCATCTGACGTGAGGTATAATACCATCTGGGAGTTCTCGGCGAGTCCGTCCAGTGTACCCAGTCTCCACTGAGCACCCGTATACCATCTCTGATGTCAAACACCAATGGATATGGGATCATCCATCGCCTATCTCATGGGTCGAGAAGCGTATACGCTAGTCTACACTGGTATATCGATGCCCCGTCTCGATACACCCACGACTAGGGACCATGAAGGATGTACTTATGGACTACCATGTCCCCACTAGTATGATCTGCATCATTGTCCAGGTAGTCAAGTACACATCCTAAGGGCTTTACCAACATGTAACTATAAGACAGTTTAAAGAGACAAGTATACATGTTAAGATAAAGAGCAACCAGATAGCATACTATCATATCGAGCAAGAAAGTCATCTCTATATATGTCCAAGCATCCAATATAATATACATCATCTGTACAATACTGGCCTCTAGGGCATACATACAACTAACAAGTTCCCATTGTACTTTGATTACTACCCTACCACGCTCAAAGGAGATGTGCAAAAAGGTTTTAGTTGGGTACAGTCCCGAGCCACATGGAGGCAGTGAGCGGATCTGCAGGGGTTCGTCTCTCCCGGTATTGGGGGTGAGGTTGCGTTGTGTCTAGGAAAGCCATTACACGAAGTCCTTGGCCAAGGCAGGAGATTTACTGGTAGGTATTCCAGTAGTATCTCAGGGTGTTCTGGGCTACACTCCGACACGACTTGTACCGCTTTTGGGGGTCTGACTTTTACCAACCCCCTAGGCCCGCCATGCGATGCTCATAGACGAACGGACCGGACTATACGGATATTGTCATTGACAGGCTCAGTAGGGTGTCAGGATGAGTTCGTTCATCGACGTCCCTTTTGGTCAATAGCTGGTGGCCCGTCACGTATGGCTAATACCTCTGACGTGCTAGTGGTAAAATCCACAGCCATAGTATTGACGAGTCTTTAGAGTCCACCACATACACAGTTACTCAAGTTTCGGGCGAAACGCTGTAGAGGCCGTATGGAGATATGGCAGGGTTCGATCAGATACATGCGGTATTGCACGGATCAGGATCGGACGGTTAGTACTAGAGGCCGTATGGAGATATGGCAGGGTTCGATCAGATACGTGCGGTATTGCACGGATTAGGATCGGACGACTAATACTAGAGGGCTTTGGTTTAAGCCGGATCCTAGTATAGTACTGTGTAGATTTTGTCTCATTGCATTTGTATTCGGTCGGAATATAAATGCGGGTATGTATATACAGTAGCGGGGTTTTCCTGTAATTTATTACGGGATCAGTTTTTTGGAGTTGCCAGTTTGTTTTCCGTTTCAGCCATATTTCTTTGTATCTTTCATTGGCTGAAGACTGGTGGAGGAGGGCTTATTTGCATTTGTGCAAATAAGCATTTTGGATGGTGTTATTTGAATATTGTTGTATCATGATGACTCAGCCTCCATAGACTTCTAGGATCATGATGGTTCATGATTGCTTATCTTTTGACATGGTGATGATGATGAATTATGATGGTTGAGTGTGATTTTGGTTGTGATGATTCTTGATCATCATCACCCATTTTCTCTCTCATGCATGATAGCTTTTTCACTTTCTCTTTTTTGGATGAGAGAGTCTTCTCCCTCATTCTCTCACTCTCTTCCCTTCACCATTGCATGGCCGGCCAAGCCATGGAGGGGCTGTCCAAAAATTATGGTGGGGTTTTCTTGATCTCTTTGGCTTTGTAAAATCCCACAAGTTCCATCTCCATAAGCTCATATCATTCCTCCACCAAATGGCAACTTCCAATACCCCAAATGTGACATAGCTTCTACACTATATTCTACAGCAAATCTTGGGCACGTCGACTCGCCAGCTTCATGCCCGAGTTGCCTCGGTCCAGAGGCGGGAGCCCGTAAAAGAAGCCGGCGACGTGGTGCCCTTCCAGCGACGTGGTGGAGACCGGAGATTCCGCGGGGAGATCGGGATGACGACGAGATGACCGAAGGACACGGATCGCTCGGTATATCTCTCTATCCCCTTCTTTAGATAGCTATGACTAGATTAATGGCATGATCCAGGTTTATAGTGCGCGGTGGTGCCGGTTTAAAAAGTTAAAGTAAATCATCGCTTCCGCTTTCCGGCATCGGATTGACGGCCGGGGCGCCACCGTGCACTTACAATGGTATCAGAGCCTCGCCATTACTCTTTTCTAGCTAGCTCTAGTATGTTTAAACCTTCGATCAAACAAATGTTCCAAAACCGCGTTTTTCGTTGCATCAGTTTTCTGTCGATTTTTTTCTGGCTCGAAAATTTTTTCAGTGTATTGAAGAAGTATGTGCAGGGACTTTTAAGCTTACTGCAAAAATTCAACACCATGATTCATTAGGAAGACCACAGAACTGCGACCAAAACCCCCTTCTGGCCGCGGTTCCGTGGCGGTAATATGTTATCATCGTGCCAATTTTTTCCAGTGGGCTTTTGGGTTGAAAATAGGGTTTTGGAACATTCTTTTTGGGCCCAGATTTTCTGTGAGTGCTACAGTAGTGCTTGGGGCCCACTTGGGTAAATTTGATCGATCAAATATTTTAAACACATTAGTTCACAGTATTTACATTATATCTGCGACCGTAAATGTCACTTGATCGGTAAATCCTGTCTAACTGCTATAGCCCGGTTAGACGGATTTGCGAACGTGACATTCACGTTGATGTTCTGTGATTGTGCTGTGATGTTGCGGATTGGTCGTGGGGGATATCCTGGATGCAATGCTAGTACAGTTTTTATTGTATTATGTACATTTGATATTGCGGGGCTAGCGTCCGACATGTGGACTGCCGTCACTGCCTGATTGTATATTATTCTTTTGGGGCACGACCAGGTCGAGGTCGATGTACCTGTTGTATGTATATTTTACTTTCTGTACTAGGATTACCCCAAGGTGGGGTGCACGGATAGCCGGGTTCTAGAGGGCAACAAGACCACATCTCATGGCATTGAGACGGAGGGGGCTTTACTCTAGAATTGGCTGGCTATTCACCGCACTCGTATGGGGTACAGGTTGACCCAGGAGGGGTGCCCAAATTACCGGATTCCGTGAAGTGCTGGGTGGTCCATTCACGTTGCTGAAGGGGGCTGCCTCGCTTCAGGTTTTGGCGGGTAACTTGCCACGCCCATAGGGGTCTAGGATTTCATTGCACAGGCTATCCACACGACCGGGGGAATGTCGGGTTTCAGTAGTGGCTCTGTGAAACCTGGGGATCCCAGATATCTGTATTGTTTTGTGATGCTTATTACATTTCTGTAATGTTGCATTTTATCACGCCTTGAGCGAAAATAATATATATTGATATATATACTAGTAGATGTTGTATTATTTTGCATCCGCGCTAGTCCAGTCCCCGCTCCGTCGTTAGTTAAGTAACCTAACGGGTAATGACGGGACCCAGTGGCAAATGCGGATGGCATATACGTACATCATTATTTTCGTTCTTTATTGGTGTGATCAATTGATGGGACTGCTTTGATTCGGATCAATGCAAGTTAAAAACAAACCTATTTTGATGTTGTTGGAACACTTTTCAAAAAGATGTTATTGCAAGGACGTTCTCTTTTGTTTTGCATCGTGGTATTCAGTTAGAATATCCTGCTCCTCAGTCGACGAGGCAAGGGCCGAGATCCCTTCACCGGGAGTGACCCCTTGGACAGAAGTTTGCGTCAGGGCATTAACTTCACTATAGACGATTACTTTTGCTTTGCACCGTGGTATTCAGTTGGAATATCCTGCACCTCATTCTACGGGGAAAGAGCCGAGATCCCTTCACTGGGAGTGACCTCTTTAGCAAAGATTTTCGTCACTATATTTTTAAAAGCTATCCGGTTCCTTCAACGATATCAAGTTCTTTACGTTAAAGGTTTTCGCCAGAAACCATTCGTAGCCCTCTGTCGTTTCATATGGGTAGTCAATAGTATTCAAGCTGTGTTTGTTGGCCAAAGTCAAGGCACAGTGTTTGGTAGCTGTTGGGTATTCATATACATCATAGATAGATGCGTTGGTTTGGGGCAGTCGTATAGCCTTGTTGGCCAAAGTCAAGGGCTTATGGGGGTGGGCTCAAATTAACCTGGAGAATGACGGGTAGAACTTGACATGTGACTTATGATTTGTTGGCCAAAGTCAAGGTCATAAGAGCATGGGGCAAAAATCCACATCGGGAGTTTCTAAAGAAACTGAAACTTGCCAGATATGTGCATACCTTCTGGAGTGTGATGACGTGAGCAGATTTCGTCATGATATCATGCGATGATAGTTGGATCCCGATTCCCACTAATGAGTTGGTTTACTCCACGGGTGATCCCGACTAATTCTTCTTTTAGGTTTAGAGGAGAATTTGACGGTACAGTGGGAGGTTTCCAGATTAGATAAAATGATAACCATTCTGATCTAGGTTAGAGTGCACGCTGAGTGTTTCTTTTCTCTCTCTCTTTGGCAGCGACCATTGACCCGACCCTAAGACTATGACTCAGTGACCAAGTTGACCGAACCTTCTTAAACACTGGCTTTTGGATTGTCAGAGTTGCAAACCTCATTGCCACTCCTACTTTTACCCTTTTCTCCAGGACACCCCGTATTACTACGAACGTCCACTTCCATTGGACAAAACCATTGTATGGTTAGATACGAACTCGAAGGAATTTATTCGAGAATGGTTTCCGTTTCTGGAGAAAACGAATAGGACTATTCAGTTGTCTTTTCCTTTTACCTTCTCTCAGGTTGCGAGTACTCCTTGGTTTAGGAGATAGTACACCTATTACGCAAATTGGATAGTCTTCTTCCAAACCTTAGGCTGGTGCCGACCAGTGGGGAATGAAGAAAACCAATTAGCATAACGATGGTGTACAGAAGGTATTAAGTAAAGACATATCAAGGGATTAGTAAGAGGGCAAAGTAAATTGCGACTGCTATTCACGACCAAACCAAGTATTTCTTCGCCAATCCTAAATCACCTTTGTATTTCTCCAGGACACTCCGTATCACTATGAAGATCCACAGTTTATTGGATACTCCATCGTATGGTTATATACGAACTCGAAAGAAACTTGTTCCAGTTCGGGGATGGATTCTGGTTCAGGAGAAATAGGAATAAGGTTTATTCGGTTGTCTTTTATCTTCACCTTCTCTCGCATTGCGAGTGCTCCTAGGATTAGGACAGTACACCCATTATGCTTAATGGATAGTCTTCTTCCAAACCATAGGCTGGTGCCGAACGGTAGGGAAGGAAGAAAACCATTTGGACTAAAGGGGTGTACAGAAGGTAATGACTAAAGACATAGAAAGGGATTTGGAAAGATGGCAAAGAATTATACGGTTACAATTGTGAATCTGGATAATGGAAGAGGCATTACTAGGAATACCAGGATACCCCTACGAAACATTTACAATATTTCAGTTTCACTGTGTACTGTTAAAGAAAAACTGATTTCCCGATTAGATACTTACTCTAGGGTATGTATTTACCAGGTATGATTCTCACATCTGTATGGTTTTACAGATGATGAGTGGGAGTAAGTCATTGGGAATAGGGTGATCATCCTCATTATATCGGGATTCGTTGTAATCGGTGATATTTGAGGAGATCATCTGGGCTGTTTACCGGTCGGCAAATATTTGGTTTTGAATATCCGCTGTTGTGCACCAATTTCAAATTGATATATCTGTACGTCTATTTTTATAGAGTGAGATTTACCTTTTTGAAATTATGTCCATGACATTTACCTATATCAGTAGATGATTATGTAAGAAGCATTGAACAGCGGTGTAATTCTTTATAACCATAAGTATAGTTTTCAACCTACGACACACAGGGATTGAGTTTTCAGACTCAAGGGACTTATACGGAGTATTGTATGTTGTCCAGGGTCCATCAGGACAGAGGGGTTGGTCCTCGTACTATATTCGGGTTACTTATGACTTCTCTAGTTTTTAGACAGGTGTTTCGTGGAAACACATGGTCCGAATTTTGAGAAGTTATAGGTATATGAATAAAGTAGAGAACCAGGTATTGCAAGTATCGGGATTCTTCAAGGCGATCGAAGATGTAAATACTTGTGTATGGTATTCAGTTGATAGTAATGGTTAAGAGAACTTGCTTCTCTTTCAGGTTACTCATAACTGGAAGTGCTCCTAAGTTGAGTAACGCTGATCGGCCTTTTTCCATTTAGTTGACATGCACTGGAGACAGCTGCATTATTTGAATCTGGTTCAATTAAATCAGTGCCTCTGGTTCTATATTGGATATAGAACAGTTCATATCTTAACGATGTTAAGGTACGGGGAGTTGTCCGGCTTATGCTTAAAACCAGACTCTAGATAACTCAAGGCACGTTTCTGTAATGGCTGTTTGTGGGTTGACCCAGGCTATGACGAGGGTTGACTTTCTACCATCTGGAAGATCAATAGTGATATTGTTCTAGACTCGCCACGGTTTTAATAAAAATGGATTTTTTCAGAAAACAGTAGTGGGAGTATGGTAGAACTGGAAGCGATTCCATAACCGCAAACGATTACTGAAGATTTGATAAGGAACCTAAAGATTTAATCTGGCTTGACATTCCATTGGCCACTCCGCAGATACGGTGGGTAACCTCAGGCATCTGAGAGGTACTCCGGTAGCCTCAAGGACGGTGACAGGGAAGTTCTTGTTTACCCAGACTTTCCATTGCTGTTGTTCCAGGCTGCGAGACCCGGCAGGAGGATGAGTATAGCGTCGTTCTAAACTAGATTTGGAAGTGTACGTGTATATGACTCTGCCAGAGGGTTGTCGTAGTCAGTGGGAGCAGCGGAAGTATTGGTGGACATGTGGCTTGTGTCTATTTATAGACTAAAGTAGATATAGCGGAGATAGATCATCTATTTCTGATGTGACAGTCATAGGTTTGACTTCATCAGAATAGGGGATGGATCTGTTAAGAAGGTAGTAGGGTGTGATGTCCTGGTATTTGGATGACATACACAGAGTAGGAAGTGATATTCCTATAATACGCTCGGTTATACTTTGGTCGTCACAAAGTGGTTTCTCCACATGAGACTTGGACATTATATCAGACATAATGGTTACTGAATCTATGGTTTTAAATCTAGATTTGGGTGGTTTCCCAATCAGGGTACTTAGACAGCATTCTAAGAGTATTTAGAATGGACGACTCCTGGCACGGTAGTGTACCTGTAAGTGATGGAGTCACCCTCTCTAAAGGTGTCTTACAGACTAAAGGGGAGAGGGATGTGCATGATTGGCAGATCACTTGCTTAGGCAATTGAGTCAATCATGAGATGTCAAGTACCACACCAGATGTTGTTTTTGCAGTAGATGCAATAAGATGATATTAATCCAATCCTGGAGAAGCAGTCGGAAGCAGTTTTAGAACATAAGTGGATGTTCTAGGGATATGGTAACGACAACCTCATTCGGGAGACAGTTATCATTCCAGGCTTCCAAGGTGACATGGACGACAGGGAGGTTGTCAGAGTTATAGTTTTCCTTCTGACGAGGGGCAGTATTTTGGACAGGTGGTCCAAGGCAATACTGAGGGAGGCATGGCACATGATGTTGATTAAGTTCAGTTGACGATACAGTCTAAGAAGTTTGGATTTGGAGTTCATTTATGAGCTAGGTCCCATCAGACATCCAGACACATTCTAAGACAGGTATTGCTCATTTCGGGAGATGGGTTTCTCCGCGAACTTGAGATTAAGAGAGACATAGAAGGAAACATCAAGGCGGATCCACTCGCTGAGGCTATTCCTCGAACACAATAGTTTCCCAAACAGGATTTGTGAGACTGACTAGTAGAGGAGTTGGGTGTTCGGTATCACACGGGCTGTGAGTATGCGACATCGCAATAATTAGCCTTGAGTGCAAGTGGGAGATTGTTGGAGATAGTGCCCTCAGAGTCAATTATTGGATCACAGGCACGTGATTGCAATGATTGAGGGAGGACCTATTCCGGTAGGACAGTCTTACTCAAGATGATAGTATGCTATCTGGTTTACCTTTATCATCGTGTACTGCTTCAGGTGACCTTACAGGTCACTATTACACGTTGGTAGAGCCCCTAAGATTCTTGCTTGACTGCCAGCAGTATTAGGATGATCATATACGTGGGAGCTGGAAGTCTATAAGCACATCCTTAAAAGGTCCCTAGTCGTGGGAGTTTTGAGACAGGGCATCGACACTCCAGAGTAGACTAGTGTATACAGTCGAGACCCCGACGAGGGGCAGTGGACGGTCTCACAATCCACTGGTATCAGTTGGTTCACCTAAGATGTATACAGGTGCTCATTGGGTAATGAGTACACCGGACAGGACTCGCCGAGAACATGCTAGTTGGTCTTATACCTGACGTCAGATAGCAGTTCCCTGGTGACATGTGTACAGGTTAGTTCATCGACCTGAGGATCGTCATTTGTCTCGTGTGAGTTCCCACTGTACTTTGATTACTATCCTACCACGCTCAAAGGAGACGTGCAAACAGGTTTTAGTTGGGTACAGTCCCGAGCCACATGGAGGCAGTGAGCGGATCTGCAGGGGTTCGTCTCTCCCGGTATTGGGGGTGAGGTCGCGCTGTGTCTAGGAAAGCCATTACACGAAGTCCTTGGCCAAGGCAGGAGATTTACTGGTAGGTATTCCATTAGTATCTCAGGGTGTTCTGGGCTACACTCCGACACGACTTGTACCGCTTTTGGGGGTCTGACTTTTACCAACCCCCTAGGCCCGCCATGCGATGCTCATAGACGAACGGACCGGACTGTACGGTTATTGTCACCGACAGGCTCAGTAAGGTGTCAGGATGAGTTCGCTCATCGACGTCCCTTTTGGTCAATAGCTGGTGGCTCGTCACGTATGGCTAATACCTCTGACGTGCTAGTAGTTAAATCCACAGCCATAGTATTGACGAGTCTTTAGAGTCCAACACACACACAGTAACTCAAGTTTCGGGCGAAACGCTGTAGAGGCCGTATGGAGATATGGTAGGGTTCGATCAGATATGTGCGGTATTGCACGGATCAGGATCGGACGGTTAGTACTAGAGGTCGTATGGAGATATGGCAGGGTTCGATCAGATACGTGCTGTAACGTTTTGAAAATCGTTTCGGTGAAAATTCGAAAAATCAGTAAAATAAGGGGGTTTTCTGTAAAAAGTCAAAATACAAATATCTTATTATAAAAATTAAATATACTATTCTAGCTATGTAATTGCTAGTATTTGGTGTTTATTGAGCCACTGGTGAAATTTCAAATTTTCTGAAAAAAAAATTTATTTTATTATTATTTTAAGCCGTCACTAATACATTTAATTAGGGAAAATTACAAATTGGAATGAGTTGAAACAAATTTTGTGCATCATAAAACATTAAATAAAATTTTATCATATGATTTTTGAAACGAAATCGTTTGCCAAAACGGTTTAGAAAATATCGAAGAAAAAGGCTTTTTTCGGTGAAATTAGTGTTAATGGGAATTGGGGTTTAGCATTTATCTTTTTTTCTAACCCACACACCCACACCTCACCCTCTCCCCATGTGGCCGGCCCCACCATGACAGCCCTCCCCATCTCCCTCTCTCCAATCACTTCTTTTTTCAAAAGAAAAGAAAAAGAAAAGAGTAGAAAATGATAGAATTAGAGTGGACTTTCCCCACCTCACTCTCTCTCCTCCCTCATCCAATCCCCACAAATTCTGGCCAAAATCTGAACCGAAAACAGCCCCTTCATTCTTCATCTCCTTCTCTTTAAAAAAGTTCATCAAAAATGCTTGAAAAATCCACAAAAAATCAAGCAAAAATCCAAATCAAAATCCACCTACTACCCATTTTCCCTTGGCTACCATAGCATGGATCTAGGAATTTAGGTTTCATGTTATTAGAAAGATTATATTGAGTGGTTTAATGCTTTTAGTTCATGAAAATCCAAGCTAGATTGTAGTTTGTGCATTTTTGCTATAAAATTGTTAAAATTTAGGTATTTTGTGAACTAGAATTTTAAGGTTTATGGAAATTAATGAGATTAAATTATGGGAATTGTTTTTATGACTTAATTAAAATATTTAGTGAATATTGTGGCCTCTAGATTCGTTTATACATCGAGTTTTGTACTAAAACGGTGATTTGTGCTTGCTAGATTTTCGGAAAAATGACTTTTTAAGTGAAATTGGGGTTTTTGTGAGTTTTAACCTATTTTATATTAAAATTAGTATTCGTGAATGTGCAAATGAGTGTATTTGGGTTTTTCTTGATGGTCTAGCGTTTGTACACCGACGTCGAGAGTTTTTGGTTGATTTGTGAAAGCAACCATAGGTTTTGACCTATGTGGGATTCGTGTGTCGTTTTGGTCATGAGTCGGATTTTAATGCGATACGATGCGTTGTGATATGTAGGTACCCCATATGGACTTCGAGACGACAAGCAAGCGTGTGGCGACGTCGGCACCGGCTAGCGAGGACCAGGTGAGTAGATTTATATCTACGGGGAGAAGTCGGGTGGATGGCGTATAGCACCCCCGCAGTCCGTAGTGTAGCTTATATATATATATATGTTTATATAGATGTTTTATGATACGAGAATGTTTATTCATGTTATGATTATGTGTTCATGGATTAGCTTTGGGTTAGTTGCGAAACCCTAGAGTAGTTGTTATACCCACATACGCACACACAGACTTGCATACTTTACTTTCTTGTGCGCAGATTGGGATGCATATACATGTATATATGCGTGGGTATGGGACTATGCATATGTACATTCATATACGCATGCATGGATAGGATGATAGTACTTGGGATTTATGATGAGTCGATGAGATTTGATTTGAGGCCGTGAGATCGGTGATATAGCAGGGTTCGTATTTGAGATACGACATGACGTTGTAGCGGGTCCTTGACGTAGTGTTTCACACACGTGCATGCATACTTAGGTGGTATCAGTATTGTACTAGACGTAGATCAGTACCCCGATCATGATATTTGATAGAGGGGATACCAGGTGAATAGTATGATGAATGTGATATTAACCCGTACCCAGATTTGGGGATGCCGTACGACGGATTTACGTACGAGCTATATTTTGATGATTGATCCGCACTCTTGACTTGGGATGCCTGCTTATAGATATGGTATCGGATATGATATTATTGAGGCAGGATCACCGACTAATATATATACAGATATGTATATGGATCGACTCAGATGTTAGGCGGTTTCCTTACCTGTAGTCCAGCTTGTTAGCTTAGCCCTTTAGTTTAGTTTAGTTGTTAGATTAGATTCGATTCTTACCTATTTCAAAAACTAACGAATCGTGGGTATTTTAAAAGACAGCCCAAGAGATCCTACGGATATTTCAAAAGACGTATCTTTTCATAAAAACACCGTAGCCCTTATTTTCAAAACCCCATGATTCGTGTTATTTCAAAAGGCACCATTTGTAGGACTTATATTAGATTAATGCAGATTAGTTATAGTTGCGTCTAGTATTCAGCTCCCGCTCATTATTGTGGTTCGCTTCGCATCGCATGCTTATATTATGTTTCATACTCCATTATTGATATCATGCTGTCAGGACACCAGCACCATTACCGATGATGCGTATGTACCACGTATACTTACTTGCCGGCTCACACATATCTTCATCGGTAATTGCCATGTCACGTACACCTTAGAAAATATTATTGCTTGACATAGCCTGTTAGCTAATAGTTTAGACATGATATTAATGTACTTGCCTTATATGTTTGTTTAGACATTGTAGATATTATTTGCTACTTCATGCATACTGTTATTCATTGTTATGCCGCATTCATGTATTCTCATGCATATATTCACTTTTTACGTGCTATTGAGGTTTTGGATTCGGATTTCCATGAGATTTTCTGGATTTGGGGAAAACCGCAAAACATATACAAACTTCTTCTTTCTCTTTTTAAATGAAAAACGCGGTTTTTCCCATGATGTATGAGTCGTCCACCATGAGTTTACTGATGGATTTCGAGACCCGATTCGAGGAGTTGGATGAACCGTTTCGGGTACATGGTGGACCCGGTAAGGTACCCCGGGGCAAGAAGCTCATGGTGATGACGATGAGCCTGGCAGGGGGAGACTACCTACCGGTGATTTTACCCGACGCGTCGGATATCCGGAGGATACCGTCGTGGTCTTGAGATGGATGGTAGGGGCCGGTCTGGACCGACGGCGCCCTAGATATTAAGATTGAGACATTGAGATTTCGAGATATTGAGGTACTAAGATTTGATGATACACGCCAGTCCGGATAGCTGGAGCCTGAGGCTTTGAGACATTGAGATTTATGTTTTGTGTCGATGCTAGACACTGTTGATGCTGATTTCATTTATGATACCTCATTTTAAAAATACAAAGGAAATCTCACTAATTTATGAAAACAGTTTCTTCATTTACATGTATTCTGTTTTCATGCATTCATACCTCATTCATATGATATATTGCTACCTGAGGCACTGACACGGGCACATGAGATCACACTCGGGTTAGATATTACCCTAGCCATTGTTATAGGCTGCATGTTATTCATATATTTGAGGATATATTATGATAATTGACCTAGGTTGCGTTATTTATGCGATTTCTATGCATAGATGTTTTTCTATTCACGAGTTGGCAACTCACCCTCGTTGTGCCCCAGTTTCTTGCAGGTTTTGCCGTACAGGTTTCATTGCGGCTTTGCTGGCAGTACTTCCTTTTCCGGGTGATTTGCTATTAGGTGGGTTTATTTGTATCGTACCTCCCATTATCTATCTTGTATATCATTATTCTGTTGTATCTAGAAGTTCCATCAACCAAACATGTATTTATTTTGAGATAGAGACCAGTGATGTTATTCCTTCGACCTTAGAGTCGCGCGTTATATTTCTGTGGTTTTCTTGTGGTTTTGAGTTCCCTTTTGAATTTTGATTCTCGCCGTTGGCGCTGTATATTATATTGGTTGTATGGTTGTGGCCATCGATTGACGAAGAGCTAGCTCCCGCTTGGGGATCCCTTTTTATTGATTTCGTATACTATTCATGTTGTATCCCGTTTGGGGGCCAGTATTTACAAAGGAGACTCTGCCGAAATTTTCAGGAAATTTTTGGATGTTTTTAAAAACCGCATAATTCGGCTTATGCTATTGAAACTACTTGCTTTAAGTTGGTTTTTCCTGCACTCTATATCTTTTCTTGGTTTGGATTTCTGGATTTTCGGTTTACTTAGATTGCGTACGCCTCGAGACATTCGTAGTTTAAGTGCCGGTCATGTTCCATACTTTCGGGTCGTGACAAAGTTGGTATCAGAGCGTTAGGTTTTACCTTCGGAGCGTAGGATGACCCTTGGTTGATGGAATAGGTGACTAAAGTAGAGTGACGTACCGTGGGTATGTTCCGCGGCATACTTACGATACGCTACTCTACTTAAGAAGCCTTAGGATGTATATTTCTTTGCTCAGTATTATATTCATTCCGATCTAGCCTCATCAGTACCAGTTATGGTTTTGCTGCCACGATTACGGGCAGGGAGAGCTACGGCTAGAGTTGCAGTCAGCACGAGCTCGTCACGAATGAGGACTGACCAGGGAGAAATTCCGGCGACACACGATTGTGGAGATGTGTCTTTTTACTGTGTTTCCGAGCCACGAGCGTTTGGCGGATCGCCATTATGAGGTTACTCGGATGTGCTGATCGACACTAGAGGATTGGGCCAATGATAGAGGCCGGTAGATTTTGATGACCGTTGGTGTATTGCTTATTCATGATGGTCGAGGCATTGTTCAGCGTGCAGAAGAGCGAGCCAGCTATTGCTGCAAACGACGAGATATTGCCCCAGATGTTGGAGCTATTGCAGTACGAGTTGTATTAAGAGATGATAGAAGGTCACTAGTCACCGAGGATGAATGACTAGGACATGTGGTTCATTCTCTACCCCGATGCGAGGTCATCAGATAGGTTGATTCCAGCTAGAGACGACATCACGCAGAGACGTGAGGGTCGACAGAGACGATCGAATGTCGGAAACCTATTATTCCAAGTTTAAAGTATTCGGAAAGACATGCAGGCAATTCTATGGTCCCTCTAGAAGAATGAAACCCTAACTCGACATAATGACCGTGTGAAAGCCTTTGAACCTTCGGGTTTGCGGCAGTTCCGCGGCGCCATTAGTTAGGCTTGGGTTTGCCCTTCTACGGCTGGACCACCGATGCTGTGGTATGTACTCGATACTATTAAACTGTGCCCAAGATGTTGAGCTCTTGGGGGATTATGAGGTTTTGACGACTCGATCGGATGGCTCGACTTAATTTGGATGCTAGGTAGTGAGATGCATTTCTTGGGAGACTCCCGATACGAGGATAGCCGTTGGAGCTCAGTCCATGCAGCCGCGACGAGACGAGTCCAAAGCAGACAACATTAGAGAAAAGTGAAGTAAGAGGTTCGTACCAGATCTAGATGAGATGATGTTCCCCTCCGCCGACATCAGAGATGCGATGCGCATGCCGAGGCAGAGTACTGGATATACCTTCCAGAAGGAGTCGCGATGGGTATGCAGCCGTTCCAGAGCAAGATGCAGATATAGGAAAGGACGATGACTTCCGGAAAGTTGGCAGAGACGAAACATGGAAGAGACCGTGAGCAGGATTCCTTCCAGGACACTGCTGCAATGATACTTGCACCCAGGATCAGATATGTCACGTACATTCAGAGAGCCAGAGGCCGACGCCAGTGATATGCTATCTTACGAGTGGTCGCGATGATTGACCGGGAGATAACAAGAGACGTGCCAGAACGGGATCATCCCCGTTAGCATACCCGACAGGGCCGATGAGCCGATGGACCGAGAGATTGGTAATTCACAGTGAAGACCTTGACCCAGGAGTGGTCATTGTTACGCACACCAGCAGGCCAGAGTTCATGATCATCGACGAGACGTCCCACTAGTGACCGCGACAGTTGGCCCGAGATTCTTAGAGGATGCGCTTGAGCGGTACTATTCCGCCATTATTGATTTCGATGTTTTGGGTGATTTATTCGCATGATTTGATTTTGATGATTGAGGATTTACGATCTTTGCACAGTGTTGCACTTGATATCGTTTTCGTGCTTTGGTTTCACATGTTTGTGATTTTACGGTTTTAGACATTTGAATTGATTTTGTGCGTATGCACGCACACGATTTGGTTCCTGCACTCTGTATAGTTTATATATGCTTGCAGTGCAGTGATACGCCTTTTGTGCAGTTAGATGCACTGGATTTTGATTTCGATTGTGATACTCGATATTTGTTTTGTGCACCTTGTGCACCTGATTTGATTTTGCGCATGTTCGGCGCTTGATATTGGATTTCATGATTTCGTGCATGATGAATGCCCCTGGTTTTGGGTTTTCGCGCATGTTGAGCGCATGTCTTGAGATGCGATTTTGGTGCACACCAGATGCACTAAATCGAGTTTTTTTCGTGCATATCAGATGCACCTGATTTTGCTGTCAGGAACACACGTTGCCTACGACAGATGCTTTGTGCACACCCAATGCACTTAGATCTTATTTCTGTGCACTTGTATGGCACGTATGTGGATTTTGATTGTCGTGCGCACCATACGCACGTAGTATTCATACGCGTATTTTGGGATTGATTTCTTATAGAGCAGTACGTTTTTTTATGATGATTGCGATGCGTTTTTGTACTAAGCAGGACTAGTCAGAGGACAGTACCTGAATGTATTTTGCATGCATTGATAGCTATTGAAGGGAATTCCAAAAAGCGAGCTATAGTCTCAGTATTTACCTACGTGTCTGATATGACGCGAAACGTTTAAAATAAGGAAAACCCTTCTAAATTGTATCCCAAAACGGCGGAACGTACATTTCAAACAAAGGTATATATGTATATAGTTATTTTCTTACGATAGACGTCCGCCACTGTGCAGTGTTATGTGCATTGCACAGCAACTTAAAGGATTTGGCATGCATTTCCTCCTGATATTTATATGTATAGTTCCGATTTATGGCATATCGGTCTTGCTTGAGATTTGGCATTCGTGTCTTCACCTTGATTCCGATGATTGCGAGATGCTTGACGGAGTTTTGATTTTGAGCTATCAACTCATTACTCATGCGCATGTATTGCGCTATGATGCATTTTATGTACTTATGATTTCGGAGCCCCGACGACTTGATGGTTTTGCTTAGATGTTTTTGTATTTGGGGGGAGTTTGAATTTAAATTCGGGGACCGAATTTCTTTAAGGGGGGAAGATTGTAACGTTTTGAAAATCGTTTCGGCGAAATTTCGAAAAATCGGTAAAATAAGGGGGTTTTCTGTAAAAAGTCAAAATACAAATATCTTATTATAAAAATTAAATATACATATTCTAGCTATATAATTGCTAGTATTTGGTGTTTATTGAGCCACTGGTGAAATTTCAAATTTTCTGAAAAAAAAATTTATTTTATTATTATTTTAAGCCGTCACTAATACATTTAATTAGGGAAAATTACAAATTGGAATGAGTTGAAACAAATTTTGTGTATCATAAAACATTAAATAAAATTTTATCATATGATTTTTGAAACGAAATCGTTTGCCAAAACGGTTTAGAAAATATCGAAAAAAAAGGTTTTTTTCGGTGAAATTAGTGTTAATGGGAATTGGGGTTTAGCATTTATCTTTTTTTCTAACCCACACACCCACACCTCACCCTCTCCCCATGTGGCCGGCCCCACCATGACAGCCCTCCCCCTCCCCCTCTCTCCAATCACTTCTTTTTTCAAAAGAAAAGAAAAAGAAAAGAGTAGAAAATGATAGAATTAGAGTGGACTTTGACTAGAGTGGACTTTCCCCACCTCACTCTCTCTCCTCCCCCATCCAATCCCCACAAATTCTGGCCAAAATCTGAACCAAAAACAGCCCCTTCATTCTTCATCTCCTTCTCTTTAAAAAAGTTCATCAAAAATGCTTGAAAAATCCACAAAAAATCAAGCAAAAATCCAAATCAAAATCCACCTACTACCCATTTTCCCTTGGCTACCATAGCATGGATCTAGGGATTTAGGTTTCATGTTATTAGAAAGATTATATTGAGTGGTTTAATGCTTTTAATTCATGAAAATCCAAGCTAGATTGTAGTTTGTGCATTTTTGCTATAAAATTGTTAAAATTTAGGTATTTTGTGAACTAGAATTTTAAGGTTTATGGAAATTAATGAGATTAAATTATGGGAATTGTTTTTATGACTTAATTAAAATATTTAGTGAATATTGTGGCCGCTAGATTCGTTTATACATCGAGTTTTGTACTAAAACGGTGATTTGTGCTTGCTAGATTTTCGGAAAAATGACTTTTTAAGTGAAATTGGGGTTTTTGTGAGTTTTAACCTATTTTATATTAAAATTAGTATTCGTGAATGTGCAAATGAGTGTATTTGGTTTTTTCTTGATGGTCTAGCGTTTGTACACCGACGTCGAGAGTTTTGGGTTGATTTGTGAAAGCAACCATAGGTTTTGACCTATGTGGGATTCGTGTGTCGTTTTGGTCATGAGTCGGATTTTAATGCGATACGATGCGTTGTGATATGTAGGTACCCCATATGGACTTCGAGAAGACAAGCAAGCGCGTGGCGACGTCGGCACCGGCTAGCGAGGACCAGGTGAGTAGATTTATATCTACGGGGAGAAGTCGGGTGGATGGCGTATAGCACCCCCGCAGTCCGTAGTGTAGCTTATATATATATGTTTATATAGATGTTTTATGATACGAGAATGTTTATTCATGTTATGATTATGTGTTCATGGATTAGCTTTGGGTTAGTTGCGAAACCCTAGAGTAGTTGTTATACCCACATACGCACACACAGACTTGCATACTTTACTTTCTTGTGCGCAGATTGGGATGCATATACATGTATATATGCGTGGGTATGGGACTATGCATATGTACATTCATATACGCATGCATGGATAGGATGATAGTACTTGGGATTTATGATGAGTCGATGAGATTTGATTTGAGGCCGTGAGATCGGTGATATAGCAGGGTTCGTATTTGAGATACGACATGACGTTGTAGCGGGTCCTTGACGTAGTGTTTCACACACGTGCATGCATACTTAGGTGGTATCAGTATTGTACTAGACGTAGATCAGTACCCCGATCATGATATTTGATAGAGAGGATACCAGGTGAATAGTATGATGAACGTGATATTAACCCGTACCCAGATTTGGGGATGCCGTACGACGGATTTACGTACGAGCTATATTTTGATGATTGATCCGCACTCTTGACTTGGGATGCCTGCTTATAGATATGGTATCGGATATGATATTATTGAGGCGGGATCACCGACTAATATATATACAGATATGTATATGGATCGACTCAGATGTTAGGCGGTTTCCTTACCTGTAGTCCAGCTTGTTAGCTTAGCCCTTTAGTTTAGTTTAGTTGTTAGATTAGATTCGATTCTTACCTATTTCAAAAACTAACGAATCGTGGGTATTTTAAAAGACAGCCCAAGAGATCCTACGGATATTTCAAAAGACGTATCTTTTCATAAAAACACCGTAGCCCTTATTTTCAAAACCCCATGATTCGTATTATTTCAAAAGGCACCATTTGTAGGACTTATATTAGATTAATGCAGATTAGTTATAGTTGCGTCTAGTATTCAGCTCCCGCTCATTATTGTGGTTCGCTTCGCATCGCATGCTTATATTATGTTTCATACTCCATTATTGATATCATGCTGTCAGGACACCAGCACCATTACCGATGATGCGTATGTACCACGTATACTTACTTGCCGGCTCACACACATCTTCATCGGTAATTGCCATGTCACGTACACCTTAGAAAATATTATTGCTTGACATAGCCTGTTAGCTAATAGTTTAGACATGATATTAATGTACTTGCCTTATATGTTTGTTTAGACATTGTAGTTATTACCTGCTACTTCATGCATACTGTTATTCATTGTTATGCCGCATTCATGGATTCTCATGCATATATTCACTTTTTATATGCTATTGAGGTTTTGGATTCGGATTTCCATGAGATTTTCTGGATTTGGGGAAAACCGCAAAACATATACAAACTTCATCTTTCTCTTTTTAAATGAAAAACGCGGTTTTTCCCATGATGTATGAGTCGTCCACCATGAGTTTACTGATGGATTTCGAGACCCGATTCGAGGAGTTGGATGAACCGTTTCGGGTACATGGTGGACCCGGTAAGGTACCCCGGGGCAAGAAGCTCGTGGTGATGACGATGAGCCTGGCAGGGGGAAACTACCTACCGGTGATTTTACCCGACGCGTCGGATATCCGGAGGATACCGTCGTGGTCTTGAGATGGATAGTAGGGGCCGGTCTGGACCGACGGCGCCCTAGATATTGAGATTGAGACATTGAGATTTCGAGATATTGAGGACTGAGATTTGATGATACACGCCAGTCCGGATAGCTGGAGCCTGAGGCTTTGAGACATTGAGATTTATGTTTTGTGTCGATGCTACACACTGTTGATGCTGATTTCATTTATGATACCTCATTTTAAAAATACAAAGGAAATCTCACTAATTTATGAAAACAGTTTCTTCATTTACATGTATTCTGTTTTCATGCATTCATACCTCATTCATATAATATATTGCTACCTGAGGCACTGACACGGGCACATGAGATCACACTCGGATTAGATATTACCCTAGCCATTGTTATAGGCTGCATGTTATTCATATATTTGAGGATATATTATGATCATTGACCTAGGTTGCGTTATTTATGCGATTTCTATGCATAGATGTTTTTCTATTCACGAGTTGGCAACTCACCCCCGTTGTGCCCCAGTTTTTTGCAGGTTTTGCCGTACAGTTTTCATTACGGCTTTGCTGGCACTACTTCCTTTTCCGGGTGATTTGCTATTAGGTGGGTTTATTTGTATCGTACCTCCCATTATCTATCTTGTATATCATTATTCTGTTGTATCTAGAAGTTCCATCAACCAAACATGTATTTATTTTGAGATAGAGACCAGTGATGTTAATCCTTCGACCTTAGAGTCGCGCGTTATATTTCTGTGGTTTTCTTATGGTTTTGAGTTCCCTTTTGAATTTTGATTCTCGTCGTTGGCGCTGTATATTATATTGCTTGTGTGGTTGTGGCCGTCGATTGACGAAGAGCTAGCTCCCGCTTGGGGATGCCTTTTTATTGATTTCGTATACTATTCATGTTGTATCCCGTTTGGGGGCCAGTATTTACAAAGGAGACTCTGCCGAAATTTTTAGGAAATTTTTGGATGTTTTTAAAAACCGCATAATTCGGCTTATGCTATTGAAACTACTTGCTTTAAGTTGGTTTTTCCTGCACTCTACATCTTTTCTTGGTTTGGATTTCTGGATTTTTGGTTTACTTAGATTACGTACGCCTCGAGACGTTCGTAGTTTAAGTGACGGTCATGTTCCGTACTTTCGGGTCGTGACACGTGCGGTGTTGCACCAATCAGGATCGGACGACTAATATTAGAGGGCTTTGGTTTAAGCCGGATCCTAGTATAGTACTGTGTAGATTTTGTCTTGCATTTGTATTCGGTCGGAATACAAATGCGGGTATGTATATACAGTAGCGGGGTTTTCCTGTAATTTATTACGGGATCAGTTTTTTGGAGTTGCCAGTATGTTTTCCGTTTCATCCATATTTCTTTGTATCTTTCATTGGCTGAAGATTGGTGGAGGAGGGCTTATTTGCATTTGTGCAAATAAGCATTTTGGAGGGTGTTATTTACATATTGTTGTATCATGATGACTTAGCCTCCATAGACTTCTAGGATCATGATGGTTCATGATTGCTTATCTTTTGATATGGTGATGATGATGGATTATGATGGTTGAGTGTGATTTTGGTTGTGATGATTCTTGATCATCATCACCCCTTTTCTCTCTCATGCATGATAGCTTTTTCACTTGCTCTTTTTTGGATGAGTGAGTCTTCTCCCTCATTCTCTCACTCTTTTCCCTTCACCATTGCATGGCCGGCCAAGCCATGGAGGGGCTGTCCAAAAATTGTGGTGGGGTTTTCTTGATCTCTTTGGCTTTGTAAAATCCCACAAGTTCCATCTCCATAAGCTCATATCATTCCTCCACCGAGGGCCAAGCCTGAAAAATACCGTGGCACAACGGGGGTGAGTTGCCAACTCGTGAATATTAAATAACATCATACATGTAATCGCAAGTATGCACGAACAGCGAAAATCTATCACATGCAATCTGATAGCATAAGTATGGTAATATGGATATGCAACAATCATGCCCAAGGTACACCATCAGGGTACTATATCTACATGAATCAAATGCATATCAAGTAAATCCTGAGTGTGGAATAAATAATAAACCTCATTCACAAATCATCAGCATGGAAAAACCCCGTGTCTATCAACGGCACCCCAAATCCCAAAATGCTCAGGCGCCGTGACTCGTATCGGCCCTCATATCCATACATCTCATGGAACCTGAATGCTCAACATCGACACTCGAAACATCATGAAATACTCGTGTCCAGTATCGACACGCAAATCCACATATCACGGGCTCCGTCTGTCCGGATCGGCCCGCGGGCTCCGGCAATATGAATCGGCCAATATCCATCTCACGACTCCGGATAACCGCCGTGTCCAAAACTATCACCGGTAGGTAGTACCCACCCTGCCAGGCTCATCGTCTACACCACGAAAATAATCTCTTGCCCCGGGGAACCATACCGGGTCCACCATGAACCCGCAAACGGAATCATCCAACTCCTCGCATTGGGTTCTAACACAAGTTTCAGAACCGAGAAAACTCATGGTGGACGCATCGAAATATCATATCAAGAGAAACCGGGTTTTCAAAACAATGCATACTTTCTTGAAATATCCCTACGGTTCTCAAATCCATAATCATATGGAATCCATATCTCAATGCGTAAATCCATGAAATATGATATATGCAACACAGAACAGTAATATGAGCATATTAAGGGAAACTGCTATTTAAAAGAATCAAGTTTTTAAATATATCACGCGGTTCCAAATTTCTCCAAAATCCAACGCAATATCATATAAAGGTGAATATGTAGCTATAGTAAGGTATATGTGTAAGTATGTAGGTATGAATGCATGCTACATTTCATATGCGCAATGGAATAAGAATCAATGTCTCAATGGAATAAGAATCAATGTCAATAACCAATACAATATCACATATGTATATATGTTATACGTTTCATGGCAATTACCGACGGTGTGTGTGTAGCATACAATTAATGCTCGTGCAACACGAACCGTCAGTAATGGTGCAGTGTCCAATGGATACAAGTCCAGTCACAACAAGTAATAATATGCAATGATGCTCATGCACAATCTCAATATGTGCATATAAACATGTGGCTAATATCATATCATATCTAGCCCTGACGCTTAACGCCATACGGGCGATTTCCCAATAGATGTTAAATCTACTCACCGACGATCTCGAGCTAGGTAAATCCAACCACCTACTTCCCTTTCTTTGCAGCCTCCGAAGTCCCCGCCCGCGATCCTATTAACACAAAACATAGCAAGTGCAACTCAGAAATCGACCAATAACACGTTCAAACTACGTTTTGACCGACACACCAACTCCAATCAAACTCTCAAGTATTCGTCTAGTGGCTAACGTGTGTAGCGACATCCCAAAACCAACCCAAGTGCAGCAGCCACACAAGAACACGAACCGTGTCGGATAATGTAACATGCGTAGTCGTAACACTAGATTTAAGCAAAGTGATCACAGATTTTGATACACAAACAATTAGTGAAAGTTGCAAGTTCCACGAGACCACATATAGCCCCAGAGACCCTACGACCAAGACTCGAGACCCCAGTCCCCAATCTAGCCGCAATTTGTGGCCAGAAGCAATATTTTTGTGGCCAAGAAAGAAGGGAATGGTCTCAGGTTTTTATGGTGGGTTCTATGCCTCTAAACTAGGTTTCTGTGATGGCAACTTCTCCAACAAATTTCTGATTCTAAAGAAGATTCACCCGAGACACAATACTAAACCTGTAACATTTTGAAAATCGTTTCGGTGAAATTTCGGAAAATCGGTATAATAAGGGGGTTTTCTGTAAAAAGTCAAAATACAAATATCTTTATTATAAAATTAAATATACATATTCTAGCTATGTAATTGCTAGTATTTGGTGTTTATTGAGCCACTGGTGAAATTTCAAATTTTCTGAAATTTTTTCCAAAATTAATTATTTTAATATTATTTTAAGCCGTCACTAATACATTTAATTAGGGAAAATTACAAATTGGAATGGGTTGATACAAATTTTAGAATTCATGACACACTAAATTGACATGTAAAATATTATTTTTGAAATGAAATGGTTTGCCAAAACGGTTTAGAAAATATTGAAGAAAAATATTTTTTTTTGGTGAAATTAGTGTAAGTGGAAGTGGGGTATAACATTTATCATTGTTTCTCACCCAAACAAAACCCACACCCATCCCCAAAATTCTGGGCCGAGACCATGTTGCCCCCCTCCATCTCACACTTCTAGTTAGTTTGGAAAGAAAACAAGAAAAGAAAAGGAAATGATAGAATAAAAATATATATATGTATGGGCTTTGACCTTGGGTTTCTTTGACTTTGACATTTCCTATCCCCACACCCACACCTACACCCACACTCCCATTTCCCCCCTTGCAGCCGAAAATTCCAGCAGCCCCCTTTCCTTTGTTCTTCTTCATTTCTTGCAAAACCCCAAAGTATTTTCATCAAAATCCAAATCAAAACCCCCATAAACTCCAAATCCAATCTCTGCCCATTATTTCTTTGCCCAAGCTAGCATGGATCTTGGAGGAAATTTGGCATTTTGGAGGCTATGATCTTCATGTTGATCTCTTGATCATGAGGTATAAAGATTCATCCATATTTGTTAGTTGTTAGTTGAATGTTTAAATCAAACTTGATTAGGTGTTTTAAAAAATATAAATAAAGGGGTTTTGAATTCAAGTTTGGAAATTCAAGTGGATGGTTTTAGATTATAGTTAGGGTTTTGTTGTATGATTATGGTTGCAAGTGGAATTCTTCATTTTGGGGAATGTGAAGCATAATCAAATTGTTAGTTTGCAAATTGTTATATGTAAATTGTCCTAATTATGTTTGTTTTGCAAACTAGATTTTTGTATTTAATATAAAGAGTGAGATTAAAACCTAGTTAATGGTTGTATGGCTTAGTTAATATGTTTTAATGAGAATTATGGCCACTAGAATTGTTAAAATATTTAAAGTTGATTAAAACCCAAGTTTTGAGCTAAAATAGAAAATTGTGCTAATTTTGTTAACTAGGTTTTGTAAATATATATATTTTGAGGAGAATAAATTATTGGAATGGTTTATATGACTTGGTTATGATATTGAGTGGATATTGCGGTCGCTAGATTTGTTTAAACGCCGAGTTTTTTACTAAAACGGGTAATTTTGCTTACTAGATTTTCGGAAAAATAGCTTTTAAAGTGAGTTTGAGGTTTTTGTGAATTTTAACCTATTTTATGTTATAATTAGTGCTTGTGATTGTGAAAATGAGTGTGTTTGGGTTTTTCTCGATGGTTTGGCATTTGTACGCCGACGTCGAGGGTTTTTGGGTTGATTTGTGAAAGCAACCATAGGTTTTGACCTATGTAGGATTCGTGTGTCGTTTTGGTCATTAGTCGGATTTTAATGCGATACGGTGCGTTATGATATGTAGGTACCCCATGTGGACTTCGAGACGACAAGCAAGCGCGTGACGACGTCGGCACCGGCGAGCGAGGACCAGGTGAGTAGATTTATATCTACGGGGAGAAGTCGGGTGGATGGCGTATAGCACCCCTGCGGTTCGTAGTGATGTATACGAATACGTATACACACATATATATTGATTATATATTGTTGAGTTTACTGATGATAAAGATAGATTTTAGGCATGATTGGATAGGTTTAGTGTTGCGAGACCCTAGAGTAGAGGTTGCACCACATTTACACACACACACCCATACTTGCATGCATTCTTCTTTCATATGTGCTTATATGGGGTATATTATTATGTGTTCACATGGGTATGGGACTATGTGTTCACATACTGGATTTGAGGATAGTATTTAGGATTTGAGATGAGTCGATAAAATTTGATTGAGACCGCGAGAACGGTGATATGGCAGGATTCGTACTTGAGATACGTCCTGATGTTATAGCGGATCTTGGGACGACGATACGGGTGAATAGTGTTATACATTGAATGGTTGGCTTATGATCGTGATATGAGATAAGATATATTAAGATATTCGTAATAGGTCGCATTAGGCGATGTATACCTCTTTATGACGATATATGATGATGATATCGGTTTGTATGAGGCTGTAGATCAGCAGTCAGATCATGACTATATTGATGATATTAGTATCGTACTAGACGTAGATCAGTACCCCGGATTATAATCTTTGATAAAGAGGATACCAAATGATTAATTTGATGAATGTGATACTGACATGTACCCAGATTTGGGGTGTCGTACAACGGATTTACGTACGAGCTATATATTGATGTTTGATCCGCACTCTTGACTTGGGAATGTCTGATTTTAGATATGGTATCGGATGTGATATTATTGAGGCATGATCACCGACTAACATATACATGCAGGTATATGTATCGATTCAGAGGTTAGGCGGTTTTCTTACCTTCAGTAGCCAGTTAGCTTAGCCTTTAGTTTAGTGTAGTTGTTAGACTAAATATATATTAAATATAGATTTGTTATCTTGTATCTAGTATTTAGCTCCCGCTCATTATTGTTGTTCGCTCCGCACCGCATACTTATATTGTGATTCCTATTTGCATTGTTGATATCATGCTGTTAGGACACCATCACCATTACCGATGATGCGTATGTACCACGTACACTTACTTGCCGGCTCACACACATCTTCATCGGTAATTGTCATGCCACGTACACTTTAGAAATACTATTGCATTGACATAGGTTGTTAGCTAATAATTTAGACATGATATTAATGTACTTGCCTTATATGCTAGATTAGACATTGTAGTTATTACTTGTTACTTCATGCATGTTATTATTCATTGTTATGCCGCATTCATGGATTTTTATGCCTATATTCACTGTTTACATGCTATTGAGGATTTGGATTCAGATTTCAATGAGATTTTCTGGATTTAGGGGAAAACCGCAAAACTTATATAAACTTCTTTTCTCTTTTTAAAATAAAAAGTGCGGTTTTCCCATGATGTATGAGTCATCCACCATGAGTTTGCTGATGGATTTCGAGACCCGAGTTTGAGGAGTGAAGGAACCGTTTCGGGTACATGGTGGACCCGGTGCGGTACCCCGGGGAAAGAGGATCGTAGATGATGGCGTTGAGCCTGGCAGGGGAGCACTACCGACCGGAGATACTACCCGACGCGTCGGATAACTGGAGGATACCATCGTGGTTGTTCCCCTCCGAAAGACGGCGCGAGACAATGTCTTGCCTGAAATTCAGGGCAGATGCTAATTGGTGCTATCCGTCCACCTCTTCGAGGATGCCAAGTTGATTTATGACACCGTGTATCGAAGGTTTAAACGGATGCGTCCGATGTAGCAGACTTCGTCAGATTCCCTCTCGCTTGAGGGGTTTTTGATTGTGGGGATGCTCTTCCCTGCAGGCGCAAGCCCCTGTAGTTAATTACGCTACCGCATTACGGTAACAACTTTCTCCATCTCCAGATGATCACTTCGAGTCGTGTGTGTTTGTTTCGTGTTCGGTTGCCCGTGGATTGTATACGGAGACTGAGTTATGTCATCGCCCGTAGGGCGTGGACTAGTCCAAATCCGTATTATCTTAGATTTGGGTTTGGGGGTTGTGTTTAAGGATACGTTAGCCTCTTTTGAGACTAAGATCGACTTAAACGTTTATTAAGGATACGTTAGTCTAGTTTTAGACTAAGATCAACTTAACGGGATCGTTTAGATCCGACAAGAGAGCGATTAGGGGAGCCCTGTTGTTTAGTTTTAATAACATTGCGGTCAATAGGTAGTTTAAGGACATTGCGGTCCAGTGTTAGTTTTAAGACGTTGCGGTCAAGGTTAAGGACGTCGTGGTCCATGGATTTAAGGACTCCACAGTCCGATGTTAGTTTTAAGACGTCACGGTCAAGGTTAAGGACGTCGTAGTCCGTTGTTAGTTTTAAGACATTCCGGTCAAGGTTAAGGACCTCATAATCCGTGGATTTAAGGACAATGGGTGGTCATCGGTACCCGCCACCTCTTTGAAGACGTTGAGGAATTACAACGCCAAGTATCAAAGGAGTGAAGAGATATACCCTTAAACTAAGGTAGATTAAGTGATCTGCAGTCCAATTTGAAAACTAAGATCAATTATTATATTATGAGCTCATTGGCCCAGTTGAGATTGAATTGAGGACTTATGGCCAGCTTGGGCTAAGTCCAATCATATTTGAGATATTGGCCCTCTGTTGGTTCATTAAAAGAGAGGCTTTGCCTCTGGAAACTTAGCCAATTAGGCTAAAACTAGTGTTAAACACTGGAGACCAACAGTGTTGAACACTGGGAATAAGATTGACAGGTTAGTGTTAAACACTAAAAGATAATCAGTGTTGAACACTGGGAACAGAGTTTTCAAATTAGTGTTAAACACTAAGCAAATCATTGTTAAACACTGGAAATAGAGATTCCAAATTAGTGTTTAACACTAAGGCAAATCAGTGTTAAACACTGGATACAGAAGTTTCAATTTAGTGTTAAACACTAAGGCAAGAGGGGTCACGTGGTAACACGTGAGAGCGCCCTGCTTCGCCTTATTCAATTCTACAGATAAGTGTTTAACACTTTTAATTCTGAAAGCCATCACGTGTGGGCACGTGATGGGGGCTTGCGCTTTGATCTGTTAGAATGTTCATTAGGGGTCACGTGTCGACACGTGAGGGCGCCTTAGAGCTCTTTTCTATTTCTTGTGCTTTAGAGATCACGTGGGGCACGTGAGGCATTGCCTCAAAGTTCTCTTTTATAGATCTTCGCAGGAGTCACGTGGTAACACGTGAGGTGTTTACTTCAGAGTTCTTTTCTGTGGATCTTTGCAGGGGTCACGTGGTAGCACGTGACTCTGCATGTTTTAAAGATCTGTTCATCTTTTTAAGAATTAATTTCTTCATAGGGTTAAACCCTAACAATAAACTTTAGAGGAATTAAATTCCTGTTTTCTTCTGAAGAATTATATTCTTAAATAAGGTTAAACCCTAATTTCTTTTCTTAAGGGAATTAATTTCCTGTAAGTTTGAGAGAATTATGTTCTCAATTAGGGTTACACCCTAGTTCTGTTCATTTTGAAGGAATTGAATTCCTATAACATAGGGTTAAACCCTAATTTTATCTCAAAGGAATTGAATTCCTATCATTTTATGAGAATTAAATTCTCTAAACTCAGTTCCTCCTCTGTGTTTTAGATCTGCATGGCAGGATCTCAACCCGATGAGAATTAAATTCTTAAATTCATGGGGAGATGTGCACTTTACAGATCTTCCACCAGAGAAAGAACTAAGTTCTTTTCTTTAATATAAGAGTTAAACTCTTTTGAGAATTAAATTCTCTTTTGAAGCCTCCTTTTTCCTTTCTTACCTAAGGTTTTCCTTTTGCAGAGAATCAAAGACTCTCTCTCTCTCTCTCTCTGTGTGTGTGTATCAAAAGAAAAGATCCAAAGGTCCCCCTCTCCTCTTCTTGGCTCCTATTTATAGGAGAAGGAAATGAATCAATCTGTTTGGTAAATCTCTCATTGAAAGATTTGATTTGTTCATTGAGAGATTTGATTTATCTTCATCATTAATCTGGGCCTTTAGATTGTTAAGTGAATTTTATTCACCATAGGATTTTAAATCCAAAGACATCTCTTTGTTATCTCGGTTAGATTTGGGGGGGGAATCTTTCCAAGTTCAAGATTTTTCCATAAATTGGTGATATTTAATCACCTTTAGATTTTTAATTCAACGGTTTCAAATAATCCTTCTCTATTTTAGAAAGATTTGAATGATCTCTTCTCAGAATTTAATTCTGTTAAAGAATAAGGCTCTTAAAGCTGGTCACGTATGGCCACGTGACCCCTGGTCATGTGTAGGCACGTGACCCCTGGTCACGTGTAGGCACGTGACCCCTGGAATGGGCTTCCCTTCTGCGCTCTGTTCTTTGGCCGCTGCTTAACCATCACGTGCCAACACGTGAATACTGGTCACGTGTGAGCACGTGATGCCTCTTCTGAAGCTTTTTCTTGATTTTTTAATCAGGGGATGAATGTGCTTTTTGCCGCTGCTTTAAGCGTCACGTGCCAACACGTGACAACTGGTCATGTGTGAGCACGTGATGCCTCTCCTGAAGCTTCTCCTGATTTTTAATCAGGGAACAAATGCCCCTACAGCGTTGCTCTCACGTGTCTACACGTGAGTGCAGCGCTGTCATTTTTGTGACCGTCGGATCTGCTCTGGGAGTAGGGTAGATGAAACGTTTTCCATCACATCCTATAAATGCTCATGTCTTTTCAGAAGAGCCTCCACTTTGCTCATCTTCCTCCTTGCATACTTTTCTTTCTGAGAATTTAATTCTCCTTTCCAGAGCTTAGTTTTCTGCCTTGAAAATTTTTCAGAGTTTAACTCTATTCAAAAAGAATTCTTTTCTTCAGGTAATGCTCTTGAACGAACAATGAACTCTCATGTCCTTCTGGATTTTAAATCCATAGCAAGGGTTTGACCCCTTTAATATGAACCCATTTTCTTCAAATTCGTCAACAAACAAAAAGAAATGGAAAACTACTTAATCTTCGAATCAATAGGTCTCTCAGAGTTCATTTGATCATTAGGGAGATGATGAGATCCGTTGCTCTTTCCAAGGAATTTAATTCCGTTTAAAAAATGTTTCTGGGAATTTAATTCCCTTCTCTTAATAAGGAATTTAATTCCCATGAAGAACTCAGTTCTTCCCATGGAGGCTTCTTAGGGTTATCTTGCCCTAGGTTGTCCTTCTGTAATCAATGAAGAAGAAGCTTGCAATGATGTCTTCTGTGGGAATTTAATTCTCTTGGTCCTGTTTGATTTGTTGTAGAGTCCAAGGTAGATTCCTTTTAGGGGAGTGTGTAGGGTTATTTGAAGTCACTTTTTTATTTAATGAGAATATCCCCTTTGTCTCATTATAATTGCTTTGCCTCATTATTAACGAGCCGTCAACCTGATTCTGTAGGGCCCATGTGTTTTGTAGCCAATGGCCCCATAAAAAGAGTCTGATGTCGCTTTCTTCAACTGTCTTCATATATATAGTTATGCTCATATATATATATATATATATATATATATATATATATATACATATATATATATTGCTAGCTTTGCTTTTGACAGTTTCCTTTATTTGATCTCAGGCGCGATGGCTTTTGTTCCGTGATTTCCCTTCACTCGTTCGGAGGCCGCTTTTCCTCAATCACCATCCGATGAGGAGGCGATGGCGATGATCCGGGCTCATGACCCGAACTGCACCAGCTTACTTCTATGGGGAACTTGGTACAGTCATATCATCCGAGGTCGCCGGAGTTTCCTCTGCGAAGTGCCGACAGAGCCTACTTTCCCGTTCTTGCCGATGGACCCTCCAAGGACGGTTTTCGCTGTGGAGATGCCAAATTGGACTCCAACGGGACAACTCGAGCCTTCAACAACCGGTATCCCAAACCATCCGATCCCAGCTATAGATATTCTGGGGCGGCGTATTTGTCAGGGTGAGGCCCAACCATGGGGACAAATCTACAAGATAGGGCTCACCCCTCGACACCCTACGGGGTACCTCCTCTGGGCTCGTTACATCCTGTCCGCCCATCGCGCGCGGCTGCAGAAGGTCGGGCTTTACCAGGGGATATATGCGTCGCTCTTTCACTACCAATCTCCGCATGTCTGGTGGGTTAAGGCGTTCTTGAACCAATGGAATCTCCCCACCAACACTTTTATTCTAGGAGACCGCGAGGTCTCGATCTCTCTGGCAGAATTTTATGAAATCTCGGGATTGCCAATCAGGGGTACACTGTACGAGGAGTTGCTGCCTCCTGACAAGTACGCCTTTAAGCCCGAGCCTGCTCCGGTTGACGGCCTGTCTGCTGAGAACGTCGTCCGCCACAAGCGTCCCAGCTTGATCAAGGCGCTAGGTATTTTTGACCGATTGTTCACCGAATCTGAGGAGCAGGGCGTTACTTTTAAGTGCTTCATTGCCTGCTTCCTTCGCGAGGACGTCCTGTCGAAGACAGCTCCGAAGTTCGCAAACATCAAGGACCCCTTTATTTTTGGTCCGAAGAAGCTGCCGACCACTGAATCGGATCTACCACAGTACTACATCCCCATTATGTCGCCGATGTCTTTTGAATCCATTGCAGCTCCCAGCATAGATGAGGAGACGTTCTTCGTGGGGTTTTTCAGTGTCTGTCTCAGTTGGTTTGTCATCCCCAAGCATCGCCGCTTTATGAGAGCCTCGGTTATCTACCCGGCTCATTGTATCGTTGAGGGGACGCGGTTGGCCATCGGCATCCCGGCGCTGGCGCATCTTTATCACGGGCTGGGCGCTGCAGCTAATACTTCCGGCCCTGGCGTAGATGTGGTAAATTTCTCGCTTCACTACTTTACGTCTTGGATCGAAATGCACATCTTGGGTGCTTTCGCTATGCATCAGAGGCCCGTATTTTATGACGCCTACACCTTCCCACAGCTTATGCGATTGGTGGATGCTTCTGCCACTGACCCGACTCAATTCGGGGCTATTCGAGCGTTGACTTCTCTTTACGCTACTGCTGGCGGGTTGGTTTTTAATGATCGGGTCTTATCTTCTCCCTCAGGTCCAGTTCAACAACTTTGGGACCGGTCAAAAGACAACGTACCTTCTTTGAGGCCCCGGGAGGCCATGCACTTGTATGCAATTAGACCAGGCTATTTGGTGTTTCGCCAGGACAGTGCAGCTCTTTTCATGATGTACAACCCGCATCGCTTCGCCCGGCAGCTTGGATACGACCAGGGCATTCCTTTCGAGGCTTTCATAGTTGCGTCAGTCCCTTCACTTGATGTCGTTCGCGATGCCGCTCATCATTTCGTGAGGTTAAACACCGGCTCCCACTTCATGGTCCCTGAAGCTGAGTACATGCCCCGATGCGTGGGATCGTTCACGGGTTGGTATCTCCATCGTGTCAACCCAATTATTCTTGAGGAAAGAAGGGTGCTCCTTGGTCATGGTGCCCCTCCTCAGGTTCTAGCCACGGGAGCTACGTTGCGCCCGCGCACTCCGGTCTACTTTCCTCTGAGGGATACCGGCACCGCGCTCATTCTGGGGGAGTCGGGGGTGGATCTTACTCCAACAGCCGGTATGCCCCTGGGTACCCGGTCGCGGGGTAGACGGGCTCCGGTAATAGCGCCACCACTCGAGGCAGCCTCGTCCCCCTTGGCATCGACAATGGCGGTATCATCCTCGGTTGTGGCACCAAGCGAGGGTAATAGGGATGAGGGTGTTGAAGGCGACGTGGGCCGCCGTCGCACCAAGGCCCCACGAGGAAAGAAACGGTCGTCTTCGACGGCCGGTTCTGGGTCTAAGAGGCGGAGGAGGGTGGCTACCAACTTACTTGATTCTTTAGCGGAGTCTGAGCCCATACTTCCAGATGAGTCGTTGGTCGTGCAAGAGTCAGACGCTGGTCTTCTTTTCCCGGGCTCGGCTGCTGAGGAGGCCGCACAATTGGCTGAGGCCATAAGACGTTCCAAAGATGAATCTCAGAACGTAAGGGTTCCGAAGAAACCCTATCCTGCCGTGATCTTCTATGAAGACCCCTCATGGATCCGGCGGCGGTTTATCGGCCCCTTGGAGGAGTGGGGTGAAAGGGCGCTGAAGCAGGCCATCTCGGAGGATGCTGCGGACGCGCTCTCCTTATGGACCGGCGGCCATGAGTCCACCCTCGAACCCCGACGAGCACGCCTCCTTGAGAAGGAGCATCGGCTTGAAGAAGCCATATTGAGGGCTTCCCTGCGCATTGGTATGTTTTTTTAATATACTTCTTCGTAGTTTTTTTTATAGATTGCTTATGCCCGTATATATGTATTCTTATTCTTGTGCGGATTGTGCATAGTCCTCGGCGATGGGGGAGGTCCCTACGGGCTTGTTGCAGCTAGAGCCTGTTGACATTCCCGACGCAGCCTTACTCGATGTGGAGGGGGCTGACAATGCCATTCCTCTTGCCATAGAGCCTTCAGTGGCAGTTCCTGATCATGGAGCACTTGCTCCTTTGGTAGAGGCTCCATTGGGGGTTGCCTCCCCAATGACTCTTCCTGCGGGCGGCCCGGAGGAGAGGTGGTCGGGACTACCCTCCTTTTGCTGGAGCCTGAAATCGTGGCGGAGGCCGTTGAAGCCGCCATCCCCCCGACTCAGAACAGGAGGAGTGTTGAAGGTAGCCTTCTACATTTTAAATTAGCAATCTTTCTGTTGTCTGGACTCTTTTGTTTTCTCAGAGTTGCGCGAGCTGGCGGCCTCTATCGCTGATTTGTCTCCCCGGCAATCGTTTCATCGCCTGCTAGAGATGGCAGCTCCGCAGGCGATCTCTCCTCAGCGCATCGTCCTTTTCTCTGGGCAAGGTTAGCTTCGTTCGCCATTTTTTTTATTGTGGCATTGTTGCTATTCTGCGAAATAACATTGATGCCTCTTATAGTTTTGGAGGCCGATGATGAGGTGGAGGTCGTTGAAGGGCCAGGGGGACCTTCAGCTCCCACTTGCATGACCGTAGGTAAGCGACATTTCAATATAGTCCTATTTGTTCTTTTTCTTAAGAGTTTTACTGACATTTTTCAAATCCGAACAGCTCTGCCAGCCTCCATAGCGCTGGAATCGCGTATCGCTATGTCGCCTGGTCCCTATGCTTTGCGAGCCTCAGAGCGCTTGGCCCAGTTGAGCCTTGTCTCCTTGTCATCCTTGATCGAGGAGCTTCGTGCTGGCAGAGCAACCACAGCTGAAGCATTTGCCGCTGAAGCTAACGGTTCTCTTCCTTTTCTTGCCACCTACCATAGCGAAGAGGTGGTGCGAGTCTGGGTGGAGTTCTGTCGGCAGGTGGAGGCTTGCTTGCACGCCCTTGAGTGTTCCCACCCTTCCTCGGAGGCCGTGGCTGCAAAGGCGGAGTTGTAGGGGCAGATAGCACGGTGCGCGGCAAACATGACATCATGCGAAAAGAGGCTCGGCCGTAAATTCTCGGAGAGGGAGCTGGCTTCTAAGGCGCTCAGCGAGCTTCAAGCTAATCTTACCGCCAAGGCCAACAAAGCGTATGAACTCTGGCGGGTGCTTCAAGAGTCTATCAAAGAGGTGGTGGCTCTTGATAAAGCTGTCGTGTTCACTCATGAAAGGGTCGAGGCTCACAAGGCCACTGAGAAAGAGCTTGAAGGCCGGCTTGCCTCGTATCAGGCCCAACAGGCTCAGGCGGAGGCCCGTCTTCTGGTGATCCTGAATCATGAAGCCGTGGCCCAGCAAAAGCAGGATGAGCTAGCAAAATTGCTAAATCGCCCGCCGGCTTGAAAAACTTGTATCTTTTCCTTTCTTTTTGTACATACTCCTGAACGAGAGTATTTTCTTTTTGTTTTTTCATGAATTATACTTTGTGCCCATTTTGGTTTATGAATAAAGACATATTTTTTTCTCAGTGGTGTGTCCCCTTTTTATTGAATGTGTTCTGCGAACAATTTATCTTGGCCTACTTGCAGGGTAGCGATGGCTTAGGATTCAGGGTTAAGATCTGCCTCCTAAGACTTTTGAGCCTTATGAGCCGTGAGGGTCTCATAAAGAGTTTTACTCCCTACAGGTCGAGAGGATCCCGTAGGTGTAAATTCTTCTTAAGAATCGTAAGGATTCTTAAGCGGGTTTTCCCTTGGGAGTCGTAAGGATCTCACAAGAGAGTTTTCTTCCTTGCAGGTCGTGAGGACCCGCAAGTGCTGGGTGTGGTCGCCCTTATTCGTATTTCACGGGGTCAGGGGTTGGTTTGGGATGGTTTCCAGGGTATCGTAGTTTATGTAGGGTTGCTAGGCACGCGCACAAGGTTCTATGAGGCATCAACCATGCCCGATTAAAAAATTAGCCGTGCCGAACAACCCGAAGCCGGATCTTTAAACTAGAGTTTAGGCGAAAACATGCATGTTAAACTCTTTAACACTAAGTGAGAGGGATTACAACCTTTGTAGATCCGGTCCTTCACTTCTTAAGCTCCATGTTGAGGTCCCTTCGCTGCAATCATCGTGTTGTGGACTCTCGAGAGGCTTCACGAAGAGAATGATGCAACCTTTGCTTCCGATCTTCGATACCAAGATGATCTACCTTGAAGTTTCGATAACACAAGCTAACACTCATAATATGAAGTGAGCACCCTCATTTAAATGGCAAGGATAGATGAGGATGATGAAGTAGGATTTTTGCTCTCATTTATAATCTTTTTCTCATTCACTTTCATCACAAAAGAAAGCTTTTTCAAGAAGAAACTCAAGCATGAAGAAGAAGAATGAAGATGATAACTTTTTAATCCTTTTGTGATGAACAATAAATTATTGTAGTGGTTACAAATCTAACCAAGGGTTAAGCATGAGAGAGTTAACCCTTGTAGAGAGTTAACTAGGGTTAATGGTTTGGATTGGGTTAACATAATATCTCACAAAAATATCAAGCATCCACAAAGTCAAAGCTTCATGAAGCTTCATGGAAGCTTCATGCAAAAGCTAACCCTAATCCAAACCCTAACCAAGTTTAAACCCTAATCCAATGTTAAATTTGTAACCCTAACATGTTACAATATTATATATCACATATACAATATATTTTGTAACAAAAGATAATAATACAATTAACATATATCGCATATATATCAATGTATTATCCCGTGAGAAAATGAATCTTTTAGTGAGCAAATATTAGTTAATGTAATTTAATATATCATATATATTATTATACATTAAATTATCGAATCAATACTTGATCCGATAATCCGGCTATTTCATAAATAACCGACTAATAGTATGACCCGGCTATATCACATATACCTGGCCGATATCTCATATCGCGAGAATCCAATACGGTATCATATACCGCATTATCCTCGGTCCCGCACATATCACATATGTGCTCTTACTCCGTTTCGCCTGAGCCAAGAAACCTCTGTGTAGGACTCTAAAGAATCGTCAATACGCCGGCAGTAGGTGATGATCATATCAAACACCCACAAGCTGCAAGCGGTCAGCTAAACGTAACAGCTACCCAGGTATTGAGCGCTCAGAAGATCAACAAGCAAGCCTGTACATTCTCCTGTGAATCCAAACAGTAACACTCCCGTACAGTCCGGTCTCGTCGTCTGATATGTCGCATATCTCGCCTAGGGGTGGTAAACGTCAGACCCCAGTAGCTCGATAAGTCGTGTCGATATGAGGTCTATAACTGTTCGAGAAACTACTGATAACACTTACCAGTAAATCTCAGCAACCCTGGCTAGGGATTTCCGGTTATAGCCAATCGAACACAGCACAACATCAACTCCCTATACCGGGAAAGAAGAATCCCCTCCTATCACTCATTACCTCCATGTGATTCGGGACTGTACCCAAAAGCCACCTTTTTGCACGCCCTCTTGGACGTGGTATGATGGAAATCAAAGCACAGTGGGAATCACGCAAGACTCTATGACGATCTCGGGTCAACAGACTACTCTGTACCAGTGTCACCAGAGAACTGCCATCTGACGTAAGGTATAATACCATCTGGGAGTTCTTGGCAAGTCCGTCCAGTGTACCCGGTCTTCACTGAGCACCCGTACACCATACTTGATGTCAAACACCGATGGATATGGGATCATCCATCGCCCATCATATGGGTCAAGATGCGTATACGCTAGTCTACTCTGGTGTATCGATGCCCTGTCTCGATACACCCTCGACTAGGAACAGTTATAGGATGTACTCGTCGACTACCGTGGCCCCACTAGTATGATCTCATCATAGTCTCAGTAGTCGAGTACATATCCTAAGGGCTTTATCAACATGTAACATAGAGACAATCAGAGTACATGTTAAGATAAAGGGTAACCAGATAGCGTACTATCATGTCGAGCAAGAAAGTCCTCCCTATATATGTCCTAGCATCCACTACAATATACATCGTATGTACAGTAATGGACTCTAGGGCATACATATAACTAACAGTTTAAAGACATCGCGGTCAAGGTTAAGGACCTCATAGTCCGTGGATTTAAGGACTCCACAGTCCAATGTTAGTTTTAAGACATCACGGTCAAGGTTAAGGACCTCATAGTCCGTGGATTTAAGGACTCCACAGTCCGATGTTAGTTTTAAGACATCACGGTCAAGGTTAAGGACCTCATAGTCCGTGGATTTAAGGACTCCATAGTCCTATGTTAGTTTTAAGACATCACGGTCAAGGTTAAGGACCTCATAGCCCGTGGATTTAAAGACACCACGGTCCGATGTTAGTTTTAAGACATCACGGTCAAGGTTAAGGACCTCATAGTCTGTGGATTTAAGGACTCCACAGTCCAATGTTAGTTTTAAGACATCACGGTCAAGGTTAAGGATCTCATGGTCCGTGGATTTAAGGACTCCATGGTCCGATGTTAGTTTTAAGACATCACGGTCAAGGTTAAGGACCTCATAGTCCGTGGATTTAAGGACTCCACAGTCCGCGAAATGTGTGGTTACTGGGACCCGTCACCTCTTTGAAGACGTTGAGGAATTACAACGCCAAATATCAAAGGAGTGAAGAGATGTACCCTTTAACCAAGGTAAAATCAGTCTAGAATCATGGTGGTTGATCGTTAGTTTTAAGACATTACGGTCGAGGCTAAAGACATCATAGTCCGTGGATTTTAAGGACTCCACAGTCCGATGTTTGCTCTGGATGCTTCACAAGGGTTCACTGCCGTGTTCGGCGAGGACCAGGCTCCGCTCTTGGCGTTTTCCGCGGGGCCAAAGAGTAACGTTATCCGCGTTCCACGTGACCAGGAATTTTGCGCTAGATGCTTCACACGGGTTCACTGCCGTGTTCGGCGAGAACTAGGCTCCGCTCTGGATACTTCACACGGGTTCACTGCCGTGCTCTGCGAGGACCAGGATCCACTCTGGACGTTTTCCACGGGGTCAAAGAGTGACGTTATCCGCGTTCCACGTGACCAGGAATTTTTCTCTAGATGCTTCACACGGGTTCACTGCCGTGTTCGGCGAGGACTAGGCTCCGCTCTGGATGCTTTACACGTGTTCACTGCCGTGCTATGTGAGGACCAGGATCCGCTCTGGACGTTTTCCACGGGGTCAAAGAGTGACGTTATCCGCGTTCCACGTGACCAAGAATTTTGCACTAGATGCTTCACACGGGTTCACTGCCGTGCTCGGCGAGGACTAGGCTCCGCTCTGGATGCTTCACACGGGTTCACTGCCGTGCTCTGCGAAGACCAGGATCCGCTCTGGAAGTTTTCCACGAGGTCAAAGAGTGACGTTATCCGCGTTCCACGAGACCAGGAATTTTGTTGATTGTATCCGCATTTCACGGAATGAGGGTTTGACTTTTGGTGATCTTTATATCGCCGAGCCATGGAACTGGGAGTTGCCGCTGTTCCGCTTCGCTTGAAGTTGTGTCCGTTGTCACAAGACGAGTGTTGAGACGATCTCTAGATCACTTGCGGCCCATCGAGATTTGGCTTCTTCCTATGATGAAACCTGTGGGAGGAGTATGATCCCTTCTTTGTTTGCGCCCCTGGATTGTATACAGGGATAGATGTAACATCACCTGTAGGGCATAAATTTCATTTTTATTTTATTTCTTTTTCCGCGATGCTCTATCATTTCAGCTTTATATCACGAAGGTCGCGCTTGCCCAATCATTTCGGCTATTTTTGCGGTGCCCAATCATTTCGGCTATCTATTTTATTTTTACTCGCTGCTTTTTATTGAGAGTTGCCCAATCATTTCGGCTATTTTTCATGCATACATTTTTACTTGCTACTTTCTACTGCAAGTTGCCCCATCATTTCGGCTATTTCGTATGCATGTGTGGCTTGCTGGCCTTTTCGCTGCAAGCTTGGATTTTAGACATCGATTTCGGCATCAGCACCGCTACAACTGGGATGTTGCCAGGAGAGAATCATCATTTGCCTCTGTCGATGTTGAACAAAGGAGGCTTAGTAAACAGGGTTAAAGGTCCTGTCGACTAAGGCTTTTGACTTCATGAGCCATAAGGGTCTCACAAAGGTATTTCTCCTTACAAGTCGTGAGGATCTTGCAGGTGTGTTTTCTCCTTAGGAATCGTGAGGATTCCTAAGTGCATGTCCTCTTGCAAGTCATAAGGATCTTACAAAAAGGGTCTTCTCCTTATAAGTCGAGAGGACTTATAAGGGTTGTTCGCCATATGAACATATCCCTAGTCACGGATGGGACTTGGTTAGGGAAATGTTTATTCGCGCCCGTGGATTGTATACAAGGGTCAGTATTGAGCCACTTGTAGGGCATAAATTGAAGGTTGTGGGGGTTGCTTAAGCACAGGTTTAGGTCTCTGTGACTTAAGACTTTCAAATCTTATGAGCTGTGAGGGTCCCATAAGAGAGTTCTCCTTACGAGTCGTGAGGATCTCGCAAGTGTAATTTCTCCCTAGGAATCGTGAGGACTCCTAAGAGTGTTGCTCCCTTGTGAGTCGTAAGGATCTCACGCGGGTGATTTCTCCTTACAAGGTCGTGAGGACCCTGCAAGTACCCTTCAACGAGGTTGCGCCCTTTCGGGTTTTCACAAACACTCGCCGGTAGCCCTGCTGTTTTTACCCCACGGAGCCCTTTCGGGTTCTCATCCGTGCCCATTTTGCTTATGGACATACCGTCTTTCCTTTTTTTTATTCTTTTTATTTTTTCTAACGAGGTTGCGCCCTTTCAGGTTTTCACAAACACTCGCCGGTAGCCCTGCTGTTTTTACTCACGGAGCCCTTTCGGGTTTTCATCCGTGCCCATTTTGCTTATGGACATACCGTTTTTATTTTTATTATTATTTTTTTATTCCCTTTTTTGTATCGGTTTCGGGATGCCGTGATCCATCGTAGTTTGTCGACATCTCGGTCAACAGCTAGTTTTAGGACGTAGTGGTCCGTCATTAGTTTAAGGACGTTTCGGTCCGATGTTAGTTTAAGGACATTTCGGTCCGTCGTTAGTTTAAGGGCGTTTCGGTCCGTCGTTGAAGAAGGCCGGTTACTACTTAGAGTTCAGGCTTAGAAAAATAGTGAACGGACATAGTCGTCGTCATCTATCATTGACCTAGGCCTTGACCCGTTAAGCGTAGTATTTCTTCAGGAAGCGACCGTTCACTGGCCTGAAAGGTCTTTCACCGTGCATATCCATGAGTAGATATGCTTCACCTTGGTGGACCTTGTCTATGATGTACGGGCCTTCATAGTTTGGCTCGAATTTTCCCCGTTTGGCGCGATTGGGGATCATAGGTCTTTTGACTATTAGCGTTCGCCTTGGTGGAACGTCCTCGGCCTGGTCAATCTTTCGTATGAGCACGTCATCTTTGCTTTGTAAGCCTCCAGATTTTGTTGCGCTATGAGCCGGGTCTCATCAAGGGCATCAAGCTCCTCAAGCCGAAGGTGAGCATTTTCTTCGTCCGTTAGCTCGTAGTGGACCGCCACTCGTAGAGAGGGTAACTCTATCTCGAGGGGAAGTACCGCTTCTGTACCGAATACCAACGCATACGGCGTTGTGTTCGTGGCCGTTTTGAACGTAGTTCGATATGCCCAGAGAGCTTCTTACAGTCTCTCGTGCCAGTCCTTTTTGTTTCGGGACACCGTCTTCTTCACGATCTTTGTCAAGGTTTTGTTGAAAGCCTCAGCTAGACAGTTAGCCTGCGGATTATAAACTAAGGAATATTTCCAGTCTATGTTGTGTTGCTGCGCGAAGCAACTAATCTTGTGGCTTCTGTAGGCTGGCCCGTTGTCGGAAATGATCCGTCGCGGAGTTCCAAACCGATAAATGACGTGCGTCTTGAAGAAGTGGAGGATATTTTCCGTCTTCACTTCCCTCAGCGGTATTGCTTCTTCCCATTTGGAGAAGTAATCAGTCGTCGCCAGGATGAAACGATGTCCCCTGGATGATGCTGGTTCGATGGGGCCGATTATGTCAGTTCCCCACATTTCGAATGGCTTGCTAGCCACCGTTGGATGTAGTGGATTTGGGTGCTGATGGATGAAGTCCTCATGGATCTGGCACGAGTGGCATTGCTTCGCATACTCGTGGCAGTCCTGGATCATTGTGGGCCAATAATAACCCATTCGTTTGATCTTCAGCTTCATCTTCGGGCCTGCTTGGTGAGAACCGCAGAGTCCGTCGTGAACTTCCAGAACGACTCTTTTCGCTTCGTCAGGTCCCAGGCATCTCAAGCACAGAAAGTCAAATGACCTCTTGTACAGAGTATTATTGATGAATGCGAAGGACAGAGCTCGTTTCACAAGCTGATGTCTTGGGGTCGGACCTTAAGGCGTTTGACGGGATTTGAAGTAGTCTATGAAGACTTATCTCCAATCCTCAACCGTTTCTTGGTCTTTTATTTGCCTGGCCGTCTGCTCGGTCGCTTCCTTTTCCTCGGATGATTCCAGAGATATTTCCGCCAGAGCAAGAACCCGACGGCTTTGTACCATGATTCTTACGTCATCGAGGTTCTCATCGGCTAGTTCTTTAGCAAGCTTGGCTAATGCATCCGCTTTGCTATTTTCGGCACACGGTATGCTTTCCAAGGTATAGGAGGGGATTTGAGTCAGCAGTCGATGTACTCTCTCGCCGTACTTTACCAGTTCTGGCTTACATGTCTGGTAGTCGCCGTTTACTTGACTAACGACCAGTTGGGAATCTCCGTATATGAGGAGGTTTTCAATTCCCATGTCGATGGCGATCTCGAGGCCTGCTATCAAAGCTTCGTATTCGGCTTCATTGTTCGTCCTCGGTTCTATTAAGGAGAAAGCGCAGCGCATTATCCCTCCTTATGGAGTTACGAAGATAAGGCCTACCCCCGATTTGATTATGAGCGTACTTTGCTTGCGCTTCTTCATGGAAGATTCTCCATCGAAATAAAGTTCCCATCGGGTATCTCCGCCGTCGATCGCGTCAAACGCATGTTCGTCTGGCAGCTCACAGTTCAAAGGAGAATCAGCAGGTATCGGATGCTCAGCGAGGAAGTCGGCGATGGCCTGGCCTTTCACTGCCTTGAGAGGCTGATATGTTATCGAGATCTCCATCAAGAGCAGGGCCCATTTAGTGAGCCGACATGTCAATATGGCCTTCGACATTAAATATTTGTGGGGGTCCACCTTTGATATGAGACGGACTTCATGCGATAACGCATAGTGCCTGAGCTTTGTTATCGCAAAGATTAACGCCAGACAATGTTTTTCGATAGGGGAGTAGTTGCTTTCTACCCCCAGCAGAACTCGACTTAAATAATAGAGTGCTCTTTCTTTCCCTTGATCGTTCCCTTGTGTCCATAATGCGCCTAAGGAACCTTCAAGGGCGGTTGTATAAAGAATGAGGGGCTTTCCCTTGACCGGAGCAGCCAACACCGGCGGGCTCTGCAGGTATTGCTTGATCTCGTCTAGCGCGCTTTGGCATTTTTGGTCCCAGACGAAAGGGGTTCCTTTCTTCATCAAGTAACTGTAAGGGCGGCACTTGCCTAAAAGGTTGTCTATAAACCGCCGGATGTATGCGAGCTTCCCCTGGAGAGACCGCAATTGTTTGAGAGTCCTTGGCGGTGGCATTTCCACGATCGCCTTAATCTTTAACGGATCTATCTCGATGCCCCGGTGCCGGACAATGAATCCTAGGAATTTGCCTGAGGACACACCGAACGCGCATTTGAGGGGGTTCATCTTCAAGTTGTATTTCCGAAGGCGTTGAAATACGATTTTTAGATGCTCAAGATGTTCCTCGTATGATTTTCTTTTAACCACGAGGTCGTCGATATAGCATTCGACGATTTCATGTGTAAGGTCATCGAAGATCCTCATCGTGGCCCTCTGATAGGTGGCACCGGCGTTTTTTAGACCGAAGGGCATCACCTTGTAGCAGAATATACCCAACGGGGTCCGGAAAGCGGTGTGTTTCTGGTCTTCGGGATGCATCTTTATCTGATTGTATCCTGATGAGCCGTCCATGAAGGAGAAAACTTCGTGAGTGGACGTGTTATCTATCATCAGCTCGGTTACCGGTACTGGGAAATCGTCCTTCGGACAAGCTTTATTGAGATCCCGAAAGTCCACACATATGCGCACTGTCCCATTTTTCTTCATTACCGGGACGATGTTGGCGATCCCGTCAGGATATTGAACTTTCTAGATAAACCCAGAATCGATCAGCTTCTTGACTTCGGCATTGATGCTCATCTTAAGCTCGAGCCGCATTCTTCTCGGCGCTTGTTTGAATGGCTTGACGTCCGGGGATATTGCCAATTTATGGACAGCTATTTCTGGATCCAGTCCTGACATTTCGGAAGAGCTCCATGCGAAGCAATCTCTATGCTGCATAAGCACGTCTTTTAACGCAGCCACCCTTTCTTCAGATAGCAGCTCGCTGACGAATATCGGTCGTGGGTCGTTCGCCGTCCCCAACTCAATCTTCTTGAGGTTATCTGCAGTAGTATGTATGCCATCTTCCAGCTCTTTCGGCGCTGGTGGAAATTCTGAGATTACCTCGTCGTCATTGTTTTCGAAGCACCAGGGAAAGTCATCCATATTCTCGGGCTCTGCTTTTGATATCGTTATCACACGACAGGTACGAGCTCGCTTCCAAGACCGATTTGGATCTGGTTCTGCTCTTGTGGCTTTGGGTTCGTGCTTTTGTGGCGGCGTTACCCTCTAGCTGTCGGATAGAGCAAATCTGCCTTGCTGGTATTGGTCTTCGACCCAGTTCTTAAAGGTGAAGCAGTCTTCGATAGGGTGTCCTATGGCTCGGTGATAAGAGCAATAATCCGGATGAGAGACCTCGTTAGCTTGCTCAGGGTGTTTAGACTCCGGGAGTGTAATCATTCGATGTTATAAAGCGAGGTTAAGTATCTTCCGTGTTTTATTCTGAGGAAAAGAGTATGCCTGACTCATTTTTTTATGAGGGACAAATCCGGACCGCGCAATACCTGATCACATGACTCTTTGATCCTGTGTTGTCGTTGCTGACCTCCTTTTTTGCTTTTTGACTTACTTCTACCTCTGCGTCGGACCTTTTGCACAGCAGGTTGACAGGGAGGAGTATTTTTGTCTTCGGCAGCCAGTTGAAGAAGACGTTGGGTCCTGGCTTTCTCATAGATGGCCATTTCGCGGTTATGGTCGTCCCGGGCTTTTTGACCCGCTTTCCTGATAAGCTTGTCCATTCGTTCCTCAAATGAAGGACTCGGCACTTTGATTGCGGGATCTAGTTCTGATGAGGGGTTGGCATTTCCTGACAGGGCGTCCTCTTCTTCATCGAAATTATATATGGCGTAGCTACCGTGGATCCGTTCCCGTTTCCCGGCTCTCACGTATCCAAGCCCAAGTTTTTCTATTCTCCCATTGGGCAATTTGCGCTGAGTCCCAGGGACATCCCAAATCCTATTATAGAATCGAGCTTGTCGAGTAGTCTGTTTTAAGGGTATCCCTTGGCACTTCAATAGTCTTTTCAATCCGTTTGTGTAATATCTGGGAAAACGGATGGATTGAAGCTTGTCAAGAGTAGAATCCGCGCCATGTCAGATCTCTTTCTCCACTCTTGTTTCCGAGGACCGATAGAATAGGATCGCCTTTTCGCCTTTTCGCTTGGGAGGGACGTAAAACGTCTGCAGGTCTTGCACGTTGTGAGCTCCAAGCACGTCAAGATCTTTGTAGTGCTCCAGCGGGATCATGGTGATTTTCAAACTCTGATCATCACCAAGGAATTCTTGTATTGGCGGCCGACTGGAGAACACAACATTAACCTCATCTTCCGAGTCACTTCAGAAGATCAATATGGGGGCGGACAGCCCCGGGTCGTTGCGTCGAGACGGCCCAGAGTAAACTATCTCTTCTTCTTCTTCAGTATCACTCCCGAAAACAGGGATGGTGGTAGCGGCTTTGTTCTCCGGTTTGTGACACTTCTCTGTGTCCTCGAAATCTGGCAAAAAGTACTTTGCATCTTCGTATTTGCGGACTTCGTTCATAGAGAATGGGTTTAGCTCACCTGTTACGGTATACTCGAGACCATCCTTGAAATACTTCATACACTGATGTTGCGTAGAAGGGATGATGTTGTACTCGTGTAACCAAGGTCGGCCGAGCAGAGCATTGTAACATGTCTTGGCATCTATAACGTGAAACTTAATGTCCATGACGAGTAGCCCAAAGCGTAGTGTCAATATCACAGACCCAAGAGTTCTCGATGATTGGGATTCGAACCTGGAGATGGTGATCTTGTCCCGAGCAAGGTGCTGGACGCTCATGAAAATTTCTTTTAACACCCGCACGTTGAGGAGATTAACGGAAGACCCATTGTCAACCAAGATTTTGCATTTCTTTATATCGTGGCAATATCCAGAGACGTAGAGGGGACGGTTGTGGTCGCACGTCCCAAGGAGAAGGTCCCCATCACCGAACGTGACATCGGCTGTGTGTACTTCTCCTAGTTCATCCTTCATCCTTTCTTCGGCGAGGAAGGCTTGGAATTGCTCGGGCTCTTGTAGCGCCTTGATTAATGAATCTCTCGCTTCCTCTGATAACAGGAGGGCGTCGAGAATGCTGAGCTGTGAGGGTAGCTTCCTTAGGTGCGCTAGGATATTGTAGTCCACCCTACTCTTCTTAGGCGGGTCCTTGGCAGTCAGCTCTTTCATAACTTGGTCATCTAAGGTGATATCCTCAGCGACCTTTTCCTTTCCCTTATCTTTTCTAGTTGCGGGTCCGAAATTCTTTTCCGAAAGCGTGCGATTGCGCAGCTGAATGTTTTCGCAGGCTTCAGGTTCTTCCTCTTTTCCCGAGGTGGATTCTTTAAAGAGGGGGCTAAGAGCCATTTCCTCGTCAGAATCGCTCCCGAATATGGGCACTTGCGATCCCCCGGCGTTGACCGTGTAACAGTTACCGGTAGTTCTTTTGTTTCCTTCGGTCGTACTTCTCTGCTCCCGACAAGTTCTGCGTTTCATTCGCTTAAAATGTTGCCGATGAGCAACATATCCCTGCCACCATGTCTTAAAAGCGTCGCACTCCTCAGTGGGGTGTGAAATCTTCCGATGATATGAGCAGTAATTAGGGTGCCTCTCCGCCCCATCGAGCGTGTTTTCTTCCGAGGGTGGTAGTTTCATTCCCATTGACATGGCTTTGGCAAACCTTTTCCTCGTCTTGAATATGTTTTTATCCGCGTCGGGTGCCTTTCGATCTGGCGGGAGTACCTCGACTCTTTCGTTTAATTGCTTGCGTTTGGCTCCTTTTGATGCGGCTATCTCACGCTCCTGGTCGGCTTTACTTTTCAAACGAATCTCGTCTAGAAAGGCGTCGATCATTTCGTCTGTTGGCCACACAAGCTCCGGTTCAGGCTCTGCCCCCAGTTTCTTAGTGCCAGGAGTTTTTCATCGTCGGTAAACGAGTGCGAGATCACATTACAACTCGTCATGTATCCCTCGGATTCATCCGACGAACTCTCCCCCTCATCTTCTTCTTGAAAGACGTGGTTGAGGAACTCTTGGAGTGTGATGGGAGTCCGCGCCTTTTGATTGTACTCTTCCAGCGCGTCAATCTGTTTCTGCAATTCCATACGCTTATTGCCGGGCTTCACGGGCTTCTTAGATTTCTTCTTCTTTTTCTTTGAAGATTTCGACGGCTGGTTGTGAGTGCTCGGGCCATCACCACTGATCTTCGGAGTTGGGCGCGGCTTCAGCATCCCTTCAATGATCTGGGGTTCTAGCGGGTTCTTCCACCTGATCGCCGGGCATGTTTTAAGATCGTTCAGCATCCTCTTGGTTTTTGCTGACGATTTCCTATGGAGCTTCTTCAATGAAAGAACAAGTTGTCCCCGGTGTGTCCGTCTTCTTAGCAGTGTGAGGTTGTGGCGGGTTCACCTTCCACTTCTCGGTGTTAGTTATATGTATGCCCTAGAGGCCATTACTGTACATAGGATGTATATTGTAGTGGATGCTGGGACATATATAGGGAGGACTTTCTTGCTCGACATGATAGTATGCTATCTGGTTACTCTTTGCCTTAACGTGTACACTGATTGTCTCTCTATTACATGTTGGTAAAGCCCTTAGGATGTGTACTTGACTACCTGGACTATGATGCGGATCATACTAGTGGGGACATGGTAGTCCATAAGTACATCCTTCAAAGTCCCTAGTCGTGGGTGTATCGAGACGGGGCATCGATATACCAGAGTAGACTAGCGTATACCTTCTCGACCCATACAAATGGGCGATGGATGATCCCATATCCATTGGTGTTTGACATCGGAGATGATATACGGGTGCTCAGTAGAGACTGGGTACACTGGACGGACTCGCCGAGAACTCCCAGATGGTATTATACCTCACGTCAGATGGCAGTTCTCTGGTGACACTGGTACATAGTAGTCTATTGATCCGAGATCGTCATAGAGTCTTGTGTGGTTCCCACTGTGCTTTGATTTCCATCTTACCACGTCCAAGAGGGCGTGCAAAACGGTGGTTTTTGGGTACAGTCCCGAGTCACATGGAGGCAATGAGCGATAGGAGGGGATTCGTCTCTCCCGGTATAGGGAGTTGATGTTGCGCTGTGTTCGATTGGCTATAACAGGAAATCCCTGGCCAGGGTTGCTGAGATTTACTGGTAAGTGTTACCAGTAGTTTCTCGAATTGTTATAGACCTCATATCGACACGACTTATCGAGCTATTGGGGTCTGACGTTTACCACCCCTAGGCAAGATATGCGACATATCAGACGATCAGACCGGACTGTACGGTAGTGTTACTGGTTGGATTCACTGGAGTGTGAGCGGGCTTGCTCGTCGATCTTCAGATCGCTCAATACCCAGGTGGCCGTTACGTTTAGCAGACCGCTTGCGGCTTGTGGGTGCTTGATATGATCATCACCTGCTGCCGGCGTATTGACGAGTCTTTAGAGTCCTACACAGAGGTTTCCTGGCTCATGCGAAACGAAATAGGAGCGCATATGAGATATGTGCGGGACCGAGAATAATGCGTGTATGTGATACCGTATTTCATTCTCGCGATCAATGTGTCGAATGGTTGTATGCGATATAACCTAGTTATCGATTCAAGCGTTGATTCGATAAGCCGATACATTGTATACTAGTCGGTTGTGTGCGACATGACCGGATCATTGAATCAAGTGTTGATTTAATGATTTAATGCATATTTATATATTTGATATATTAATTTACATTAACTAGTATCGGTTCACTTTAAATGGATTTTCTCACTCGGATGTGCGCATTGCATATGCGATATGTTTTTGTGCACTTGATTGTATCATGTTTGATGATACATGCTCTTTAGGGTTTGTGTAAAGATTAAACCATGGTTGTGTATTGGTTAGGGTTTTCTTTTTCATTTATTTATTTCATTTGTTTTATTTTGGAAAAGAAATGGCAAAAGAAAAGAAAATGGTTGCTAGTTTTGTTTTACATTGAAAGTTCATGAAGCTTTGACTTAGTGACCATTTTGTCTTCATGCTTAACCCTAACCACTCCTTCTAACCATGATTTATTCTCTACACTTGACCATGGTTGCCACATGATAAGTGTTCAATTTATTTTCTATTTTGAATTAACTTATCATAAGATTTATCATCTTCTTCTTCTTCTTCAAGAAGAAAGCTTGCTTCAAAAATGGCAACTTGAGCAAATGAGTGAGAAATCCAAATCTAAAGAGAACCCACTTTCTATTTCTTCATCCTCTACCTCTTGCCAAGTAGTAGAGTGTGTTTCCTTTACAAGTTTTCATGACTCGGTGAAGGTGGAGCTTGATCTAGTGATGCTTCGACGTAGATCATCTTCGGCACGTCGTCGATGACCTAGCCCGTCCATTCTCCGATGAAGCCGACGCTAGAGCCCGGGATCCGTCTTGGACAGCGAGGAGACTTCATTACGGAGCCGTGGAGGTGGAGCACCGGATCTACAAAGGTTGTATATCCGTATTCTCATAGTTAAGTGTTAACTAGTTAGCTTTTTCGCCTAGTTTTCTAGCAAACGATCCGTAGTCGGGTCTCTCGGCACCTAGAATTTTTGAAATTGGCATGGTTGATGCCTTGTGAGACCTCACTAGAGTGCCTAGGAACCCTACACTGGTATCAGAGCCTAGCTAGAGCCTTAGGCGAAGTCTAGACGGAATTTGAACTCCGATCGAATCAAAACCAAAACCCTAAAATAGCTCTCTGGACAATTTTCAAAATCGTGATTTTTTCCAGATTAAAAATATTCAGAACAATCAGCAGGAAGATATAAGGTTTACTGCAAAATTCGAGCACGTGATTCCATAAAGGGGGCGCGGATCCGCGGCCTTACAGGAGGCTCATGCGGCGGATCCGCGGTCCTTTTGTCGTTTTGTGCTTCGAAATTTGCACCTTAATTCTTAGTTTTCAGTTCTGGTTTTCTTGGAAACTTTTAATATTTTTTCCAGAGTTGAATTTTTCTGGGTTGTTTTGGGATTTCATGGACTCGATCGGATTATCAAATTTTGTCTGTGTGGCTTTCCGGATAAATTTTAGAATATGTTAAAAAGTTCGACCGGATATAAATACCCAACTTTTCCCCTGTCGGGAAATTTCCAAGTGTTGGATTTTTCCGTAGTTTAACGACGTTCTAAGTAGTGCAAGTAACGCGATGGACCCTCTAGAAGACAACAAACCTTAACTCGATTATGTGACCGTCTTGAACTGCCCTTTGAACCTTCGGGTTTCGGGCAGTACGGCTGCCACATGTGAGGCGTTGGCTTGACCCTTCTACGGCTGGACCGTTGGTACTGAGGCACGAACTGAATGTCTTTAAACTTGTTTCATGTGTTGATCTATATCGGGAAAACTTGGGTGTTTGATTGTTCGATCGGAAAGTTTGACATTTTCTATTTATCCGGAATGGGATACAATAATTGGAATTCACAATAAGTTATGAGATAACTGAATGAATGTTATAAACATAGCAGTTTAGTCTCACTTGATCGGTTGCCACGGAATTTTGATGTGATCAAAAGTCCGTCGCAATCACGTAGCGTACGCGGATATTCGCCGGTAAACTTAATAGACAGCTACACCCCTTAGCCCCGACCAAGTGACTGTAGGAGAACCCCGTTGCCGAAAGCATCCGTTCGGGTGCTCGCGGCAGCGGTGTTCCGCCTTGGTGCACTTCGTCGACGGCGTCGGGGGTGCGGCCGTCTACTAAAGTTTGCGACGAGTATCCGATCAGGATGTCGGGAATCTTGTTGAATTGCCCGACTTGATATTGAAAAGTGTTTTCGATAATGAGACTAAAATGCGGGGTTTATAATTGTTAGGCATGCGATGTCTAAGAAATTCATTTGTTTAGGCATACGATGTCTGAGGTGGTTGCGGATTCCAACTGTTGTAGTTTTACATTTTTTTTCTGTGACCGTAAGTGTAATATGTGATATCGCCGGTTTCGTTGCTATATGTCAACGACAATTGGGATACGCATGTTTACTTACGTTGATGACATGTGATGTTATGTGTTGCTGGATATGTTATATTGGATCGTCGTGTTTGAATAGCCGGGGGTTTTTATGTGAGATGAGTGTTTTTCATTTTCATTCATGTAAAAACGTGTATGTAATATTCTTTTTATTGGGGCGCTTCAAGGTTGCGGAAGATGTCACCGTTTGTATATTATTTACTTTTCCGCACTAGGATAGACCCAAGGAGGGGAGCACAAGTAACCGGGTTCTGGGGTCCAGTGGGAGACCAACTCGAGGAGTCGAGTCCGGGTCTCCTAACTCTAGAATTGGTAGGGTTGCTTGCCGCTCTCGTAGGGGTCTAGAGGTGTGGAATTGGCTATTCATCACGACCGTGGAATCCGTGTTTTATACTGGCTCGTATTGAAAACACGGACGTCCTAGTATATCCAATATTTCATATGTTTCTTCTGCTGCGATATCTGTGATGTGATCATGTGATGTTCTGTGATAGATATAATATATAGTATGTATGATATATTATATAGACGTTACTTATGTTTTACACCCGCGCTAGCCCTGCCCCGCTCTGTCGTTAGTTACCTAACCTAACGGTGCACGAGGGGACATCGAGGCAAATGCGGATGGCATAAGTGTACGTCATATCTATCTGTGATGTTTAGGTATTTAAATGATGGGACCTCATTAATGAGATTAATGAAATAAAAGAAACCTAAGATGTTGTAGAATCGAATTTCAAAATAAAACAGGTAGCTACAGTTCTTGCTTTGCACAGCGGTATATATGATATATCCTGCACCTTATTCGATAAGGAAAGGACCGAGATCCCTTCACCGGGAGTGACTCCTTTAGCAATAACTGGCAGATGCTACACACTCGGTTTGTCTTTTGATTGCTTTTAAGTGTTTTTTGCTTTGCACAGTGATATATATGATATATCCCGCACCTCATTCGACGAGGAAAGGACCGACGATCCCTTCACCGGGAGTGACTCCTTTAGCAAAACTATAAAAGCCTCAAAAACACTCCATTTCAAAATTCATTCGATCCTACAACGATATAAAGTTCATTACGCAAAGGGTTTTCTTAAAAACCTGACGTAGCCCTCCGTCATTTCAGATAAGTAATAGTTAGTATTCGTGCTGCGTTTGTTGACTCAGTCAAGGCGTAGTGTGCGGTAGCTGATTACTATTTATCTGTTTATGCATATGATGCAGATTGGATTAGGGTAGTCGTGCGGCCTTGTTGACTCAGTCAAGGGTCGTGCGGGTGGGTTTAATTCAATCAGGAAATGACGGGTTGAACTTTACTTGCGATCTATGGTTTGTTGACTCAGTCAAGGTCATAGATCGCCTGGGGCAAAATATTATCGGGAATTTCAAGTGTTGAAATTTGCAATGAGATTGCATACCTTCTATGAGATAGTTGGATCCCGATACCCGCTGCGAGTAATTGTTACTCCTGGGAGAGTTTTATACATTGCAATTAGCCGATCAAGTAGGTGTCTAGAAAGGTGTCAACGGGGTTACGCTTCTGGGAAAACGAGGTTTACATTAATTAGGTTCGTGCGAAAGCACGGGGGACCTCCCTCAAAGTACCGACACTGGCCTCGCAGAAAGATTGGCGAACTTGTAGTGTGTAATTAATCCCGGCTAGTCTTTCCTTTTAGGGTTTGAAGGAAGATTTGATAAAAAGCAGTGGGAGCCATCCTGATTAGATAAAATAATAACCAATCTATTCTTGCTAGAGCGCACGCTGAGTGTTTTCTTCTCTCTCTCTCCTGGTAGCGACCATGTCACGCCTTAATCAAGATAATAATACGGATAATTGACCGAACCCGCTTGTTATACTGAGCTGGGGAACGTTGGTCCCGCTCCAACTTATAATTGTTATAAGACAGAGCAGGAGATTGGGGAATACCAGATTTCCCGTGCCGCCCAAACGAAGAGAGTGCATGCTGATGCATCATCTTCGGGTGTGTTCATTATACAGAACTGTTTCTCAGTATCCTCCGCATCCATGGTATATACCGGATCAGGATCCCAGATATGTAAGATGTTACATAGGGCTACAAAAGGGTAGAAAAACTGAGAACGGGTGATAAGTTTCATGAGGCAGAAAACGGGGCAAGTGTTGCAGCCAAGTCTGTTGGTCACTGTCACCCTGTATAGTAATACATTGATTCTGAACGAATGTTATTAGATACCGAACCTGATATACAAAATCATATCAGTCTCTTTATTAGTAAAGAAATGATAAAATTTTGTATTGTTGGATAATGTTTTGAACATTTCCTATATGAAAAGTTGATCGGTTCAGGCACGTTATCTAAAAGCATTAATGTTCTAAATCAAACTACAGTTCTTAGTATATGGAACACACACAAGAGGAAAAGTTCAGAAATGAACGAATCCTTCTTGAGGTATTGTAGACTAGGTCAGATCAATGCGACCTGACTGGCTGAAGTTGCATTTAGATGTATATTTAAATCAGTTTGAATTTACATCTTGTGAAACTCGCCAGTCATGTCACAAAGATAAGATGACCATAGCTCTGTTTATTGGAAACAGAGAAAGAGTTAGTGAACTCTTGGGATGATACATGTTGATGTATGTAGGTCCCCTGTCTACACATACCAAGACCGGTTCTTTGTACTTCATTACATTCTCTGATGATCTCTTTAGATTCAGTCATATGTTCCTGTTGAAACATATGTCCGAACCTTTTGAGATATTCACAGAATATAAACGAGAAGTAGAGAACCAAAATACGGGTAAAAGTATTTGTCCTATGATGAGATCAGGGAGGAGAATACTTGTGCATGGAATTTCTGGACTATTCTAAAGGAGAATGAGATTCTCTCTCAGCATGACTCCTCCGTATACACCATAGCACGATGGTATGTCGGGGCGGAGCAGATACACCCTATTTGATATGGTGTGCTCTATGATGAGTACTACTGAGTTACCTTTTTCCTATTGGGTGTTATGCACTTGAGAAGTTGCATACCTATTGAATAGGGTTTCAATCAAATCAGTAGCCTACCACTTCATATGTGATATGGAAAGGGAAGAGCCCATCTCTTAAGTCAGTTAAGATTTAGGGTTGTCCGGCCTATGTCTAAAAGCAAAATCCGAACAAGCTCAAGGCAAATACTGTTATGTAGAACTGGAATCGTTCCAGCTATACAAACTACAGCAGATAATTTGGTAGAACCAAAGGATTCAGTAGTAACCAACAAACCTCAGCCTCTCCGTCGATCTAGTAGGGTTCCTCACCCACCTGAGAGATACTTCGGTTTCTCTATGACAGTGGGAGCGAGGATTACATCATGAGATGATGACCCAACTAGTTTCGAGCTGGCCATCAGGAGTGAAATTCTGTAAGAATGGCTGGATGTTTAGCAATCTGAGATGGAATCCTTATACACCAACAAAGTATGGACTTTGGTTGCTATATCTGAAGGGTTAAATCCCCATCAGGAGCAAGTAGATCTTGAGAAGATTACTTGGTGTACATGGAAAAGTTGAGACTTTCAAAGCTAGACTTGTTAAAGGTTTTCGTCATTGACCAGGCGTGGATAATGATGAAACCTTTTCCAGTACCTATGCTTAAGTCCATCCAGATACTACTTGCCACGGTTACATACCATGACTACAATATCTGGCGGTTGGGTGTCGTGATTGCTTTTCTAAATACTGTTTTAGAAGAGTGCGTCTATAAGTACACAGCCAGAAGGCCTCGTAGACAGTGGGAGCAGCGGAAACATGAGCAAGATGCTTTATCTGATAAAGCAGGCATCGCGGAGTTGGAACATCTGTTTTGATGGATTAGTCAAAGAAGTTGACATCATCAAAATGGCAGATGAACCTTGTATATACAAAAAGATAGTAGGGAGTATGGTGACGATCCTCGTAGAGTACGTGGATGACATACTCTTGATAAGAAAGGAGTTTCTTATGCTACGCTCGATCAATCTCCGCTTATCACAATGATTCTCCATAAAGGATCAAAGTGATACCTCCTATATCCTGGTTTTTGGATCTATGAGATAGATGTAATTGGATGTTGGGATACTCACTAGTAGTAGTGAGATGGTATCAATCGATCCTGGGGAGAATCACTGGAAGTGTTCCAGAGTGATAAAGACGACTGAATGTCAGTTGCAGGCATTGTCTTTACCCTCAGTAAAGGGACGGTATGTTGGAAGAGTTCCAAGCTAGATACCGTGACATACTAGACGATAAAGGCTGGATACATCGCTACTTAAGATGCTACCAAAGAGGCTGTTTGGGTGTATATTGGTTCATGAGATGAACTACGTTCCTCCCATTGTATGACAATGGAGTTGTAGCTTATGCCAAGGAACGCAGGTCCCATCAGTGATCCAGACATAATCTAAGGCAGTATCACCTGATCATGGAGATGGTTGATCTCCAGGGTGATCGAGGTTAGGAGAGTAGACTCAGAGGATAACTCGGCGGATCCACTCACGAAGGCCTGTTCCCAGAGAGAGACTATTATAGGATGGTTGAGTATGAGATACTACAACCACTTCTACAGATGGCCCTAGTGCAAGTGGGAGATTGTTAGTTATATGTATGCCCTAGAGGCCATTACTGTACATAGGATGTATATTGTAGTGGATGCTGGGACATATATAGGGAGGACTTTCTTGCTCGACATGATAGTATGCTATCTGGTTACTCTTTGCCTTAACGTGTACACTGATTGTCTCTCTATTACATGTTGGTAAAGCCCTTAGGATGTGTACTTGACTACCTGGACTATGATGCGGATCATACTAGTGGGGACATGGTAGTCCATAAGTACATCCTTCAAAGTCCCTAGTCGTGGGTGTATCGAGACGGGGCATCGATATACCAGAGTAGACTAGCGTATACCTTCTCGACCCATACAAATGGGCGATGGATGATCCCATATCCATTGGTGTTTGACATCGGAGATGATATACGGGTGCTCAGTAGAGACTGGGTACACTGGACGGACTCGCCGAGAACTCCCAGATGGTATTATACCTCACGTCAGATGGCAGTTCTCTGGTGACACTGGTACAGAGTAGTCTATTGATCCGAGATCGTCATAGAGTCTTGTGTGGTTCCCACTGTGCTTTGATTTCCATCTTACCACGTCCAAGAGGGCGTGCAAAACGGTGGTTTTTGGGTACAGTCCCGAGTCACATGGAGGCAATGAGCGATAGGAGGGGATTCGTCTCTCCCGGTATAGGGAGTTGATGTTGCGCTGTGTTCGATTGGCTATAACAGGAAATCCCTGGCCAGGGTTGCTGAGATTTACTGGTAAGTGTTACCAGTAGTTTCTCGAATTGTTATAGACCTCATATCGACACGACTTATCGAGCTATTGGGGTCTGACGTTTACCATCCCTAGGTAAGATATGCGACATATCAGACAATCAGACCGGACTGTACGGTAGTGTTACTGGTTGGATTCACTGGAGTGTGAGCGGGCTTGCTCGTCGATCTTCAGATCGCTCAATACCCGGGTTGCCGTTACGTTTAGCAGACCGCTTGCGGCTTGTGGGTGCTTGATATGATCATCACCTGCTGCCGGCGTATTGACGAGTCTTTAGAGTCCTACACAGAGGTTTCCTGGCTCAAGCGTAACGAAATAGGAGCGCATATGAGATATGTGCGGGACCGAGAATAATGCGTGTATGTGATACCGTATTTCATTCTCGAGATCAATGTGTCGAATGGTTGTATGCGATATAACATAGTTATCGATTCAAGCGTTGATTCGATAAGCCGATACATTGTATACTAGTCGGTTGTGTGCGACATGACCGGATCATTGAATCAAGTGTTGATTTAATGATTTAATGCATATTTATATATTTGATATATTACTTTGCATTAACTAGTATCGGTTCACTTTAAATGGATTTTCTCACTCGGATCTGCGCATTGCATATGCGATATGTTTTTGTGCACTTGATTGTATCATGTTTGATGATACATGCTCTTTAGGGTTTGTGTAAAGATTAAACCATGGTTGTGTATTGGTTAGGGTTTTCTTTTTCATTTATTTATTTCATTTGTTTTATTTTGGAAAAGAAATGGCAAAAGAAAAGAAAATGGTTGCTAGTTTTGTTTTACATTGAAAGTTCATGAAGCTTTGACTTAGTGACCATTTTGTCTTCATGCTTAACCCTAACCACTCCTTCTAACCATGATTTATTCTCTACACTTGACCATGGTTGCCACATGATAAGTGTTCAATTTATTTTCTATTTTGAATTAACTTATCATAAGATTTATCATCTTCTTCTTCTTCTTCTTCAAGAAGAAAGCTTGCTTCAAAAATGGCAACTTGAGCAAATGAGTGAGAAATCCAAATCTAAAGAGAACCCACTTCCTATTTCTTCATCCTCTACCTCTTGCCAAGTAGTAGAGTGTGTTTCCTTCACAAGTTTTCATGACTCGGTGAAGATGGAGCTTGATCTAGTGATGCTTCGACGTAGATCATCTTCGGCACGTCGTCGATGACCTAGCCCGTCCATTCTCTGATGAAGCCGACGCTAGAGCCCGGGATCCGTCTTGGACAGCGAGGAGACTTCATTACGGAGCCGTGGAGGTGGAGCACCGCATCTACAAAGGTTGTATATCCGTATTCTCATAGTTAAGTGTTAACTAGTTAGCTTTTTCGCCTAGTTTTCTAGCAAACGATCCGTAGTCGGGTCTCTCGGCACCTAGAATTTTTGAAATTGGCATGGTTGATGCCTTGTGAGACCTCACTAGAGTGCCTAGGAACCCTACACTCGGACAGCGCAAACTTTCCCTGTAGGTATTGATCTTCAATCCATCCTTTGAAGACGAAGCAATCCTCAATCGGATGGCTTACCGTTTGATGGTAAGGGCAGTAGTTGGGGTTATTCACCTCACTGGGTTGCGGCGGTCGTGTTGGGTTTGGCAAGTTGATAAGCCTGTTACGTATTGCCTGCTCGAATAGCCTCTTCATCTTATCCCGCGGGAATGAGTAGGGGCGCTTCATTTTCTCATTGTAATACCACCGTCTTTCTTCCTGCTGGTCCGCCAGCTTTGGGGCACTGGGTTGCTGCTGAGCGTTCGCAACGAAGGTTGCCTTCCCCTTACCCTTGTCATTCCGAGGTTCTGTCTTCGGGGGAGACGGTCTATGACCCATCTGGTCTATCTGAGCCAACTTGTCGATAAGAGCCTGGAACGTGATTGGCTTAAAGAACATCATGAACTGTGAGATAGTTGCATGAAGATCTAGGGTACCTACAAACATGCCGACCGCGGGCACCTCCTCAATGCGTTGTTCGCATTTCGACCACAAGTTTCGCCAGCGTATAGCGTATTGGACCCACGTCTCACCTAGTTTCACCCTGGCATTAATCAATGCCGTTATCGGAGTGCGTTCGCTGGCACTTGTGAAACGTTGGGTAAACAGCAGCTCCATCTCCGCAAATGTTTTAATAGAGTCGTTTGGGAGCTCAGAGTACCACTCGAACGCCGTTTCTGACAAGCTACCGACGAACTGGCGAAGCAAGAGCTTCTCGTCGCCGCCGGTGTTGCCGCAAAGCACCCTGAACTGGGTAACATGCTGGTGGGGATTGCCCATCCCCTTATAGACGTGAAATTTCGGTATTGTATAGCCCGGCGGGTACTTAGTCTGGTCATACCAGCTCGGATATGGTCGCCCCGTCCTGACAACTTGACCGGCTGCCTCAGTCGCCTGGTGAACTGGTATCTGTTGGGCTATGTATTCGTCCAGGTCAGCCTTGGAGATTGTTTCCTCCTTGGCTGTTGACAGAACCGGTGGAGGATTTGACGTTTCTCCCCTGTCGTCTTCAAGAAAGATTGGAGGATCTTCAGCAGGAGAATCTTGTTGGATCATCATTCCCACCATGTCCTGGAACAGGAGGGCCATTCGTTGTATATTGGCCGCTTGTTCGGCAGCCTCTTTATCCTTCTTCTCCAATATCCTGCGAAGGAATTCAGTGGCAGTTTCTTGCTCCTGGCGTTGATCAGATGACGCTTCGGGGCTTTCTTTCGGCCCAGTGAGTGCGGCCATCGCGTTCATCATTTCCTGGAGCTTCTGCTGTTGCTCCTGAGCTTTGGTCACTGACCGTGTAAGCGGTCTATGACCTGTGGATGCACGGCTGTCTTCTTTTCCTAACGCCATGTAGACCGTATGCACCATCATGCCCCCAGACTTAGGGCGTTTAGGCTTATTGTCCTTGACATTTGTTGCAGGAGTGGGGCCTTTCTCCGGCCTTCTTCTCTTTTGAGTAGTTGACGTGGAGGGAGCCGTTGCAGCGGGCACCCAAGCGGTTGTCGTCCTTTGTTGTTTGACATGACGGTTCTTTTCTTCCTGCACTTTTGCCCTTTTTTGTTGATGAGAGTGATCTTGGTCGATTACTGAGTCTTGGACCAGTCGCCAGACCTTATAAATCTTGGAGGATAGCCGTTGAGGAGGTTGTTCCGGCTTCGCTTCTGTAACGTCCTCCGCAGGTGGAGGGGATCTTTTGAGAACCGTAGTTAGCGAATTTCTGCGTACCCTGTTCAGCAGCTCGAAGCTGTTCCCGGTTGGAACAGCAGCCTCAATTTCCACCGTTGGAGTTGGTGGAGTTAGTCCGGAGGGGGAGTTGCCCCCAGTCTTCCTTATTCGGCGCCAGTGGCAACGTCGGGCATGACGGGTTATTGGGATTGATTCAGCGACGGCTGCGTCTTGCCCCCTGTTCTGGGGAGGGGCTGCTGTCGGTGTCAGCCTCTTGAAGACTTACGTTCGTTGAGAAGCTACAGATTTATGAGCGGGAGCGGGAACGGCGGTATTCAGTCTCGCGAAGACTGACCCTCTGGGAGGAGAAGCCGCCTTGACGACTTCGGGAGAAGCTGTCCTATTTAGGATGGCCTTCTCAGGTATCACGGGCTTTTTGGCGGGCCCTTTGGAGTTCAGGCTCAGTCTAGTGAAAACCGAAGAGTTGGACGACCCGCTGAGAGGGGCCGCGGGAGTAGCAAGTCGATCAAAGACCGACTTCTTTGACGCTTCCGAGGCGGGCATTGGGATGTTAATGTTCACCGGCGGGAGCATGGTCCCAAAGAATAGACCGGTGGTAGCTTGAGTCACTTGCTCCACAGGCATAGTGAATAGGGAAGCAGCCTGCGGTCCATATGCTACACCTCCAGGTGAGGCGGAGTGTCGGTTGCATTTGCAGTTGGAGCAGTTCGAGCAGTTGTCAGCCATTGATCCTTTTGCCTTCTACAGCAAACGAAACACCAAGTCTTAGTACTTCGAAACCCAAGGGCAACCATTAGCAAACCGCGATTGGTTCGCGAATCATGACACACGAATTGTGGGGTGGAAAGAGGAAAAGGTCCTACCGGGCATGCCAGAATTTGTTCCCCTCCGAAAGACGGCGCGAGACAACGTCTTACCTGAAATTCAGGGAAGATGCTAATTGGTGCTATCCGTCCACCTCTTCGAGGATGCCAAGTTGATTTATGACACCGTGTATCGAAGGTTTAAACGGATGCGTTCGATGTAGCAGACTTCGTCAGATTCCCCCTCGCTTGAGGGGTTTTTGATTGTGGGGACGCTCTTCCCTGCAGGCGCAAGCCCCTGCAGTTAATTACGCAACCGCATTGCGGTAACAACTTTCTCCTTCTCCAGATGATCACTTCGTGTCGTGTGTGTTTGATTCGTGTTCGGTTGCCCGTGGATTGTATATGGAGACAGAGTTATGTCGTCGCCCGTAGGGCGTGGACTAGTTCAAATCCGTATTATCTTAGATTTGGGTTTGGGGGTTGTGTTTAAGGATACGTTAGCCTCTTTTGAGACTAAGATCGACTTAAACGTTTGTTAAGGATACGTTAGTCTAGTTTTAGACTAAGATCAACTTAACGGGATCGTTTAGATCCGACAAGAGAGCGATTAGGAGAGCCCTGTTGTTTAGTTTTAATGACATTGCGGTCAATAGGTAGTTTAAGGACATTGCGGTCCAGTGTTAGTTTTAAGACGTTGCGGTCAAGGTTAAAGACATCGTAGTCCATGGATTTAAGGACTCCACAGTCCGATGTTAGTTTTAAGACATCACAGTCAAGGTTAAGGACGTCGTAGTCCGTTGTTAGTTTTAAGACATTCCGGTCAAGGTTAAGGACCTCATAGTCCGTGGATTTAAGGACCCCACAGTCCGTATCAATGGGTGGTCATCGGGACCCGCCACCTCTTTGAAGACGTTGAGGAATTACAACGCCAAGTATCAAAGGAGTGAAGAGATGTACCCTTAAACCAAGGTAGATTAAGTGATCTGCAGTCCAATTTAGAAACTAAGATCAATTATTATATTATGAGCCCATTGGCCCAGTTAAGTTTGAATTGAGGACTTATGGCCAGCTTGGGCTAAGTCCAATCATATTTGGGATATTGGGCCTCTGTTGGTTCATTAAAAGAGAGGCTTTGCCCCTGGAAACTTAGCCAATTAGGCTAAAGCTAGTGTTAAACACTGGAGACCAACAGTGTTGAACACTGGGAATAAGGTCGACAAGTTAGTGTTAAATACTAAAAGATAATCAGTGTTGAACACTGGGAACAGAGTTTTCAAATTAGTGTTAAACACTAAGAAAATCAGTGTTAAACACTGGAAATAGAGATTCCAAATTAGTGTTTAACACTAAGGCAAATCAATGTTAAACACTGGATACAGAAGTTTCAATTTAGTGTTAAACACTAAGGCAAGAGGGGTCACGTGGTAACACGTGAGATCACCCTGCTTCTCTTTATTCTGTTCTACAGATAAGTGTTTAACACTTTTAATTCTGAAAGCCATCACGTGTGGGCACGTGATGGGGGCTTGCGCTTTGATCTGTTAGAATGTTCATTAGGGGTCACGTGTCGACACGTGAGGGCGCCCTAGAGCTCTTTTCTGTTTCTTGTGCTTTAGAGATCACGTGGGGCACGTGAGGCATTGCCTCAAAGTTCTCTTTTATAGATCTTCGCAGGAGTCACGTGGTAACACATGAGGTGTTTACTTCAGAGTTCTTTTCTGTGGATCTTTGGGGTCACGTGGTAGCACGTGACTCTGCATGTTTTAAAGATCTGTTCATCTTTTTAAGAATTAATTTCTTCATAGGGTTAAACCCTAACAATAAACTTTAGAGGAATTAAATTCATGTTTTCTTCTGAAGAATTATATTCTTAAATAGGGTTAAACCCTAATTTCTTTTCTTAAGGGAATTAAATTCCTGTAAGTTTGAGAGAATTATGTTCTCAATTAGGGTTACACCCTAGTTCTGTTCATTTTGAAGGAATTGAATTCCTATAACATAGGGTTAAACCCTAATTTTATCTCAAAGGAATTGAATTCCTATCATTTTGTGAGAATTAAATTCTCTAAACTCAGTTCCTCCTCTGTTTTTTAGATCTGCATGGCAGGATCTCAACCCAATGAGAATTAAATTCTCAATTCATGGGGAGATGTGCACTTTACAGATCTTCCACCAGAGAAAGAACTAAGTTCTTTTCTTTAATATAAGAGTTAAACTCTTCTGAGAATTAAATTCTCTTTTGAAGCCTCCGTTTTCCTTTCTTACCTAAGGTTTTCCTTTTGCAAAGAATCAAAGGCTCTCTGTGTATGTGTGTGTGTATCAAAAGAAAAGATCCAAAGGTCCCCCTCTCCTCTTCTTGGCTCCTATTTATAGGAGAAGGAAATGAATCAATCTGTTTGGTAAATCTCTCATTGAAAGATTTGATTTGTTCATTGAGAGATTTGATTTATCTTCATCATTAATCTGGGCCTTTAGATTGTTAAGTGAATTTTATTCACCATAGGATTTTAAATCCAAAGATATCTCTTTGTTATCTCGGTTAGATTTAGGGGGGGAATCTTTCCAAGTTCAAGATTTTTCCATAAATTGGTGATATTTAATCACCTTTAGATTTTTAATCCAACGGTTTCAAATAATCCTTCTCTATTTTGGAAAGATTTGAATGATCTCTTCTCAGAATTTAATTCTGTTAAAGAATAAGGCTCTTAAAGCCGGTCACGTGTGGCCACGTGACCCCTGGTCACGTGTAGGCACGTGACCCCTGGAATGGGCTTCCCTTCTGCGCTCTGTTCTCTGGCCGCTGCTTAACCACCACGTGCCAACACGTGACCACTGGTAACGTGTGAGCACGTGATGCCTCTTCTGAAGCTTTTTCTTGATTTTTTAATCAGGGATGAATGTGCTTTTTGCCGCTGCTTTAAGTGTCACGTGCCAACATGTGACAACTGGTCACGTGTGAGCACGTGATGCCTCTCCTGATTTTAATCAAGGAACAGTGGTCTTGAGATGGATAGTAGGGGCCGGTCTGGACTGACGGAGCCCTAGATATTGAGATTGAGACATTGAGATTTCGAGATATTGAGGTACTGAGATTTGATGATACAGGCCAGTCCGAATAGCCGGAGCCTGAGATTTTGAGACATTGAGATTTATGTTTTGTGTCGATGCTAGACACTGTTTATGCTGATTTCATTATGATACCTCATTTTAAAAATACAAAGGAAATCTCACTAAATTATGAAAGCAGTTTCTTTAGTACATGTATTCTGTTTTCATGCATTCATACATCATCCATATGATATATTGCTACCTGAGTCACTGACACGGGCACATGAGAGTACACTTGGGTTAGATATTTACCCTAGCCATTGTTATAGGCTGCTGGTTATATATTTGAGGATATATTATGATCGTTGACCTAGGATTGCGTTGTTCATGCAATTTCTGTTCGTAGATGTTTTTCTACTCACGAGTTGGCAACTCACCCCCGTTGTGCCACAGTTTCTTGCAGGTTTTGCCGTACAGGTTTCTTTACGGTTTTGCTGGCACTGCTTCTTTCGGGTGACTTGCTAGTAGGTGGGTTTATTTGTATCATAACCATCATTATACATTGTATATTATTATTCAGCTGTATCCAGAAGTTCCATCAACCAAACATGTATTTATTGAGATAGAAACCAGAGATGTTATTCTTTCGATCTTAGAGTTGCGCGTTATATTTCTGTGGAATTCTTGTTGTTTTGAGTTTCCTTTTGAGTTTTGATCCTCGCCCTTGGCGTTGTATATTATATTGCTTGTGTGGTTGTGACCGTCGATTGACGAAGAGCTAGCTCCCGCTTGGGGATGCCTTTTATTGATTTCGTATACTATTCATGTTGTATCCCGTTTGGGGGCCAGTATTTACAAAGGAGACTCTGCCGAAATTTTCAGGAAATATTTGATGTTTTTAAAAACGCATAATTCGGCTTATGCTATTAAAACTACTTGATTTAAATTGATTTTCCTTCACTCTACTACTTTTCTTGGTTTGGATTTCTGGGTTTTCGGCTTACTTAGATTACGTACGCCTTGAGACGTTCGTAGTTTAAGTGCCGGTCATGTTCCGTACTTTCGGGACGTGACAAAACCAAAATACGACATGTACACAAAACTATACTTTTAGTGTTCTAAACAATAACTACAAGGCAATACAATAATAAAAAACACCTAATTAACAGTTTAGAGGTTATACCTATCCACATTTGCTCAAAAATCCTAGCTTTCCAAGCTCCAAGTCATCTTAGTGGCTAAATCAAGACTTGTGAAGGGTTTCAGTGGGATTTAATGAAGGTTTGCTTGGTTTTTGTGATGAAATAGTGAGGGTTTCAGTTGAGGGAAGAGGAGAAGGAAAATAGTTGAGAATGAGAGAGTGAGGTGAGGATGAGAGAGTGCAATGAGTGAAGAATGAGAGGGGTGAGTGTAGGGTGAGTGTATGCCTTACACTTACTCTCTCCCTCTCTTTCATTAAATGCAAGCATGCTTACCCCCATGACTCATCTGCCACCTCTATCTTTCCAAAACAATGGATAACTCTCACAAAAAAAAAGCTAAGTGCAAGGTTAACATGGTATGGATTAAATTTAAGGTTCCATGGCTACTTAACAAGGTTAACACTGATTAACCCCTAAGTAAACATGCACAAGTGTGTGCAAGCCAAAACAAATAATAATAAAATATTGATTAATTTTTATAAAATGTGAGAAAACAATTTTGGTAAATCTTTTAATTATAAACCCGCATTATCACTTAATTAACACTAATCGCATTCTAAGGTGTTACACAACCTTTTTTCAATAGATGACACCATCTTGTCGTCTTGGGGGAACCAAGGGGGTGTAAAGGTTGGGTTGGGCTGATTCGGCTGTTGGGGCTGGTTGGTTGAGTATCCCAATTTCTGGTTTTGAAAATTTGAATTTTGAAATTATTGGAAAGGCGGGTTTGAATTGTTGTTTTGAAAAGGTGCCTGATTCCAAGCAAAATTGGGATGATTCTTCCAACCAGGGTTGTATGTCTGCACGAAGGGATCGTTCCTAGGACGCTGGTTTTGATACAACGCATTAACGTTTTCAGGTACTTGGGACCCAACGAGAAACAGACATTCTTCCGTTATGTGGCTAGGATGCTGACAGTTAGCGCACAAAGTCGGAGAAATTTGATTGATCGGTAGCAGTGATTTTTTGCCCTCTAAAGCTTCCATTCACCGTACGAGAGCGGCGATTTTTGCTTCGGCAGCTATTGAGGTGTCAACTATGTGTGTGCACTGCTCCTAGTCACATATGGTTTCTCACTCACACTCTCCCACTGAATGGTCTTGTCAGCCAGTTCCTCCAAAAAGTTCCATGCGTCCTTCGCACCATATCTCAGAAATTTGCACTGACATATGGACTCTAACATCATGCGCGAACTGGAGTCTAAACCTTCATAGACAATCTGACATAACCTCAACTGTTCTAACTCATGATGGAGACACTTGATTAAGATGTCTTTGAACCTTTCTACGCATTTCCAAAAAAATTCACCCTCTTTTTGTTTAAAATTGTGGATTTCATTTCGAATTCACACGGTTTTATGAATAGGGCAATTTTTTTTAGAAAAACTTTCACAAAATCGTCCCATGTCGTGATTGATCTAGCTGGCAAACTGTTTAGCCAACTTTTCGCATTGTCCTTAAGCGCAAAAGGAATGAATTTGAGCTTAAAGACATCCTCACCCACTCCGTGAATTTTCATCATAGCACACACTCCTTCAAATTCACTTATTAAAAGGTAAGCATTCTCGGACTCGAGTCCGTGGAATTTTGGGAGTAGTGGTATGAATTGCGGCTTGATTTCATAGTTGTTTGCCACAATGGTGGGCAACACTATACATGAAGGAAGGGATGAACGGTGTGGGTAGCATCTGTCCTGTAACGCCACCTCCTATTGCTCAACGATTGTTTGTTCCGTCATTGTCGGTGGTGTAGGAGAAGAAAGTGAGGGTTAAAGAAGTGCAGGATCGGGCGGCTCCAATGAGGCAGAAGGTAAGAAGGTCTCGGAAGGTTCCGAGGAATTAGAAGGTGTAGAACAGTCGGAGGATACAGTCACAAACCGGACTAATCGAGATTGTGAATCTCTAGTCCAAACTAACATGCACTATCCGGAAGTGGTAGGGAAAGACTGAGGAAATGGAGGAAAAAGGTGTTGTTTACTAAAAATGTTCACAACAACAAATATCACACAAAAAGGTATAACAAGAAAATAAACAAGACACACTGCACACACCTAAACAGTTTAGGATTACCTATGTCAACTAGACCTGTAGGGTTTCCTTATCACCTCATATAGGGTTTGGAAGCATCACACATACCACAACTTTGATTTTAAGAGGTGCTAAGCAAACTTAACTAGGAATCGAACTAGAAATATTGAGTAACAACTAATAGTATCATATGTAAAAGTTAATCTATCACTTAGTGGAGAAACAACAACCTTTGTAGACCTCCTAGGGTGACTCCTTGGATCTCCTAGAGTTTGGAAAGGCTCGCTTGAACACTTCTGAGCCCACAACGATCCACCCGAAGTCCTTTGCTCAAAGCTTGTTACTTCGCTTGATCTTTCAAATCGGTGAAGCAAACACCCTACATAAGAGAGTTAGAGATGTGTAGGATGATGAAGTGGTTTATGTTATCACTTAAAACACTTTTCTTTTTCTTTTCCTCACTCTAAACAAATCTCAAAAGATCTTGAAGAATGAGGAAGATGAAGATGGCAAAGCTTTTGGAAGATATTGATAATTCTTATGTCTTAAAAATAAAACAAAAGGATATATATATATGTGAGACACTCTCACAACAAACCATGGTTAATATAAATATCTAGATATTTTGTGATGAGTTAAAGAACAAAGGAAATTAACCATGGGTTAGTCAAAGGTCAACAAAGAAGAGTGTGGAAACTATGAGTCATTTGTAAAGAAATGAGTCATTAGTTAATTTCCTTTATCTTTTAACTTAAAACAAAACTATATATTAATATGAACCATGTGAGTCTTGTATTGCCATCTTCAATATATCAACAACCATGACATATATGCATGTATGTATGTGTGTATGTACATCAACATGTACATATACATGCATGCATCCATCAAAAGAATAGGGTTTATTAAAAGTGAGCTAAAAGTCATTATTAAATCAACATTTGATTTAATAGACCGGTCATATCACATACAACCTGACCAATAGTAAACACCCGATTAACATACGGTATCTCATACACGTATTTAATCGAGTTCCTGCGCATATCTCATATGCACACCACATCGTTTTGCCTGAGCTAGGAAACTTCTGTGTGGGACTCTAAGACTCGTCAATACGCCGGCAGTAGGTGATGATCACATCAAACACCTACAAGTCACAAGCGGTCAGCTAAACGTAACGACCACCCGGGTATTGAGCGATCAGAAGAAGAACAAGCGAACCTGTCAAAACTCCCGTCAATCCATCCGGCAACACTTACCGTACAGTACGGTCTCTTCGTCAGATATGCTGCATATCGAGTCTAGGGATGGAATCGTCGACCCCAATAACTCAATAAGTCATGCCGGTATATAGTCTATAACAGATCGAGAAACTACTGATAACACTTATCAGTAATATCTCAGCAGCCCTGGCCAGGGACTTCCTGTTATAGCCAATCGTGCACAGCGCAACATCAACCCCCAATACCGGGAGAGAAGAAACCCCTCCTATTGCTCATTTCCTCCATGTGTCTCGGGACTGTAAGTCCATGCTACCGTTCCCCGGTACTTACGGGGTTGCGGAAATGGTGAAAAACGATTTTCAAGAGGGTGGTAACATGGACTCATAATACGGATCTTTGTTAAACAACTAAATAACAACCTAACTAGAGTTTTACCTACTCGGTTAGGGGGCTATACCTTTCTTGAACTCCTTCATCTTCAACTCTTTCCGGTGTATAGATCCGCCTCACCTCGTCGTCTCCTTGCGCCGAAGATGGATCCACCTAAAAGCTTCTACCTTTGGCTTCTTCTTCGAACTTGAAGAAACTAGAACACTTAGTTTGCTAAACCTTGTGAACTAGGATGAGTAGAGAAGTGATTTGTGTTTTCTTTTATCTCAAAGGCAATGTTTCTCAACTCATGAGAGGGTGTTGTCTTGAACTAGAGAGAGAGCAAGAGGAAGAGCAAGAGGGAGAGCTCAAGCAAGAGAGAGAAATGAAATGAGAGAATGAGTAACTCTTTTTCCATGCTAGCTCTCATAATCCAAAACCATCATAACAAAAATAGTAATCAAGTATTGTGTGATGGTTTAAGTCAAAATGGCTATATCATTTCATGCACTCATTTTGCATAAATAAACAAGCAAGCAAAAGTCTTTGCCATGAAACGATAGCCATTTGTCATGATGATGGTCAACTAGTCCAACCTAGTCAACCGGTCAACAAAGTCAACAAGTCAACAAAGTCAACCCCTCAACAACCATGTCACCATAATACTTAATTAATATTATTGTTAATTATATTTCTTATTCTCATTAGGGTTTAGCCAAAAGTCAATAGTCAACAGTCAACAGTCAACAACCCCAATGAGAATCCTCTGTCTCTGTTTCTCTGTCAACTGTACATACACACCCGCATCCGCGTTCCGTGGAACACAAATACAAACGAGATAAAAACCAATCCCAAAATGTACACTAGGATCTGGCTTAAACCAAAGCCCGCTAGTGTTAACTGTCCGGACACCAAACGTGCACAAGTGCACGGATGTGACCGAACCCTGTCGCAAAACCATACGACCTCTACTCTTTTTCCTAAAGGCGAATAGCTTTCTGTGTGGGACTCTAAAGACTCGACACTACGCTGGCAGTGGGTTTAACCACAGACCATAAGCGGCACTAGCTGTGCGTAACGGTCCCCAGGTAGATGCCGACAAGAAGACTGACGAGGTGAAACCCATCTGAACTCCTACTGAGCCTGAATGTGACAATCTCCGCACAGTCCGGTCTGTTCGTCTGATACATCGCATGGCGGGCCTAGGGGGCGGTAAACGTCAGTCCCCTAATAGCGGTACAATTCGTGTCGGAGTGAAGCCCAGAACACCCTGAGATAACACTGGAAACCTACCAGTATATTTCGCTTGCCCTGGCCAGGGACTACTCGTGTAATGGCTCTCCTAGACACAGCACGATGTCAACCCCCAATACCGGGAGAGACGAATCATGTCTAACCGTCACTGCCTCCAAGTGCTTCGGGACTGCACCCAACTACTACCTGTTTGCACGACTCCTTTGAGCCGTGGTAGGATAGTAATCAAAGTACAGTGGGAACACACTCGAGACGAAGTGACAGTGTCAAGTCAGCGGACTAAGCTGTACTCATGTCACCTGGGAACTGATAACTGACGATAGGTATAGTACCAACCAACAGTTCCCGATGAGTCCTGTCCAGTGTACTCGTAACCCAACGAGCACCCGCATACTATCTCCAATACGGCGTACTGATGGCTGTGGGATAGACCATCTCCCCTGCTGGGATGAGAAGCGCATACGCTAGTCTACTCCGGAGTATCGATGCCCTGTCTCGATAGTCCTACGACTAGGGGCCTGTATAAGGATGTGCTTATAGATTACCCAGCCCCCACGAATGTGACTGCCATCACAACGCTGGTAATCAAGCAAAGATCCTAAGGGCTCTACTAATATGTATAAGCGATATGCTAAAAGAAACACATGCACATATTGAAGTAGAAACAAACCAAGTAGCATACTACCATTTTGAGCAAGATTGTCTATACAACTGTGAATATCCCAAGCTTCCATTAAGTAATATACAAGCTAGTATGATACGGTAATAGCCTCTAGGGCATATACACTAACAATCTCCCACTTGCACTAAGGCCATGAACTGGCGTATCGAAGACCTTTCATCTCGATCAGCCGCTCGAACTGAGTTTGGGGTAAGGCCTTCGTGAGTGGATCAGCTGTGTTATCTTCTGTATTTACTCTATTCACCTCGATCTCCCGGCGATCTACGATCTCCCGGCGATCTACGATCTCCCGGCGATCTACGATCTCCCGGCGATCTACGATCTCCCTGATCAGGTGGTACCACCTCAAAATGTTCCTGGACTTCTGATGGGACCTGGGTTCCTTCGCTAAATCTATAGCGCCGTTGTTGTCACAATACAGCGGTATTGGATCAACACTGGTAGGAACCACCTGAAGCTCCGTGAGGAACTTCTTCATCCAGACAGCTTCCTTTACGGCATCGCAAGCAGCTATGTACTCCGCTTCCATAGTTGAGTCAGCAACGGTTTTCTGCTTAGAACTCTTCCAGCAAACCGTCCCTCCATTGAGGGTAAAGACATAACCCGACATGGACTTGGAGTCATCCCTGTCACTCTGGAAGCTGGAGTCAGCAAAGGCCTCAATCTGGAGTTCTTTTCCACCATACACCAAGAACATCTCCTTAGTCCTTCTCAGGTACTTGAGAATGTTCTTTACTGCTATCCGGCGTTTCTCCCCTGGGTTCGACTGATACCGGCTTACAACGCTCAATGCGTATGCTACATCTGGTCTGGTACACAACATCGCATACATAATAGATCCTACCGCAGATGCGTAGGGTATTGATGACATGCGAGCCCTTTCCAAATCAGTCTTGGGAGACATCTCTTTGGAGAGGGTGATTCCGTGACAAGCCGGTAGATTACCGCGCTTGGAATCTTCCATACTGAATCGTTTCAGTATGGTGTCGATGTACCTTGACTGTGAAAGTCCCAACATCCTTTTAGATCTATCACGATAGATCTGGATCCCCAGAATGTAGTTGGCATCGCCCAGGTCCTTCATGGAGAACCTCTGTGACAATAATCCTTTGACTGACTGTAACATAGGAATATCATTTCCTATTAGGAGAATGTCATCGACGTACAAGATGAGGAATACCACACTTCTCCCTACAATCTTACTGTAAATGCATGGATCATCTGGGTTTTTGACAAAGTCGAATTCTTTGACAGTATCATCAAAGCAGATGTTCCAACTCCGCGATGCCTGCTTGAGTCCATAGATGGACTTGAGCAACTTGCACACTTTACCGTTGCTCCCACTTTGAATGAATACCTCTGGCTAATCCATATAGACGCACTCTTCCAAATCTCCATTTAGAAAAGCCGTCTTTACGTCCATCTGCCAGATTTCATAATCGTGGAAGGCAGCAATGGCAAGAAGGATCCGAATGGATTTAAGCATGGCTACCGGAGAAAAGGTCTCGTCATAGTCCAAACCAGGTCTTTGACGAAAACCCTTTGCAACAAGCCTAGCTTTATAGGTTTCAACCTGCCAATCTACACTAATCTTCTTTCTGAAGATCCATTTGCAGCCTACGGGTTTTACCCCTTCTGGAGCAAAGTCCAAAGTCCAAACTTTGTTGGTGTACATGGACTCCATCTCGGTCCGTATTGCATCCAGCCATTTTACCGAGTCACCGCTCTGAATGGCTTGCTGGAAGCTAGTAGGCTCATCATAATCAACTGTGCAATCCTCTCTATCCCCGTCTATGAGAAAACCGAAGTATCTCTCGGGCGGATGAGACTGCCTACTACTTCTGCGGAACGGCGCAGGAATGTCCGGTTCCCCTGAACCTTCTGGTTCTACTAAGGTTTCAGTAATAGCTTGTGGTTCTGGAATTTCTTCCAGTTCTATTGCACTCCCACTTATCTGATTTTCTAAAAACTCAGTTTCCAAGAAGCGGGTATGACGAGAAACAAAGACTTTTTGTTCCTCTGCGTAATAGAAAAGATACCCCTTGGAGTTCTTTGGGTATCCCACAAACTTACACTGTACTGAGCGTTCCTCGAGCTTGTCCGCATGCTGCTTTTTGACAAAAGCTGGACATCCCCATGTCTTAAAAGGTTTAAGACAGGGTTTCTTCCCACTCCACATTTGGTATGGTATGGTAGGCACTGTCTTAGTTGTTAGTTATATGTATGCCCTAGAGGCCATTACTGTACATAGGATGTATATTGTAGTGGATGCTGGGACATATATAGGTAGGACTTTCTTGCTCGACATGATAGTACGCTATCTGGTTGCTCTTTATCTTAACATGTATACTTACAGTCTCTCTATTACATGTTGATAAAGCCCTTAGGATGTGTACTCGACTTCCAGGACTATGATGAAGATCATACTAGTGGGGCCTGGGTAGTCCATGAGTACATCCTTCAATGTTCCTAGTCGTGGGAATATCGAGACGGAGCATCGATATTCCAGAGTAGACTAGCGTATATCTTCTCGACCCATGTGATAGGCGATGGATGATCCCATATCCATTGGTGTTTGACATCAGAGATGGTATGCGGGTGCTCAGTGATGACTGGGTACACTGAACGGACTCGCCGAGAACTCCCATATGGTATTATACCTCACGTCAGATGGCAGTTCTCTGGTGACACTGGTACTGCTTAGTCTGTTGACCCGAGATCGTCATAGAGTCTTGTGTGTCTCCCACTGTGCTTTGATTTCCACCCTACCACGGCTCTACTGAGTCGTGCAAACAGGTGGTTTTTGGGTACAGTCCCGATTCACATGGAGGTAATGAGCGATAGGAGGGGATTCGTTTCTCCCGGTATTGGGGGTTAATGTTGCGTTATGCTCGACTGGCCATAACTGGAAATCCCTGGCCATGGTTGCTGTGAATTGCTGGTAAGAGTTATCAGTAGTTTCATGCTTGTTATGGACCTTACATCGGCAAGACTTATCAAGCTACTGGGGTCTGACGTTTACCACCTCTAGGCGAGATATGCGACATATCAAACGAACAGACCGGACTGTACGGTAAGTGTTGCTGGTTGGATTTACAGGAGTGTGAGTGGGCTTGCTCGTTGATCTTCTGATCGCTCAATACCCGGGTGGCCGTTACGTTTAGCAGACCGCTTGCGGCTTGTGGGTGTTTGATATGATCATCACCTGCTGCCGGCGTATTGACGAGTCTTTAGAGTCCTACACAGAGGTTTCCTGGCTCAAGCGAAACGAAATAGGAGCGCATATGAGATATGTGCGGGACCGAGAATAATGCGTGTATGTGATACCGTATTCTATTCTCGCGATGAATGTATCGATTGGTTGTATGCGATATAACCTAGTTATCGAATCGAGGATTGATTCGATAAGTCGATACATTGGATATTAGTCGGTCATATGCGATATGACCGGATCGTTAAATCAAGTGTTGATTTAATGATTTAATGTATAATTATATATTTGATATATTACTTTACATTAACTAGTATTGGTTCACTTAAGATTATTTTCTCACTTGATTTGCACATTGTATATATGATATATGTTTGTGCACTAGTTTGTATCATGTTTGATGATACATGCAAATTTGGGTGAGTGTATGCTATACACCATGTTTAGGTTAATGGTTAGGGATTTAAATTATTCACTTATTCATTTTATTTATTTTCTTTATTCCTTTTGGCAAAAATGAAATGGTGGCTAACTTTGTTTCTTGCTTAAGCTTCATGAAGCTTCTTAGCTTTATCTACCATTTTGTTTTTTCCTTAACCCTAACCATTCACCTAAACCCTAGTTTAGTCTCTACACTAGTTACACTAACCCATGGTTGCTATATGATAAGATCACTTGATTTATTATTATTAATCAATTGATTTTATCATTCTTATCATATTCTTTTTTCTTCTTCTTCTTTAAGAAGAAGAAACCTTGCCACCTCCAATGGTGCCATGATCAAAAGAGTGAGAAATCCAAATCCAAAGTGAACCCACTTCCTATTTCTTCATCATCTACCACTTTCCATGTAGTAGAGTGTGTTATCTTCACAAGTTCTATGACCAAGTGAAGATGGAGCTTGATCTTGAGTTGTCTCGACGTAGATCATCTTCGGCATCGAAGTCGACGACCTAGCCCGCCCATTTCTCCGATGAAGCCGATGCTAGGGTCCGGGATCCGATGATCGCAGCGAAGGGACATCGTCACGGAGCTAAGGAAGTGGAGGACCGGATCTACAAAGGTTGTAGTCCCTTTCACTTTCTAGTTAAGTTGTTAACTTGCATCTTTCGCCTATCCTCTAGTTAACGATCTAGCATTAGGGTTCTTTGGCACCTAGAAAAATTTGATTTTGGCATGTTTGATCTGTTGTGGAACCTCATGTGTGTGCCTAGGAACCCTACAGTGGTATCAGAACCTAGCTAGAGCTTTAGGCGAAGAGTAGACGATGTTAGAAGTCCGATCGAACCCGAAACCCTAATCCAAAACCATTCTCTGTACATTTTTTGAAATCGTGGATTTTTGTGAATTAAAAATATGCAAAAAATTCAACAGGGTTTTATAAGAAAAACTGTGCAGCACGTTCGTCTGATTCCACCAAAGAGCCGCGGAAACGCGGCACGAGCATGGCTCGTGTGGCGGTTCCGCGGCCATACAGTACCTTTATGTTGTGAAAATTGCACAGTAATTCTTATCTGTTAGTGCTGTAATTTCTGGGAATTTTTAAATTCTACTCAAGAGTTGAGTTTTCTGGGTTGTATTGGGAGTTCGTAGATTCGATCGGATTGTCTAATTTTGTCTATGTGTTTTTCCGGGTAATTTTAGAATATGTTAAAAAGTTCGACCGGATATAAATACCCGATTTTTCCCCTGCCGGGAAATTTCCAACTGTTGGATTTTTCCGTAGTTTAAAGACGTTCTAAGTAGTGCAAGTAACGCGATGGACCCTCTAGAAGACAACAAACCTTAACTCGATTATGTGACCGTCTTGAACTGCCCTTTGAACCATAGGGTTTGGGGCAGTACGGCGTGCCACATGTGAGTCGTTGGCTTGACCCTTCTACTGCTGGACCGTTGCTACTGTGGCATGAAGTGGATGTTTTTAAACTTATTTCATGTGTTGAGCTGTTTCGGGAAAACTTGGGTGTTTGATTGTTCGATAGAAAAGTTTAACATTTTCCATTTATCTGGAATATGATACAACATTTGGAATTCACAAGTAGTTATGAGATAACTGATATGAATGTTATAAACATAGCACTTTAGTCTCACTTGATCGGTTGCCACGGAATTTTGATGCGATCAAAAGTCCGTCGCAATCACGTAGCGTACGCGGATACTCGCCGGATAAACTTAATAGACAGCTACACCCCTTAGCCTCGACCAAGTGACTGTAGGAGAACCCCGTCGCCAAAGAGCATCCGTTCGGGTGCTCGCGGCAGCGGTGTTCCGTCTTGGTGCACTTCGTCGACGGTATCGGGGGTGCGGCCGTCTACTAAAGTTTGCAACGAGCGTTCGTTTTGGATGTCGGGAATCTTGTTGAATTGTCCGACTTTATATTGAAAAGTGTTTTCGATATTGAGACTAAAATGCGGGGTTTATAATTGTTAGGCATGTGATGTCTAAGGAATTTAGATGGTTAGGCATGCGATGTCTAAGTAGGTTGCGGATTCCAACTGTTGTAGTTTTACACTTTCTTTTCTGTGACCGTAAGTGTAATATGTGATATCGCCGGTTTCGTTGCTATATGTCAACGACAATTGGGATGCACATATTTACTTACGTTGATGACATGTGATGTTATGTGTTGCTGGATATGTTATATTGGATCGTCGTGTTTGAATAGCCGGGTTTTTTTTATGTGAGACGAGTGTTTTTTCATTTTCATTCATGTAAAAAAAAAACTTGTATGTAATATTCTTTTATTGGGGCACTTCCAGGTTGCGGAAGATGTCACCATTTGTATATTATTTACTTTTCCGCATTAGGATAGACCCAAGAAGGGGAGCACAAGTAACCGGGTTCTAGGGTCTAGTGGGAGACAACTCGAGGAGTCGAGTCCGGGTCTCCTAACCCTAGAATTGGTAGGGTTGCTTGCCGCTCTCGTAGGGGTCTAGGGGTGTGGGTTTAGCTATTCATCACGACCGTGGAATCCGTGTTTTATACTGGCTCGTATTAAAAACACGGACGTCCTAGTATATCTAATATTTCATATGATATTTTCTGTTGCGTTATCTGTGATGTGATCATGTGATTTGTTCAGATAGATATAGTATATAGTATAGATGATATATTATATAGACGTTGCTTATGTTTTACACCCGCGCTAGCCCTGCCCCACTCTGCCGTTAGTTACCTAACCTAACGGTGCAGACGGGGCATCGAGGCGAATGCGGATGGCATAAGTATACGTTATATTTATCTGTGATGTTTAGGTGGACTTAAATGATGGGACATTCATTAATGAGATTAATGAAAGAAAATAAACCTAAAATATGTTGTGGAATCGAATTCAAAAATAAAACAGGTAGCTACAGTTCTTGCTTTGCATCGCGGTGTTCCTTGTAGAACATCCTGCACCTTATTCGATAAGGAAAGGACCGAGATCCCTTCACCGGGAGTGACTCCTTTAGCAATAACTGGCAGATGCTACAACCCTCGGTTTGTCTTTTGATTGCTTCTATAGTTTTTTCTTTGCACAGCGGTATATATGATATATCCTGCACCTTATTCGATGAGGAAAGGGCCGACGATCCCTTCACCGGGAGTGACCCCTTTAGCAAAACTAGAAAAGCCTAAAAAACACTCCATTTAAAAACCATTTGATTCCGCAACGAGATCAAGTTCAAAGCGTTAAAGGTTTTCATAAAAACCATTCGCAACCCTCCGTCATTTTAGGAAGTAGAGTACTTAGTATTCGTGCTGTGTTTGTTGACCATAGTCAAGGCACAGTGTACGGTAGCTAAGTGATGTCTTCCTACACCGCATATGATGCGATTAGTTAGGACAGTCGCGTGACTTTGTTGACCTTAGTTAAGGGTCATGTGGATGGGTCTAATTAATCACGAAATGACGGGTAGAACTTGACTAGTACTTATGATTTGTTGACCATAGTTAAGGTCATAAGTGCTAGGGGTAAAAACCTTTATCGAGAGTTTCAAGTGTTGAAATTTGCAATGAGATTGCATACCTTTTATATGATAGTTGGATCCCGATACCCACTGCGAGTAATTGTTACTCCTGAGAGAGTTTTGCACTTTGCAATTAGCCGATCAAGTAGGTGTCTAGAAAGGTGTCAACGGGGTTACGCCTCTGGGAAAACGAGGTTTACTTTAATTAGGTCCGTGCGAAAGCATGGGGAACCTCCCTCAAAGTACCGACACTGGCCTGGCTGAAAGATTGGCGAACTTGTAGAGTGTAATTAATCCCGACTAGTCTTTCCTTTTAGGGTTTGAAGGAAGATTTGATAAAAACAGTGGGAGCCATCCTGATTAGATAAAATAAATAACCAATCTAATCTTACAAGAGCGCACGCAGAGTGTTTTTCTTTTCTTTCTCTCCAGGTAGCGACCATATCATGCCTTAATCAAGATAATAATAAGGATGTATTGACCGAACCAGCTTGTTATACTGAGCTGGGGAACATTAGTCCTGCTCCAACTTATAATTGTTATAAGATAGAGCAGGAAATAGGGGAATACCAGAATTCCTATGCCGCCCAAACGAAGAAAGTGCATATGATGCATCTCCTTTGGGTGTGTTCATTATACAAAACTGTTTCTCAGTATCCTCTGCGTCCTGGGTATCTGATACCGGATCAGGATCCCAGATATGTAATCTGTTACATAGGGCTACAGAAAGGCAGAGAACTGAGAACGGGTGATAAGTTTCATGAGACAGAAAACGGGGCAAGTGTTGCAGCCAAGTCTGTTGGTCACTGTCACCCTGTATTACCAATACATTGATTCTGAACAAATGCTATTAGATACCGAACCTGATATACAAAATCATATCAGTCTCTTTATTAGTAAAGAAAGGATATAATTTTGTATTGTTGGATAATGTTTTGAACGTTTCCTACATTTCAAAAGTTGATCGTTTCAGGCACGTTATCTAAAAGCATTGACGTTCTAAATCAAACTACAGTTCCTAATATACGAAACACACACAAGAGGAAGAGTTCAGAAATGAACGAATCCTTCTTGAGGCATTGTAGACTAGGTCATATCAATGCGACCCGACTGGCTAAAGTTACATTTAGATGCATATTTAAATCAGTTTGAATTTACATCTTGTGGAACTTGCCAGTCATATCACAAGAATTAGATGACCATAGCTCTGTTTATTGGAAACAGAGAAAGAGTTAGTGAACTCTTGGGACTGATACATGATGATGTATGTAAGGTCCCCTGTCTACACATGCCAGGACCGGTTCTTTGTACTTCATTACATTCTCTGATAATCTCTCAAGATTCAGCCATATGTTCCTGTTGAAACATAAGTCCGAAGCTTTTGAGATATTCACAGAATATAAGTTAGAAGTAGAGAACCAAAAACCGGGTATAAGTATTATGTCCTATGATGAGATCAGGGAGGAGAATACTTGTGCATAGAATTCCTGGACTATTCTAACGGAGAATGAGGTTCTCTCTCGGTGTTACTCCTCTGAATATACCACAGCACAAAGGTGTATCGGGGCGGAGCAATCGCACCATATTAGATATGGTGCGCTCTATGATGAGTACTACTGAGTTACCTATTTCCTTTTAGGGGGTTATGCACTTGAGAAGTTGCATACCTATTGAATTGGGTTCGAATCAAATCAGTGCCTACCACTCCATATAAGATATGGTATGGGAAGAGCCTATCTCTTAAGTAAGTTAAGATTTGGGATTGTCCGGCCTATGTTAAAAGCAAAATCCGGACAAGATCGAGGCAAGGTCAGTTCTGTAGAACCGGAAAGGTTCCAACCATACAAAACTACAGCTGATTTGACAGAACCAGAGGATTCAATAGTCCCCGACGAACCTCAGCCTCTCCGCCGAACTATCAGGGTTCCTCATCTGCCTGAAAGATACTTCGGTTTCTCGATGACAGTGGGAGCGAGGATTGCATCATAAGATAATGACCCAACTAGTAAAAGAGCAGGCCATCAAGAGTAGGGACTCTGTAAGAATGGCTGGATGCTTAGCGATCTGAGATGGAATCCATGTACACCAACAAAGTATGGACTTTGGTTGCAATATCTGAAGGGTTAAATCCCCATCAGGAGCAAGTAAATCTTGAGAAGATTACTTGGTATAGATGGAAAAGTTGAGACTTTCAAAGCTAGACTTGTTAAAGGTTTTCTTCATCGACCAGGCGTGGAAAATGATGAAACCTTTTACAATGGCTGTGCTTAAGTCCATCCGGATCCTACTTAACATTGCTACATACCATGACTACGATATTTGGTGGTTAGGTGTCATGGCTGCTTTTCTAAATACTGATTTAGAAGAGAACGTCTATAAGTACACAGCCAGAGGGCTTCGTAAACAGTGGGAGCAGTGGAAACATGTGTAAGTTGCTTTACAGGATAAAGCAGGCATCGCGGAGTTGGAACGTCTGTTTTGATGTGGTAGTCAAAGAGTTTAACTTCATCAAAATGGTAGACGAACCTTGTATATACAAAAAGGTAGTAGAGAGTAAGGTGATCATCCTCGTATTGTACGTGGACAACATACTCTTGATAAGAAAAGAGTTTCATATGCTACGCACGGTCAATCTCCTCTTATCACATGGATTCTCCATATAGGATCAAAGTGATACCTCCTAAATCCTGGGATTTGGGTTTATGAGATAGATCTAAATGGATGTTAGGATTCTCACTAGCTGTAGTAAGATAGTATCAATCGATCTTGGGGAGAATCACTGGAAAGGTTCCAGGGTGATAAGGACGACTGAATGTCAGTCGCAGGCATTGTCTTTACCCTCAGTGAAGGGACGGTATGTTGGAAGAGTTTCAAGCTAGATACCGTGGCAAACTAGACGATAAAGGCTGGTAACATCGCTATTAAAGATACTACCAAAGAGGCAGTTTGGGTGTATATTGGTTCATGAGATGAACTAGGTTCCTACCATTATGTGACAATGGAAGTGTGGCTTTGGCCCATGAACCCTGGTCCCATCAGTGACCCAGACATATTCTGAGGCAGCATCACCTGATCATGGAGATAATTGATCTCCAGGGTGATCGAGGATTAGAGAGTAGACTTAGAGGACAACACGGCGGATCCACTCACAAAGGCCTTTTCCCAGAGAGAGACTTATATGGGATGGTTGAGTATGTGATACTGCAACCACTGCTACAGATGGCCCTAGTGCAAGTGGGAGATTGTTAGTTATATATATGCCCTAGAGGCCATTACTGTACATAGGATGTATATTGTAGTGGATGCTGGGACATATATAGGTAGGACTTTCTTGCTCGACATGATAGTACGCTATCTGGTTGCTCTTTATCTTAACATGTATACTTACAGTCTCTCTATTACATGTTGATAAAGCCCTTAGGATGTGTACTCGACTTCCAGGACTATGATGAAGATCATACTAGTGGGGCCTGGGTAGTCCAAGAGTACATCCTTCAATGTTCCTAGTCGTGGGAATATCGAGACGGGGCATCGATATTCCAGAGTAGACTAGCGTATATCTTCTCGACCCATGTGATGGGCGATGGATGATCCTATATCCATTGGTGTTTGACATCAGAGATGGTATGCGGGTGCTCAGTGATGACTGGGTACACTGAACGGACTCGCCGAGAACTCCCAGATGGTATTATACCTCACGTCAGATGGCAGTTCTCTGGTGACACTGGTACAGCTTAGTCTGTTGACCCGAGATCGTCATAGAGTCTTGTGTGTCTCCCACTGTGCTTTGATTTCCACCCTACCACGGCTCTACTGAGTCATGCAAACAGGTGGTTTTTGGGTACAGTCCCGATTCACATGGAGGCAATGAGCGATAGGAGGGGATTCGTCTTTCCCGGTATTGGGGGTTGATGTTGCTCTATGCTCGACTGGCCATAACTGGAAATCCCTGGCCAGGGTTGTTGTGAATTGCTGGTAAGAGTTATCAGTAGTTTCATGCTTGTTATGGACCTTACATCGGCATGACTTATCAAGCTACTGGGGTCTGACGTTTACCACCCCTAGGCGAGATATGCGACATATCAGACGAACAGACCGGACTGTACGGTAAGTATTGCTGGTTGGATTCACAGGAGTGTGAGCGGGCTTGCTCGTTGATCTTCTGATCGCTCAATACCCGGGTGGCCGTTACGTTTAGCAGACCGCTTGCGGCTTGTGGGTGTTTGATATGATCATCACCTGCTGCCGGCGTATTGACGAGTCTTTAGAGTCCTACACAGAGGTTTCCTGGCTCAAGCGAAACGAAATAGGAGCGCATATGAGATATGTGCGGGACCGAGAATAATGCGTGTATGTGATACCGTATTCTATTCTCGCGATGAATGTATCGATTGGTTGTATGCGATATAACCTAGTTATCGAATCGAGGATTGATTCGATAAGTCGATACATTGGATATTAGTCGGTCATATGCGATATGACCGGATCGTTAAATCAAGTGTTGATTTAATAATTTAATGTATAATTATATATTTGATATATTACTTTACATTAACAAGTATTGGTTCACTTAAGATTATTTTCTCACTTGATTGTGCACATTGTATATATGATATATGTTTGTGCATTAGTTTGTATCATGTTTGATGATACATGCAAACTTGGTTGAGTGTATGCTATACACCATGTATAGGTTAATGGTTAGGGTTTTAAATTATTCACTTATTCATTTTATTTATTTTCTTTATTCCTTTTGGCAAAAATGAAATGGTGGCTAACTTTGTTTCTTGCTTAAGCTTTATGAAGCTTCTTAGCTTTATCTACCATTTTGTTTTTTCCTTAACCCTAACCATTCACCTAAACCCTAGTTTAGTCTTTACACTAGTTACACTAACCCATGGTTTCTATATGATAAGATCACTTGATTTATTATTATTAATTAATTGATTTTATCATTCTTATCATATTCTTTCTTCTTCTTCTTCTTCTTCAAGAAGAAGAAACCTTGCCACCTCCAATGGTGCCATGATCAAAACAGTGAGAAATCCAAATCCAAAGTGAACCCACTTCCTATTTCTTCATCCTCTACCACTTGCCATGTAGTAGAGTGTGTTATCTTCACAAGTTCTATGACCAAGTGAAGATGGAGCTTGATCTTGAGTTGCCTCGACGTAGATCATCTTCGGCATCGAAGTCGACGACCTAACCCGCCCATTTTTCCGATGAAGCCGATGCTAGGGTCCGGGATCCGATGATCGCAGTGAAGGGACATCGTCACGGAGCTAAGGAAGTGGAGGACCGGATCTACAAAGGTTGTAGTCCCTTTCACTTTCTAGTTAAGTTGTTAACTTGCATCTTTCGCCTATCCTCTAGTTAACGATCTAGCATTAGGGTTCTTTGGCACATAGAAAAATTTGATTTTGGCATGTTTGATCTGTTGTGGAACCTCATGTGTGTGCCTAGGAACCCTACATTAGTAGGAACTTGGTTCAAGATATATGCAGCTGTTTCTAGTGCATAACTCCAGAAAGATCGCGGTAATTCAGCCTTACTCATCATGGAACGAACCATATCCAATAGAGTTCGATTCCGCCTTTCAGATACACCGTTGTGTTGTGGTGTGTATGGAGGAGTACACTGAGAGAGAATTCCATTCTCTTTTAAGTAGTCCAGAAACTCGGCACTCAAGTATTCACCACCTCGATCAGATCTCAGTGTCTTTATACTTTTGCCTGTTTGTTTTTCAACTTAATTCCTGTCTTCCCGAAATTTCTCAAAGGCCTCGGATTTATGCTTCATTAAGAAGATATGTACATACCTAGAGAAATCATCTGTGAAAGTAATGAAGTATGAATAACCACTTCGCGCATGTGTAGACATTAGACCACACACATCACTGTGTATGAGTCCCAAGAGCTCCCTCGCTCTTACTCCGTGTCTAGTGAACGGAGTCTTTGTCATCTTTCCCACGAGACAAGATTCACAAGTGGCATAAGACTGATACTCGAACGGATTCAAGTATCCCTCTTTATGTAACTTAGTTAATCGTGTCTCATTAATGTGACCCAGTCTACAATGCCATAAGAAAGCCTGATTTGTTTCCGGAGACTTTCTTTTAAGTGTGTTCTGGACACTGAATATCTGAGCTTGATTTAATACGTATATCCCGTTATTTAATGTACCTGACCCAATCAGAACTTGATTTAGGTGGATGTGTACTACATCGCTTACAAAAGTAAATTCATATCCTTCCTTAGAAAGTAAGGATACAGATATGATATTACAAGTCGCACCTGGTACATACAAACAGTTACGCAAAATCAATATCTGCCCAGTTGTCAGTCCAAGATGATATTCCCCTACGGATTCAGCATCCATGCTTATTCCGTTAGCAACCCTGAGAGTCATATCACCTTTCCTGATAACCCTACGGTTTCTCAGAGCCTGTAATGAATTACAGATGTGAGATCCTGATCCGGTATCCAATACCTAGGAAGTAGGGTTAACTAACATACAGTTCTCTATCACAAATACACCCGAAGCCGAAGCCACAACATGCTTCGAATTCTGGCTACTGGCTTTGCTAGCCCTGCAATCTTTCTGCCAATGTTCATTCCCGTTACAATAGGAACGTCCCTCCTTTACTACATCCAGTCCTGAAACTTTTGCCCTTGTTGTTCCTTCTTCTTCCCTGGTTTCCTTCAGGGTATAAGCAGAGGGCAGGGACTGTAGAATTAAGTCGGTACTTGACCCATTCTCCAACGTGGTCTCCAGGTCCGTGAACTCAAAATAGCTGGTCTCTGTAAGGACGTTGCCCCTTACAGATGACCCGACAGCCAACCTCGCTTGAAGCAATTCGTTCGAGCTCTCATATCTTGCGATATGAGATTGCTCTCCATATAAATCTTTGTTATGGAGGAAGATAGAAACTGAGTCCATCTTCTCGTGCTGCCTCTGGTTTGCACCATCAACTGAGGCTAACACGAGGCACTTGGCTTTTGCACAGTCATTTTCTGATTTCCTGCGGATATAAATATCCGTGACAGGGGAAACTGGACCTGAGACGGCAGGGGTTTGATTAGTTAAGAGGTGTCCTAGCTTGTCATGGGCAATGGACATCTGGACAGACCTTTGCCAGTCAAAACAGTCAGATTCAGTCATTTTATTATCTAGATGTAACATATGTCTGGTCACTGGGTCGCTGCAATTAAGAGAGAGAGAAGAAAACACTCAGCATGATGCTCTTGCAAGTTTAGATTGGTTTTTAATTTATCTAAACAGGATGGCTCCCACTATCTCTCGAATCCCTCCTCAAACCATAAAGGAAGAATTAGTCAGGATCAATCTCACCGTACAATACTTGCTTAACCGTTCGGCCAGGCTGGTGTCGGTACTTCGAAAGAGGTTTTCCAATGCTTTTGCGAAGTTCCTTAATTAAATAACCTCTTTTCCCTGTGGGCGTAGCCCCGCTAACACCTTTCTAGGCACCTACTTGGTTTATAGCATTGATCGTTATGTGAGAAAGTTTCAGAGGAGTAGTATATACTCACAGTAGGATCGAGATCCAAATATCATCGTGTGACAAAACTGAAGGAATCCTACCAGAATCATCACACTCTAAATGGTATGCAGCGCTAGCAAATTTCAGTTCTTTTGAAACTCCCGATGTGGATTTTTGCCCCATGCTCTTATGACCTTGACTAAGGCCAACAAATCATAAGTCACATGTCAAGTTCTACCCGTCGTTGTCTAGGTTGATTTGAACCTACCCGTATATACCCTTGACTATGGCCAACAAAGTAATACGACTGTCCCAAACCAACGCATCTATCTATGCAACATATGAATATCCACCAGCTACCAAACACTATGCCTTGACTAAGGCCAACAAACACAGCTTGAATACTGTTGAATATTCATATGAAACGACGAAGGGCTACAAATGGTTTTGGCGAAACCTTGAACGTAGTGAACTTGATATAATCGAAGGAACCTTGATAGCTTTTAAAAGGAGTGGCTTAAGCTCCGCGCTTTAAAAGTTATTTTTTGAAAAGAAACCGAGTGGTTTTTGAAATTGTTCCAACGACTTTTACTTGGTTTATTTTTCTTTCATTAATTCCAATGTGTCCCATCATTTAATCCTACCAATGCAGAAAACAACGAAAATATGACGTACGCTTATGCCATCCGCATTCGCCATGGGGCCCCGTCATTACCCGTTAGGTTACTTAACTAACGACAGAGCGGGGGCTGGACTAGCGCGGATGCAAAATATAAGCAACGCCTAAATAATATCATATAGATATATACTCATTCGTCACATGCAATGATAGCCATTCCAGATCACAGATGAACACATTGGATATACTAGGAATCCGCAATTCGTACGAGCCTGTAACGAAAAGCGGATTATACGGTCGCGATGAATAGCCAATACCCCACCCTAGACCCCTACGGGTGCGGCAAACTACCCACCAAATATCCGTAGCGGAGCAACCTCCCTCAACGACGTGAGTAGGCCACTCGGCACTTCGAGATACCCGGTAGTTTGTGCACCCCACCTTGGGTCTATCATAGGAGCAAAAACAGTAAAAAGAAATTATACAATGACGGCTACAACCCCGACCCGGTTGTGCGGCCAAAAATAATATTACATCAATTTACATATTACATGAATTGAAAGATAAAAGAAAACTCTCATCTCACAACCCCCTGGCTATTCATCCGCGACAATCCAATGAATTCATATACACATACCATCAACATTACAGATCACAGATATGTATAACCCCCACTAATCGACGTATAGCGATTAGCGGACGTTCAATACATATATCACATCACAGATATATACCCGTCAGCTTAAGTCTTTAGAAGTTCGATAAAAATACGGATTTTCAAGCCCCAAAAAAAAATTCTTTCTGGAAAACCTGGACAGAAAAAACATATTGAAAAAATCCCAATACACCCCCAGAAACACACTGCAACAAAATTGAGCCACGACCGACTCAACTCGGCCGCGGATCCGCGGCGAGAGCGTGCTCCCGCCGCGGTTCCGCGGCGCTTTGAACGGTACTGTGGACCAAATTTCTTGAGTGTGTTTTAAAAAGCCTGAGTCGATTTTTGGAGTATGATTTATCATTTTTTGAACAGAATACAGAATCGACAGAAACTTGATTTTCCGGGTGTTTTTCGTGACTTTTTCTCCGATCGAACTTCTACTTACTTTGCTAACATGTTAGATAGTGTTTAACTAGGCTCTGATACCACTGTAAGTCCATGCTACCCTTCCCCGGTACTTACGAGGTTGCGAAAGTGGTGAAAAACGATTTTCAAGAGGGTGGTAACATGGACTCATAATACGGATCTTTGTTAAATAACTAACAACAACCTAACTAGAGTTTTACCTACTCGGTTAGGGGGCTATACCTTTCTTGAACTCCTTCGTCTTCAACTCTTTTCGGTGTACGGATCGGCCTCACCTCGTCGTCTCCTTGCGCCGAAGATGGATCCACCTGAAAGCTTCTACCTTTGGCTTCTTCTTCGAACTTGAAGAAACTAGAACACTTGGTTTGCTAAACCTTGTGAACTAGGATGAGTAGAGAAGTGATTTGGATTTTCTTTTATCTCAAAGGCAATGTTTCTCAACTCATGAGAGGGTGTTGCCTTGAACTAGAGAGAGAGCAAGAGGAAGAGCAAGAGGGAGAGCTCAAGCAAGAGAGAGAAATGAAATGAGAGAATGAGTAACTCTTTTGCCATGCTAGCTCTCATAATCTAAAACCATCATAACAAAAATAGTAATCAAGTATTGTGTGATGGTTTAAGTCAAAATGGCTATATAATTTCATGCACTCATTTTGCATAAATAAACAAGCAAGCAAAAGTCTTTGCCATGAAATGATAGCCATTGTCATGATGATGGTCAACTAGTCCAACCTAGTCAACCGGTCAACAAAGTCAACAAGTCAACAAAGTCAACCCCTCAACAACCATGTCACCATAATACTTAATTAATATTATTGTTAATTATATTTCTTATTCTCACTAGGGTTTAGCCAAAACTCAATGTCAACAGTCAACAGTCAACAACCCCAATGAGAATCCTCTGCCTCTGTCTCTCTGTCAACTGTGCATACACACCCGCATCCGCGTTCCATGGAACACGAATACAAACGAGATAAAAACCAATCCCAAAATGTACACTAGGATATGTCTTAAACCAAAACCCGCTAGTGTTAACTGTCCGGACACCAAACGTGCACAAGTGCACGGATGTGACCGAACCCTGTCGCAAAACCATGCGACCTGTCGCAAAACCATGCGACCTCTACTCTTTTGCCTAAAGGCGAATAGCTTTCTGTGTGGGACTTTAAAGACTCGACACTACGCTGGCAGTGGGTTTAACCACAGACCGCAAGCGGCACTAGCTGTGCGTAACGGTCCCCAGGTAGATGCCGACAAGAAGACTGACGAGGTGAAATCCATCTGAACTCCTACTGAGCCTGAATGTGACAATCTCCGCACAGTCCGGTCTGTTTGTCTGATACATCGCATGGCGGGCCTAAGGGGCGGTAAACGTCAGTCCCCTAATAGCGGTACAAGTCGTGTCGGAGTGAAGCCCAGAACACCCTGAGATAACACTAGAAACCTACCAGTATATCTCGCTTGCCCTGGCCAGGGACTACTCGTGTAATGGCTCTCCTAGACACAGCGCGATGTCAACCCCCAATACTGGGAGAGACGAATCATGTCTAACCGTCACGCCTCCAAGTGCTTCGGGACTGCACCCAACTACTACCTGTTTGCACAACTCCTTTGAGCCGTGGTAGGGTAGTAATCAAAGTACAGTGGGAACACACTCGAGGCGAAGTGACAGTGTCAAGTCAGCGGACTAAGTTGTACTCATGTCACCTGGGAACTGATAACTGACGATAGGTATAGTACCAACCAACAGTTCCCGACGAGTCCTGTCTAGTGTACTCGTAACCCAACGAGCACCCGCATACTATCTCCAGTACGGCGTACTGATGGCTGTGGGACAGACCATCTCCCCTGCTGGGATGAGAAGCGCATACGCTAGTCTACTCCGGAGTATCGATGCCCTGTCTCGATAGTCCTACGACTAGGGACCTGTATAAGGATGTGCTTATAGATTACCCAGCCCCTATGAGTGTGACTGCCATCACAACGCTGGTAATCAAGCAAAGATCCTAAGGGCTCTACTAATATGTATAAGCGATATGCTAAAAGAAACACATGCACATATTGAAGTAGAAACAAACCAAGTAGCATACTACCATTTTGAGCAAGATTGTCTATACAACTGTGAATATCCCAAGCTTCCATTAAGTAATATACAAGCAAGTATGATACAGTAATGGCCTCTAGGACATATACACTAACAGGGACTGTACCCAAAATCCACCTATTTGTACGACTCAGTAGAGCCGTAGTAGGGTGGAGATCAAGATACAGTTGGAGGACACACAAGACTCTATGGCGATCTCGGGTCTACAGACTAATCTGTACCAGTGTCACCTGAGAACTGCTATCCGACGTATGATATAATACCACATAAGAGTTCTCGGTGAGTCCGTTCAGTGTACCCAGTCTCACTGAGCATCCGTATACAATCTTTGGTGTCAGCACACCAAATGGATATGGGATCATCCATCGCCCATCATATGGAACAAGAATGGTATACGCTAGTCTATACTGGAATATCGATGTCCTATCTCGATATACCTACGACTAGAAACATTTCAAGGATATGCTTATAAACTACAGGTGTCCCACTAGTATGATCCACATCATAATCCCAATAGTCAAGCCAATATCCTTAGGGCTTTATCAACATGTACCAAATGAGTAAAAACATGATCAAGTGAACATATGATAAAGAGAAACCAGATAGCATACTATCATGTCGAGCAAGATTGTCCTTTGAATACACACACACACACATACACACACACACACACATCAGTACATTCACTATCATATAATGGCCTCTAAGGCATACATATATCCAACAATCTCCCACTTGCACTAAGGCTAATTATTGGCGTATCTCATACCCAACATCTCAAAAAGTCGCTCATGTTGCGGCTGAGGAAGGGCCTTGTTGAATGGATCCGCAGTGTTATCCTTTGTATCTACTCTCTTGATCTCGATCTCGTGGCGATCAACTATCTCCCGGATCAGATGATATCGCCTCAGGATGTGTCTGGACTTCTGATGGGACCTGGGCTCTTTAGCCAACGCCATAGCCCCATTATTGTCACAATACAAAGGTATTGGATCAATAATGGTTGGAACTACTCCTAGCTCCGAGATGAACTTCCTCATTCAGACGGCTTCCTTGGCAGCATCATTTGCAGCAATGTACTCAGATTCCATCGTTGAATCTGCAACGGTATCCTGTTTGGAACTCTTCCAACTTATCGTCCCTCCATTTAGGGTAAATGCAAACCCTGAGATAGACTTGTTGTCATCCTTGTCACTCTGGAAGCTTGAATCGGTAAATGCCTCCATTTGGAGATCCCCGTTACCATACACCAAGAACAATTCTTTAGTCCTTCGCAAGTACTTAAGAATGTTCTTCACAGCAGTCCAGTGATTCTCCCCTGGGTTTGACTGATACCTGCTTACTACACTAAGTGCATAAGCTACATCAGGACGTGTACACAACATCGCATACATTATCAATCCTACTGCCGAAGCATAGGGAATAATGCTCATGCGAGCTCTCTCTTTGTCAGACTTTGGGCAATCGTCCTTGGAGAGAGTGACTCCGTGGCAAGCGGGTAAGGCACCCCGCTTGGATTCTTCCATACTAAAGCTCTTTAGGATGGTGTTGATGTACTTAGTTTGGGACAATCCCAATAACCGTTTGGATCTATCCCTATAGATCCATATGCTCAATATGTACGTGGCATCACCCAGGTCCTTCATGGAGAACCATTGTGATAAGAATGATTTGACCGACTGTAGCATAGGAATATTATTTCCTATCAGAAGTATGTCATCCACGTACAATACGAGGAATGCGATGGATCTCCCTACAGTCTTCTTATAAACATAAGGTTCATCTGGATTTTTGATGAAATCAAACTCTTTGATAACATCATCAAAATAGATGTTCCAACTCTGTGATGCTATCTGGTTACTCTTTATCTTAATATGTACACTGATTGTCTCTCTGTTACATGTTGATAAAGCCCTTAGGATGTGTACTTGACTACCTAGATTATAATGCGGATCATACTAGTGGGACAAAGGTAGTCCGTGAGTACATCCTTTAATGTCCCTAGTTGTGGGTGCATCGAGAGGTGGCATCGATATACCAGAGTAGACTAGCGTATACCTTCTCGACCCATGTAGATGGGCGATGGATGATCCCATATCCATTGGTGTTTGACATTAGAGATGATATACTGACGCTCAGTGGAGACTGGGTACACTGGACGGGCTCGCCGAGAACTCCTAGATGGTATTATACCTCACGTCAGATGGCAGTTCTCTGGTGACACTGGTACAGGTTAGTCTGTCGACCCGAGATCGTCATAGAGTCTTGTGTGATTTCCACTGTGCTTTGATTTCCACCTTACCACGTTCAAGAGAACGTGCAAAACGGTGGTTTTTGGGTACAGCCCCGAGTCACATGGAGGCAATGAGCGATAGGAGGGGATTTCGTCTCTCCCGGTATTGGGGTTGATGTTGCGCTGTGCTCGATTGGCCATAACAGGAAGTCTCTGGCCAGGGTTGTTTCTGAGATTTACTGGTAAGTGTTATCAGTAGTTTCTTGACCCGTTATGAGCCTCACATCGGCATGACTTATCAAACTATTGGGGTCTGACGTTTACCACCCCCAGGCGAGATATGCGACATATCTGACGAAGAGACTGGACTATACGGTAGTGTTACTGATTGGATTCGCAGGACTATGAGCAGGCTTTCTTGTTGATCTTCTGATCGCTCAATACTTGGGTGGACATTACGTTTAGCAAACCGCTTGCGGCTTGTGGGTGTTTGATATGATCATCACCTACTGCCGGCGTATTGACGAGTCTTTAGAGTCCTATACAAAGATTTCTTGGTTCATGCGAAATGAAGTAGGAGCACATATGTGATATGTGCGGGACCAAGATTAATGCGCATATATGATACTGTATTCTATTCTCACGATATGTGATATCGGACGGTTATATGTGATATAGCCGGGTTATCGGATTAAGTGTTGATTCGATGAATTGTTACATTTGATATTAGTCGGTTGTATGTGATATAGCCGGATTATTAAATCAAGTGTTGTTTTAATAATTTAATGTATAATTATATATGTGATATATTAATTTACATTAACTAATATTAGCTCACTTAAACATTTCTTTTTCTCACTTATGTACACTAAGTATATATGTGATATATATTAATGTATAACTTTTATGTCATACTAGATGCCACATGTGACATGGGTGTATGAGAATTACACCATACTTATAATAATGGAATGGTTTTATTTATTTAAAGTTAATCAAAATTAATGGTAATTAGTTACATGCTTGGAAGCTTGGAGAAGCTTGTAGCATCTTTGACTTAGTCCACTAGTTTTGTTTTACTTGTAGATATTTATTAACCTAACCATTATTGTAACCCATGGTTTATTATTTATATGAGTTAGTATATGACACTAACTCACCCATGGTTGCTATTCTCACCTCATGAGTTCATTCTCTCATTCTTCACTTGAGTTTCTTCTTCCTCATGAGAAAAGCTCACTAGCTCTTTTCAAGGTGAGAAAATACTGTGAGAAAAAGAAAACTAAAGTGAGCACATTCCCTACTTCATCATCCTCTATGTTGGATATAGTGCCCTCAAAGTCGATCGCAGACACGTGATTGCAATGATTGAAGGAGGACCTATGTCGGAAGGACAGTCTTACTCAGGATGATACTATGCTATCTGGTTTATCTTTATCATCATGCTTTAGGTGATATTACAGATTACTATTACACGTTGATAGAGCCCTTAGGATTCTTGCTTGACGGCCAGCAGTATAATGGCGATCATATACGTGGGAGCTGGGGTCTATAAGCATATCCTTAAAAGGTCCCTAGTCGAGGGAGTTTCGAGACAGGGCATCGATACTCCAGAGTAGGCTAGAGTATACGGATCGAGACTCCGACGAGGGGCGGTGGCTGGTCTCACAAGCCATTGGTGTCAGTTGGTTCACCTAAGACATATACTGGTGCTCTTTGGGTTATGAGTACACCGGACAGGACTCGCCGGGAAAATGCTAGTTGGTATTATACCTGACGTCATATAGTAATTCCCTGGTGACATGTGTACAGGTTAGTTCATCGACCTGAGATCGTCATTTATCTCGTGTGAGTTCCCACTGTGCTTTGATTACTACCCTACCACGGCTCAAAGGAGTCGTGCAAACAGGTTTTAGTTTGGTACAGTCCCGAGCCACATGGAGGCAGTGAGCGGATCGGCAGGGGTTTCGTCTCTCCCGATATTGGGGGTGAGTTCGTGTTGTGTCTAGGAGAGCCATTACACGAAGTCCTTGGCCAAGGCAGGAGATTTACCGGTAGGTATTCCAGTAGTATCTCAGGGTGTTCTGGGCTGCACTCCGACACGACTTGTACCGCTTTTGGGGGTCTGACTTTTACCAACCCCCTAGGCCCGACATGCGATACTCATAGACGAACGAACCGGACTGTACGGATATTGTTATGACAGGATCAGTAGGGTGTCAGGATGAGTTCGGTCATCGACCTCTCTTTTGGTCAATACCCGGTAGCCCGTTACGTACAGCTAGTACCACTGACGTGCTAATGGTTAAATCCACAGCCAAAGTATTGACGAGTTTTTAGAGTCCCCTACAGACAGTTTCTCAAGTTTCGGGCGAAACGTTGTAGAGGCCGTATGGTATTATGGCAGGGTTCGATCATATACGTGCAGTCGTGCACGGATCATGATCGGACGGATCATACCAGTGGGCTTTGGTTTAAGCCGGATCCTAGTATTAGATTTGTTGGATTACTTTAGTCTCATCGCATTCGCATTCAGTCGGAATACGGATGCAGGTATGTATATACAGGTGAGGGGTATCCTTGTGATCCGTCACGAGTTTACTTTAGATGTTGCCATATCTTTTTATTGTTGTAAACATTTGGGTTAATGTTTATTTTGGTGGAAATTATGAGCTTAGTTCATGATGAGGTGCATTAAATGTGACATGGACATATTTAGTGACTCATGGTCTCTTTTATTGTGCAAATGTCACATTAGTGTTTGATTAAGGGTGTAAAATGATGGATGGAGAGAGAGAGGGCAGCCATAGGCTTGGGGTTGGCTCTTGGATTATCCTTCTAATGCTCTCATCTTTTATCTCACACAATAACAAAAGAAAGCCTCTTCTTCTTCTTCCTCTAGCTCACCATTTCCACTAATGGCTTCATCTTCAACCTCCATCCATACACTCTCATGTGTTGAGAATCAATGGATGCTTAAGAAAAAGTCATCACACACATTCTCTATTTCACCTTGGACATGTCGGCTGGCAAACTTCATGTCCGAGTTGCTTCGGATGAAGCGGGAGCCTGTAAAAAGACTCATTGATGTGGTGCCCTTCCGACGAGGAGACCGGAGATCGGAGATGCCGCGAGGAGCTTGGGATGGTGGCCAAAGATCGAAGGACACGGATCGATCGGTATAGACACTCTCACTTCTTAGTAGTTAGCTAGTTTAGCGTTAATGGTTCGATCCGGGTGAAAGACTACGACAGCGCCGGTTTCCTAAAAAGTTTTTATTTCCGCATTTGGCCTCGGATTGACGGCCGAGGCGCTACCGTAGACTTACATGGTATCAGAGCCATGCCATTAACCTTTACTAGCTTGTTCTAACTTGTTTAAAACATCGATCGGACGAATTTTCCAAAACCGCGATTCCATTTTAGCAGTTTCTGCCGAATTTTAAAAGTCGTCGAAAAATTATTTTCAGTATGTCAGAAAATCGTGCAGGCTTTTTTAAGACACTGGAAGAAATTTGGAAGCACGATCCTACCATGAGACCGCGGAACCGCGGAGAAACTGGCATGTTTGCCGTGGTTGCGCGGCGGAATGGTGGGAACAGTACACCATTTTTCTTCCTGGGGTTTTTCACATGGAATTGTGGTTTCTGGATATTTTTGTTTGGACCCAGATTTTGTTTGAGTACTGGGATTTGTACTTGGGGCCCACTTAGGGAAATTTTGTCGATCGAAAATTTTAAATAAGTTAGTTCACAATGCTTACATTATATCTGTGACCGTGAATGTCATTTGATCGGTAAATCTTGTCTAATTGCTATAGCCCTTTTAGACGGATTTGCGAACGTGACATTCACGTTGATGTTCTGTGTTGTGCTGTGATATTGCGGATTTGTCGTGGTGGATAGCCTGGAGCAATGGTAGTGCAGTTTGGTATTATTTGTACATTTGATATTGCGGGACGAGCGTCCGACATGTGGACTGCCGTCACTGCCTGTTTATATATTATTCTTTTAGGGCACGACCGGGTTGAGATCGATGTACCCGTTGTACATATTTTATTTTCTATACTAGGATTACCCCGCGGTGGAGTGCACGGATAGCCGGGTTCTAGAGGGCAACGGGCCCGCATCTCATGGCTTTGAGATGGAGGCAGCTTCACTCTAGAATTGGCGGGCTATTCCCCGCACTCGTAGGGGGTATACTTGACCTAAGGAGGGATGCTCAAGTTACCGGATTCCGTGAAGTGTTGGGTGGTCCATTCACTTTGTTAAAGGGGGCTGCCTCGCTTCAGGTTTTGGCAGGTAACTTGCCGTGCCCGTAGGGGTCTAGGATTTCATTGCACATGCTATCCGCACGACCAGGGGAACGTCAGGTTTCAGTTGCGGCTCAAAGGAAACCCGGGGATCCCAGATTATCTGTATTGTTCTGTGATGCTTATTACTTTTCTGTGATGCTGTATTTGTCACGCCTGGAGCGATTATTATATATTGCTATATATATACTAGTAGATGTTGTATATGTTTTACACCCACACTAGTCCAGTCCCCGCTCTGTCGTTAGTTAAGTAACCTAATGGGTGATGACGGGACCTAGTGGCGAATGCGGATGGCATATACGTACATTATATTTTCGTTCTTTTGTGGTGTGATCAATTGATGGGACTGCATTGATTCGGATCAATGCAAGCTAAACAAACCTGTTTGATGTTGTTGGAACAATTTTTCAAAAAGCTGTTATTACAAGGACGTTCTCTTTTGTTTTGTACAGTGGTATTCGGTTATGAATATCCAGCACCTCAGTCGACGAGGCAAGGGCCGAGATCCCTTCACCGGGAGTAACCCTTTGGACAGAATTTTGTGTCAGGGTAATAACTTCACTATAGTCGATTACTTTTTGCTTTGCATCGCGGTATTCATTTGGAATATCCTGCACCTCTTTTTACGGGGAAAGAGCCGAGATCCCTTCACCGGGAGTGACCTCTTTAGCATAGGTTTTCGCCACTATACATTTATAAAAAGTTATCTGGTTCCTTCAACGATATCAAGTTCATTACGTTAAAGGTTTTTTGCCAAAAACCAGCCGTAGCCCTCCGTCATTTCAGATTAGTATTGCTTAGTATTCGCGCTACATTTGTCGTTGCTATTCGCCGAGACGTAGTGTGCGGTAGCTCTGTTGTGCTTTTTTGTCGCATGGATATGTGGATTGGTTAGGATGGTCGTACGACTTTGTTGATTATTCGTCAAGGGTCATGCGGGTGGGTTTAACGCAATCAAGATAATGACGGGTTGAACTTGACCAGGACCTTTTGATTTGTTGATTATTCGTCAAGGTCACTTGGGTCCTAGAGGTAAAAATCACATCGGGAGTTTCTAAATAAACTAAAACTTGCCGGGCATGCGCATACCTTCTGGAGTGTGATAGCGTGAGTGGATTCCATCACGTTATCATGCGATGACAGTTGGATCCCGATTCCCACTGATGAGTTGTGATCCCAACTAATTCTTCTTTCATGTTTGGAGGAGAATTTGAGGTTACAGTGGGAGATTTCTTGATTAGATAAATTGATAACCATTCTGATCTAGGTTAGAGTGCACGCAGAGTGTTTCTTTTCTCTCTCTCTTTGGCAGCGACCATGGCCCGACCCTAGACTATGACTCGGTGACCAAGATAACCGAACCTTCTTAAAACACTGACTTTTGGATTGTTTGAGTTGCATACCTCATTGCCACTCCTACTTTTACCCTTTTTCTCCGGAACATTTCGTATCACTACGAACGTCCACTTCCATTGGATAAATCCATCGTATGGTTATATACGAACTCGAAGGAACTTGTTCCAGATTCGAGGATGGATTCTGGTTCTGGAGAGATTGAATATGACTATTCAGTTGTCTTTTCCTTTTACCTTCTCTCAGGTTGTGAGGGCTCCTAGGATTAGGAGAAGGGTACACCTATTACGCTTATTGGATAGTCTTCTTCCAAATCATAGGCAGGTGCCGAAAGGTAGGGAATGAAGAAAACCAATCAGCCTAAGTGAGGTGTGCAGAAGATAATAAGTAAAGACAAATAAAGGGATCAGAAAGAGGGCAAAGTAAATCGCAACTGCTATCATTCACGACCATACCGAGTATCTCATCGCCACTCCTACTTCACCTTTATATTTCTCCATAACACTCCGTATCACTACGAAGATCCACAGTTTATTGGATGATCCATCGTATGGTTTTATACGAACTCGAAGGAACTTGTTCCAGTTCGGGGATGGATTCTGGTTCAGGAGAAATAGGAATAAGGTTTATTCAGTTGTCTTTTATATTTACCTTCTCTCGCGTTACGAGTGCTCCTAGGATTAGGAGAGTACACCCATTATGCTTATTGGATAGTCTTCTTCCAAACCATAGGCAGGTGCCGAAAGGTAGGGAATGAAGAAAACCAATCAGCCTAAGTGAGGTGTGCAGAAGGTAATAAGTAAAGACAAATAAAGAGATCAGAAAGAGGGCAAAGTAAATCGCAACTGCTATCATTCACGACCATACCGAGTATCTCATCGCCACTCCTACTTCACCTTTGTATTTCTCCATAACACTCCGTATCACTACGAAGATCCACAGTTTATTGGATGATCCATCGTATGGTTATATACGAACTCGAAGGAACTTGTTCCAGTTCGGGGATGGATTCTGGTTCAGGAAAAATAGGAATAAGGTTTATTCAGTTGTCTTTTATCTTTACCTTCTCTCGCGTTACGAGTGTTCCTAGGATTAGGAGAGTACACCCATTATGCTTATTGGATAGTCTTCTTCCAAACCATAGGCTGGTGCCGAACGGTAGGGAAGGAAGAAAACCATTTGGCCTAAAGGTGGTGTACAGAAGGTAATGACTAAAGACATATAAAGGGATTTGGAGAGATGGCAAAGAAATATACGGTTACAGTTGTGAATCTGATAATGGAAGAGGCATTATTAGGAATACCCGGATACCCCTTCGAAACATTTACATGTTTCAGTTTCATTGTTGATTGTTAAAAGAAAACTGATTTCCCAATTAGCCCTTGCTCCAGGGTATGTATTTACCAGATTTGATTCTCACATCTGTATGGTTTTACAGATGATGAGTGGGAGTAAGTTATTGGGAATTAGGTGATCATCCTCATTATATCGGGATTCGTTGTAATTGGTGATATTTGAAGAAATCGTCTAGGTTGTTTGCCGGATAGCAAATATTTGGTTTTGAATATCCGTTGTTATGCACCAATTTAGAACCGATATATCTGTACGTTTATTTTTATAAAGTGAGATATAACTTTTTGAAATTATGTCTATGACATTTACCTATATCAGTTGATGGTTAGGTAAGGAGCATTCAACAGCGGTGTAATTCTTACTAACCATAGTACAGTTTTCAACCTACGATGCACAGGATTTGAGTTATTCAACTCAGCGGACTTATACAAAGTAATGTAGGTTGTCCAGTGTCCATTAGGACAGAGGCGTTGGTCCTCGTACTATATTTTGTTTACTTATGACTTCTCTAGTTTTTAGACAAGTGTTTCGTAGAAACACAAGGTCCAAATTTTGAGAAGTTATAGGTATAAGAATAAAGTAGAGAATTAGGTGTTGCAAGTATCAGGATTCTTCAAGGTGATCGAAGATGTAGATACTTGTATTCGGTATTCAGTTGATAGTAATAGTTTTGAGAAACTTGTTTCTCTTTCAGGTTACTCATATCTGGATGCATTCCTAAGTTGAGTAATGCTGATCGGCCATTCTCCATTTAGTTGACATGCACTGGAGACAGCTGCATGATTTGAATCTGGTTCCAATTAAATCAGTGTCTATGTTTCTATATTGTATATATAATGGATCATATCTTAACGATGTTAAGGTATATGGAGTTATCCGGCTTATGCTTAAAACCAGACTCTGGATAACTCAAGGCACGTTTCTGTAATGGATGTTTGTGGGTTGATCTGGGATATGACGAGAGTTGACTTTCTACCATCTGGAAGATCAATAGTGATATCGTTCTTAACTTGCCACAATTTTAATAAAAATGGATTTTTTTTCATAAAACAGTAGTAGGAGTATAGTAGAACTGGAAGTGATTCCAGAACCGCAAACGATTACTGAAAATTTGATAAGAACCTAAACATTCAATCTGGTTTAACATTTCATTGGCCACTCTGCAGATATGGTGGGTAACCTCAAGCACCCGAGAGGTACTCCGGTATCCTCAAGGACGGTGACAGGGAGGTTCTTGTTTACCCAGACTTGACACTACTGTTGTTCCAGACTATGAGACCCGGCAGGAGGATGCATATAGCGTCGTTCTAAACTAGCTTTAGAAGTGCATGTATATATGACTCTGCCAGAGGGTTGTTGTAGTCAGTGGGAGCAGCGGAAGCATAGTGGACAAGTAGCTTATGTCTATTTATAGACTAAAGAGGATATAGCGGAGATAGATCATCTATTTTTGATGTGACAGTCATAGGTTTGACTCCATCAGAATAGGGGATGGATATGTTAAGAAGGTAGTAGGGTGTGATGTCCTAGTATTTGGATGACATACACAGAGTAGGAAGTTAAATTCCTATACTACGATCGGTTATACTTTGTTTGTCACACAGTGGTTTTTCCACAAACGACTTGGATATTACATCAGACATTCTGGTTACTAGATCTATGGTTTTAGATCTAGATTTGGGTAGTTTCCTAATCTGGGTACTTAGACAGTATTCTAAAAGTATTTAGAATGGACGACTCCTGGCACGGTAGTATACCTGCAGGTGATGGAGTCGCCCTCTCTGAAGGTGTCTTATAGACTAAAAGGGAGAGGGATGTTCATGATTGACATATCACTTGCTTAGGCAATTGAGTCAATCATGAGATGCCAAGTACCACACCAGATGTTGTTTTTGCACCAAATGCAATAAGTTGTGATATTAATCCAATCCTGGAGAAACGTTCGGAAGCCGTTTAGAATATAAGTGGATGTTCTAGGGATATGATAACGACAGCCTCCTTCGGGAGACGGTTATCATTCCAGGCTTCCAAGGTGACTTGGATGACAGAGTGACTGTCAGAGTTATAGTTTTCCCTCTGACGAGGGGCAGTAGTTTGGACAAGAGGTCCAAGCAGATACTGAGGGAGGCATGGCGCAGGATACTGATTAAGTTCAGTTGACGATACAGTCTAAGAAGTTTTGGATTTGGAGTTCATTTATGAGCTAGGTCCCATCAGATATCCAGATATATTCTAAGACAGGTATTGCTCATTTCGGGAGATGGCTTTCTCCGTGAACTTGAGATAAAGAGAGACATAGAAAGAAACATCAGGGCGGATCCACTCACTGAGGCTATTCCTCAAACGCAATAGTTTCGCAAACGGGCTTTGTGAAACTGATCAATAGAGGAGTTGGGTGTTCGGTATCACACGGGCTGTGAGTATGCGACATCGCAATAATTAGCCTTGAGTGCAAGTGGGAGATTGTTGGATATAGTACCCTCAACAACAACTGAGCCTTTTATCCCAAGCATATGGGGTAGGCTACATGAACCAACATAAGAATCACGCCGGGTCCAGCATATGAATCATCTGCCTCCACTCACTCCTATCGAACAATATACTTTCATTGAGTCCTTTGGCAACCATATCGTTTCGTATCACCTCCATCCATGTTTTCTTTGGTCTCCCTTTTGCCCTTTTGCCATTGCCCATATCGAGAGTATCTATTCGTCGGACTGGTGCTTCCATAGGTCTGCGTCGCACATGACCAAACCATCTTAGCCGGTTTTCCCGCATCTTCTCCTCCACAGGTGCGACACCAACTTTTGTACGAATATCCTCATTTCGCACCTTATCTTTTCTAGTGTTACCGCACATCCAACGAAGCATGCGCATCTCCGCTACGTGCATCTTCTGTGCATGATGCTTCTTAGGAGCCCAGCATTCTGTACCATATAATAAGGCAGGCCGAATAGTGCTCCGATAAAACTTCCCTTTCAATTTTAACGGAAAGTTATGATCACACAAAATCCCTGTTGCACTCCTCCATTTCAACCAACCAGCTTGGATCCTTTGATTAACATCACTATCGATCTCCCCATTCTTTTGGATGATGGAACCTAGATATCTAAACTGGTCGCTCAGTGATATCTCTTGCCCTTCCAATGTTATACCAATATGGTTTTGACTTCTCTGGTTACTAAATTTGCAATGCATATATGCTGTCTTGGACCTGCTCAATCTGAATCCCCGAGATTCCAATGTTTGCCTCCATAATTCCAATTTGGCATTAACCCCTGCTTTCGTCTCATTTACTAGAACAATATCATCAGCGAATAGCATACACCAAGGTACCTCATCTTGGATAGTTCTAGTAAGCTCATCCATCACGATGGTAAACAGGAATGGACTTAATGCAGATCCTTGATGTAAACCAATAGTAATCGGAAAATCACTCGTTAAGCCGCCGCAAGTTCTGACATTTGTCACCACTCCATCATACATATCCTTGATTATGTCAATATACTTGACGGGGACCCCCTTCTTCATCATTGTCCCCCATAATACCTCTCTAGGTACCTTGTCGTACGCTTTTTCTAAATCAATAAATATCATATGCAAATCTCTTCTCTTCTCTCGAAAACGCTCGACAAGTTGACGAAGCAAATGAATAGCCTCTGTCGTTGATCGTCCAGGCATAAACCCAAATTTGCTTTCTGTTATCTTAATATCTTTCCTTAGCCCGTGTTCAATCACTCTCTCCCAAAGTTTCATGGTGTGACACATAAGTTTTATTCCCCGGTAGTTTTAGCAACTTTGAATGTCACCCTTGTTCTTGTAGATAGGTACAAGGATACTTTTTCTCCATTCATTTGGCATCTTTTTTGTCTGCCAAATCTTATTAAATAGATCTGTCAGCCATTTAACGCCTATTTCTCCTAAGCATCTCCAAATTTCGATAGGAATCCCGTCAGGGCCAACCGCTTTTCTTAAACTCATTCTGTTCAAAGCTTCTTTAACCTCAGGTAGTCTTATTTTACGCATGAAATCACGGTTTATATCTTGAGATTGAATGACAAGTCCATCCAAATTCTTAGTAAAGCTCTCATTGAACAATTTGTCAAAATAATCTCTCCATCTTTCCTTGATATCCTCATCTCGAACTAAAACCTTCTGATTTTCATTTTTGACACACTTCACCGCACATAAGTCTATAGTCTTCCTTTCCCGCATTCGAGCAATCCGGTATATATCATTTGCAGCCTCTTTAGTGTCTAATTTCTCATACACCACCTTGTAGACCTTAGATTTAGCTTTCCGAACAGCTTTCTTAACTTCCTTTTTAGCCATTTTGTACTTGTCAAATCTCTCTACATCTCTACTTTTCTTCAAATCTTTATAAGAATCCCTTTTAATTTTAATACCAGCCCTCAAAGTCAATCTTTATAAGAATCCCTTTGGATATAGTGCCTTCAAAGTTAATTATTGGATCGCAGGCACATGATTGCAATAATTGAGGGAGGACCTATGCCGGAAGGACAGTCTTACTCAGGATGATAGTATGCTATCTAGTTTATCTTTATCATCGTGTACATGCTTTAGGTGATATTACAGATTACTATTACACGTTGATAGAGCCCTTAGCATTCTTGCTTGACGACCAGCAGTATGATGGCGATCATATACGTGGGAGCTGGGGTCTACAAGCACATCCTTAAAAGGTCCCTAGTCGAGGGAGTTTCGAGACAGAGCATCGATACTCCAGAGTAGACTAGTGTATACGGATCGAGACCCCGACGAAGGGCGGTGGCTGGTCTCACAAGCCATTGGTGTCAGTTGGTTCACCTAAGACGTATACAAGTGCTCAATGGGTTATGAGTACACCGGACAGGACTCGCCGGGAACATGCTAGTTGGTATTATACCTGACGTTAGATAGCAGTTCCCTGGTGACATGTGTACATGTTAGTTCATCGACCTGAGATCGTCATTTGTCTCATGTGAGTTCCCGCTGTGCTTTGATTACTACCTTACCATGGCTCAAAGGAGTCGTGCAAACAGCTTTTAGTTGGGTACAGTCCCGAGCCACATGAAGGCAGTGAGCGGATCGACAGGGGTTTCGTCTCTCCCGGTATTGGGGGTGAGATCGCGCTGTGTCTAGGAGAGCCATTACACGAAGTCCTTGGCCAAGGCAGGAGATTAACTGGTAGGTATTCAAGTAGTATCTCAGGGTGTTCTAGGCTATACTCCGACACGACTTGTACCGCTTTTGGGGGTCTGACTTTTACCAACCCCCTAGGCCCGACATGCTATACTCATAGACGAACAGACCGGACTGTACGGATATTGTCACTGACATGCTCAGTAAGGTGTCAGGATGAGTTCGCTCATCGACCTCCCTTTTGGTCAATACCTGGTAGCCCGTTACGTACAGCTAGTACCACTGACGTGCTAGTGGTTAAATCCACAGCCAAAGTATTGACGAGTCTTTAGAGTCCCCCACAGACAGTTTCTCAAGTTTCGGGCGAAACGTTGTAGAGGTCGTATGGTATTATGGCAGGGTTCAATCATATACGTGCAGTCGTGCACGGATCATGATCAGACGGATCATACTAGTGGGCTTTGGTTTAAGCCGGATCCTAGTATTAGATTTGTTGGATTACTTTAGTCTCATCGCATTCGCATTCAGTCGGAATGCGGATGCAGGTATGTATATACAAGTGAGGGGTATCCTTGTGATCCGTCACGAGTTTACTTTAGATATTGCCATATCTTTTTATTGTTGTAAACATTTGGGTTAATTTTTATTTTGGTGGAAGTTATGAGCTTAGTTCATGATGAGGTGCATTAAATGTGACATGGACATGTTTAGTGACTCATGGTCTCTTTTATTGTGCAAATGTCACATTAGTGTTTGATTAAGGGTGTGAAATGATTGATGGAGAGAGAGGGGGGAAGCCATAGGCTTGGGGTTGGCTCTTAGATTATCCTTCTAGTGCTCTCATCTTTTATCTCACACAATAACAAAAGAAAGCATCTTCTTCTTCTTTCTCTAGCTCACTATTTTCACTAATGGCTTCATCTTCAACCTCCATCCATACACTCTCATGTGTTGAGAATCAATGGATGCTTGAGACAAAGTTATCACACACATTCTCTACTTCACCTTGGACATGTCGGCTAGCAAACTTCATGTCCGAGTTGCTTCGGATGAAGCGGGAGCCCGTAAAAAGACTCATTGATGTGGTGCCCTTCCGACGAGGAGACCGGAGACCGGAGATGCCGCGAGGAGCTTAGGATGGTGGCCAAAGACCGAAGGACACGGATCGATCGGTATAGCCACTCTCACTTCTTAGTAGTTAGCTAGTTTAGCGTTAATGGTTCGATCCGGGTGAAAGACTACGATAACGCCGGTTTCCTAAAAAGTTTTTGTTTCCGCATTTGGTCTCGGATTGACGGCCGGGGGCGCTACCGTAGACTTACACTCTACTATCAGCCATTTAGTTTAGGGTGTTTGCTTCACTAATTTCACCATTAGTGAAGACGTAGTATGAGCTTGAGTCTCCTCGACGTAGATCATCTTCGGCCTCGAAAACTTCGAGCAAGCTTGTTCATTTCTCCGGGAGAACCCTTTCTAGAGTTCGGGTGTTCATGACTTGCAGCGAAGGGACTACTACACGGAGCATTAAAAGTGAAGGACCGGTTTACAAAGGTTGTATTCCTCATTCACTTAGTTGTAAAGTTGTTTACATATCGTTTTGTCGGATTTTCTAGTAAAGATTTTAGGGTTAGGGTTATTTAGAACAACAAATTTTTGAAATTGGCATGGATAATACTGCCCGAAACCTTGCTGCCGCCCTGGGAAACCCTACAAATCACATCCCATCATTTCTCCTCCGTCTGCGACCCCGCACCCGCCGTGTCGTCGCCCTTGACCTCTCCTCCTCCAACCTCGCCGGCCCTATCCTCTCCCTCCCTATCTCTTTCCTCTCCCATGTCCACCTCCTCAATCTCTCAAACAACCTCTGCCCTTTCCTCCGTTACTCGATCCTCTCGCTCTGTTGTTCTTTGATCCTAGCGGATCTGCTCGTCAAGATCAGCGCTGTGTTCGGAGACAAGATCGGTGCTATCAAGGACCGACTCCTTGACAAGGAGCTTGACGTCCTCATTTAGATCTTGTCGCAGGAGTATCTATACAAAATTTAAAGACTAATATAGTTAGGGTTAATCTTTTCCAAACACAAATTTTGGTATGGATTTATCAAATATAGGTTTTCCAATATCGACATCCATGATTAATGCATGAGATGTGCCACCTACTTTATCCAAAACAAAAAGAATAAAAGAAAAAGAAAAACTTACAAAATACAACAACCTTACAAGAATATTAATTATTAAGGTTTTTTTTGATATATCACTCCAAAAATAAGCTATTTCCAAAAATCATCCTGAAAGATTCGATAGTCTAAATATCACCTCCAAAGTTCTCCGTTAACCAAAAACCTCTTTCCGTTACCTATTACCGTTAAAATCTATCTAACTTGAGTTCATGAGATTAAGTTAGACCAACTAGGGTGAGGTTAACGTAAAAATAACATAAAATAGAAGAGAAAGAGTGTGTCTTCTTTCTCAACATCTTTAACTCTTTCTTCTTTCATCTCGCCACTTCTTCATCCATTTTACATTCATAAAAGAAAACCAAAGATCTATTAAAATAACTTTGTATATCTTGATTCAACTCTAACAACTTGTGTTATCAATAGATCTTTAACTCTTTCTTGCTTCATGTCAAAACTCACCTTTTATCCATTTTCGAAATTTAGGGTTTTCTTCTCTCTTGTTTAAACAATAAAGAATTGGATGTTAATTTTTCATTGCATGTATAAACTTATTGGGGTTATTTTTTATGTTAGTAATAAGTTTAATTTGTATATATGGAAGTTCAATACTTCATTTTTTTCTCCAAAAGTAAACCCTTATTTTGAAATTAGGGCAAAATCCAAACCCTAACCATTAGAAGAAGAAGAAAATGAATTTTCAAGGGTTATTTTTGTCTTTTACTAACCCCTAAACAGCTTAAAATCACCTTAAAGGAATATGTCAAAAAGATGCAGGGTAAAACTAACTAGTGGCTTTTTTAGATAAGTTATAACATTTCGGGATGATATTTGGAAAATCAAATTTTTTTACGGTGATTTTTGAAATTACCTTATTTGTTTGGGATGATATTTAAAAAAAAACCTAATTATTAATATAGTATATTTGCATCAAATAGCACACGCTTTCATTTGTTAGTTCAACCAGTCATAAGCCGTATTTTTTTATTGGCATGCCAAATCTTTTGCATATCTGGTGAAGAAATCTCAAAATCTTTTCATTTTAAAAAAGTAGTAATAATAAAACCAAAATTCCCTTGTAACATAAAAAAGGCCACTCTGTCAAGTTAACTTCACTGCCAACTGAGTTAGTTTGCGTCTTCACCAACTTCAGAATCTTTGTCCAAACTCTACAAAACCCCTCCCACGTAGCTCCTTGCAAAATGCGCCCTCCCTCCCTCCCTCCCTCCTCTCCTCCTCCTCCTCCTCTCTATCTGTTGCACGCTAAAACCCTAATTGAGCCTTAAACTTGTCGGTGTTTTTCCTCACAAAATATAAAGAATTGGAGGGCAGAAGTGTCTTTTACATCCCTAGCGCCTATATTTACCAGTTAACATCATTAGATATGTGAGATAACCAAGGGCCTTTTTACTTATTAGGGATTTGAGCGGCCTCTTCTTGTCTTTAAAATACGAGTATTTCGCAGGTGCTTTTCCAAATAGCAAAAAATTAGGGTCTTTATCGATGATAAACATTACATTAGAATTTATCTCGTAAAACACTGATCATGTTTAATGCTGGTTACTAGCAATTTGTTGACAATCCTATTTCCTTATCTCGACTTGAGGCGGAAAATGAATTTCATCATAAAATTAACAAAGTTGCATGCGACAAATTAATGGTGTATTTCCACAAAAGTCATCAAACTAAACAAGGAGAGAATCATATTGATACAGATGATGAATAGATGACATGGGAGTATCACTAGAAACTTTCATGTTTATTATCAGTCTTTTAAAATCTTGGCCAACTTATGATTCACTACAACTCAAGTATATATGAGCCAAGCTTTACATGTTCTCTTGTAACAATTGGAGCAGAAGGCAATGGATTTACCTGCGACGAACCAATTCTAACAGTGATGAAAGTCCCAATATCTCCCTCTTCTAAAACCTTAGAATCACTTGGCGCCTTCAGAAATTTCTCCTCTGCAACCCTCAAGAACTTAAACTTTGGGGGAGGTGAAGCCTTCAATGAATCAAAGACCCCATGTTGGTTGATGTTGTACAAAGGAGGAGAAGAGAGAGGAGTAAGCACATCACTTAGGCTTCTCCCTCTTGAGCTCTTCCTGCTTCTTCCCCCTCTATATTTTCCATCCTCAGACTCCAAGTCTTCCCTCGTTTCCTCTTTAATGGTGAAGAGAAATCTTGGGGGCCCTGCTAGCTTGTGAACCCTCATGAGCTCTGCCTCAATTCCTTCTTCATCTTCTTCTTCTTCTTCTTCTTCTTCATTTTCCTCTTCTACTTTAGCTTTAATTTGAGCATCAATGGATTCATTTGATGTTGAGATTTCTTGAGGAACGTTGAGAGCTTTTGAGCTTGAAGAACTTGGGTTTTTCCAATACAAGAGATCCTCTATCTCTTTGTTGGGCGTCTTCTTCTTCTTCCACCATAATAAATAGTAGAGCTCTAAGATTAGAGCTAAGAGAAGGAAGCTAGAGACTAGGATCAATCCAATGCCCAAATTGCTCAAAGATCTCATCTTTCTTGCTCACAGTCACCAATCAAGCTTTAATCAAAAGAAAAATAAAAATCTCAACCTTAGAAATTAAAAAAAATGAAAAAAAAAGAGACAATTTTGAAGAGAGAGATCAAAAGGAGCAGCTAAAGCTCTGAAATGGAGAAGACCCACATGCTAAAACTGCAGCAAGATTACAACTTTGCTTTCAAAATCTCATCTTTGGACCACAAACATCACCATTTAAGGCCCAAAAATTGACATTTGTTGCATCATAATTAATAGAGCTCGTGTCGAGAAGCTACTCACATGGGCAAGGATCCTTCCTAAAAGATCGTTGTCGTTTTCAAAGGGAGAAGTTAGTTAAGGTCTTAAACAAATCTTAATTGTAGGGACTTTTATGCATTAACCCCTTACGATTCCCTTATTTGCTTCCCTCCCTATATCACTTGTTGTTTTTAAAATCTAGTTATTATATTATAATAGATGTGTGGTTGAAAAATTAGAATTTAGAAAACTTAGATAAATTAGAGTTGAGATAAAATTAGACAAAACAAGAATCTAGTACATATTAGACAGATTTAATCCAATTATTCTGATAAATTCTGATTGAAATTCGATGTATTAAGTTTGATCCTTAGTAAATCAAGAGTGAGGATTTAATTAAATTTATATTTTATTTGATTCTTATCTTACACACATAAAATCATTAGAGCATGATTAGTAGAGAAAATAGACTGTTGAATCCGATTGGCTCATAAAAATCAAAGCACCCAAAATTAAAATCATATTTTCTTTCCATTGAGAGAAACAAAACTAGCTATGGCAATCCTAATTACCCCTAACATTTTCCCACACAAAAGAAAAATAAAATATTTGAATGGTAAAAAATTTCAATAATTGCCTTTGGAGTGCAACTAGCCAAATAAAATATAGCTATTGCTTGAGTGCAAATGTGAGGGAGAAAATTGAATTAATTATTACACTTCACGTAGGGGTGAAAAATAATTAATACAAAAAACTGATGGTTTCCCTCGTATATATAAGAGTTGAAATATTCCAATGGTGTTATCTTTTCATCATCAAACAAGTGTGATACATTTGGAGTCAATAAACTCATCAAGGCAAAGGATAAAACCAACTACAAGAGGCAGTCAGCTATATGAACGAAGAATGCTCAAACCTTAAAAATGGGCCTGATAGAAGGAAACAAAGTGATAGAGACTTTAATGTGTTTTAAAATTGATATTATAATGTGATTTAAAATTAATATTACTTTGTTTTCTGCTTCTTCTTTTTGTTTCACTTCTTAAGTCTTCCTCGGTTTCGGTCGAAAATAGCTTGCCTATGATAGATTCCAGACTAAATTTATTTTCTGTATCTGGAAGCTTCAATATTGCAATTTCAGTATGCAATTTGCTCAAATATTTTTATATAATTTCATAAATTTTCTATGCAAAATTGTGATGGCCAATCATTAGAGGATGCGTTTGAGTCAATTTTGAAGACAAAGTGATTGGTTTCACGACAAATTGTAAGCAAACATGAGAGTAATAAATTATAATGGGAAAAGACTCCCAAGTCTTTGCCAAATCTTTAGAATTTAGAAAACTCTAAAACGAAACTTTGGAATTTAGATAACAACACTGCCAAACACCTCATTATAGTTAAAATTTAAAGTTGAGGTAAGGATACTAGAGGTTACGTCCCCTTTCCTCTACTTAAAAATAAACCTCATTTAACTTTGTTCCTAAACATGGCCTAAGTAGTTTACTTCCATGCATACCAATGAACAATAGCTCGGTTGGTATGACACTTTCCTCTTTAGGAAGAGTAGGGGGCTCGTCAATAGTGGGGGAAGTGGCCATAGTTTAACGCTTTCGAGGTAAATTCGTAGGTCTCCTATATTGCGTGTGTGATGTGTGCTTGGATGTGTTGTGTGTATAGGTTAGGGCTTATTGGCTAGTGCCAAAAAGAAGAAAAAAATAGTTTACTTCCATAAGAGCTAAAGAGGTCGTGTTCCACACTTTCACTAGCTGAAATATGTTTTGGCCATTTAAATTCAAACTCACATTTTATGTTTATTAGAATCCAATAAAACTCACACCTAATATATAGAACATGAATTTGTGTAAAATTTTATTAAATAAATTCATTTTTCTATTTTATTGATAAATCAAGAAGAAAAAAACTTATAATATATTATTTGGGACAACTTAGAAATTAGTTGATTGAACATTCAAAATATTTGTATCAGCAGTCTAGCCTCAAGTTCATGAAAATTCAAGAATGTAAATAGTAAATTGCACAATTAAAAGAAATAGAAGGCTAGCCTCATGATCAGCTAATTTTCTTCCAATTTCTTGATATATTAGACTTGTTCTTGACTTGAATTTAAAATTAAGCAGCCAGAGGCAGTTAGTAGTTGAAGAAATAATAAATATCAAACAACTAGCAAGTCTATTCTCAAAAAAGGGGAAAACAAATTAGCAAATCAAGTAACTCGTGACTATAAATAAGGGGTTTGGTAATTCTAAGTTAAATATAGAGGCAATTACAAACAATTTAGTTCAATTAATTACTAGTAATTTACACATGCAATGCACACATATATCAAATTTCAATGACTTTATTTTTCATAAAAACTGTAATAATATTGGCCAAATAGTTACTATGTGATAAGTTTAGTTTTTTCTATAATAAGTTGTGGGGTTAGTTGCGGTTATGAATCTCGGTTGGATTTTTTTATGGGTTTTTATTGATTTTTTTTTTTTTTTTGCAGAATGGAAATGCCACATCAGTAATCAATTTTAAAATTGGAGAGCCCCTTCTATTAGTACTATAATAGTAAAGATATATTTCCTCATAGTTTACTCAATTCTCTTTTATGTAAAACTATCACAATCACACATGAATACTTTGATGATAAACAAAAATGACACTGACAATAAGTTTATTCTAACTCAACTGTGTCTGAAAATACAATGGTGGAAATTGAAGAAACGTATCAAAATCATACCGAGAAGATTGACCGACTTTTATAAAATTTGATTAAAAAGTTTTGATAAAAGTAATAGAAGATGAATTTTTTTCACTAAGACATCCACAAACTGAAGAGAAACAAGAGCATTTCATTCTTCAGTAGCAGCACTAGCAGCACTCAGATCCACACTCAAATCAAGCTCCTGTGACATGAGACAGAATGAAACATTAGCTACTAAAACAAGTTTAAATAGCTAAATTACATGACCACGAACATATCTTGGTTGGTCATAGCACTTTTCCTCCTGGGGAGTGTGCGGGGATCGATCCGCATTCAGCAAATCCGTGGGACCCTTGGGTGCGTGTATGTGATGTGTGCGTGGGTTAGGCTTACGGGCCAGTTCACACACGGAAAAAGAAGAAGCTAAATCACATCAGTAGGGTGCTCAAGATATTCATCCTTCGTATATGCTCTCAAAAACTTCTGAGAGATTACATGAAGGTAAATTACTCCCTAACTACGAGCTTTTTTATCTTTACAATTATAAAGAAAAATTATTACAGTAAGCTCCCTCAACGTGCGAGCTGAATTTAAGAACTCTTTAATATTAAAGTTTAAGGGAGTTTATTGTATTATAAATAATGAGTTCATTTTATGCCGCATCAGAAAAAAGATTACCTTGCCAGTAATCTTCTTGTACAGGGAGAGCACGTCTTGGACCGTAGACTCAAAGTGTGTTGTTGCATCATAACTCTGCGAAGAAGTTAGTTATGTTACATCGCTAATATTCTAAAATCGTAGATAAATTTTTCATAAAAAATAATATACATACAGTAGATATGAAGCAATTGTCCTCTTCGTTTTGGTTGGTTGGTTCGTATCTGTCATATATATCGAAAAAGATCTCATCTACAGGCCCAAGCAGATCGGTTCCAGGCTTAAGTTCAACCTCAGGGTTTTCAGTCTCGGCTTCGGTGGAAACAAAGGCAATGTATTTTCCTTTTGGAGCTACATTGTGGGCATAAGAGCAACAGAACACATACCTGTAATCATCATTAAACTAGTAAGCGTAAACAAAAGTCAAATTAAATCATGTCAGCTAGTACGCTGCATAAGCTAAACATCAATTATATAAACATACACAAAAAAGGTAGAACTTTTTTTTATATAAAAGAAAGGTACATTCCCATAAATATTTGAAAGATTGACTATTAGAACGTGACAAAACACTAGCGCATGTTATGGTCATTAGCTACTGTTAGAATACGGGTTATACTTGTATTAGGGTTTATTTCTGTATGAGGGCTACCAAAATGTAAGAGCTAAAAGTTTAACTATTAGTAGCGAGACCAACACACGTCACTAACAACTCATAATGAGCATGTGATTTTCAGTCTTATTGTTTTAAAAAGATGGAAGTGAAATTTATATAAGAAAAAGGGAAGAAAGAAACCTACATGTCTGATTTGCGTCCGAGTTGTTTTTGTGGAAGAATGATTTGCACAGAGTGTGAATCGTTCGTATTTGGGATGGGGTGGCTCAATATACATATAGCACGCGATACTTTCCCAACCTTTTTAACCTGTCACAAATAGTAATTTTCAGTTTACAAGTTCGTCAAGTGAAAGTACTCGAGAATCATCTGTTTTGATTTAAAAGCTTTTACCTTGTTAGACAAGTATGAAGGATCGCAAACTACTTTTTTGCATTTTGCAGTTTCGCCTTCAGATGTTACGCCATAAGCCTTTCCATTTTCATCAAACTCAACCTGTCACCAAAATATTACACGTTAGTGTTCCCCATACAATCTCAAATCATAATTAAGTTTTCTTAGAAACTTTTTCTTGCGCATTTAACATTAGTGGAAACTGAAAATCAATTTAACATTTTTTTTCGATAGGCTTTTGTGGAAATCAGCCCTTGGCATTACCCAACTAGCAGACGATGACCCTGACTCCAAATAGTTTGCACTTTTCGCATGAACCTTACACCATTTGCTTCAAAACTTTCTAGATTACCCCCTCATCATTTTCTCTAAGTGCTCTATGTAGAATGAAGTGCTCCAAATCAATGCAATTCGAAGTAACTGATGCCGAAGTTCAGGGTAAGGTTAAAAGCAAGGGGGGATTTCTGCAATGTAGGCTTCTTGATATGGTTTTAGTAGATGATTTCTGAAAGTTTTTTTTTTCCTTTCCTTTTTTCTTTTTACACTTTTTTTGGTATAAAATGTGGACTGCTCTTTTACTCATTAACTCCTGATGACAATCTACAACATCAATATATATAACAAAACTTCCGAAATAAAAATACGTATATTAAAAATATATTTTGTCCTCGTGTAACTTCACATATTTAATGGAATGTTCATAATTCTTGTTTGTTTTAGAAGCATGGTCTCACCTTGCATTCTGGTTTGTTGAGCATGTAGGTCCCACCATAAACAGCACTTAAACGAGCGAATCCCTACAAACGTACCGACCAAAGCATAGATGTAACATCTTTTTTTTATAATAGAAAATTGGTGAAAATTTCAAGTGATAGAAGATGGAAATTGAAGTGAACAAACCTGTGGGAGTTCTCCTAATCCATATAAAGTGTAAATATATGGAGATCCTCCTTGAAAACGTGCAAGTGATTCTGCATAAAGCTAATCGAAACAAGTACAAGAGAATATGAGCTGAAACAAACAATACTTGAAGGCGATCAACGAGTTCTGAAACCAGTGTTTCTATTATTGCTAAGACAATGAAACTTTAATAGTTAGCGCGGTGTGGTCATGGTACTTGATATTATCACTGACATTAAAATCATAAAATTAGGAAGTGACTAAAAGGGAAAAAGGGAATAAGGTTTCTCTTTTAATTATATAATTTTAGTTTTTCATTTAAGAAAACATAACAAGTAAGAGATCTAACAAACCGAACATGAACCTTGCTGCATCACTAACAATAGAGAATAGCAAGCTAAAATGATAGATGAGTGTGTGCATTTCCCTCTTAGACTTTCAAGCAATGGATTTTGAAAAATGCTTAACCTACCGGGCTTAAATTCTACCACAACCTACGCAAGAGACAAATACCATGGACCCACTTGTTTTGCACTAGTACTTAGGTGTCGTGGGTCCCACTATTTTATCTCTTAGGTAGATTGTGGTAAAGATTCAGGTTCGGTAAATAAGAACAATATTTTTCCTATCCGCAATTTGTCTATCCAAAAGTTTACCCAGAGTCAAAATGGTAGGACCCACAACATCTAGATAATAGTGTTAAACAAGTGAGACCATGGTGTTTATCGCTTTGGTAAACTTTTGGGTTGACAAATTACAGTAGGAAAAGTATTTTTGGGTAGGTAAGGTGTTGCTCATTTTGAAAAAAAAATTCAGGTGGCTTACCATTCCATTATTTAGCTGGAACTATGTTTCTCAAGGCATTAGCATTTTTCATTATTTCTTCTGAAGTAGAATATCTATACAATGATACCATGAATTTTTTCTCAAATTTTTTTTTTTTGATACCATGAGGTAAATGAAAATATATACTTACCTTCATTCTTTTCACAGTGTCCATTGCAGGCTGATCCAAGTAACTATCGTCACTATGAAGTGCCAATGCATGCCCGATAAAATCAACTGTGTTTTCATCTAGCCCATATTTCCTATATATATAAAAAGTAATAAGTAGTAAACCATCAAAAAAATCGTTATATATGAAAACTTATTTGAATGGTCAAATCACACAAACCTGATACTATTATGGCTTAAATAGAAGATCAGTAATCAACTAACTATGAGCATTTTCTCAAAAGAAAAAAAAAAGAGTAGAGAAAGTTGAGGCAAGATTCTTACGAGATAACTTCTCGTGTTGTAACTTTGTTGAGATCTAATCCTTCATGAGATTTTGGATCGCTCTCGTCGTAATCCTGTACGTAAATGAAGAACTTCCGTGCACGGCGTTTTTCAAAGAGTCCCATCAAGGTTGATTTCAGAGCTTCGACATCAGTAGCTGGAACTTTGTAGATCTTCCATATTGTACCAAAACATTTGCTAACTTAAGTTGATTGCAAAAATCAGAATTTGCTAAGTGAAGAAATCTATTGTATGCAGCATACCTTTCCTTTGTTGTATACAAAACTACCATCAACAGCTTTAAAATTCAAATATTGGGTGACGTTAGTGTGGATCAGAACACGAACAAGAGCACCATTAGCCATCATGAACTGCAAATATATGTCACATTGACATTGGCGTCAGATTCAGATAACTTACAAGTAGATAAAATCAAATTCAAAGACAAAGCTCCACAAGTAACAAACAAATGCACTTTCATTTGAATTCCATCAAGCCCATTTTACAATCAGAAAAAGATAGATGTAATTAAATCCAATAAATTTAAACATAAGTTCATATGGAATTGAATATTCACCATGCGGACGAGCCTATCAAACTGTCCTCCAAAATCTCAAAGCATTAATTTATGAAGTCCGTTTTGGAATTACCAATTCAGGACACTAACAAATACACCAGACAGTAGTCTGAATTTACAAATAAAAATTGTGTTGGTATTTTGAGTTAAATCATAGAGAACATAGAAATCTATCCGCACCTTAGGAACCATGTCTACATTGTAATCCTTGCTTGTACCCAAATGTTCGGGAGGCTTATCATCGCCCCTGAATCTCTTCCACAGCTGTTGTAATGAGAAGATGCAACCGATTGTAAAATAAACCATTGGAAAAAGTAAAAAAAAATAGCATAGCCATGAAATTCAGTAGCAAGAACACCTGAACAAGATTGAGTGATGTCAACTCTCCACCATAATAGTCATTCCTGTCCATGTGAAGGACCTGTATCAAGTTACTTAATTATTAACCGTGAACATGGAAACCCGGGGTGGGGGTGGGGGGGGGGGGGGGGGGGGTTAACCCTCGACTTCAAAATAACAATAAATTTAATGTCAAGTGATTAGTGATGGCATGCAGTGAGAAAGAGTGATGAATTTTGAACATAATTATGAATTTTACAAGCAGAATCTGAAAATTAGTTTGTAGATGATTCAGATATCCATGTATTTTATACATTTGATATATGAGTGCGGATCCGTTAGGGCGGGTTCGTGTTTTTTCAAATTTATGAATTTTTTCGTGTGACGTCATTCCGACGATCCGTTCCGTTCAAATTGTTCTACACGTCTTAGATGGTGTATGGATGAAAAATCACGTTGATTGAAAGTGTTTTGCATGTATAAAATGTATGAGTTTATTTCAACCGTTCAGTTTTTAAGATTTTAAAACTCGGTTTTGCACATGCAAAACATCTTCGATCAACGTGGTTTTTCATCTATACACCATGTAAGATGTGTAGAATAATTTGAACGGAACGGATCGTCGGAAGGATGTCACACAAAAACGTTCGTGAATTTGAAAAACGTGAACCCGTCCTAACAGATCCGCACTCTTTAACATATATGATAATTGATCTAATTGACAAATGGCCTACAGAAAAGAAGCCCGTGAGAACCATCTTATTATTGTTAATTCAAGATCTAAGGGAATACTGCACCTTCGAACATCAAACATTGGCCGCTTGTTAAACAATGTGAATCACATGAGTTTGGGCTAATGGGTTTATGCTCCTAATATCCTATCAGAGGTACAAGCAGAAATTACTTGAAACTCTATCATGTGGAGTTTCATGGACACACACATTGTAGCAAATTTGACTCGACGAAGAGATAAACCAGTGGCTCTTTCCATTGATGCATGCAAGATCTGTTGGACTAGCCTAATCTTTCTGCGGGTTTACATATTACGGGTTGATTTCATACAGCACGCTTCATTACTTTCATCCAACACTTGGCTCTTTTCATTCAATTTCACTTAATTTCTGAGCGACTGCCCAAAAGTTTGGGACAAAGGCTTGTTGCCATCATAGGATGATAGGAACCAATCTATCTTGTAGAAGTCGCTATGTCCTTTTACCATAAAAATGTTGAAATTTAAGGTATTTCAAAACTCATGTGATATAGTTTATAAATGCAAGTCCTATAGTCCTAAGTTTTGTAAATAATTAACTAGTAGTATCCTCTTTATTAATTTTTCACAACAAAACATAGCATCCGCTTTGGAGAAAAAAATGCTCCATGAAAGATTATAGAAATTTCTTAATCTGATAATATATCAACCTTCGTAATCAATTCCAAGTTCATTAACCAAGGAAACTAAAGGGAAAAAAAAAGGGTTTTCCATTTTTCTTAAATCCCTGTCATTGCTTCAGAACTCTGAAGCTGTGGTACAGGGTTGAAGGATATAATTTTATATTTTTAACAAGTCAGCCTTTTATGGGCTACCTCGAGTTATATAGCTGGAATTTTCTTTCAAAAGAATCTGTTTTCTATAATGTGCATGTAATGAGATTTAATATAGCTTGTTCAGATATCATCTTAAAGTTTATGTCATTATACCAAAACTCTGAAGTTGTAGCAACAGGCAAGGGATATATATATATCATGATAATATTTTTTTCGAGATCATTAAGAGGAGTCTACAAGAAGAAAACAAACATAAAACATACGACATAGGGGAAAACAACAACACCTAGGTAGGATACCTTCATGCCATTGACAGAGAGAAGCCCACTGAGGATACATTCTTTAAGCCCAGTTCCAAGCACAATCACATCATACTCCTCATCCATTGCTACAAACACTTGGTGTGCACAAAGCAAAGACTATCCCAAATCCAATACAAGCTCAAGGGAGAAGAAGTGCAACAAAGATAGCAATGAATTGGGGAAATAAGAGTTTAAGAGAAGAACATGTCTTGAGGCGAGTATTTATCTATGGCCATTTGCATGCACACTTGTCATTTCACTGGATGCTACCCAATTTATAGGATCTCACTGACTCAAACTTAGAAACTGAGACTTATATATGGCCGCAGTCAAGGCCCATCTCCAATATATAGTGAGACTCAAACTTAGTGACTGAGACTTACATATGGCCGCAGTCAAGGCCCATCTCCAATAAATATATATATATATATATATATATATATATATATAGATTAATGGAGGGAAGAGGCCATAGGAGGGGATTCCCTCCTATGGCGTTGAAAAATAAATCTCTCTCTAGTTTTTTCCGACGATCGGCACCCACCATCTTCATCGTCATCATCTAAGATGTGGGTACATCAAATTTCATGTGATTCTACAACTTTTTTACCGTTGATTTAGTGGGTTCAAAATTAACGGTTTACCGACAATAGAACTTTTTACATTGCTAAATCAACGGTGAAAAAGTTGTAGAATCACATGAAATTTGGTATACCCACATCTTAGATGATGACGATGAAGATGGTGGGTGCCGATCGTCAGAAAAAACTAGAGAGGGGGTATTTTTTCGACGCCATAGGAGGGAATTGGCATCTTTCCTCCATTATTCTCATATATATATATATATATATATATATATATATATATATATATATATATATATATATCATGGAGGAAAGAGATCATAGGAGGGAATTTCCTTCTATGGCGTCGAAAAAATACGCTCTCTCTCATTTTTTCCGACGATCGGCACTCACCATCTTCATCGTTATCATCTAAGATGTGGGTATACCAAATTTCATGTGATTCTACAACTTTTTCACCGTTAATTTAGTCGGTTCAAAATTAACGGTTTACCGACAATACAACTTTTTACATTGCTAAATCAACGATGAAAAAGTTGTAGAATCACATGAAATTTGGTGTACCCACATCTTAGATGATAACGATGAAGATGGTGGGTGCCGATCGTCGAAAAAAATGAAGGATGGGGTATTTTTTCGACGCCATAGGAGGAAATTCCCTACTATGGCACCTTTCCTCCATTATTCTCTCTCTCTAGAGAGAGAATAATGGAGGAAAGGTGCCATAGGAGTGAATTTCCTCCTATGGCGTCGGAAAAATGCACTCTCCATCATTTTTTCGACGATCGGCACACCTCATATATATATATAGAGAGAGAGAGATTGATGGAGAAAATGTGCCATAAGAGGGAATTTCCTCCTATGGCGTCAGAAAAATGCACCCTCCATGATTTTTTTCGACGATCGGCACACATCACCTTCATCTTTATCATCTAAGACATGGATATACCAAATTTCATGTGATTATACCATTTTTTACCGTTGATTTAGTTGGTGCAAAATTAATGGTTTACCGACAATAGAACTTTTTACATTGCTAATTCAATGGTGAAAAATGGTGGAATCACGTGAAATTTGGTGTATGCACATCGTAGATGATAACGATGATGATGATAGATGCTGATTGTTGGAAAAAATGGTGGAGGTTGTATTTTTCGACGCCATAGGAGAATCCTTTCCTATGGTCTCTCTCTTTATATATATATATATATATATATAGAAAGAGAGAGAGAGAGAGAGAATAATGGAGGAAAGGTGCCATAGGAAGGAATTTCCTCCTATGGCATCGAAAAAATACTCCATCCTTCATTTTTTTCGACGATCGGCACCCACCATCTTCATCGTTATCATCTAAGATGTGGGTACACCAAATTTCATGTGATTCTACAACTTTTTCACCGTTGATTTAGTGGGTTCAAAATTAACGGTTTACCAGCAATAGAACTTTTTACATTGCTAAATCAACGGTGAAAAGGTTATAGAATCACATGGAATTTGGTATACCCGCATTTTAGATGATAACGATGAAGATGGTGAGTGTCGATCGGCAGAAAAAATGAGAGAGGGTGTATTTTTTCGACGCCAAAGGAGGAAATTCCCTCCTATGGCATCTTTCCTCCGTTATTCTCATATATATATATATATATATATATATATATATATATTAGGTTTTTCACTTGGAGCACATAACAAATTCCTTTCTGACCTTCCAAACTTGGTATTTACTCCCCCCTCCGCACACACACAAAAAAAACTAATAAGATACAACATTTTACCCTCTATGCGATTTCCGTCAGAAAAAACACCATTAATTTTAAATTCAATTTTTCTTCATATATTTTAGGTTTACCATTTACCCGAACACAATAAATAAGAGCACATAAGCATTCAAATTCTTCATAAATAGAATTCTTCATAAATAGAGAACGATATTGAAAATGCTCATGATTTCATGATCGATTTTAAGAAAGATGCAGCAGAAGGTTAAATCCTAATCTCAATTTGAGAAAGAAATTTAGTATTTTCAAAAAAAAAAAAAGGTTTAGATATTTTAAAGAAAAATATAATGTTATGCCGTTAAAATTGACGGAAGTCATGGAAGAGGGGATAAATGATGTATCTTATTAGTTTTATGGGGTAAAAATTAAATACCAAGTTTTTGGGTACAAAGGAATTTGTCATGTTTTGAGAGACCTACAGGTAAAAAACCATTCCCCCCCCCTAAATCATCTATAATATTTTTTTTCGAAACTGGCTCGTAATCCTTATCCAAGCACATACCACACCTACACACAAAACACGACACACACAGTAGGCCCATGAATTTGCCCTGAAAACATTAATTTATGGCCACTTTGCCTCTTGATGTTTGAACCATGCGCTCTCCACAGGAGCGCAAGTGCCATACTAACCAAGTTACTGCTGATTGGTAATATTTTATTTATTAAATGGGTTTACCAGTCTCATTATCTGTAGTAAAAGCACAAGCGAGGGTGAAATCAGCCTTTAATCTAATCATATTTATTTATGGATGGATCAGATTGGATAGGATGGTTAAACTGGCTAAAGCCAAATTGTTTTCTTATCATATCAACACTACTAAAATAGGGGGTTGCCCCTACGGATTACTAAATCCATAGGGGCAGATTTAGTTTGGCCCTACGGACTAATCCGTAGGATCTTAAGGTTGTCCCTACGGTTCTTACATATTAATTTAAGAATATTAAATCGTAAATTGTTGTTTGCCCCTACGGAGCCGCAAACCAAGAACCTACGGATAAGTCCGTAGGGGTATGTAAATAGGGATTTAATTAAAAAGGCACAGATCGATCCCTACGCTGATTATCTTATATTTCTCGAAGTATCGCGCGCGAACCCAAAATCCCCAAATCCTCGTTCCCGCCGATCGTCAAATCTCTCGCCGCCGTTCTCGTCGTCGCCAGCGCAGGCCGTCTCGTCGTCGCCACCGCCTGGTTCTTCCTCGTCGCCGTTTTCGTCGTCGCCTCCGTTTCGTCGTCGCCACCGATCGATCGTCTCCTTTACTGCACAGGTTAGGAAATCTTCAATTAAACAAAATTTTGATTATTTTAGGGCTAGGGTTCATGGTTTGGGTACCGATGAGGCATCGGTTGGGTTAGCGTTAGGATTAGGGTTGGGGTTGCGGTTGGGGCTGGGGTTCGGCAGGGGGTTGCGGTTGGGGTTGGGGTTGGGGTTCAGCTGGGGCTGGGGGTGGCGCTGGGGTTAGGGTTAGGGTTAGGGTTGGGGTTGGGGTTTGGCTGGGGCTGGGGCTAGGGTTAGGGTTGGGCTTCTTAAATTTTAGAGTATGATAGGTGTGGTACTAATTTTCCTGGGGAAAAGTGTGTGAGAGCATGGACTGCAGATCAGTTCAAATTAGAGCTGAAAATTGAAAATGTTGCTTGCATTTTGCTCAGGCGTAACTCTTGAACGAATAGATTCTGATGGTGCAGTGCATGTTAAGATACGGACTGTTTTTTTTTGTGGGAAAACTGGTCTCATGGGACGGAGATTTTATTTATGATCTGCTGAGTGCAACTGCATATACAACAGAGACAGCAAAGCTGAATACACTTTCATTTTTAGCAAAAGTAATTAAAAATTTAGAGCTTGGGATTGAACTTCCTTGAATGTAACTCTGATGTATGGTAAATTTGTTATACTTGATTTTGCACCATCTACATTCAATTCGTGTTTATCTTTGTGAGGTTTTACCCGGCGGGTATATCCGATCAGGTTAAATTTGTTAACTCGACAGATAATATTCAGTATGCAGGCTAGTTGAGGATAAGGGTTGCTTCCTGTGTGTCAGGACCGGGTTTCTGATACCAGTTATATTTTATTTAAATACTTCGTATAGTCTATATGACGAGAATATTCAATCGTATGATAACCGATAGAAGCCTTACCCACGACAGCCGAAACACACACACACAACAAGAATACACAACAAACGCATCATTAGAGAGTGATTCAAGATGTTCAAGTTAAAACCGATATATGATACTCGACGATAATATGAAACTTTCATATTCTCATCGATACTCATATATGAAACTAAAAGCGCCACTTAGTCCCCGTCTATCGGTTAACATACGTTCGATATTCGTCGTGACATAGAACTATACGAAGGTTGTTCAATATCGGACGGTATAGCTCGATGCTAACAATCGTCGTATAGTCTATGTGACGAGAAGATTCAATCGTATGATAATCGATAGATTTGTCCCGTGTGGACAAGTTAAGAATGTATAAAGCAAACACCTTCATTCACTTGTGTTTTCATCCGTTTCGAGATATTTCGTCGGTACCTTTCTGCTGGTTCTCCGTGTATAAAGATAGATTAGATATTCATTTCAACGTTGTTTCATAGCTTTGAAATGATTATTTATTTTATTACAGTGTACTCGGAGAACAGCGGGGAGGTGCTGCCGAAATTTACTCGAAACGGTTGAAAGCACAAGCGAATGGGTGTTCGCTCTATACATTCTTAATGGGATAGAAGCCTTACCCCCGACAGCCGAAACACACACACAACAAGAATACACAAAAAACGCATCATTAGAGAGTGATTCAAGATGTTCAAGTTAAAACTAATATATGATACTCGATGATAATATGAAACTTTCATATTCTCATCGATACTCATATATGAAACTAAAAGCGCCACTTAGTCCCCGTCTATCGGTTAACATACGTTCGATGTTCGTCGTGACATAGAACTATACGAAGGTTGTTAAATATCGGACAGTATAGCTCGGTACTAACAACCGTCGTATAGTCTATGCGACGAGAAGATTCAATCGTATGATAACCGATAGATTTGTCCCGTGTGGACAAGTTAGGAATGTATAAAGCAAACACCTTCATTCACCTGTGTTTTCATCCGTTTCGAGATATTTCGTCGGTACCTTTCCGCTGGTTCTCCGTGTACAAAGATAGATTAGATGTTCATTTCAACGTTATTTCACAGCTTTGAAATGATTATCTATTCTATTACAGTGTACTCGGAGAACAGCGGGGAGGTGCTGCCGAAATTTACTCGAAACGGTTGAAAGCACAAGTGAATGGGTGTTCGCTCTATACATTCTTAATGGGATAGAAGCCTTACCCCCGACAGCCGAAATACACACATACAACAAGAATACACAACAAACGCATCATTAGAGAGTGATTCAAGATGTTCAAGTTAAAACCAATATATGATACTCGATGATAATATGAAACTTTCATATTTTCATCGATACTCATATATGAAACTAAAAGCTCCACTTAGTCCCCGTCTATCGGTTAACATACGTTCGATAATTTATTCTTTTCAACGACAAATGCACACACAAAGCATATACACGGATTTTCTCCTTTGTCAGTAACTATCCTGTTCTTAGATTTCTCAATATAGTCACCATAACCTACAATTTATATGTTATACAGTCTAACATGGCCCATGAGTACGCCAGAGTTAAGGACTGGATGTATGTGGATTGGCAACAACTTATGCAACCTAAGTTTGTCGCAGGAGTTGCTGCTTTTATTGAATTTGCACGCGCACATAATAAGATCGTGATAGAGAAAATTCTCTGCCCATGCGATAGATGTGGTAATAAGTACTGGCAGAAGGTAGAATTGGCAGAGCTTCATATCGTAAAATATGGGTTTACTAGACTTTATACAACTTGGAAATATCACGAGGAAGGAGAAGAACGCAGTAATGCGGCAGAAGAAGAATGAGAACACGATAATGCGGCAGCAGAAGAAGGAGAAGACGGTAATGCGGCAGAAGAAGAAGACGGTAATTTATTTCCATCAGAAGAAATGGAGGATATGGTAGAGGCTGCCCTAGGTGAATCTATTCGTACCGAAGATGACATTCCTTCCGGTCAAGGACCGCGTGCGGATAAATATGAAAATTTCATGAATGAAGCTAGAAAACTAATTTATGAGAATGCAAAGTATTCCACCCTCTCATGGTTCGCCCAACTTTTCCAGATTAAGTGCCTAAATGGATGGAGCAACAAGTCATTCACAATGCTTCTTTCGTTCTTGAAAGATTCTATGCCCCCGGGAAATAACGTGCCCGACAGCTGGTACGGAGCCCAGAAGATGATGTCTGATTTGGGTCTAAAGTGCGAGAAAATTCAAGCATGTCCTAAAAATTGCGTGTTGTACCGAAAAGAGAATTCAGCTTTGAAAGAGTGTCCAACATACGGAGAGGCCAGATATAAGCCGAAAGATTCTGATAAGAAGCCTGATATAGCTGTCAAGATAGCACGATACTTTCCCATAACACAGAGGCTGATATACCTGTCAAGATAGGACGATACTTTCCCATAACACAGAGGCTACAGAGGCTATTCAGGTGCAAGAAAACAGCTGAGGCAATGATTTGGCATCACCGTGCTCCTCCAAGTGAAGATGGAAAAATGAATCATCTAAGTGATTCACCGGCATGGAAGGATTTCGATAGGAGGCACGCAATATTCAGTTTGCAAACAAGACTTAATTTCAAGTTAATGCCATATACTTTAGTAACTTTTTTCTCAAAATTGCCATATAAATTTCTTACACGATGCAAAACGCTCACAAACTTTTCTTCTACCAAAAAACTTTTAATGCGGTTAACATGAGATTGACGAAAAGATATAACTATTGAAATACCCAACATAAACTATTAAAAACAATCAACTTTTCTTTCTTTAAAATAAAGCACAGTCAAAAGATAATTTTTTGCTAGAAAACACAATATTCTTCACACAATAATCATCATATCAACTTGAAACTTAACCAAGCTTACTTAAATTGTAATTTGGAAGGCAATTATTACAAAAATAAATTGTTAAAATTTTACATTACCTTGTGATCTCTTGCATTGAGATGCTCTTAAACACACATAAATACAAAGTGAATAGACAAAAAGATATATTTTAACTACAAAATCAAGTACAATCAATCAACCCTCAAAGCTTTTTAAATAACAAAAAGAAGTAACAAATACTTTTTCTATCCTCTTACATCATATCATTTCTCTACCAAAAGCAATAAAAACCAGCATAGCACAGCATAGATATGATGTGTATATGGATAAAAAAGTTTCCGGTTACAAAAATATTTACATTATAGCCACAACCACCTGACCCATGCTCGGAGACACCGATTCGGTGAATAGCGGCCGTCTTGAAAGCCGCAAAATCCGTTCATCACCGCTGCAACGGCAGCAACCCTACAATGGTACAAACCGGACAGCTAGAATGCGAATAAAGCTGCATATCAATGCAAGGAGCATGGTACAAATGTTTGCACTGCGGCAGCTGTCGCACTTCTTCTCCCTCAGTAAAACCCGTCAAACAAACCAAACACTCCGTATTGTACGCCTTATCTTTTTTATACTTTGACACTGGAATTAGCTCGAATCAACGACGGATTGCGGTTTTCGAAACAGCCGTCTATAATTTTGAAAATAATTTGTACAAGAGAAGCAGCAGGCGAAGGCAACGATCGATGTTTGAGACTATGAACTGATGGCAATTGTTGCTACGGTTATTACGAAATAGTTGTAATCTGCGGAGGTAGTGCTTTGGTGTTGCGGCGGAGATGGAGATGCCATTAAAGATTAATAGAATTGAAAGGGCAAATTATAAGTGAAAGGTTTGTTTATAGGAGATTGTATACATATTTTGAAGATGGGAATAAAAATGACAATAGAAGAGTCTTGGAATGGTTGCTACGGAGTTTGTAATTTAATTAAGGTGTTGTTTAATGAAGAGTGAGGGTTAAGTACATGAAAATAGTGTGTGATTGGTATGATGGGACTGATTTTTTGTGATTATTTTGAGTTAATCACAAGGTTTGTGAAAGGTTGAGCGCAAAGCACATTGTTTTGGCTTGGCACGAGGGTTTGGAATTTGATGCTTTAATTTAAATATATAATTTTATGTGTGGTCATGTTACATTTCGCATTTGGCTTTATCTGTATCGGAAAAGATCAACATAGTTTCATGTACCGTGTATCATCGGTGTTTTCTTTTTATAATCTTTTTGCCCAAAATCTACAAAAATCTGGAGGGTGCAATTGGTTTCATGGTAATCGTAGAATCTTGACCCATAATAATTCATTAGCAATTTGTTTGTTTATATCGATCAGCTGATCCCATTTTGACATAGATTTGTGTCATATTTTATGAATACAGTCTTGTCATATTCATCCAGCTTATGTTACGAAAATCTACTGAACACCCGGCATGGCCCTAAGCAAAACACAAACGATATTCGCGCAAGGGAAAACCAAGTCGTCGGAGATCGAAAAATAAAGAAAAGAATCCATAAGCAACTATTACGCAATCGCAAAATAGAGAAAATCATATCAAAGAGCAACGACACAAGTTGTACGCAGGTTCGGTGCGTAAGTGCACCTAGTTCTATCTTCGCTGATGAGATTTTCCACTAATCAAGTATTAAACGAGATTACAAGCTTACCCAAGCCGTCCAAATACAATATCACCCCTTTCTCTCAAACTCTTAGCCACCCATTTTGATGGATACAAAATACTAGACACATTAAAACCCTAACCAAACATAGCTATTTATAGTCTAGAGATTAGTTGAGCAAGAATTAACTTCATTAGGTTGCAAGCAGCTAAGAAAACCCGACCCGAACAGCCGCTGCAAACCGCCTCCTCGCTGAGCCATCGCCACGAGGTGAAATCCAATGAGTAGCCGCCACATCAGCGCCCTTTCTTGCCTTGCCACCAACCACATGCTGCCGCGTGCCCATATTCCCACGAGAATCATCTTGCTCCCGACCTGTAGCACATGAGAAACACATGCTCATGCTGCTGCTGCTTCTTGTTGGAACTGCATATGATGGGCTTGGGCCTTATTTTTCATGGGTTACAGCTGCTTCATTTTCTTGAGCTTAATCGTGAGCATGAAACCAACTGTGGATTTTGCAACAATAATCAACAGCTCTATTATTAGGGCAATTAATGATCTTTTTATCAATTTTGTTGTCCCCTATAGACAAATATAATACGTTCATATTATGCAATATATATCGAATTAAGTTGATACTAGCATTGTACCCCCGCGCATGAATGTATTGGAAATTAAGTTGCCTTAAGGGTTGTTTATCATCAATGGTAGCTAAATTGAATTGGGCTATTATGCTTACATTCATATATATTTGTATAGATTTTGCCTAAAAGATTTAATCATGCGCGATGAACAGAATTTACGAATAATCCTTAATATATATATATATATATATATATATATATATATATATATATATATATATGAGATTAATGGACGAAAGAGGCCATAGGAGGGGATTTCCTCCTATGGCGTGGAAAAAATACAACCTCCACCATTTTTTCCGACGATCGGCACCCATCATCATCATCGTTATCGTTATCATCTAAGATGTGCGTACACCAAATTTCATGTGATTCCACAACCTTTTCACCGTTGATTTAGTGGGTTCAAAATTAACGGTTTACCGAAAATAGAACTTTTTACATTGCTAAATCAATGGTGAAAAAGTTGTAGAATCACATGAAATTTGGTGTACCCACATCTTAGATGATAACGATGAAGATGATGGGGGCCGATCGTCGAAAAAATTGGTGGAGGTTGTATTTTTTCCATGCCATAGGAGGAAATTTCCTCCTATGGCCTCTTTTCTCCGTTATTCTCTCTTTATACACACACACACACACACAGAGAGAGAGAGAGAGAGAATAATGGAGGAAAGATGCCATAGAAGGGAATTTCCTTCCATGGCATCGAAAAAACACTCTCCGTCGTTTTTTCCGATGATCGGAACACATCATCTTCATCGTTATCATCTAAAATATGGGTATACCAAATTTCATGTGATTCTACAACTTTTTCACCGTTGAATTAGTGGGTTCAAAATTAACGGTTTACCGACAATAGAACTTTTTACATTGCTAAATCAACGGTGAAAAAGTTGTAGAATCACATGGAATTTGGTGTACCCACATCTTAGATGATAACGATGAAGATTATGCATTCCGATCGTCGGAAAAAACGACGGAGAATGTGTTTTTTCGACGCTATAGGAGGAAATTCCCTCATATGGCCTCTTTCCTCCATTATTATCATATATATATATGAGAATAATGGAAGAAAAGGGTTCTAAGAGGCTTTTTGTTTTAAGTGGCGGCAAAAAATACGCCCTCCACCATTTTATTCAACGATCGAAATCTTCCACTGTGATATCCATCCTCTAATTTGTCGATACATCAAATTTCATATGATCACAATACTATTTCACCGTTGATTTTGTGGGTGCAAAATTAACGGTTTACCGACAATAGAGTTTTTTACATTGCTAAATCAACGTTGAAATTGTGTTTTAATCATATGAAATTTGGTGTATCGACAAATTAGAAAATGAATATCAAGTTGGAAAATACCGATCGTCGAATAAAATGATGGAGGGCGTACTTTTCGCCGCCGTCTGATACAAAATGCCTCCTAGGGCCTCTTTTCTCCCCCCCAACACCACACACACACACATATATATATATATTTCCATGTTTTTTATTTGCAATGAACAAAGTTGATGATATTATTTAAGAAAAACAGAGTCATGTTGTATTTATTCAAAAAACGGTTCGTGATTTTTATTTCCAACAAACAAAGTCCATGGTATTTATCCAAAAAATGAGGGATCCATGGTATACAATAGAGTCCACGGTGTTTATTGAAAACCTTGACAATAATGATTTGTAAAGAACAAAGTCTATGGTATCCATCTGAAAAATGATTAAAGATCATAGTACTTATTCGTAAAGGGCAAAGTTTGTGGCATTTATCTGAAAAATGGTAAAAGGCCATGGTATTTATTTGTAACAAAATCCATGATTTATATGAAAAACAATAAAAGGTCGTGGTATTTATTTGCAACAAAATCCGTGGTATTTATCTGAAAAGCATTGAATGTGCATGATCTTTTATTTAACAAACAAAGTTCATGATATTTATTTGAAAAACATTGAAATTCATGGTATTTTAGTGAAAATCTATTTGGGTGTTGAATTGATGGGAAAACCGTAAATAAAGTGAAGTTATGCATAAGTGAGAGATTTAGATTTTATCCTTTTACATCACAAAAATAGTAATTTTGTTAATTGCCATCTTTAATTGAACAGAACTGGATTAGTGCTTTCCCGCTGATCCTTCTAACTCTACAGCTCGTCGATAAAATGCTGGATTTTAAGAGAAATGAGACTTTAGAAAAGAGAACCTTTCTTAATTGGTACTCGGGAAAGTGTAGTTTACTTGCTGACTTGTTAGAGTTTCAATTTGCTTTTGACCATCAAATTAAATATGAATAACACATCCTCCTCTCTTTGAAACAAGGGGCGCTTCCGGTTCTGTGCGTGGTTAACATGGAAGGTTTTCCCTCTACGGAGGCTCTGGTTGATCATATTATAGAGGAAGATCATTGTGCAAGTGAAAGTAATACTCTATGTTTAGTAACCTACAAAATTGTAAAATGTTAACGACTGATCTGATCGGTGTAAAAAAGATCCTAACAATATAAAGGACAGGAAGAGAGCCAGCTAACTGAAAGGTGCTAGCCCCTCTAAAAACGAGACTCATCAATGCTTAACACATGCAAGTCGAATGTTGTTTTCGGGGAGCTGGTAATCTACAATAAGAAAAGAGGCTCCTAGAGAAACTTGTGGCTCAACCTTATCCCAGTTTTGCCGAGGGAGAAACTCCTTTTTTTTTTACCTTGAATTGCTCAAAATACACGGAATTTTTTAGTTTTTGTGGAGGATTATATCCAATAACAGGAGGTCTATATCTATGCGATATTGCTTATCTACTCGTGCCGGATGAGCGCGCTAGCACGAAAGCCTTGCTTGGTTAGGGTTGATGTCCAAAAACATCGGGTTTCATGAAAGGTTCACGTAAAGAACTCATCGTTCACTCGTAAACTAGTGTTTCAGCCCAAAAACACGGGGTTTCATGAAATTAACGACTTCTTCCACTCATCCCCTTCGTCAGCTGATCTGGACTGGTCCCTTATATGCGTGCAAAAGCATGATGATTCTATGTAAAGTCGTGTGCCTGACAAATGTCATATCGTCAATGTCTTACCCGACACAAGTACTTAAAGCGATTTTTACAGGACCAAATGCCTTTTTAGTTAGTCAAGGGTGTCTTCACAAAAAGGCAATGCTCGGGAGGGCTTGTACTCTCAAGCGCCGAGGGCTTAGTTACCAACTCAAAGAATAATAGTGTATAGTCTTGTGAAGCCCACCTTCAATTTCATCTATAAGATGTCTCTCTCATACAATTCGAAACCTTTTCAATGTCTTTTTCTTAAATATATAGAAAGAGTAGAGCGGCGTCAAGGGCATCTATAAGGGAAGCAAGCTCAGAACCAGCCCATAATATAAGTGAAAGACTTTTCACTGGGGACTTCGAGGGTCGGGATCTCTCTCATTAGTTGGACGTAACTTAACCTTATTGCAATGAATAGCGAGCCATCACTTATTTTCTGATGGATTTTTGAGACTGTTGATTGATTCATTGATCCCATAGTCTCTGGCATGGATATGAACTCAGCTTCTGGACCGGGCTCCATCGACTCATGGAAGGTCGTCGGTTTGGCATCACTCTCATTTTCTACCACTTAGAACCTTCCACAACTCTAAGTGAACTACCGAAAGTATATACTCGCACAGCTGTCAATCAAGAAATTCTTTGTCTGCTTTTCTGCCAATATTGAGAAGCTAGTGGACTCATCTTTCATTTTTTTCTGATGCTGTTCACTAGCCGGTCTTTTCCAAAAATGACTACTGGATGGAATGAAACCATTGAGATAATTGGAGGTGCTTGAGAAGTGTTAGTGGGTTTCAAAGCAGACATTGGGGTAACGGTCCCAGAAGCTTGAGTTCCACCAACAAGAGATTGTGAAGAAGGAGCCAATGGAGTCCAAGCAATTGGAACAATAATAATCCCAGGAACCACGGTGACAAAAATGCTGCATGCCCTTGAGTACGGGGGCTGCTGCAACTTATTTGCGGAAGAGGAGGCTACACACCGTCTTCAGCATAACTGTGAAATGATGAGGATGTCCACTTCCCTATTCTCGCTACTGAGATAAAACCTTTTGGCCTTTAGAAGGAACCTTTCATGGCTTGAGATGTCTTATAATCATGTATGCAAGTTGTGGCCAAGACCATGATAGTCTTCTTATGCTCTCAAATACCCATGCGAAGAGCATTGTTAGTTTGATGTTGAACATGCAAGCCCTTGAAGTTCTCGGCAGGACCCTGTTGGGGTAAAATTTACACCCCGGTTGACCAAGTCAAAATCCAAGTCAACCCCAAGCCAAGTGGGCCCAAGCCCAGATCCAGTGGGCCCATGCCCGGGTCGAGTCCGAACATGAAGCGGCCGGCCTCCCTATGCCAAGTTAAAAATTTTGTAATGAGCAATTTTGTTGTATTTATTTTATTTTTGGATAAATGTAAGAAAATAGGCATAAAGCCAAATTTCTGTAAAGCCCATGGCTTATGTGCAAAAAGAAATGGCACATGAGCCATGGGATAGGCAAAGTGCCATTTTGTGAAGCCCAAGGGGCTATGTGCAAAGTGTATGGCTTATAAAGGCAAAGATAATGAAAATATCTAACAACTTTTCTCTCTCTAAAAAAAAAGTCTTAGAGCTGAGCTCTTTTCTTCCATCTTCAAGGTTCTAAACCTTTTCATTTTCTTTTGAATTTAAGTCAAGAGTTTTACTCTCTCTTTCCCAAAACTAAGTAGTTTTCCACCACAAAACCCACAAAGGGGAACTCAGATCTCCCATCAGATCTAAAAAAAGGAGTGATTTTTAAAATCTCCTGCTTCTTGATCTTCAAGATCCGGCCAAGCGATAGGAGGAAGAAGAAGAACATCTTTCACTAAATCCCCCCCAAAAAAAAGAAGAAGAAGAACACTTAGGAGTCCAACTCCTCTTCGATTTCTCATCAGAGAAATCTTTTTAGGCTAAAAGCCTCTTTTCCCGCCGGCGCTCAAGCGCAGAGCGCCCACGTGCCGACACGTGGCGCGCTTGCGCTCGAGCGCAAGCGCTCGAGCGCAAGTCGCCCTCGTGCCGACACGTGGCGCTCTTGCGCTCAAGCGCAAGCGCCCGAGCGCAAGTCGCCCTCGTGCCGACACGTGGCGCGCTTGCGCTCAAGCACAAGCGCCCGAGCGCAAGTCGCCCTGGTGTCGACACGTGGCGCGCTTGCGCTCCAGCGCAAGCGCCCGAGCGCAAGTCACCCTGGTGTCGACACGTGGCGCGCTTGCGCTCCAGCGCAAGCGCTCGAGCGCAAGTTGCCCTCGTGCCGACACGTGGCGCGCTTGCGCTCAAGCGCAAGCGCTCGAGCGCAAGTCGCCTACGTGCCGATACGTGGCGCGTTGCGCTCCAGCACTCTGCGCTCGAGCGCAAAGCGCCCACGTACCGACACGTGGCGCGCTCGCGCTCAAGCGCCTAGGCGCTGGCCCCACGCATCCTTTGGATGTCTTTTTCCTCTTTACTTATATATACATGTATATATATACATATGTATACAAATGTACACATACACATACTCCGCCACTCTCTCCCCCTCAAAAAAATTTTCGGGCCGGGGCGCTGCCCCGAACCCCGCAAGGGGGCTGCTAGCCCCCTTGACCCCCAGCCCGCTATCCGGGTAGCGGGACCCCCGTAAAAACTCTGCGTGGCTCCCGATATACCCAAAACCCCCTTTTTCAAACAAAACACACGCACACCGCACATTGAGTTCGCATGACCAGTTTAACCCATTAATCGGAGGTTCCCTCGCCCCAAAGGCGAGGGGTAATTAACGGCAGCTTAGTCCGCGGCTGCCGGAGATTCGGATCCCCATAATCATTAAACCCCAGCCTACCCTAGGCAGGGGGAATCTGTAATACGCCTGACAAGCGTGCGCGTATTCCCATCTCAATGGGGTGACGAAAAACACCCTACAGACCCCATTACTCGTCGTATTTGGTTTGGTATTACTATCGCATATGACTTTGAGAGTCATGATGATATTACTTAGGAACGTCTTTATCAGAATATTTTTGCTTCTCACTTTGGGTAGTTAGCAATAATCTTTCTGTGGATGTCCAGAAATCTGTTTCATGTAGCTTGGCAAGGAAATTTTTAGTCATGGATACAGGACCCTTTACATGTAAGACCTATTGCTCATGCAATTTAGGATCCTCATTTTGGTCAACCAACTGAAGAAGCCTTAGAGAATCTATTGATGCCATCTATTTGTCATGAACCAGAACATCTCGAGTAGCTCACACCACTGTAAGAGGCGAGGGAGTTCAATGAGCGGTCCGAAATCTTAGCATCCGGATTACTCCCTTGATTCCCCCTAAACTGCCCTGGTTCAGGTCCCGATTAAAGGTTATTAATTACTGGACCCTATCTATTCCGATTAGCCCTGTATAGTGCTACCGTAAGCCACGATCCAAACATAACTCCTTTTCTAAAAGGATTAGAAGCAGTCTTGTACATTCATGCTTTGAATCGCTCAACGAAGACAGAAGACTAGGCAGGATAAGATGTGGTTGTGGCCTCCTTTCTTTTTGGTAGAGAATGTTGACATACCCGATTGACTGAGAACTCTTATTCTAACAATGATTGGACCTATTTATTTCTCAATGTCCCGCTCCAAGATTTCACATTAAAGGTCCCTGTCGGGCCCCCACCTTTAGAGCGAGAGAACCTTCAAATGACGGGTCAAACTAGTCATGCGAACTCAATGTGCAGTGTAGATATGTATATCTTAAGGGGTTTTGGATATATCGGGAGCCTCGCAGAGTTTACGGGGGTCCCGCTACCCAGATAGCGGGCTGGAGGTAAAGGAGGCTAGCAGCCCCCTTACGGGGTGCGGGGCAGCACCCCGTTAGAAAGTTTTTCTAACGGGGATAATGTTTTGGAGTGTGTGTGTATGAAAAAAGGAAGAATAGCATCCAAAGGACGCGTGGATGCCAGCGCCTCACGTGTCTAGCATGCGGGCACTGGGCACCGCGCCCCACGTGCCTAGCATGCGGGTGCTAGGCGCCGGCGCTCCATGTGCCTGGCATGCGGGCGCTGGGTGTCAGCAGGAAAAAGGGACTTGGTCCCTGCACTGGGAGCTGTGCTCCCGATTTGACTTCTGGAGTTAAACTCTTGAAAAGAGATTTAAATTATGGAGTTAAACTCCAGCAGATCTTGAATGGAGTTAAACTCCCAGAAATATTTATAAAATATTGAAGGGGACCCCCTTCTTCTCTCCTTTAGCCTTGGATTTTTCCCAAAGTGGAATTTTTGGAGGCGAGTCTCCCTCTTCTTCCTCTCAGTTGGTCGGATCTTGGAGAAAAATGGTGGGATTTAAAAATCTCCCATTTTTGAGATCTGATAGAAGATCTGAGCTCCTCTTTGTGGATTTTATGTTGAAAAACTATCTAATTTTAGAAAAGGAAGAGTAAAACTCTTGATTTAATTGAAAAGAGGAAGAAGGTTTAGAACATTGAGGAAGGAGAAAGAGACACAAAAACCCTTGATTTTGAGGGGAATGAAAAGTCCTCCTTTATTTCATTATCATGTTGCTTTATATAGGCTTACAAATTTACATATAGCCCATTGGATTTTACAAAATGGCATTTTTCCCATCCCATGCCTCATGTACTCATTTTTTTTGCAGATGAGTCATGGGCTTTACAAAAATTTGGCTTTATGCCCATTTTCCTTTCATTCATGTATAAAAAATTATATCAAAATTATTTATTACATGATTTCATTTTAGCATGAGGGAGGCCGGCCGTGGGGCTCGACTTAAGCATGGATCCACTTGATCTGGGCTTGGGCCCGCTTATTTGGGGTTGACTTTGATTTTGACTTGGTCAACCGAGGTGTAATTTTCGATCCCAACAAAGTGCCCCATCAATAAATGCACACTGCACATGAGTTGTGTGCATGAAATTGATGGATCTTGGAATTTGACTTCAAGGTGAAACATCCTTCCGGGGGCGGAGTATCATTCCGGGAGCATAATTCCGGGGATCGAAGCATAATTCCGATTTGCGGAGCATGATTCAGGAGGTCAGAGCATAATTCCGGAGAGCAGGGCATAATTCCGAGATTGGAGCATAATTCCGAGATCGGAGCATGATTCCACGGATCAGAGCATCATTCCGAAGAGCGGAGCATGATTATGTAGAGCGAAGCATGATTCCGAAGAGCGGAGCATGATTCCGAAGATCGGAGCATAATTCCGAAGAGCGGAGCATGATTCCAAGGGGTCGGAGCATAATTCCGATGAGCGGAGCATAATTCGGGGGACCGGAGCATAATTCCAGAGTGCGGCAGACATTTTGACCGAAGCATAATTTCGATGCTGAGGTTGATTCCCAGGAGAAGCATAATTCCGACAGGGAAGGAAGATACTCCGAGGCGAAGCATGATTTCGACACGGGGTACGTTCTGAGACGAAGCATGATTTCATCACAGAGCTTGTTGGTTGACTTGATTTCGAGATGGAGCATAATTCCGATGGGGAGGTCATTGGTTGACTTGATTCTAAGGCGGAGTATAATTTCGACAGGGAAGGCAGATACACCGAGACGAAGCATGATTTCGACATGGGGTACACTCTGAGACAAAGCATGATTCCAACGCAGAGCTTGTTGGTCGACTTGATTCCAAGACGGAGCTTAATTCCGACGGGGAGGTCGTGGGTTGACTTGATTCCGAGTCGGAGCATAATTCCAACGGGGAGGTCATTGGTTGACATGATTCCGAGTCGAAGTATAATTCTGATAGGGAGGTCGCTAGTTGACTTGATTCTGAGTCGAAGCATAATTCTGACAGGGAGGTCACTTGTTGACTTGATTCCGAATCGAAGCATAATTCCGACAGGGAGGTCGCTGGTTGACTTGTCCCCGGCATGGAGTGTCGCTGGTCGACTTGTCCCCGGTATGGAGTGTCGCTGGCTGTTCGACTTGTCCCCGGCATGGAGTGTCGCTAGTCGACTTTTCCCCGGCATGGAGTGTCGCTGGATGCTCGACTTGTCCCCGGCACGTGTTGCTGGCTGTTTGACTTGACCCGGTACGGAGTGTTGCTGGTCGACTGGTCCCGGTATGGAGTGTCGCTGGTTGTTTGACTTGCCCCCGGCACGGAGTGTCGCTGGTCGACTTGTCCCCGGTACGGAGTGTCGCTGGTTGTTCAATTTTCCCCCGGCACAGAGTGCTGCTGGTCGACTTGTCCCCGGTATGTAGTGTTGCTGGTTGTTCGACTTGTCCCCGGCACGGAGTGTCTCTAGTCGACTTGTCCCCGGCACGGAGTGTCTCTGGTTGACCTGATTCCGAGGTGGAGCATGATTCCGACAAGGAGGTCACTGGCCGACTTGTCCCCGGCACGGAGTGTCGCTGGTCGACTTGTCCTTGGCACGGAGTGTCGCTGGCTGTTCGACTTGTTCCTAGCATGGAGTGTCGCTGGTCAACTTGTCCCCGGCACGGCGTGTCGCTGGTCGACCTGATTCCGAGGCGGAGCATAATTCCGGCAGGGAAGGTAGATATCCTGAGGTGAAGCATGATTTCGACACGGGATACATTCTGGGACGAAGCATGATTCCAACGCAGAGGTTGTTGGTTTGATTTGGGTTGACATCAGTATCGCTACACTGGAATATGGTACCAAGAGAGAATCATCATTTGCCTTGAGTGGATTTGGGGATTTTGGTTTTGGTTTGGCATCAGCACCGCTTATACTGAATATGGTACTAGGAGCGAATCATCATTTTCCATGAGGGGATCTCCCTCATTTCCAGTTTAACGACTTAGGGGTCATCTGTTCCCAGTTTAACGACTTAGAGGTCATCTGTTCCCAGTTTAAAGACTTAGGGGTCTTCTGTTCCCAGTTTAACGACTTAGAGGTCATCTGATCCCAGTTTAACTACTTAGAGGTCATCTGTTCCTAAGACTTAGGGGTCTATTGGATCGGAAGTTTTGAATTTCGGGGTAAGGGTCGGCATCAGCGTTGCTAACACTGAAGCACATATGCCAGGAGCAATTCATCATTTGCCTTTGCCTGTTGGGGAGCTATGGCTTAGGAGACAGGTTTAGGTCCCTATCACCTAAGGCTTTTCAATTTTATGAGCCGTAAGAGTCCCATAAAAGCATTTTCTCCCTACGAGTCGAAAGGATCCCGTAGGTGTATTTTCTCCTTAGGAGTCGTGAGGACCCCCAAGTGTGTTTTTCCTTTGTGAGTCGTAAGGATCCTACAAAGGTGTTTTCTTACGAGTCGAGAGGATCTTGTAAGTTTGTTCTCCTCATGTATCATGAGGACACATGAGTGGGTCTTTCCAAATGGAGCATAATTTCAAAGGCGGAGACCGGCCGCTGGACTGGTGGTTGCGGTAAGGATAGGTGTGATGAGAATTATTTGAGCCCGTGGATTGTATACGGTAGTCAACTTGGGGATCAACCGTAGGGCTGGGAGAATTTTAGGAAATTGGATTTTGGTTGGCGTCTGCATCGCTGCACTGGAATATGGTACCAGGAGCGACTCATCATTCGCCGTTTTGGGATTTGGAATTTGGTTGGCGTCTGCATCGCTACACTGGAATATGGTACCAGGAGCGACTTATCATTCGCCGTTGGGAATTTAGGGATTTGGTTGGCACCTGCATTGCTGCACTGGAATATGGTACCGGGAGCGACTCATCATTCGCAATTTGGAAGGCTTTTTTTTACCGCGATTGCTCTATCATTTCAGCTTTTCTTATCGCGAAGGTCACGATTGCCCTATCATTTCGGCTATTTATTCGCGGTTGCCCTATCATTTTGGCTTTATTTTCTTATTTATTTTACTCTCTGATTTTTATTGCGAGTTGCCCCATCATTTTGGCTTTTCCTTTTTCCCCCCTTTTATTTACACTTTTTTTTAATTTACACGACGAAGGGGTCGTTTGTTCCCAGTTTAATGACGTGGTGGTCAGCTCCTTTCATGGAAAGGCAGATGTTTGAGAGAATCAGGTTCCCGAAGAACTTTGGTCTCCGTTTGTATAAAATTGGCAGTCCCAGCTTGACTGTTTGCTAACACGCCTTTAGACAGCTCTATCTCTCCTGCCTTATATTGTTTTTCGACCTAATTTTTGAAAACGAAGCAGTCCTCAATAGCATGACTTATCACTCTGTGATAGGGGCAATATTTAGGGTCGTTGGTCATATTCGCTTCTTGCGATCTTTTTGATTTTGGCAATTGTAGACCGTTTCTTAGGGCGACTTTGAATATTTTATAGACTTTATCCCTTCTGAAGGAATAGACCTTATCTACCTTCTCTTTTAGTGGAGATTCTCCTCCCTATTCGAACACTGGCTTTTGAGGCTAGTTGGCATTAGGCCTGCTCATCCGTCGCTTATTTCGGTTAGCCGAAGTGTTAAAAGATTCAGTATCGTCGGAATTTCTGCCTTTCCGATTATCGTCCTTTCGTTTTCTCCAGGACCTACTGTTATTTTGGGAATCAAAGGAAGACTCCTGCTTTGAGCGCTCCAACATCTGGACTTTGTTCACCGCAGGAAGCCGGGAAGACTGGACGTCTTGCCTGAATTCGGGGGCAGATGCTAATTGGTGCTATCCGTCCACCTCTTCGAAGATGCCAAGTTGATTTATGGCACAGTGTATCGAAGGTTTAAACAAATGCGGCCGATGTAGCAGACTTCGTCAGATTCCCCCTCGTCTAAGGGGTTTATTGATTGTGGGGACGCTCTTCCCTGCAGGCGCAAGCCCCTGCAGTTAATTACGCTACCGCATCGCGGTAACAACTTTCTCTTTCTCCAGATGGTCACTTCGTGTCGTGGGTGTTTGTTTTGTGTTCGGTTGCCCGTGGATTGTATACAGAGACTAATTTGTGTTGTCTCCCCTAGGACGTGGATTAGTCCAAATCCGTATTTTCTTAGATTTGGGTTTGGGGTTTTGGTTTAAGGATACGTTAGTTTCATTTTTAGACTAAGATCAACTTTAACGTTTGTTAAGGACACGCTAGTCTAATTTCCAGACTAAGATTAACTTAACAGGATCATTTAGATCCAACAAAAGAGCATTTGGACTCTATTGTTTAGTTTAGAGACATTGCGGTCGATTACCAGTTTAAGGACATGGTGGTCCATTGTAGTCCGTGGAATGTATGGCTGTCGGGACCCGTCACCTCTCTGAAGACGTTGAAGGATTACAACGACAAATATCAGAGGAGTTCAGAGATGTACCCGTGAACCAATGTTGGTTGGGAAATCTATAGTCCAATTTGGAACTAAAGTCTGTTTGAAGGTTTATGAGCATATGGGCTCAGTTGATATGAGTTGAACATTTTATTGTTCTTGCTGTTAAGCCTTTATTTGGGCTCGACCCTTTTATTAATGCATAGCATTGGGCTCTGTAATTAAATGCATAGCATTTACATTTGGCCTGTTAGACCTTTACTTGGGCTCTGCCCTTTTTAAATAATGCATAGCATTTATATTTGGCCTGCTAGGCCTTTACTTGGGCTCTGCCCTTTTAAATAATGCATGGCATTTATAGTTGTCTGATAGTACGCCACGTGGCTTGTCAGGCGCTTTGCGCCAATTAAAGAGCACAATGCGCTAGCGCATGCGAAAGTGACACGTGTCACGCTCTGCGCTAAGCGCAAGTCTGTTAGCGTAGTGCGCTGCGCCAGTAAATGACACGTGGCACGCTCTGGTGCAGTGCGCCACTCCAAGAGCACAATGCACTATTTTAGAAGCGCAAAGCGCAGATTGTTCTGAGGTTGACACGTGGCGCATTCTGGCGCAGTGTGCAAGGGCACAATTCAAAAGTGCAGGGCACAATTCAAAAGTGCAAGGCACTGTCCAATAGCGCAGAGCGCATCTTGATCCAATTAAGATCAAAGAACAAATTGTTTGTTCTCTCAAAAGAGGTTCTACCTCAAGATTCAAGAACCAATGGTTCTTACTCTCATCAAAAGGCTGTGCCTTTATATAGATCAAATGATCTGTGAATGAAGTAAATTACTTCTTTTTATCTTTTATGATTGGATCTTTTTGATCTTTTTCTTTTTATTGAAAATCTTGATCTTGTTCTTAGATCTTTGATCTTTTTAGAAGAAAATTCTTCTTTTAGTGAGATGTTTTCACCTCTGTTCTTCGAAGAATTTAATTCTTTACCTTTAAAGATGAAGAAGATGATCTTCTTTCTTCAAAGGCTTGCCTTTCTTCTTTTTGAGATTTTTCTCAAAGTTTCTAGAGGGTTCTCTCTCTTCTGTCTATCTATATCTATCTGTGTGAGACTTGGAGTCTAGGGGCATTTATATAGGGCCAATTGGTTTGTTAAGTTAGTTACAGAGATTTTTCTCTGATTGATCTGGGGACATTTCTCCACCGTTGGATCTTTGATCCTAAGGCCTCTGTTTTACAGAAGACAATCTTCTTATTTTAATAAGATCGGAAAGATCTTTCTAGAATTTTAATTCTGATTAATTTATTATTTAAATCCCAGTGCTGGCGCAATTGGCGCTAGCGCGTCTGTGTTTGACAGGTGGCGCGCAGCGCAGAGCGCAAGAGATCTGAAGCGTTGCTTCATTTTAAAATTTGAATTTTGAAACAGAGCCTTGCTCTGATTGGGGGTGTGCTGCCTTGGGCGCAGCGCTCCTTTCGCTGGCGTGTCTGCTTTTGACACGTGGCGCGCTGTGCGCAGCGCAAGAAATCTGAAGCGTTGCTTAAATTTTTGAATTTTGAAATTCAAACAGAGCTTTGCTCTGATTGGGGGAAACAAATTCCCCCCCACCGTTGCGCTCACGTGGCGCACACGTGAGTGCAGCGGTGGCAACATCTGATCCATTGGATCGACTCAGAAGTTGAGGAGGCGCTTCAGCGCCTATAAATAGGACCCTTGGTCCTCCTCAGATGATTATCATCTTCCCAAGATTTTTATTTTCAGTGCCTTGCTCTCATTTTCAAGAACTTCAAGAGTTAAAACTCTAGAACATTTTAGGTAAAAATTAAATTAAATTAATTTTAATTAACAGTGCCTTGCTCTCATAGATCTTTTGATCTGAAGAAAACCCCTTTGGGGTTTCATAAACAGAGCTTTGCTCACAAGAACACATAGATCTAAAGAGATTTTGTTTCAGGGTTTCTTAACCCATGAACAGAGTTTTGCTCATGGACAAAATATAGATCTTTTGATCTTTTGATGAAGAACTCTTAAGAGTTTTTTCATGGATCTTTAAGATCCCAGAACTTTAATTCTTAGGAATTAATTTTTCTTTGATGGATTTTTCCATCATTATTACAGAGCTAGGCTCTTTAAGGAATTTTATTCCCTTGTGACCAGAGTTTGACAAGTGTCACTCTGTGACAGAGCTTTGCTCTGAAAGGGAAATTTTCTCCTTGTCTCAAGGGTTTTCTCATTTAATGAGAATATTCTTTGAGGATTTCCTCATTAATTGACAGTCTCATCTAATGATGAGACTGTCTTATTAACTGATGCATTGTCATCTGGATTTTGTGGGTCCTCCTTTGGTCCCCTCTCCACTGTATTGCAGTGTGGTACAAATTTTAAAGTACCAAGCATCAGGCTTTTAAAATTAAATTACGATACTGATGATTGAATTTCGCTTTTTCTTGCAGGCAACATGTCTGCTGACCTTTCATTCCCGTTTTTCCGCTCAGAGGGAGGATTCCCTGAGGCGCCGGTGGACCGGGAGGTTCTTTCTCTCATTAAGGATTACGACCCGGAGTACAAGAACCGTCATCTGTGGGGTAGGTGGTACAGCGAAATCATCAAAGGTCGCCGAAGCTTCTCTTGTGCGGCGCCGTCGGATCCGATCTCGTCGATCTCTTACGCGGATATACCCCCGGTGAACTATGCCGTGGAGGTTGTTAATTGGAATTCGGAGGATCTTCTTCAACCTTCGATTCCTGCGGCTTTCGTGCTTTGGTGAGTCGTCCGAGATCAGCCGCCTGTAGCCGTGGATATTCTGGGGCGACGCATATGCCAGGGTGAGTTGCGCCTTTTGGGACAACCCTATAACATTGGATTGACCCCTCGTCATTCGGCCGGGTATTCGTAGTGGGCTAGGTACATTTTGTCAGCAAAGAAGGCGCATTTGCTGAAGATCGGTCTGTACCCCGCAGTTTACGCCCCGCTGTTCGAGTACCCTGCTCCTCCGACGTGGTGGGTTAAGGCGTTCGTGGAACAATGGAACATCCCCACCTATACCTTTCTTCTGACGGACAGGGAAGTTTCCATCCTCCTAGAAGAATTTGCTGAGATTTTCGGTTTGCCGGTGAGGGGGGAGCACTATGAGGAGCTACTTCCTCCGGATGAATATGTCTTTGCCACCAAGCCTTTGGTAATGGACCTAACGCCGGATAATGCTATTCAGCACCAGTTTCCGAGTCTGGTAAAGGTGTTGAATATGTATGAAAGTCTCTACTTGGAATCGGGAGGCCGGGGAGTTAGTTTCGCAGACTTCATCGCCCGCTTTCTTCGACTGGAGATTCTATCGCAGCGGGGCAAAAAATTTGCCAAGCTTGATGACCCTTTCGGCCTGGGCTTAGATCATCGACCAGCACTGGAAGACGACCAAAAAGGTTTTTACCTTCCCGATGCTGCAATCATCCCTTTATCGGATATCGCCACTCCGGGCATCGACGAGGAGACTTTCTTTCTCGGGTTTCTGGGACTATGGCTGTGCTGGTTCGCGCTCCCCATGCACCCGCACTACATGAGGCAGTCCGTCTTCTACCCAGCGCATCGGATGGTGGCTGGCATACAATTGTCGATTGGAATCGCCGGGTTGGCCCACCTATACCATGGTCTCAGCGTGGCGGCGGACGCAACTGAACCGGGGGTGCAACCTACCAATTTCCCGATGCACTACTTTACTTCGTGGATGGAAATGCACGTGCTCGGGGTGTTTTGTATTCATAAAAGACCCTTGTTTTACGAGAAGTACAGATTCCTGAGGGTCATGCGGCTGATTGGCGCTTCTATCGTGAATCCACCTCCATGGGAGGCTAGGGGGTTGCTTCTTCGTCCGCGCACGGTCGGAGCAGGCATTTCTTTCATGGACAAGGTCATGACAATCGGCCCGGAGACCTCCAAGGTGGTGTTGGCGTTGCGTGATAATTTCAAGGACGAGGCCTCTGTATTGAAAGCCCGGGAGATTCTACATCTATACTCCATCCGGCCGGGCTTCCTCGTGTTCAGGCAGAACGATGCGGCGCTTTTTATGAGGTAGAACCCCCATCGTTTCGCCCAACAACTAAGTTATAACCAGGGGGTCCCACTGGAGGCATTTTTGGAAGAGCCTGAGGCCACCAGAGAGGGGATACAGAGTGCTCTACATCATTTTATGCGGCTAAATACGGGCTCCCACTTCTTCATTAGCGAGCCGATTTGCATTCCAAGGGCCCTCAACGTGTACGGGGCCTGGTATCAATACGCGATGGGCGCTGTTATGAGGGAAGAGAAGCGGCTGCTGCTTGATCGCAAGGGTGCGCCCCCCTCCAGCGATCGCAACGTCCCCCTAAAGCGAAGGACCCTTGTCCCTCCTCCACTAAGAGGAGATGCTGGAGATGAGCCTCCACGTATGCTAAACCCCACGCGTGGATTGCCCCGTGATCCTGTGGACGTGCCCTCAGTGCCCCGTGCTCCCGTGGAGTCGGTGAACGTGGTTTCGCTCGAATCTGGCGTGGGCTCGGATATCGGGACCCGTCGTCCCAAGGTGCCTACGAAGCATAAGCTGATTTTGGGTGCGGCTGGAGTTCGGCGCAGAAGAGGAAGAAGAAGTCGATCCTCTCTGCCGACGTTGCATTTGGTTAGGAACCTCATGCTCCTTATAGCGAGGGCTTGGGTGAGTATGGGACCAACGATGGCTTATTTATGCCACCAGACGACACTGATCTGGCGGCTACCATCGCAGCTTCTGAGCGATTGGCAAGGCGCGATGCGTGGTTGGCTAAACTTGCGCAATCGGGTAATCACTAGTTGTATTTTTCGTCATTGCATCGTACCTCTATCATTGTTTTTTGACTAACGCTTTTCCTTCTTTAACAGGCATTTCTACCGAAGAAGCTATCGCCGCTTCCCTTAAAACTTTCGAGAAAGAGGAACGACTCAGAGCATCCTTAGGCCTTAGTACATTTCGGTTTACTATGTCTCTTCTTTCATTTCTTATGAGTAATCTGACCCTCTCTTTGTCTTATCGCAGGGACCACAAGGCCTATCTCGCAAACCGATGCGGGAATTCTCCCCGGGCCAGCTACCGAAGTCCCGGCTTCTTCGGGACTGCCGCAAGAGGCCTCGCTTAAAAAGCCGATGATGGAAGCTTTGACGGCTCTGGAGGCAACCCTAAATGCGGACGACGACGCCTTGCTGAAGGAGGCTTCCAGAAGGTCTGTCGCGACGGCCCAGGAGGAAAGGAAGCGCCTGAGGCGCGCAGCGAGGGAGCGTAGTGCTGCTTTGGCTGTGGGAGTCGGCTCAAGCGTCGTTACTCCCGCCACTACTCCTTCAGAGGAGCTCCCGGTCTCCTTGTCTACTGTTCATAGACGGGCGGCACGTGCAGCTCGGGAAGCCAACGGTGAATTCGCCTCAGGTAATGTGTTTTTGAGGCTTTGTTGTCAAAGTTTTAAAACTATCGGTTCTTATATATCTTGTCCTGCAGGGCCGAGTCTCACTGAAGGGGCGGCGGCGACCGTCGAGCCTGAGGAGACGGTGGAGGAGGTGGCTGCGGAACCCGAGGCGACGGCAGGCGGTGTAACCATAGTTGCCGGGCCCGAGATAGTGGCTGAGGAGACAGTCAGAACTGGTATGCCCGAGAAGGCTGCCGATGCCGAGCCCGAGGTGGCGGCGGGTGAGACGGCTGCTATGGCCGGGCCTGAGGCAGCAGTAGATGAAACGGCTACTACGGGCGAGCCTACGGCAGCGGTGGGCGAGACGGCTGCGACCACTGAGCCCGAAGCGGTAGCGGGTGAGACGGCTGCTATGGTCGTTGAGCAAGAGATGGCCGCCCTTTCTCAAGAGTCGGGCGTCACTCCGATCATCGCTCTCCCTGCTTACGGTTCCTTGTCGTCTTCCTGCGTCGCGAGTGCGACGACGGCTCCTGTAGATTCGGGCGATGAGGCAACGGGAAGTGAGACTGTCCTAATGGAGGAGGAAGACGCCACCATTGCATCAAGTAACGCCCTCGTCACGGTTTCGGCTGGTGGGTCGTCAGGTAAATTGTTGAGTTACCGTCCCCCTTTTTTTATTCTGCAATCCTTCCTGACAGGATTTATCTTGTTTCTAAAGCAGGTGCGGCTAGTGCTGATGCTGCGTTACCCGAGGGAGCGCCGTCAGTTACCGCTCTGACGGTGACCACTTCCCTTCCTTCCCTCGCACCATAGCAGATGCTTATGGATTTGTGACTCACCAGTCTTATCTTTAGGTTGCATAATTTATGTACTGACGTTGCGTTATCGCGTTTTTGCAGGAGTCCTTTTTGACCACCTGTACCAGGTGCTGCATCCCCACTTCTCCTTCCCGTCGGAGCTTGCTTCATCGAGTGGCGCTGGTGAATATAACTTTCAATTAATGCTCTTTTTTTTACCGATAATGAAATTTTTTCTGATTCTTCTTTGCTCTGATTGCAGTGCTACAGATTGAAGAAGGAGATGTGAGCTCAGTTGCGTCTCCGGTCCTCCCGGCTTTGCCGCCTGCTGCAGCTGGTATAGTAAATTCCATTGTTCATGAATCTCTTATATTTCTAGATCCGTCATCTGATTGTGATTTGTTTCGCAGCTGTCGCTTCGACTCCGGTCCCTTTCGAGTCTCGCATTATGATGCCGGCAGGCCCATTCTCCAGACGTCCATCCTCAAAGGGTGCTACGATGAGTCTGAGTATGCTGAGCGGATGCGTCGAGGAGCTTGACGCAGAAGCTCCTATATCTGCCGCAGATTTCGCTGCCGAGGTCAATCCGATGCTGGCGACGCTTGCAAATTTCCATAATGAAGGCGTCGTCGAGTCTTGGGTTAATCACTGCAGGGAGATCGAGGCCTGTCTGCATCAGCTGAACTTATGCGTCCTGCCCCCGAGACCCAGGCTTTGAACTCCCAGCGGGCCGCATGGGTTGAGCAAAGTGTTCCGTTCCTTCGCCATTTCGAATGAGAGGCAACCCTTAAGCAAAAGGAACGTGAGGCGACTGCTGCTGAATCTGCCCAACTGCGCGCCGAGGTTGCGGCTAATACTGCCCAGCTGAACACCATTTTTGAAAACCTTCAACGATGTATCTCGGACGGGTTGGTGTTGAGGAAGAGGCTTGATCTTAACGAGCGGGTCGCGCAGAGTCAGGAGGCTGCCCAGCAGGAAGTTGATCAGAAACTCTCGTCCTGTTTGCAGCAACAGGCCTAAGTTGAAGCAGAGCTGGCTGTGGTGGCTGATCATGAGAAGGCATTGAAAGAAGTGCGAGAACAGCTTGCGAATTTGTTGAAAACGCTTCCTTCTCAATGAAAATTTTGTATCATTTGTAATTGTGAATAAAATGTATTTGTTTCTTTTATTCTTTAACACGATGTATTTTGTACTCAATCGAATTCATGAATAAAAGATACACGTTCTTTATAATGTCTTATGTCATTTCTCTGCTTTCTTCTTTCTTGCTGTGTTGTTTGCCATGTGATTTTAGCAAGTGCGGTCTGTAGATAGTATATAACTGTCAATCTTGTGCTCTTGGTAAGGTAGTGATGGCTTAGGAGGCAGGTTCAGATCTGCTACCCAAGACTTTTTGTCACGCCTCGCTCCCCAAAATACGGAATACGAGGGGTAGACAAGGCCAGCCATGCTCCTACGGTCCAGGAAAAGTCCTGCCGTAGTCACACTTCGGCTTCTAGTTTAACATGGTAAACAGTAAACGATGCGCAGGTAATGAGAAATGCAGTAACTGAAAGATACAATAATATAAACTGACCTGAAGTGGAACAAACGAAAGTAACTCGGAGTAGCAAGTCAAGAAGTCTGTGATGCACGTCTAGTTCTGATCCAGGCTAAACCTTCTCCTCACACTGAGCATGCATACTCAGGTCGTCAGAGCGACACAATAGCAATAAAATGTATATATATAAATCAAGTGATATTTCTAACAGTGGTAATGGAAATGAATAACAGTAAATCAATGACAGTATGAATATGTATGTGAAGTAATCAACGCAGCGGAACAGTAAATCAGTATAACGATATGTCACATATGCCACACAGTATATAGAGAATAAAATGCCAGTATCTCTATCAGTCTCTAAGTCTCACTGTACAGGTCACTAAGCCTATCGTCAGTCCAAGTGTGAGAGTCAACCACTCGTGAGTGTCCTCCACCCAAGGGTAGAACCCAAGGGCAAGGGACCACGGGCCCAGCATGTAACGAGTGTATCACGGTGTATATAGCACATACCCTGTAAATCTCCATATAACTCCCTAAATATATAAGCCGGCATGGGACTCCCGAGATTCTGTTGAACTCACACTTAAACTACCCCACACCCCGTGGTCTACATCAAACGCTAACCATCACCCTAAATACTAATCGATCCGTGACAAGTCTGCGCGAGAACTGGAGGCAGGACCTCCATCAAGCACGTCCCGACTAATACCTAAGATAAATGGCAGTGTCGGATGCCTTATCTGCGACACCCGTGCAAGCGCTTCCATAAGTGTCCCATACCACTTATAGTCACACGTACACGCATCCCACAGACGTCGACAATGCAGTAGAAATATAGGGTCACTGATTGTGCACAAGTACGTATCACTTTCACTTAATCACGGATACACAAACAATGACGTACTTGCCACAATCATCGCTAGAAACTAACACTGGGTAAATGCACGATGTGACTAGGTTATCACTACGCTAATATAAGTATGATATGATGCATGAACAGTATAAGAAGCACAACTAATGTATCATAAAAACAACAGTCTATCACTTGCACGATTTAACATGAAACATATGTATATACTTTAGCGAAAAGATAAACAGGTAGTAATTAATATGTTCAGTTATCCATCCATAGAATTTTGTTTCAAGCCAATCGGGTTCCAGAATCAAAAGTTATAACCATTTCATTTTAAGCGCTCGCGGCTGGAAATCTGGTTTCAGAGTCAGGAATCCATTTCGCAACGCATTTTAACCCCAGTTGGGATCATAATTTAGCGACGCTACAGTTGAATGAATTCTAGGGTTTTCAGTAAGGTTTTCAACGCAACAAACGGATCTGCAATCGCGTCTGTACGTTAGGAGTTATAACCAGTTTAATATTAACATGTCAATTCTGAATCTGCTGGGACTGTTATGTGTCCCGATGTTCTAAATTACAGTTTAAATATCAAACGGTAACGAAACAGGATGAAATAAAATGTGTTGTCTAGCTAACAGATTCATATACAATAAGCAGCGGAGTTCCGCAACCTACGAGTTAAGGGAATCCCATGGTATCCATTACGGAACAGAAAAACACAAATTGAGTCGCTCTGGACTGCAGTCCAGAGTCGTACTCCGATACAATTATCTTCACGATTTAAGTACAGGAATGTATGGAAACTAGCATAGGGTTAAAGTTCGTCGAGTTGGCTTCGATTTGAGCCCTCGAACGCAACATTCTAATATGTACATGATTTATGGTAAAATTAACGATTTTCAGGTACAGTAGAAATTCAGTTTTACGGTTAAACTTGGGGTAGTTGTTTTAACTGTTAACAGTCGTATTTTCTAATGAAATTTGCACACGTTAATCATCTCTACAAGGGCCAATATAATATGTCCAGTTCCGTCAAATACGATAATGATTTTCTATGGGAACAAGCATCGAACAGTTTTGTGACAATATATAACATCAAGCAAACATGGAATATATCTACGATTCTGATTTGTAATATATACGGAATAGCATGAAAGCAAGTAAGAACTTGCCTGGAGAGCGTCTCGGGGATGCACGGCAGCGACGCGGTCTATTGTGATGGCCCGACGCGATCACGACAAGTATTGGCCTCGGCTCGATCTTGGCTCGGCCTCGGAACTTGGACTAGGCTTGAAGCTCGAGCATGACATCAAGGCTCGGTTGCCGGGGTCTTGACGGTGAGTGTAGTGGTTCACAGAGCGGTGTTAGAGAGAGAGAGAGACAGAGAATGAGAGAGATAGAGGGATTGAGAGAGAGAGAGGCAGAGTGGGAAAGGGAAATAGAGAGAGAGAGAGAGAAAGGCAGACAGAGAGAGAGGGTTACAGAGAGAGAAAAAGGGCTGAGTGAGAAGGAGAGAGAGAGAGAGAGAGTGTTAGAGAATTTGAGAAAGAGGGACAGAGGAAAAGAAAGAGAGGGAGGGAGATAGAGACGAGAGGGAGGTGAAAGGCAGGGAGAGAGAGAGAGAGCTGAGAGGGGAGCAGTGAGCGAGAGAGAGAAGTGAGAGAGACAGTGAGGAGGTGAAGGCGACGTCGAGGTTGAGGTCGACGAGGGTGCCGGCGAACCTGGCGACGGCGACGAGGCGAGCAGGGGGCACGGGCGTGGGTGTGGGTTTGGGTTTGGGTGAGGGAGTAGGAGGGGGAGGAATGGAGAACGAGGGAGAGAGAAAAGTGGGTTCGAGGGTATGGAGGAGAAGAAGAAGCGAACGTTTGGGGAGCGGGTCGTGGGCGCGAGGAGTGGGGCACGGCGCGACGTGGGGTAACGGCTCGCGACGAGGGCGTGAGCGTCGGCGGAGGCGACGGAGTAGTGTCGAGCGCGCGCGGGGATGAGGGATGTAGCCGTTGGAGTTTTAAATAGAAGAAGCACAGTGATCGGCATGGGCTGAAGGAGAAGGGCCAAGGATTTAAAGGAGAAAAGAAAACCAAAGGGAATGGGCTGCTGGGTAAAGGAGTGGGCCGGCCCAGAGAAAGTTGGGCTGAAAAAGGAAAATAAAAGAATTAGGGAAAAGTAGTAAGAGAGCCGGGCCGAGATGAAAAGGAAAGAATTAATTGTGTAAAACAGAGCAGGCCGGACCCAAGATTTGTTTTAAAGGATTTTTAAAAATAAACTAAGTGGGCTGGAATAAAATAAAAGAATTAAAAGAAATGGAAAAGGGAACGAGGACCGGAATTAAAACTTTGAGTTTAAGAAAGAAAAGGAAAAGGGCTGGTCTGGGAATAAATCAAATCAATAAATAAAAGGAATGGGAGTATAAATTTAAATCTTTAAACCAATGGGCTGAAGAAATAAAATATGGTTTGTGTTTGAGGCTATTTAAAAAGGGTTTTAAAAATAAATAAATAATTATCAGTAAAAATTTAAATAGATTTTATAAGTGATTTAGAAATACGGATAAAGTGTATAAAAAGGGGCTGGGTATTACACTTTTCAATCTCATGAGCCGTGAGGGTCTCATAAAGACTTTTCTCCCTACGAGTCGAGAGGAACCCGTAGGTGTAATCTCTCATTAGGAATCGTGGGGATCCCTAAGTGTGTTTTCTTTTGAGAGTCGTAAGGATCTCACAAAAGAATTATCCCTCTTACAAGTCGAGAGGACCCGTAAGCGGTTGTTTCCCTCCTTGTCGAGATTCGACTTTGGAGAGTGTGGCCCGTGAATAGTATGCATGAGTCCATTTTGAACTGACTTGCAGGGCCCCAGTGCTTAGGAAACCGGTTCTTATCCCGATTGCTTAAGGCTTTTCCCTACGAGTCGAGACGAATCGAGCATTTCTCGCAAGGATATCCTAGCGTCACAGTTAACCTCTACTCTTTACGACAAAGGTCCATTAGGGTTTGTGGTACTAGGGTTTTGTCCATCGTACCGTCGCGTTGGCTGATGTATTCCTCGATAGGCAATCTTGCTTATTCGAGTAGCCTTGCGACTGTCGTGTCTCTGATCCCTTCAGGAGCTGGACAAGACGTCTTCAAGCAATCCTCCTAGGCAGTCTGACCGTCGGAAGAGCAAGTGTTAGGAATTTTTCCATGCCGCTTTTTACTTGAGGTTAGACCCATTTTGGAGAGCCCCGATGAGTTATAACCACTCCGCGCTGGTGTGGGATGATCTCCGATAGTATTTCAGGTTTTATATGAGTTACCGTCAAGACCCCGAAGCTAGGAATTTGGCCTTCTGTAACACCCGAGCCCAATAATACTATTTATCTTACTAGTTGAGGGTTATATATTGCTCCTTTTCCAATTATTCTGTTTTCTGGGGTTTATTGCTAAATTTTAACCGGTTAAGTCATTTTGGCACATAACAAATTTTAACTCCTAAAATGAAATTTAAGATGTCCATCTTGGCCTACTCGTCGCCACTAGTCGCGTGGTAGCGTCCGCGTGTCGAGATTCCGTCCCGTTCAGCTAAACGGGCAAGTTCGGACGACTACGTGCGCGTGCAAGTGTCCGACTTGGGGGCATGCATTTTAATCATTAAACACCTCTTTTCAAAATTTGGAACCCGCTTAAAATCCTATAATTTGAATTTGGAACATTTGGGCGCAATCCGGGCGCGATTTGGAAATGTTTCATTTCGCGCCAAAAAGGGCCCATTTCAATTTAATATCTAAAATATATATATACGAATCTAAATTCCTTAACAGTAAATCCCTCACAAATCCTACGTAAATCCTTCTCGTGGCCAATCACGAGGCTGAGTTCGTGGGCCCCTCCTCCTAAATCCTTTCTCTGTCTCTCTCTCTCATCATCAGCAATCTTTCCCTCTCTCTTCAATCGTTTTCTCTCTCTTCCTCTTTAAACTTTAGCCCATGCAGCCGCCTCCCCCAACTCCTCTTCCATCGCGAGAAACCCAACGAAAACCCTAACCCTAGCTTCCCGCAACCTCACCGCCGGTTTCCCCGCGACCTCGCCGTCGCCGCCCTCGCCACCACGAGACTCACCGCGCCTTCCTCCCCTCGTTCTCCCGCCGATCCCCGCACCTGCACCCAACCCGACGACGCCTCCACCCTCGCGGACCTCGCCGTCGACGCCACCTCTCGTCGTCGACGACTCCCGCGACTCCCTCTCACCCTCCTCGTCCCGACCTCGTCGTCGCTACCCTCCTCCCCTCGCCGGAACACCAACACGAGCCCTAACCCATTGCCTACCCTCCACTGTTCGCCGGAGAACGCGCCGGCGACCTCGCCGTCGTCACCAGGGCCACCTCCTTCTCCCCCTCGACCACCAGAGCCAACCACCCTTTCCACTAGCTCGCCGCAGCACCCTCGCCTGCACACCCGAGGCCTTCAGTCCTTGCAGCCGCCGCCGCCGTTGCCTCGCCGGCGTCCCATCGCCGTCGAGCCCGTCGTGGCCGTCCCTGGTACCTCTCGGTGAGCACCCCTATCTCTCCTTTGTGCAAAGTCTTCACCCCCGCTGATCGCTTTAAGGTTTTTATGTGTTGCTAACTTGTTGTCGCGTTTTGCCGGAATCCGACCGTGCCGTCTTGGCGAACCCGACGCTACAACGAAGCCCCCTGGTCCGTGTGATCCCGTTGTTCGCTGTTGGGACCTGATCCGTGGCCCGTGCTAGCATACCGTGTTTTCTGCCGACATCGCATCCGTGTTCCAGATTCCAGAACCGTTGAGGCAAGTATCTGAATACTTGCTCTAACATGCTAGTGTGCGAGATCTAGTCTTGCCACGCATTTGAATTCATACTATAAAACAACTTAATGATGGCAATGGATATCATATTATTGCTGTTATCTTAACCTGGAATCGTTACAACAGTTCCTCGTAATTAATCAACCCACATCAACCCATATTTCAACTAAATAAAACGACTGAATCATATCTGTTTAAACTGTTAAATCATTCATGAGACAATTATTATTTTTAGTATAATTTCATGTAGTTTCCTTAATTCATAATTGTGGATATTGCTTCACCTTGTGGCGATTGCACCCTAAGATGATTGAACCTGTTAATAAGAGAATGCAACCATCACTGTGGTTATATGGAATATTGTGGTTAATTACTGTTTCCTGCTGCTGTTCATTATTGATTGTATACTTGTTGTGAGCACTTACCCGATTGCACGACATATTGACCTGACCCTGCTACACCTGACATATACATACATACCGACTCATCCTGTTGTACCATGACATTACTTGTCTCATGATTTCATGCCTAATGCCGACAAACCTGACCATTCCTGCTGTCGATCCAGACAGACCTACTTCTACTTGATTTTGTGTTGGCATCAGACCTTGACTACTGAATACCCGACCTGACATACATAGCTTAGGGGTATGGGGAAATCAAAGGTGAAACCGACTTGTAACTCAACAGTTCAATACTTGTTCTGATCAGTCTTACGGGCTTGGCCAGCTCCGGAGTGGTGATGCTGACACTAATCGTCCATCTTGCTACCTTTTACTGCTTAGCGGCACGTCTCGGATTCAGCCCCGAGGGTCATGACCGTGGTCCCGGGCACGCACGGGATACTATTGAGTTACATCGACGATTCATCAATTGGTTTCAAAGACTATAGAGTAGAAAACCTGATAGGACAGTTTGGACACCATTGCACATTCCCTGTTTGTTATTTCTTGTTACTGCTTTATTCATGTTCATACTTGCATTGCTTATTACCATGTTATACTTTATACTTGATGTCATGACGCGCTGACGTCTGGGTTTTGCATGGCCCAGATTCCGTACCACTGTCGACGACCGAGCAGGAGTACTTCAGCCAGCAGGCTGAACAGTGAGTCCTTAGGGTTTAGTTTATTTATTTCTTGTCATTTCCAGATGTGAGCCCGCATTATGGGACGTACTGTTTATTCATTGTATTGGATCATTAGCTTCCGCACTTATTGTTTATTGATTCTTGTTATTTTGGATTTGGACATGTATTAGATTAGTTTTTATCTTGTTCTTGATATCCTTACAACCGTAATGTGACTGTGGATGGATACTTCCTACCCACAGGTAGCATGGTTGGCTATGTCACGTGCCCGATTTTGCGTACTCTGGGAAGCGGGGCGTGACATGGTTCTTTTGGTATCAGAGCCATAGGTTAATTGGGTTGATTCTTTGTAGTTGGGTATTGCAGCCGATACGCGAATCATAATACCCGTGATTAGGAGACATGTCCTGCCACCTTGACCGTTTTACCGTCCTTGAATCATTCTTCCAGATCATGTCGACATGCAAACTTACTTTGCATTGTCAACTCGAAACCTAACTTCTTGTTATCTCTAGGACTTAGGCGACTTGGGTGGAGTTAAGTAATTGCGGCTATGATACCGCGGCATAGCTACAATGCAGCACTCTATTTAAGTATCTTGGAGTTCTAGCCTTGATTTATATATTGAATCTATCATCATGCTAATGTTGTTTGTTTTGATTTCAGGACCATGGCAGATAAGAATTTCAAGACGTATCAGAGGCGTGTGGATGAAGCCGCCATGTTAGGAGTGATACGCGGGATGTTGGAAAATCAGAAGAGGCAAACTGAGCTGATCCAGCAGCAAGCAGATTCATTTCAGGAGGGTTTGCAGGCTATGCAGCAGTCTGTAAACACCGCCGTAGCGAAGCCAGTCGACCGAGTAGGGACCGTGGCAGATTTCAGACGTTTGGGTCCTACTACTTTCACTGGTTTGGAGGAGCCGTTGCCAGCCGAGCAGTGGCTCGTGGACACGGAGAACTTATTGGTTGCGGCACAGATCCCTGAAGACAAGAGAGTTGATGTGGTGCGCATTCAGCTGGTAGATTACGCCCGAGAGTGGTGGCTTGTGGAGGAGACCCGCTTGTCCAAGCCAATCAGTTGGGCGGATTTCTCCAAAAGTTTCTTGGAAAAGTTCTTCCCGCGGACTGCCCGGGAGGAAATGGAGGAGAGATTCATTGGGCAGAAACAAAATGGAGCAGCTGTGGATGTACATGCAGCGGAGTGGACAAGACTCAGCCGTTTCGCTGGACCCTTGGTCGCCAAGGAGGCAGACAGGGCGCGAAGGTTCTTGCGCAGCTTGGATGTGGACATCCAGAGGCAGATTGTCTCCCTGGGTTTGACCACTTTCTCGCAGGTTCTTACGGCAGCCAGAGAGCAGCAGAGTTTGTCAGGATCGAAAGGGAACCTTCACCAGACAGCAGTTGCGGCCAGGAAGCCTGCATTCGTACCTAACCGAGATCAGGGGCGCAGAGGTATTCCAGTGGACCGTCGAGGTGTAGCACCAATGAAGAAGCCTGTGATCGTTGATCGAAGGAAGAGCGTGACTTGTGATTACTGCCATATACCCGGGCACGTGCAGAAGGAGTGTCGAAGGAGACTGGGACTTTTTCTGGTTTGTGGAGCAGCCGATCACGCAGTTGGTGCTTGTCCGTCGAAGCTTCGCACGAGGGATGATATACGGAAGCCTCCGCAGAGACCGTTCCAAGGGCAGAAGCAGCTGACACAAGGACCCAACCAGGGTCGAGCTTTCACATTGACAGCTGAGGAAGCCAAGGCATCAGGAGAAGTGGTTTCAGGTACTATACTCGTTCGTGGTTTTCCCGCATTGGCATTATTTGATTCTGGAGCATCCCACTGTTTTATGTCATCCAGATTTATAACTACACACTTGATCACCTGCACGACCCTGTCTAGTTTCTGGGACATACATACTGGGAATGGGAAAATCATAGCTAGTAAGGAATGTAGAGATTGTACAGTTGTTGTTTGCGGACGGGAGCTTTTTGCAGATTTCTTGGTGATTGATACGGGCAGTTATGAAGTAGTCTTGGGAATGGATTTTCTTGGCACTTTCCACGCACACATTAATTGTAGGGCAAGGAAAGTAATTTTCCAGATTCCCGGACACCCTGAGTTTACTTTCATCGGAGGAAGCAGTTCTGTCGGGCCAGTCGAGTTTAGGGCTAGGCCGACGAACAATGTTCTTGCGGCTATGGTAGTGGATAGTAATGAAGAGCCGGCAGTTGTACGCGACTTTATGGATGTGTTTGAAGATATTTCGGGCTTACCGCCGAAGCGAGATGTGGAGTTTGCGATTGACCTTATTCCTGGTGCAGCGCCAGTATCAAAATCTGATTATCCGATGGCACCGGTGGAATTGGAAGAAGTTAAGAAGCAAGTGGGTGAATTACTCGAGAAGGGATGGATTCGAAGCAGCAACTCACCGTGGGGAGCTCCAGTTCTCTTAGTAAAGAAGAAGGATGGCACGAGAAGGATGTGCATTGATTATCGAGAATTGAACCGGGTGACTATTAAGAACAAGTACCCGATCCCTCGCATTGGAGAACTTTTTGAGCAGCTTAGTGGCGCGAGGGTATTCTCGAAACTGGACTTGCGATTAGGATATCATCAGGTCCGAGTGAAGGCAGAAGACATTTGCAAGACGGCGTTTCGGACTCGGTATGGGTATTTCGAGTATTTAGTGATGCCCTTCGGAGTGACTAATGCGCCGACAATATTTATGGATTTGATGAACAGGATCTTTTCACCTTTCTTGGACCAGTTTATTGTGGTATTCATCGACGATATTCTGGTATACTCGAAGAGTCCGGAGGAGCATGCTGAGCACTTAAGGATCGCACTGCAGACGCTGAGACAAGAGAAGTTATTTGCGAAGATGAGTAAGTGTGAATTCTGGCTGGAAGAAGTGAAGTTTCTGGGGCATGTCGTGTCGGGCGATGGAATCGCCGTTGATCCCGAGAAGATTACAGCAGTTCGGGATTGGCCTGTTCCAAAGAATGTTGCGGAGATAAGAAGTTTTCTTGGACTCGCCGGTTACTACAGAAGATTCGTGGAGAACTTCGCTCGTTTAGCTGAGCCGTTAACCAAGCTTACGCGTAAGGAGGTACTGTTTGTTTGGACGGATGGATGTGCATTGGCCTTCGAGACGTTGAAGCAGAAGTTGATAACCGCCCCGATCCTGACCGTACCGGATAATTCAGGAGGACTGGTGATTCATAGCGACGCATCTGGGAAGGGATTGGGATGTGTTTTAATGCAGAACGGGAAAGTCGTCGCTTACGCATCGAGACAGCTGAAGACTCATGAGAAGAACTATCCGACTCATGACTTAGAGCTTGCGGCCGTGATCTTCGCCCTGAAGATTTGGAGACACTACCTTTTGGGCAAGAGAGTCGAAGTCTTTACAGATCACAAGAGTTTGAAATATGTGTTCACTCAGAAGGAGTTGAACATGAGGCAACGCAGATGGTTGGAGCTGATGGCCGACTATGACCTCGATCTTAAGTACCATCCGGGAAAGGTCAACGTCGTGCCGGATGCGCTGAGCCGGTTACCAGCAATTCAGATATTGACTGCACAGAGAGAGATCATTGAGGATTTTTGGAGATTTGACTTGGAGGTTGTGCTACCATATGCTACAGGACAGCTCATGCAATTACAAGTACAATCGTCCTTAGTTGAGAAGATTAAAGCGGCACAATCGCAGGATCCTAGACTGCAAAAGTTTCGAGAGCAGGTTGGAGCCGGACTACGAACCGATTTACTGATCCATGAAGATGGTTCGTTGAGATATGGTAGCCGTGTGTGTGTGCCAAAAGGAGATGTGCGTGAAGAGCTTATGAAGGAGGCACACAGTTCAGCTTACTCTGTACATCCAGGAGGGACAAAGATGTACCGAGATATTCGACAGCATTTCTGGTGGGAAGGTATGAAACGGGAAATTGCTCGCTTCGTGGCTAAGTGCTTGGTGTGTCAGCAAGTCAAGGCTGAACACCAAAGTGTTGCTGGTTTGTTGCAACCACTTCCGATTCCTCAATGGAAGTGGGAACATATAACCATGGATTTCGTGACGGCTTTACCGCGGAGTCCAAAGGGCAACAGTGCTGTATGGGTGATTGTCGATCGGTTGACCAAAGCAGCTCACTTTATTCCTTTTCGGGTTGGTCAATCGACAGAGACTTTGGCAGAGCGATACATGCAGGAGATTGTCAGATTGCATGGAGTGCCGGTAAGCATCGTGTCCGATCGGGACACTCGATTCTTGTCGCACTTTTGGAGGAGCTTACAAGAAAGTTTGGGGACTCGATTGAAGTTTAGCACAGCTTATCATCCTCAAACTGATGGACAATCAGAGAGAACGATCCAGACCCTTGAAGATATGTTGAGGGCTTGCATGTTGGACTTCAAAGGTTCTTGGGAAGATCATCTACACCTGGTGGAGTTTTCGTACAACAACAGCTTCCAAGCAACTATTCAGATGGCTCCGTTTGAAGCACTGTATGGTCGTAAGTGCCGCTCACCTGTTTGTTGGGATGATGTTGGTGAACGAAGGTTACTAGGACCAGATTTGGTGGTACAGACAGTCGAGAAGGTGAATACAATCAGGAAGCATATGAAGGCAGCTCAAGACAGACAGAAGAGTTGGGCCGACACGTCAAGAAGACCTCTGGAGTTCGCCGTGGGTGATTTGGTATTCCTGAAGATATCACCGACCAGAGGAGTGATTCGCTTTGGAAGTCGGGGAAAGCTTAGTCCCCGATTCGTTGGACCCTTCGAGATTTTGGAGCGTGTTGGAGAAATATCGTACCGGTTGGCGTTACCACAGTCTTTAGCAGGAGTTCACGATGTGTTTCATGTGTCTCAACTACGGAAGTATGTTCGTGATGAGACTCATGTCTTGGATCATTCGGAGTTGACCGTTAGGGAGGACCTGACTTTTGAGGAGCGACCAGTTGAAATCAAGGATCGAAGAGAAAAGGTTCTTAAGAACAAGGTTATCCCTCTTGTGCTAGTTTCTTGGGGTAATCGATCGCATGGAGAATCCACTTGGGAGCGAGAAGACGAGATCCGACAGAAATTCCCTCACCTTTTCCAGTAGTTAGCTATCTTGTATTCTTGGAATTTCGAGGACGAAATTCTTTTTGTAGTTGGGTATGATGTAACACCCGAGCCCAATAATACTATTTATCTTACTAGTTGAGGGTTATATATTGCTCCTTTTCCAATTATTCTGTTTTCTGGGGTTTATTGCTAAATTTTAACCGGTTAAGTCATTTTGGCACATAACAAATTTTAGCTCCTAAAATGAAATTTAAGATGTCCATCTTGGCCTACTCGTCGCCACTAGTCGCGTGGTAGCGTCCGCGTGTCGAGATTCCGTCCCGTTCAGCTAAACGGGCAAGTTCGGACGACTACGTGCGCGTGCAAGTGTCCGACTTGGGGGCATGCATTTTAATCATTAAACACCTCTTTTCAAAATTTGGAACCCGCTTAAAATCCTATAATTTGAATTTGGAACATTTGGGCGCAACCCGGGCGTGATTTGGAAATGTTTCATTTCGCGCCAAAAAGGGCCCATTTCAATTTAATATCTAAAATATATATATACGAATCTAAATTCCTTAACAGTAAATCCCTCACAAATCCTACGTAAATCCTTCTCGTGGCCAATCACGAGGCTGAGTTCGTGGGCCCCTCCTCCTAAATCCTTTCTCTGTCTCTCTCTCTCTCATCATCAGCAATCTTTCCCTCTCTCTTCAATCTTTTTCTCTCTCTTCCTCTTTAAACTTTAGCCCATGCAGCCGCCTCCCCCAACTCCTCTTCCATCGCGAGAAACCCAACGAAAACCCTAACCCTAGCTTCCCGCAACCTCACCGCCGGTTTCCCCGCGACCTCGCCGTCGCCGCCCTCGCCACCACGAGACTCACCGCGCCTTCCTCCCCTCGTTCTCCCGCCGATCCCCGCACCTGCTCCCAACCCGACGACGCCTCCACCCTCGCGGACCTCGCCGTCGACGCCACCTCTCGTCGTCGACGACTCCCGCGACTCCCTCTCACCCTCCTCGTCCCGACCTCGTCGTCGCTACCCTCCTCCCCTCGCCGGAACACCAACACGAGCCCTAACCCATCGCTTAGCCTCCACTGTTCGCCGGAGAACGCGCCGGCGACCTCGCCGTCGTCACCAGGGCCACCTCCTTCTCCCCCTCGACCACCAGAGCCGACCACCCTTTCCTCTAGCTCGCCGCAGCACCCTCGCCCGCACACCCGAGGCCTTCAGCCCTTGCAGCCGCCGCCGCCGTTGCCTCGCCGGCGTCCCATCGCCGTCGAGCCCGTCGTGGCCGTCCCTGGTACCTCTCGGTGAGCACCCCTATCTCTCCTTTGTGCAAAGTCTTCACCCCCGCTGATCGCTTTGAGGTTTTTATGTGTTGCTAACTTGTTGTCGCGTTTTGCCAGAATCCGACCGTGCCGTCTTGGCGAACCCGACGCTACAGCGAAGCCCCCTGGTCCGTGTGATCCCGTTGTTCGCTGTGGGACCTGATCCGTGGCCCGTGCTAGCATACCTTGTTTTCTGCCGACATTGCATCCGTGTTCCAGATTCCAGAACCGTCGAGGCAAGTATCTGAATACTTGCTCTAACATGCTAGTGTGCGAGATCTAGTCTTGCCACGCATTTGAATTCATACTATAAAACAACTTAATGATGGTAATGGATATCATATTATTGCAGTTATCTTAACCTGGAATCGTTACAACAGTTCCTCGTAATTAATCAACCCACATCAACCCATATTTCAACTAAATAAAACGACTGAATCATATCTGTTTAAACTGTTAAATCATTCATGAGACAATTATTATTTTTAGTATAATTTCATGTAGTTTCCTTAATTCATAATTGTGGATATTGCTTCACCTTGTGGCGATTGCACCCTAAGATGATTGAACCTGTTAATAAGAGAATGCAACCATCACTGTGGTTATATGGAATATTGTGGTTAATTACTGTTTCCTGCTGCTGTTCATTATTGATTGTATACCTGTTGTGAGCACTTACCCGATTGCACGACATATTGACCTGACCCTGCTACACCTGACATATACATACATACCGACTCATCCTGTTGTACCATGACATTACTTGTCTCATGATTTCATGCCTAATGCCGACAAACCTGACCATTCCTGCTGTCGATCCAGACAGACCTACTTCTACTTGATTTTGTGTTGGCATCAGACCTTGACTACTGAATACCCGACCTGACATACATAGCTTGGGGGTATGGGGAAATCAAAGGTGAAACTGACTTGTAACTCAACAGTTCGATACTTGTTCTGATCAGTCTTACGGGCTTGGCCTGCTCCGGAGTGGTGATGCTGACACTACTCGTCCATCTTGCTACCTTTTACTGCTTAGCGGCACGTCTCGGATTCAGCCCCGAGGGTCATGACCGTGGTCCCGGGCACGCACGGGATACTATTGAGTTACATCGACGATTCATCAATTGGTTTCAAAGACTATAGAGTAGAAAACCTGATAGGACAGTTTGGACACCATTGCACATTCCCTGTTTGTTATTTCTTGTTACTGCTTTATTCATGTTCATACTTGCATTGCTTATTACCATGTTATACTTTATACTTGATGTCATGACGCGCTGACGTCTGGGTTTTGCATGGCCCAGATTCCGTACCACTGTCGACGACCGAGCAGGAGTACTTCAGCCAGCAGGCTGAACAGTGAGTCCTTAGGGTTTAGTTTATTTATTTCTTGTCATTTCCAGATGTGAGCCCGCATTATGGGACGTACTGTTTATTCATTGTATTGGATCATTAGCTTCCGCACTTATTGTTTATTGATTCTTGTTATTTTGGATTTGGACATGTATTAGATTAGTTTTTATCTTGTTCTTGATATCCTTACAACCGTAATGTGACTGTGGATGGATACTTCCTACCCACAGGTAGCATGGTTGGCTATGTCATGTGCCCGATTTTGCGTACTCTGGGAAGCGGGGCGTGACACCTTCGCTTCGCTTGCCTTAGCGTGTCCGAATATTGTTGGAGGAAGGACGCTGTAGTGATATATCGTCTGCTGTATCGAGACGAATGTCGCAGTTGTATCTAGGTTGCTGGTGAACAGTCGAGGTTTGGAACTAGGGATTTTGCCGTGGTTCCTTTTGGTTGCGTCTGCTGTATCGAGACGAATGCTGAGGTGGAGTTAGGATTTTTCCATCACTCTGCTTTGCTCTGACCGTGAGGTCTTTTGTTGACGTTGCGTATGCATCTTGCTGGGCTGCGAAGGAACGCCGTTGTGGGTCTTCAGGCTATAGATGTGGCCGTCGAGACTTGGAACTAGGTACTTTCGCCATGGATTCGTTGTTTTGACCATGAGGTCTTTTGTTGACGTTGTATCTGTATCATGCTGGACTGCGAAGGAACGTCGTTGTTGACATTGCGTCTAGTGTAACAAGACGAATGCTGGGATGGAGTTGGGATTTCGTCATCACTCCGTCTTGTTTTGACCGTGAGGTCTTTCGTTGACGTTGCATCTGCATCATGCTGGACTGAGAAAGAACGTCGTTGTTGACATTGCGTCTAGTGTAATGAGACGAATGCTGGGATGGAGTTGGGATTTCACCATCACTCCGCCTTGCTGACGTTGCATCTGCTGTAACGAGACGAATGTCGAGGTGGTCTCTAGGTTGTCTGGGAACCATCGAGATTTGGAGTAGGGGCTTTGCCGTAGCTCAAGGGTTGATTACAGCGTCTGAATCTTGCTGGAATGGGGAGGAACGCTGTTGATGATCTCGAGGCTATCCCTGAACCGTCGAGATTTAGCTTCGTTTTCTAATGAAGCCTGGGGAGGGAAGGTGTGATTCTTTCTTTGTTTGCGCCCCTGGATTGTATATAGGGATTGATGTGATATCACCTGTAGGGCATAAAGTTTTACTTTTTTCATTTTCTTTTTATTTCTTTCCGCGATGCTCCATCATTTCAGCTTTTATGTTGCGAAAGTCGCGATTGCCCAATCATTTCGGCTATTTTTCGCAGTGTCCAATCATTTCAGCTATTTATTTTATTTTTACTCACTGCCTTTTTATTGCGAGTTGCCCAATCATTTCGGATATTTATTTTATTTTTACTCGGTGCTTTTTATTGCGAGTTGCCCAATCATTTCGGCTATTTTGCATGCATGTATGGCTCGCCGGCTTTTCGCTGCAAGCTTGAGATTAGACACCGATTTCGGCATCAACACCGCTACAACTGAAATTTTGCCAGGAGCGAATCATCATTTGCCTCCGTCGATGTCGAACAAAGGTGGCTTAGCGAACAGGGTTAGGGCCATGTTGACTAAGGCTTTTGACTTCATGAGCCGTAAGGGTCTCATAAAGGTATTTCTCCCTACGAGTCGTGAGGATCTCGCAAGTGTGTTTTCTCCTTAGGGATCGTGAGGATTCCTAAGTGCATGATCTCTTATAAGTCATAAGGATCTTATAAGAGTGCTTTCTCCTTATAAGTCGAGAGGACTTACAAGGGCTGTTTACCGTGTAGACATATCCCTAGTCACGGATGGGACTTTGTTAGGGAAATGTTTATTCGCGCCCGTGGATTGTATACAAGGGTCAATATTGAGCCGCTTGTAGGGCAATATTGGAGGTTGTGGGGGCTACTTAAGAACAGGTTCAGGTCTCTGTAGCTTAAGACTTTCAAATCTTATGAGCCGTGAGGGTCCCATAAGAGAGTTCTCCTTACGAGTCGTGAGGATCTCGCAAGTGTATTTTCTCCTTAGGAATCGTGGGGATCCCTAAGTGTGTTGCTCCCTTGTGAGTCGTAAGGATCTCACGCAGGTAGTTTCTCCTTATAAGATCGAGAGGACCTTGCAAGTGTCTTTTAACGAGGTTGCGCTCTTTCGGGTTTTCACAAACACTCGCCGGTAGCCCTGCTGTTTTTACTCACGGAGCCCTTTCGGGTTTTCATCCGTGCCCATTTTGCTTATGGACATACCGTTTTCTTTTTTTTTATTCTCTTTTTTTATATATAACGAGGTTGCGCCTTTTCGGGTTTTCACAAACACTCGCCGGTAGCCCTGCTGTTTTTACTTACGGAGCCCTTTCGGGTTTTCATCCGTGCCCATTTTGCTTATGGGCATACCGTTTTCCTTTTTTTTGTTTTTATTTCTTTACACCACGTCATCCTAAGGATGCCGCGGGTTGGTAGAAGTTTTAACGACGTTTCGGTCATTTGAAAGCTTTAGGACATTGCGGTCCGTCGTTAGTTTAGGGACGTTTCGGTCCGCAGCCAGTTTTAGGACATAGTGGTCCACCGTTGCCGTATTTGAGGCGAATCTCTAGTTTACTGACTTTTCGGCCTATGGGGCTTTCCCTATGAATGAGCATGATTCCCCCGGCATATCCATCTTTCTCGGAGCATGTGGTTGTGGCGGGCTCACCTTCCAGTTTTCGGACAGCGCGAACTTGCCCTGTTGGTATTGGTCTTCAACCCGGTTTTTGAAGACGTAGCAGTTTTCTATCGGATGGCCCAATACTTGGTGGTAAGGGCATTAATTAGGATTGTTGACATCATTCAGTTGTAACTGGTGTTTCGGCTCCGGTAGAGTGATAAGTCTGTTGCGCACTGCTAGTTCGAACAGCCTCCTTGTTTCATCCCGGGGAAATGAGTAAGGACGTTTCAACTTCTCATAGAGGGGTTGCCGCTTGTTTCTTTGGCAAACAACCGGGCTAGGGCCACTCGATTGTTGTTGAGTGTTGGAGACAAAGGTCATTTTTCCCTTCTCTTTATCCCTTTTGTTCGATCCCTTGTTTGTGGGTTCGAGATTCTTTTCGGGTAACGTGCGATTGCACGGCTGAATGTTCTCGCAACTCCTTAATTCTTTTGTTTCAGAGATGGATTCCTTGAAGAGAGGACCGAGGGCTACTTTTTCGTCGGAATCGCTCTCGAAGGTGAGAACTCGCGATCCCTTGGGATCAACCCTATGACAATTGCCGGCACTTCTTTTAAGCTCATCTGTCGCATTTTTCCGTTGTCTACGAGCTTCACGCTTTGTCCTGTTGAAGTGTTGCCTGTGAACGACATACCCTTACCACCAACACTTAAAGGAGTTGCAGTCTTCAGTAGGATGTGCGATCTTCTGATGATATAAGCAGAAGTTAGGATGTACGTCCGCTTCATCAAGATGTATACCACCAGGAGAATTTTCTCCGAAAGAGGGCAGCCTCATCCCCATCGATATGGCTTTGGCGAATCGTTTCCTCGTCTTGATCCTGCTTTCATTTATGGCGGATGTACTTTGATCTGGTGGGAGTGTTTCGACCCTTTTGTTTAGTCGCCGGCGTTTGGCCTTTTCAAATATGGCCATCTCACGCTCCCGATTGGCTTTACTTTTTAGATGAATTTCACTCAGGAAGGCGTCGATCATTTCGTCTGACGGCCATAGAAGTTCTGGTTCAGGACTTTCCCCCCGTCTCTCGGTGCAAGGAGCTTCTTTATCGTCTATCGACGAGTGAGAGATCATATGGCATCTTGCCACATAATCCTCAGATTCATCTGACGAGTCTTTGTCATCATCTCCGTTCTCAAGGACGTTGCTGAGGGATTCGTGGAGTGTGATTGGGGTCAGCGCCTTCTGATTATATTCTTCCAGTGCGTCAATATGTCTTTGCAGATCTGTGCGCTTGTCATCAAACTTCGCGGGCTTTTGGGTCTTCTCCTTCTTCTTCGAATATTTTGACGGCTGCGTGCGAGCGCTTTGACCATCACCACCGGATTTTATAGTTGGGCGCGGTTTCAGCATTCCCTCGACGACCTCGGGTTCCAGTGAATTTTTCCACCTAATTGCCGGGCACGTTTGGAGATCCTTCAGCATCCTTTTCGTCTTGGTTGAAAGAACGGCCTCCCATGGAGCTTCTTCAACAAAAGAGCACGTTGCTCCCATCGTGTCCACCTTTTTAGGAGCATGAGGCTGTGGCGGGTTCACCTTCCAGTTTTCGGATAATGCGAACTTGCCTTATTGGTATTGGTCCTCAACCCAGCCTTTGAAAACGAAGCAATCTTCGATTGGATGGCTTACTTCTTGATGGTAAGGGCAGTAATTAGGATTGTTGAGATCGCCTGGCTGCATTGGACGTTTTGGACTCGGCAGATTGATGAGTCTGTTGCGCACTGCCAGCTCGAACAGTCTTCTCGTTTTATCCTGAGGAAACGAGTAAGGATGTCCCAGTCTCTCCTCAAGGGATGGGCGTGGACGCATATTGTTTTGACGGACAACCGGCTTTAAATTGCTCGGCTGTTGTTGAGTATTAGCGACGAAAGTTGATTTCCCTTTCCCCTTTTCATGCCGAGGATCCGTTTTTGAAGGAGATGATCTGTGACCCATCTGATCCATTTGGGCCAACTTGTCAATCAAGGCCTGGAAAGTCATCGGCTTGAAAAACATCATGAATTGGGAGATAGTCGACTGAGGGTCAAGAGTACCCACAAACATGCCTACCGCAGGTGCTTCCTCGATGCGTTGTTCGCACTTCGACCATAAGTTTCGCCATCGTATTGCGTATTGAACCCACGTTTCGCCTGGCCTTACCCTGACGTTGATCAATGCGGTGATCGGGGTGCGCTCGCTGGCGCTTGCAAATCTCTGTATAAACAGAAGCTCCATCTCCGCAAATGTTTTGACGGAGTCGTTAGGTAGCTCCGAATACCATTCGAAGGCCATTTCCGCTAAGCTGTCGACGAATTGACGAAGCAACAGCTTATCGTCGCCTCCGGTGTTGCCGCATAAGGCCCTGAATTGAGCGACATGCTGATGTGGATTCCCCGTCCGTTTATACACATGGAACTTAGGGATCGTATATCCCGGCGGGTAACTTATTTGGTCATACCAGCCCGGGTATGGTCGTCCAGTCTTGACAACTTGGCCAGCCGCTTCATTCGCCTGGTGAACTCGTATTTGCTGAGCTATATAATCATCGAGTGCGGCCTTGGAGAGGGTTTCCTCTTTGGCTGCTGAAAGAGCCGGAGGAGGATTAGATGTCTCCCCTCTATCGTCTTCAACAATGATCGGGGGGTCTTCAACTGGAGGGTCCGGCTGTAGCATCATCCCTACCATGTCTTGGAAGAGAAGCGCCATTTGTTTTATATTAGCCGCTTGTTCTGCTGCTTCTCCGTCCTTCTTTTCAAGGACTCTGCGTAGGAAGTCAGCGTCAGTTTCTTGTTCGTGACGCTGTTCTGATGATGCCTCCGGGCTTTCTTTTGGCCCGGTAAGTGCGGCCATTGCAGTCAGCATCTCTTGAAGCTTCTGCTGTTGCTCTTAGGCTTTTGTCACGGATCGGGTGAGCGGTCGGCGACCCGTCGAAGCGCGGCTTTCCTCTTTTCTGGAAGCCATGTAAACAGTATGCACTATTATGCCCCCGGACTAGGGGTGTTTGGGCTCGGTGCTTTTACGGTTCGCCATGTTCACAGGGGCTTTCTGTGGCCTCCTTTTCTTTTGAGTGGTTGACGTTGAGGGAGCCGTCGCAGTGGGCACCAGGCAGTTGTCGTCCTTGGTGTCTTGCCAGGACGATTCTCTTCCTGTTGATCCTTCAGCTTCTTTTGTTGGTGAGGATAGTCTTGATCGACCACCGACTCCCGGACCCATCGCCAGACTTTGTAAACTTTGGAGGACAGCCGTTGAGGGGGCTGCTCCGGCTTTGTTTCTGTAACATTCTCCACAGGTGGATGGGATATTTTCAGCACAGCAGTCGGAGAATTCTTGCGTACCCTCCTTAGTGGTTCAAAGCTGTTCCCAGTTGGAACAGCGGCATCAACTTCCACCATTGGAGCTGGCGGAGTCAGTCTAAAAGGGGAATTGCCCCCAGCTTTCCTCACTCAGTGCCGGTGGCGACGTCGAGCATGTCGTGTGGCCGAGATTACCTCCACTGTTGGATCGGCTTTTCCATGCCCCCTGTTCTGGTGAGGTGTCACCGGTACCAGCCTCTTGAAGACCGACGTCCGTTGAGCAGCAGTGTCTAACCTGTCCAAGAAAGACCTCTGGGCGGGGGAAGTAGCTTTGAGAACTTTGACTGGAGCGGGAGCCGGAACAGTCAGTCTTGTGAAGACCGACCCTTTGGCAAGAGAAGCCGCCTTGACGACTTCGGCAGCAGGGATGGTTATCCTTCTTGGAATAACCTTTTTTGGAATTGCAGGCTTCATCATGGGACCACATGAACTTTGGCTAAATCTGGAAAAGACCGAGGCGCTGGAGCTGGACGACCCGTCGAGGGGGGGCGCTGTAGTTGCAAGCCGATCAAAGACCGACTTTTTGGGAGCTTCTTGTGATGGTACAGGGGTGCTGAAGCTCATTGGTGGGAGCATAGTCTCGAAAAACAATCCAGTGGTGGCCTGAGTGACCTGTTCCACCGGCATAGCGAAGATGGAGGCCGCTTGGGGCCCGTAAGTCACTCCTCCGGACGGGATGGAGCGAGAGTTGCAGTTGCAGTTGGAATATTTCGTGCAAGTAGACGCCATTGATCTTTTGTTTTCTGCACGGAGCAAGACACCAAATCTAAGTATCTCGAATCCACAGGTAACCATAACAAACCGCGATTCGTTCGCGAACACGACACACGAAGTGTGGAGTGGAAAGTGGAAAAGGTCCCACCGGGCGTGCCAGAATCTGTTCATCGCCGGAAGCCGGGAAGACTGGACGTCTTGCCTGAATTCGGGGGCAGATGCTAATTGGTGCTATCCGTCCACCTCTTCGAAGATGCCAAGTTGATTTATCGCACCGTGTATCGAAAGTTTAAACGAATGCGGCCGATGTAGCAGACTTCGTCAGATTCCCCCTCGTCTGAGGGGTTTATTGATTGTGGGGACGCTCTTCCCTGCAGGCGCAGGCCCCTGCAGTTAATTACGCTACCACAACGCGGTAACAACTTTCTCCTTCTCCAGATGGTCACTTCGTGTCGTGGGTGTTTGTTTTGTGTTCGGTTGCCCGTGGATTGTATACGGAGACTAATTTGTGTTGTCGCCCGTAGGACGTGGATTAGTCCAAATTCGTATTTTCTTAGATTTGGGTTTGGGGTTTTGGTTTAAGGATACGTTAGTCTCATTTTTAGACTAAGATCAAATTAAACGTTTGTTAAGGATACGCTAGTCTAATTTCCAGCCTAAGATCAACTTAACAGGACTATTTAGATCCAACAAAAGAGCATTTAGACTCTATTGATTAGCTTAGAGACATTGCGGTCGATTACCAGTTTAAGGACATGGTGGTCCATTGTAGTCCGTGGAATGTATGGCTGTCGGGACCCGTCACCTCTCTGAAGACGTTGAAGGATTACAACGACAAATATCAGAGGAGTTCAGAGATGTACCCTTGAACCAATGTTGGTTGGGAAATCTATAGTCCAATTTGGGACTAAAGTCTGTTTAAAGGTTTATGAGCATATGGGCTTAGTTGATATGAGTTGAACATTTTATTGTTCTTGCTGTTAAGCCTTTATTTGGGCTCGACCCTTTTATTAATGCATAGCATTGGGCTCTGTAATTAAATGCATAGCATTTACATTTGGCCTGTTAGACGTTTACTTGGGCTCTGCCCTTTTTAAATAATGCATAGCATTTATATTTGGCTTGCTAGGCCTTTACTTGGGCTCTGCCCTTTTAAATAATGCATGGCATTTATAGTGGTTTGATAGTGCGCCACGTGGCTTGTCAGGCGCTTTGCGCCAATTAAAGAGCACAATGCGCTAGCGCATTCGAAAGTGACACGTGTCACGCTCTGCGCTAAGCGTAAGTCTGTTAGCGCAGTGCGCTGTGCCAGTGAATGACACGTGGCACGCTCTGGTGCAATTTGCCACTCCAAGAGCGCAGTGCGCTGTTTTAGAAGCGCAAAGCACAGATTGTTCTGAGGTTGATACGTGGCGCATTCTGGCGCAGTGTGTAAGGGCACAATTCAAAAGTGCAAGGCACTGTCCAATAGCGCAGAGCGCATCTTGATCCAATTAAGATTAAAGAACAAATTGTTTGTTCTCTCAAAAGAGGTTCTACCTCAAGATTCAAGAACCAATGGTTCTTACTCTCATCAAAAGGCTGTGCCTTTATATAGATCAAATGATCTGTGAATGAAGTAAATTACTTCTTTTTATCTTTTATGATTGGATCTTTTTGATCTTTTTCTTTTTATTGAAGATCTTGATCTTGTTCTTAGATTTTTGATCTTTTTAGAAGAAAATTCTTCTTTTAGTGAGATGTTTTCACTTCTGTTCTTCCAAGAATTTAATTCTTTACCTTTAAAGATGATGAAGATGATCTTCTTTCTCCAAAGGCTTGCCTTTCTTCTTTTTGAGATTTATCTCAAAACTTTTAGAGGGTTCTCTCTCTTCTGTCTATCTATATCTATCTGTGTGAGACTTGGAGTCTAGGGACCTTTATATAGGGCTAATTGGTTTGTTAAGTTAGTTACAGAGATCTTTCTCTGATTGATCTGGGGACATTTCCCCACCGTTGGATTATTGATCCTAAGACCTCTGTTTTACAGAAGACAATCTTCTTATTTTAATAAGATTGAAAAGATCTTTCTAGAATTTTAATTCTGATTAATTTATTATTTAAATCCCAGTGCGAGCGCAATTGGCGCTAGCGTATCTGCGCTTGACACGTGTCACGAAGCGCAGAGCACAGCGCACCTGCGCTTGACACGTGACGCGCAGCGCAACTGCGCTAGCGCGCCTGTGTTTGACACGTGGCGCGCAGCGCAACTGCGCTAGCGCACCACTGTTTGACACGTGGCGCGCAGCGCAGAGCGCAAGAGATCTGAAGCGTCGCTTCATTTTAAAATTTGAATTTTGAAACAGAGCCTTGCTCTGATTGGGGGTGCGCTGCCTTGGGCGCAGCGCTCCTTGTGTTGGCGTGTCTGCTTTTGACGCGCAGCGCGCAGCGCAAGGAATCTAAAGCGTTGCTTCAATTTTTGAATTTTGAAATTCAAACAGAGCTTTGCTCTGATTAGGGGAAACAAACTTTCCTAGTTAGCTCTTGAAATGTTTTGAGACCCGCGGTGCATAGAAACGGGGTCATCCAATTGTTGAGATTTCCGACGAGGAGGCTGACAGATTGGTCCTGCTCTATCGGCGGTTCACATTTGACGGAAAGATTGCGCCATCAGGTTATAAAATCCGTGCTACTTTCGTTGTTCTTTGGCTTGGTCCTTACGAGGTCGACAATGGTGATCTTATCGCTGACACTCATAAACCTTTGTCGGAACAAAGATTCCATTTGGACGAAAGTAGTAACGGAGCCATCTGGTACGTTACTAGTCGAAAGCGACATCGGTCAGGCTATTAACGAACTGGCAGAGGAGAAGCGCATCATTGCCCCCGGTATTCCCGCATGAGGATTTAAAGTGGGCGATGTGCTGATTCGCATTTCCCATCCCATCAAATCTTCCGAATTTGGGGATGACATAGCCGCTAGGAAATTCTACCAGATCATACTGAACAGGATGCGGTCTCCCACTACTGCTGATATCTTTTTGCACTTCGGCTTCGGTTACCAATGTTTTGACTTTGTTAGTAACCAAATCCATGATTTGATCTTGATTTGGCCGGCTACTGTCATCGGTAGCTAAGACATTTCCCGAGATAGGATGCGACTGACTTTCATGCGGTCCGCCCAACTTTGGATTTGAGGGAATAGGCATCGGCTGTCTTGGGACACTGTTTCCCGGTTCATGAGCAGAACCCTGTGCTTGATTGGACGGCTGAGAGGCAACTTGGGTCATGATCCGCATCACGACATTCTTCAAGTCGTCAATTTTGGAGTAAAGTTTGGCCATCTCCTTGTCTTTACTTCTGAGCTGTTTTCGGAGCTCTTGGAGAAGTTGCTACTCTGCGTTCCTGGGATGGAAGATTGGCTCCTCTTCGCTTTCTGAGCCCTACTCCTCATGAACCGAGGGATCTCTCTGCTTATCAGCCTCACTGGAAGGGTTTTCATTACCTTCCAGAGGAGGCTGGTCTTGGAAAGCGGCATCCACATTCATGCCAGATTGGATTTGAGATGTGGTGGCCCCATCCTTGCTCTTGCTGCGCATGTCCACTATGTAGACAGTGTAGACCATCCATCCATCCATATCTTTATCTTTGGCGGGGTAACCCTGTTCTTGGAGCCTCATGAAGTTCAGCCTAGCATGAGTCCTAGCCCTTTTGTTGGATCTATATCTGAGCCTTTTTAATCTTAGCTTCTCGAATTTGAGGGCCTGGCGGGCATCCGTCATCCAGGAAGCCATCGTGAGCCGATTAACGGGGAGCTTAGAAAAGATACCCAATTGAGCAGTTGTCAGGGACGCCGCTGGAGCTTACCCGAGATGCTTTGTTGCTTTGTTGGTGTTGATGGCCTTGCCCCCAGCTGGGGCCTGTTAGGTATATGTATGCCCTATAGGCCATTATTATACACGTGATGTATATTATAGGGGATGCTTGGATATATATATAGAGGACTTTCTTGCTCAACATGATAGTATGCTATCTGGTTGCTCTTTATCTAAACATGTTGACTAGTATTCTTTATTATCTTGCTCTCACATGTTGATAAAGACCTTAGGATATGTATTTGACTGCCAGGATTATGATGAGATGATACTAGTGGGGCCAGCGTGGTCAACAAGTGCATCCTTTAATCAGTTCCTAGTTGAGAGAATATCGAGACTAGGGCATCGATATTCCAGAGTAGACTAGTGTGTATGTTTATTGTCCCTTAGAGGGCGATGGCTGATCCCACAGCCATTAGTGTGTGACATCAAAGATTTTACACAGGTGCTCATTGGAGAATGGGTACACCGAACAGGACTCGCCGAGGACTCCTATATGGTAGTATACCTATCGTCAGATAGCAGTCCTCTGGTGACACTGGTACAGGTTGGTCTGTAGACCCGAGATCGTCATAGAGTCTTGTGTGGCTCCCATTGTGCTTTGATTTCTTCCCTACCACGGCTCAAAGGAGTCATGCAAACAGATGGATTTTGGGTATAGTCCTGAGTCACATGGAGGCAATGAGCGATATGAGGGGTTTCGTCTCTCCCGGTATTGGGGGTTGATGTTGCGCTATGCTCGATTGGCTATAACTGGAAGTCCCTGGCCAGGACGGCTGCTGAGATTTACTGATAAGATTTATCAGTAGTTTCTCGAACCGTTATAGGCCAGACATCGGCATGACTTATCACGTTACTGGGGTCTGACGTTTACCACCCATAGACATGATATGCGATATATCAGACGAAGAGACCGGACTGTACGGTAGTGTTACTGATAGGCTTCATGGAGAGTATGGATGAGCTTGCTTGTTGATCTTCATATCGCTCAATACCCGGGTAGCCGTTACGTCCAGCTAGTACCGCTGACGGCTTGTAGGTGATTGATGTGATCATCACCTACTGCTGGCGTATTGACGAGTCTTTAGAGTCCCACACAGAAGTTTCCTGGTTCGAGCGAAACGAAGTAGGGCACATATGTTGATATGTGCGTGGGATTGATTAAATATGAGTATGTGATACCGTATTATAATCTAGCAGTTTTCTGATGTCGGTCAGGTTATATGTGATATGACCGGATTATCGAATCAAGTGTTGGTTTGATAATGTGATATTCAGATTAATGATATTAGCCGGTTTTATGTGATATAACCGGATTATTAGATCAAGTGTTGATTTAATAATGTGATATATATTATATGTGATATAATTATATCTTAACTAATATTATTAGCTCACTAATTATGTTTCTTGATATATATTAATATATATATATATATATATATATATATATATATATATATATATATATATGAAGCATGATATCTATTTTCTATTTTTTAGAAAATACAAAATGAGGTGTAAATTGTGGAGATATTTGTGGAATGGGCAAAGCATGGGTTTTATTATTTGTATATTACTCTTGACTCACTATTCAAGCATGGTTGCAATTTCTTATTGCATTTTTATTCCATGCTTGAATAAGTGAGGAAAGAGAGAGCTATTTGAGTCTACTCTCATCATTTTTCATTCTTCATGCCTTAGCCATTTTCATGAGCTCTTGCTCTCTACAATTTTCTTTACCTCACTTCCAAGTTCAGACCCTCACATGTGATGTGAATTATTGAACTTGTGAGAACCCTAGTGAGCAAATTAAACCCCTACGTCACCATCCCACATTAGATTAGCAATTTGATGTGGAGTGTTGCCTTCACTAATGAGATTAGTGAAGGGTTAGCTTGAGCTTGTGGACTTCGGGTGGATTGTCTTTGGCATGAAGATCACGAAGGAGATTCTTTCATCTTGAAGAGGAGCCTAGTGGAATCACGTGGACCACAACCCGGATCTAGATAAGAGAAGGACTCGATCTACAAGGGTATAACCTTCTTTCCTTCTCTCTAGTTTATATCATCATAGCAAACCCTAATATTCTAGTAAAGATCTTGTATAGTCTAACTTAGCACCTAATAAAAATTTGAATTTGGCATGCTTGATACTACTAAAACCTCATGGTGGTGCTAGGGTCGACTTTCAGGGCCAAGGAAAGTTGTTCAAACACCGACTTGTGTTTGGGTAGTGGTGCCCTCGAGATCACCACATTTGGCCTCTTGCCTTTCGATGCCGGTTTGTCTGTTACCGGAGCTTGAGGAGCTGGGATGGCGTTAGCCGACACGAACTGAATAGAGCCAAATGGTTGCAGTGGTTCCTCCCATTATCGCCCGAGACTGGCCGGAAGCACCGTCCCGGCATCCATCTTTATCGTGTAGGAGATGGGAGCCGTGTCGAGAGTTGAGCTAATCCTTAGAGAAATTTTGTTGCGTCCGGAGATTGCAACTTAAAATTTGTTAACCTGCACAAAGAAGCATGATTTCAGTACAGGCAATCGATATGTATATTGATTGAGTTCGCATGAACGTTTAACCCGAAATATGGGAGGAGAGATCAGTCCTACCGGGCGTGCCAGAATTTGTACGGTGTTTTTCGTCACCCCATTGAGATGGGAATACGCGCGCGCTTGTCAGGCGTACTGGCGGGGAAAAATCCAAGGCGGGGTTTATTGATTATGGGGATCCGAATCTCTGGCAGCCGCGAACTAAACTGCCGTTAATTATCTCTCGCCTTTGGAGCGAGAGAACCTCTGATTGACGGTTCAAACTGGTCATACGAACTCAACGTGCAGTGTGCATATGTGTATCTTAAGGGGTTTTGGATATATCAGGAGCCTCGTAGAGTTTACGGGGGTCCCGCTACCTTGATAGCGGGCTGGAGGTCAAAGGGGCTAGCAGCCCCCTTGCGGGGTGCGGGGAAGTGCCCCGTTAGAAATTTTTTCTAACGGGGACAGTATTGTGGAGTGTGTGTGTATGAAAAAAGGGAAGAATAGCGTCCAAAGGACATGTGGGTGCCGGCGCCCCACGTACTTGGCATGCGGGAGCTGGGCGTCAGCAAGAAAATAGACTTGGTCCCTACACTGGGAGCTGTGCTCCCGGTTTGACTCATGGAGTTAAATTCCTAAAAAGATATTTAAATTATGGAGTTAAACTCCAGCAGATCTTGAATGGAGTTAAACTCCCAGAAATCTTTGTAAAAGATTGAAGGGGACTCCCTTCTTCTCTCCTTTAGCCTTGGATTTTTCCCAAAGTGGGATTTTTGGAGGCGAGTCTGCTTCTTCTTCCTCTCAGTTGGCCGGATCTTGGAGAAAAATGGAGGGATTTAAAAATCTCCCCCTTTTGAGATTTGATGGAAGATCTGAGCTCCCCTTTATGGGTTTTGTGGTAAAAAACTATCTAATTTTGGAAAAAGAAGAGTAAAACTCTTAATTTAATTGAAAAAGGGAAGAAGGTTTAGAACCTTGAGGAAGGAGAAGAAGGCACAAAAACCGTAGATTTTGAGGGGAATGAAAAGTCCTCCTTTATTTCATTATCATGTTGGCTTATATAGGCTTACAAATTTGCATACAGCCCATTGGGCTTTACAAAATGGCATTTTGCCCATCCCATGCCTTATGTGCTCATTTTTTTTGCACATGAGTCACGGGCTTTACAAAAATTTGGCTTTATACCATTTTCTATTCATTCGTGCATAAAAAATTACATCAAAATTATTTATTACATGATTTCATTTTGACATGGGGGAGGCCGGCCGCGGGGCTCGACATGGGCATGGGCCCACTTGATCTGGGCTTGGGCCTGCTTATTTGGGGTTGACTTTGACTTTGACTTGTCAACCAGGGTGTAATTTTCGATCCCAACACCCACGTGCATAACACGTGAGCGCCGTCGTCCAAACTAAAACAGGTAGAATTAAATTCTACATGAGAATTATTTCTCTAAAAAAATTGGGATATTCTTTATTAAATAGAGCCGTTGGATCAAAAATCCAGTGGTGATGATAAATCATCAAATGATTGAATTAAATTCTATTAGGATAAAATATCTCCCTAATCATTCTAAGTGAGAATGATATTCTCGGTTGGATCAAATATCCAATGATAGAATTAAATTCTATTTTTGGGAATATATTTCCCCAATCTTTCTAAACAAAGAAAGATTGTTCTCTGTAAAACAGAGAGCCATTGGATTAAAATCCAATGGTGATTAGAAATCACCGTTTGATAGAATAAAATTCTGTAAATATGGAAAATATTTTCCCAATCTTGTTAAAAATAAGAAAACATATTTTGTAGAGCAGAAAATCACTGGATCAAAGATCCAATGGTGGATAAAATCCCCCGAACAAATTTTGAAACCAATTAAATCAATTGGTATCTCTCAAATGAGAGATTTTCTCAAACTAATTAACAATTTTCCTCTACTATATAAAGGATCTAAGACTTCAACTCTCAAAAGAGACGACAGATAGAGGATCGACCCCATAAGCTTCTCCACAAAAAGAGAACCGAGAATTTAATTCTCCTGAAAAATGAAGAAGATCCCCGCTCTCTCAAATTCGAGATAAAGAAAAGAAGAGATAAAAAATATCTCCTTTTCCTAGCACAAGCAAAACATAAGAACTTAGTTTTTTCTCTGGATCTGAGATCCGTAAGACAAATCTCCTACAATCTGAGAATTTAATTCTCATCGGCAAGATTCTTTCCTTCAGACTCAAAATTTAGGGGAAAGAACTAGATAAAAAAAAGACAGAAAAAATATGTTCAAGGAATTTATTTCCTCTGAAAACAGGGTTTAATCTGAAAAAGAAACTTAGTTCTTATAAAAAAAACCATAAGAACTTAGTTCTTAAAGAAAAATTGATCCCAGATCTTCAAAACAAAGATCTTGGTGATCATTAATAGTCAAAATGACATTAACAGAGATTCAATCTCTAAAAAAGAAAAGGAACTCAGCGCCTCACGTGAAAAACACGTGAGCGCCCAAAAAATTCCCAAAACAAAGGAGTCGGTGCCTCACGTGCTTCCCACATGGGCGCCCTCAAATAAAGGACTCAGCGCCCCACGTGTTTTCCTCACGGGTGCTCAAAGCAGAAGGCCAGCGCCTCACGTGAAAAACACATGAGCGCTGAGTAAAAGTGCTTAGCGCTGAGTAAAAGTGCTTAGCACTTCATATGCAACCAAAACGACTGAGTGCTTAGCACTGATTGGGCAGCGCCCAACGCCTCACGTGAAACACACGTGGGCACCCAACAAAATAAATAAGACAACGCCTCATGTGCTCTCCATGTGGACTCCATATAAAAGTGCTTAGTATTATACATATTCAGTCAAAATGACTAAAGTGCTTAGCACTTATTGGGCAGCGCCCATGACTGAGTGCTTCACATGATACACATGTGAGCATCAGAGCTCCAAACAAGTGCTTAGCACTCCTACATAAAAAAGGGCCGAGCAAATAGAACCCAAATAAGTGCTTAGTACTTTTGAATAAAAAAAAGAGGAAAGAAGAAAAGACTGAGCAGACCAAGCCCAAATTGGCTAAAAGTCACTTTGAAATTTCTAGTATCTGAGCCTAAATGTTCTGTTGTTGGATCATAATAAAATTTGATGATCTTGAAAATATTGCTAAGTTGATCTTAGTCTCAAATAGGACTAACGTATCCTTAGTTTAAAAAATAAATTGAGCCCAAACGCTCATATGTTTAAGCCGATCTTAATCTCAAACTAGATTAACGATCCTTAAACCAAACAAAACATTTTTGAACTAAAGGAACATATAAACTAAGTTCAAAACCCAAACCTAAATCTAAAAAATACAGATTTGGACTAATCCACGCCCTACGGGCAACAACTTAAAATAGTCTCCGTATACAATCCGCGGGCAAATTAACAAATAAAATAACACACGACACGAACTGAACTGCTGGAGCAGGAGAAAGTGGTTATCGCAATGCGATAATGTAATTAACTGCAGGGGCTAGCGCCTGCAGGGAAGAGTATCCCCATAATCAAAACCCCCTCACAAATATGGGGGATCTGATAAAGTCTGCTACAATGGTCGCAACTATCCAAAGCTCTGATATAAGGTGCCATAAATCAACTTGGTATCTTCGGATAGATGGGTGGATATGTCCAAATAGTATCTGCCCTTAAATCCAGACAAGATGATCTATCCCAGTTCGTCTTTATTTTCAGCGGTAAACATATTCTGGGATGCTCGGTGGGACTTTTTCCTCTTTCCATTCCACACTTCGTGTGTCGTGTTTTGCGAACAAAATCGCGGTTCGCTATGGTTGTCCTTAGATTCAAGGTATTAAAACTTGGTGTCTTGCTCCTGTGCAGAAAATCAATGGCTCTCAACCGCATCTCATGCAACAACAACTCCTGCTCCACCTCAACTGGAGGAGTGACTTATGGGCCCAGCGCGGCCTCTATTTTCTCAATGCCGGTGGGGCAGGTCACGCAAGCCACTACTGGACTGTTCTTCGGGACTATGCTCCCACCTGTGAGTTTCGGTGCCTCAACGCCGCAAGAAGAAGCTCCTAAAAGGTCGGTCTTCGATCGACTGATAACCACGATGGCCCCTATCAGTAAGCCGTCAAAATCTGGCGTCTCAGTCTTCAACAGGTTGAGTAAGAACTCAAACGGACCCATAAATAAGCTCGTGATACCTGAAGCGGCGACCCCAAAATGACTAACCCTCCCTACTCCTGCTACAGACGAAGCCGTCAAAGGTGCTTTACCCATCTGATGACCAGTCTTCGAAATATTGGCAGGTTCTCCTCAAGCTCCATCAAGGATGTCGGTCTTCAACAGGTTGACGTCGATTGGAACCCCTCGGTAGAGCTGGGGGTATGATGAAGCCGCTTCCAAAACTGAGGCGGTCCCTTCTGCGAGGCACGCTTGATGTCGCCACTGGCGTTGAGTGAGAGAAGCTAGGGGTAACTCCCCCTCTGGACTCACCCTACCAGCTCTAATGGTGGAAGTCGACGCTGCCGTTCTAACCGAGAACAGTTTTCATCCACTTAGGAGGGTATGCAAGAACTCCCCAATGGCAGTGCTAAAGAAATCACCCTCACCTGAAAAAGTTACAGTGCAGGCAAAGCCGGAGCGGCCTTACCAGCGACTCTCCTCGCAAATTCATAAGGTCTGACAAAAAGTCCAAGATTCTGTGATTGACAAAAACTACTCTTGTCAACTAAAGAAATCGAAGGTCCGACAAGAAAAAGTCCACTCCTTCGTCATACTGTCATGCCCCGTTTCCTAGTATACGGGCAGAGGACGCGACAAGGCCGCTACGTATTTACTCTGAAGTAAACACGCTGAGTGTATCTAAGCAGTATAAATAAAATGCACAAGAGACAGAGACAATAGATATAATTGAACAACAACTTTATTTATTCACATTCTTTTTACAATACATCTGAAAAGTAAATACATGGAATGAAAAACAATGTCTAAACAGTGGCATAACAGAAATGGAAAGTACTAAAATGAAATGTAAAAGTATCTAGAGTTCCAGGTCGAAGGCTAGTTGATCCAAGTCCTCGCTGGTGGGCTCGATCTCCTGAAGATCCAAATCACCTGACAACATTCCAATGAAGAAAGAAAGGGAATGTCGTCAGCGAACAATCGCTCGGTAAGTCCCAAAGATAAGGGAGAAGTAGAATAGACACATAGAGAGAAAGTGTGTAGCTTTTAAAGTTGTATTATATTGTTATAACGTTGTATTTAGTGTTAACGCTGTTGTTTGTAGCTTGGTACAGAAGAGACCAGTGTATACGAGAGGAGTCTCAGTAGACCAGAGACTAAGGTCAACGGAAAGTATAAGGAACCATTCAACCACAGTACAACAGCAATTGAATTCAGGTTAGGTGTCTTAATGGTTGCAGTCTCGTGCCACTTCTAACACCTTCCGTACCAATCTACCCCTTATAAACCCCGCAATGTCTTGATTGTATTGTTTGTATTGTATTGTCTTATAATTGAATTGTATAGGTGGATGACTTGCCGAAACCATGATATCAGTAAATGGATGTAATTGGAGAATCATGTAGATGAATGTATATCTATGGCTCGGTTCAGTCAGTTGTATAGATTGATAGATTGAATAGATTGAATATATGGATTCATATTGAATTGTTATATATACTTGAATCTCATTCAAGTCAGATTGATTATATTGAGACTCAGTCTGAGTCAGAAAATTTAGAAAAGAAATTGAATCCTGAATTAGGTTTTAGTGTTATCGGTAATCGCTGCACATGGGCGACAGAATTTGTGTCTTTTTCAAAGACGATTACCATGTTGATAACACCGTTTGTTAAGTTGTCTACCTTAAATAGGCAAGCACCCATATCTCTGGCTCTCTGAGGCTCAAGAGACTGGTCCCTCTTAAACATATGTTTACTAGGGTCCTTATTGTAATTTATATAACTTGAGGGTGTTTTATGTAAAAATAATTTTGTATAATTTTTAAAATACATCTCAAGTATTTTATTATCGTCTTTAAAGTTTTCATTGATGTATATTTTATCATTGTGACATTTCTAGTGAATAAAACCTATTTTCATAATATATGGTATTTATTTGTAATATTGGAATTGTTTGGTATTTTCTTGTAAATGGAATGTTTTTCTTGAATTTTGGAAATGTGGAATATTATAAATATTAAAAATAGATATTTTGATATTAATTACATATATATTTATTTATTAAAAATATAATTTTTATTTATAATAGAAATCACATTTTCTAAAAAAATTGTGTTTTAAAATTTTTCGAGACCGTATGCTCCTTGCGGAGGTCTGCATCTCGCACTACTAAGCCCGAGGATGTGCGATAATCTGCACCATCTCAAATAGTTTCCCCAAAATGGGTTGTAGCGGCGCTTTGCAAAGATTTGTTAAAAATACATAATCTTGTAGAAAATGGTTTTTATAAGTTAATGGTAGTTTTGTGTAAAATCTTATTTTCCCAAATCTATGTTTCCCAATATCATCGTGCTATTTTAAATATGAGTGTTGTGAGGAGGTAGGTCATTACCTCGTGAACTATCTAAAGGTATAGCATGGGGTAATGGTGTTTTATGTTGAAACTAAATTATGTGGTATTTTTCTGAAAAATTGCGATAAAAAGTAAAATAGGAATTCTTTTGATATGAAACTTGTCAATATGTTTTGTTAATGTTTTAATGATCATGATGTGATGGTTTGGTATTGTTGTATTTAAGAAAATTGGAACATTTTAAAGAAAACCGAATATGAAGTCGGATTAACTCCGCTTCCGTCGGGTTTTAGAAATACAAGTTTTTATATTAGAAAAGAGAAGAGAGAGGAGGGACTTACTAGATTTTAGATTAGAGAAGAGGGAGAGGGAGTGGTAGGAGGTTCCGGTACGTCGTTTCTTCACCGGGAGCTCCTAGGGTCATCGTCGGAAGTTCGTCGGAGTTTTGCCCTTCGCTAACTCCACTTGTACACAAAAGTTCTTGGGATTTTTCTTGAGAGTTTGGGCAGAGTTTGTGAGTGAGGGGGGGGGGATGTGAAATGGAGTGGTATTTATAGGGAAAATTAGAGTTAGGGTTTGATAAAAAATGCATTAAAATATGCATTAAAAAGATTTAAATTGGGTTTTAATTGGCTCTGTTAATGTGCAGGGAAAATAAATAGAACATGGGTTATGGGGAGGTAAAAAGACACAGGTGTCAAGAAGAGAAGAATCGGATTCGAGCGAGTTCGGCCGGCTGCGTCGGCCAATTCAGCCGCTTCGCCGGCCGAGTCGGGCCGATTTTTGCCGCCACGTGTCCCCCGTCGCTTGGTCTACCTCCTGGACTTGTTTGTTTTTAGTGTGACCTTTGGGTTTACGGGTTAAGCACGTATAGACTCTTGGGCTTCTAAAAAGATTAAAAGAAAAAAATTAAAAAGATAATGTGGCTGATGGGATTTGAACTCTGGTGCTTTGGTTCAGCAGTGCAAGGTCTTACCAATGAGCTACAAGCTCTTTCTTGCTGTTAAAAAGCAAAACAAATTTATAACTTGTGGTCAGGCTTAAGTACCCCTTTCTGTATTTTTGAAAAAATTTGTACAGAAAGTTTAGGGTTGTTACACATACAATGGGGAACTTCTTTTAAACAGGTGCCTGTCACAACGGCTCCTTCAACTCCAATCTTGCATAAAAGAGCGAGGCTGGAGAAAACTCTACCGCCCGCAACAAATTCCAAAGGCGACAGACCTAAACGCCCTAATTCTGGGGGGTATAATCGTACATACGATCTACATGGCTTCAGGGAAAGAAGAGAGCCATGCTTCAGTGAGTCACCGACCGCAAACTCGGTTGCTGACAAAGGCTCAGGAGCAACAACAAAAGCTCAAGAAAATGCTGACCAAAATGGCATCACCTACTGTACAGAAAGAAAGTCCAGATAAAGAGGCCGAATAGCGCCAAGATTAGTACACCGATACAGAGTTTCTGCAAAGGGTGCTAGAGAGGAAGGACAAAGAGGCTGCTGAGCAAACTGCTAACATAAAGCAGATGGCTCTCTTGTTCCAAGATATAGTTGGAATGATGATCCAACCAGAACCCCCGGCCGAAGATCCACCGATAATCATCGAGGATGACAGAGGGAAAATATCAAACCCTCTTTTGGCCTTATCAGCGGTCAAGGAGGAAATGATCTCCAAGGCTTCCCTTGATGATTACATTGCTCAAAAAATAAAAGCTCATTAAGCTAATGAACCCATCGGCCAAATTGTCAGAACTGGATGACCGTATCCAGGCTGGTATGATCAAATCAAATACCCGTCGGGATATACGATCCCCAAGTTCCATGTCTACAAACGAACAGGCAACCCTCACCAACACGTCGCGCAATTCAGAGCTCTGTGCGGCAACACAGGAGGCAACGACAAACTGTTGCTTCGCTAGTTCATCGGCAGCCTGTCAGAAATAGCCTTCGAATGGTACTCGGAGCTCCCAAATGACTCCGTGAAAACATTTGCAGAAATGGAACTGCTATTCACACAGTGTTTCGCCAGCGCGAGCGAGCGCACTCCGATCATGGCATTAATCAATGCCAAGGTAAAGCCGAGAGAAACCTGGGTCCAATACACGATCCGGTGACAGAACTTGTGGTCTAAGTGCGAATAGCGCATTGAAAATCTCCTGCCGTGGGCATGTTCATCGGGACCCTTGATCCTCAAACGACTGTGTCCCAGTTCATGATATTCTTCAAGCCCACAACCTTTCAGGCCCTGATAGATAAACTGGCCCAAATGGACCAGATGGGCCATGGGCCTTCCTCCTCAAATAAGGACCCTCGAAATACTAAGGGTAAAGGGAAAGAGCCTTCGTTGCTAACACGCAATAACGACCGAGTGGCCCAAAACTAGCTGCTCTCTAAAACAACGCGTGCTTGCGCCCGTCCTTGAAAGAAAGGCTAGGACAAGCTTACTCGTTTCCCTGCGACTAGTTAAAATATATCTTTTTGCCTGCTATATTCAGTCGTGCTCATCCCTTGACTTGTAAAAGTCAGCATACGGTTTGTGGCTTTTTTTGCCTTTGTCTAATTCCACTTCCTTCTGCGTCTGTGGAGCGTGAACAGGGCACCTTTGGTTTAGGAGGCGAGTGAACATCTCTCCGGTCAGCTTCGATCTTCAACAAGGTGGAAATTCTCATATTGCTTATGTACATGTTCCTGCGGCTTAGATGAGTATAGTAGTTTATATCGCAACGGCTAAACAGAAGCCTTAGGCGAGATAGACAATGAAAGAAAGCACTCGACTTTTCTTTCGAAAATACAACCCTAAACCGCCCCGGTTCAGGTCCCGGTTAAAGGTTATTCACTACTGGACCCTATCTATTTCGATTAGCCCTGTACGGTGCCACCGCAAGCCATGACCCGAAAAAAACTCCTTTTCTCCATAGTGAACGAGTTCCCGAAACCCGGTAATTTTCAATTCAACAAGTCTCAAGGTAGTTTTGACTTGCTTTGTTTATCCCGATGATGGTTTATGAATCGCTCAAACGAGCCTATCTAGCTGCATCTGAATCGGCATGGAGAAAAAAGAGGAATTCGCCCAAGGAGGGGCTCGCGTATGATTAGCTAGTTGGTGGGGCAATAGCTTACCAAGGAGATGATCAGTAGCTGGTCCGAGAGGATAATCAGCCACACTGGGACTGAGACACGGCCTAGACTCTTATAGGAGGCAGCAGTGGGGAATTTTCCGTAATGGGAGAAAGCCTGACAGAGCAATGCCACATGGAGGTCTTCTCAAATAAGCCTCGCATCCAACTGCAATATCACAGAAAAGATATTCTGGTTAACTAAAAGGTGGACACAGGTCCACTCCATCTGCAAGTCTCTTTTAAGCCGGACAAACTTCTTCCCTTCGTTTGGAGCCTTGAAATAACTCTTGCTAGGTTTTGAATCACAGAAGACTTTAGTTAAAGCTCTCGATCTTCACATACTCCCTGCCCAGTATAGGATGTGAATCATCTTACTATATCCCCAAGCTATAAGCATTCGATCGCAGATCTGAGAAAGAAAAGGATTCAACAAGTTAACATTTTTCAAAGAAGGCCTATAGAAAGAAAGAAAAGCAATCACACCCACTACGCTCGGATATTGGACAAGACCAGTTCATGACTGAGTTGCCCGATATTGGAATCATCATTGATCATCAAGAAGAATATACAGCTCTTCGAGAATGTCTGACTTTGGGAATTCCGACAATTTTTTTATCGATACAAATTGTGACCCAGATCTCGCAGATATTTCGATTCCAGCCAACGATGATGCTATAGCTTTAATCCAATTGATTCTTAATAAATTAGTATTCGCAATTTGTGAGGGTCGTTCTATCTATATAAGAAGTCGTTGATTATGATTACCGTAGAGTGTTTTCTGTCACCTTATTAAGATGGGAATGCATGTCACTTGTCAGGCGTCGTACAAATTCCCCTATCTAGGGTAGGCTGGGGTTTAATGATTGTGGGGATCCAAATCTCCGGTAGCCGCGGACTAAGCCGCCGGTAATTATGTTGGGTTTCGGTGCCCGCGCCGCGGAGGCCACGGCCAGGAGGAAGCGAAAACAAAAACTTTTGCGAACACCGAACGCCAATAAAACCCAGGATACGGTCCAATAACTTAAACTAGCTAACTAAGGGTGCAAGGGTTGAGAAACTACACCTTTTGTCGCGTGTCCACCGAATTGTGGAAGACCCCTTCAAGCTCGTAGCCGTCGGGATCGGGCTTGAAAATCGACCACCCTCGTCGAAGACGATCCACCCGAATGGAACCGAGCTGGCTCTAACTGATGATCCAGACTTGCTAGGTATGGATGGTCGGTAATGTAGCAATATTTCACTAATTTTCTCTCTCTTTTATCTCAAGCTCATGAGAGCATGAGGAGGAAGAAGAAGGAGAATACATGAGGCAACCATGAAGCATGAGGCATGAGATCAAGAAAAATCATCAAGACCAAAAAATAAAAGAGAATGGTTACATATATTACAATCATGATGCAATAGTGCACTAACTAAATGCACATACATAAATGCTAGAACCATACCTCCTAACATGCCTCATGCCACCTTCCTCTACCTCATTTTCTTATTTAATTTTCTAAAAAGAAAATCAAATATGAGGTGTCCTTCTTTTAGAAGCATTCCTTTATAAATACGAAATACTTCACATGGCATATGTATCGCTACATATATTCGTATAAAAATACGGATAGCACCAAAGAGAGAAAATGAATAGTGAACAATAATACTAAAATACATGTATCAAAATACATATATAAATTATTAAATCAAATCCTGATTTAATAATCCGGTTTAATCCTAAGCCGGCTAGTATTATCAATCGCCCGATTAAAGTCCATGTATCCCGTACACGTATTTAATTGGATCTCTACCCGTACAAATGTACAAGTCCTATATCAATCGCCTGAACCGGAAAAACCCTCTGTGTGGGTCTTTAAAGACTCGACAATACGCTGACAGTGGGTTTAACCACAAGCACATTAGCGACACTAGTTGTACGTAACAGCTACCCAGGTACTTGTCGAAAAGGGGTCGACAATCAAGTAGGTCCTTACCCTACTGAGACTGAATATGACAATCTTCGTACAGTCCGGTCTCTTAGTCAAAGAGTATCACATATCGAGCCTAGGGGTAGATAACGTCAGACCCATACTAACCCGATAAGTCATGTCTGAGTCAAGCTCATCACCAACAGAGATACTATTGATCAACTATCAATAAGTCTCATCCACCGTGGCCATGAATTTCTGGTGATAGCCAACTGAACACATCGCGACATCGACTCCTAATACCAGGAGAGATGAATCCCTGACAGTCGACCACTGCCTCCATGTGGCTTGGGATTGTACCCAACTAAAACCTGTTTGCACGACTCCTTTGAGCCGTTGTAGGGTAGTAATCAAAGTACAGTGGGAACTCACACGAGACAAATGACGACTTCAGATCAAATGACTAACCTGTACTCATGCCACCTGAGAACTTCCATCCGATGATAGATATAATACCATCTAGAAGTTCTCGGCGAGTCCGTCCAGTGTACTCACCTCCAGTGAACACCTGTATAATATCTTAGGTGACACAACACCAATGGCTTGTGAGACCGGCCACTGCCTCTCGTCGGCGTCTAGAAGCATATACACTAGTCTACTCCAGAATATTGATGCCCAGTCTCGATACTCTCATGACTAAGGACATTTAAGGATGTGCTTATGGACAACCCAACTCTCACATATATGATTGCCATCATAATACTGGTTGTCAAGCAACAATCCTACGGGCTTCATCAAAGATGAAGACAAACCAAATAGCACACCATCATCTCGAGTAAGACTGTTATACCTATATAGGTCCTCCCTCAATCATCATAATCACATACTTGCGATCACAATAATTGCCTTAAGGGCACTATATCCAACAATCTCCTACTTGCACTTAAGCCCAATTAATGCAGTGTCGCATACACACAGCTCGTGTGCTACCGAATACCCAACTTCTCAACTAATCAGTCACAAACTATGTTTGTGAAACTTAATTTATTCGAGAAATAGCCTCACTGAGTGGATCCGCTACAATGTTCCAACTTCATCTATCTATATCTCAACTTTACGGAGATTAACAATCTCCCAAACTGAATGATACCCCACCTCAAGAATTTGTCTGGATACCTGATGGGACTAAGTTCGTCAATGAACAACTCTATCCAACAAACTTTTTAGGCTGCATCCTATGTTGAGTTATAACTGGAATTATGCACCATGATTACCTCAGTATTCCTATTGGTGTAAGGATTCTATAGCACCACACTAGGTTTAGGGTTGCATCACACATGCTATAACAAAAATTTAGAGGGTGCTAAACAATTTCAAACATGAATCGAACTAGAAAAATAGAGTAACAACTAGCTAGTAGCATATACTACAAGTGTCTAATACTAAGTGGGGAGAGATACAACCTTTGTAGACCTCCTCCTAAACTCCTTGGATCGATTGAGGTTTGAACCGGTTGGCTTGTGTCCTTCCAAGTCCACGATGATTCACCACGAAGTCTCTTTGCACCAAGCTCCAAGCTTCACTTGATCAAGGATGAAGATGTAGATGAAGCAAACACTCCAATCAAGTGGGCTGGACTAAAGTGGAATGGTGATATGGGTTTGGATCTCACTATAAAACCTTTTCTTTTTAATCCTTTCTCTTTCTTTTAAAACCCTAGTGAGCTTTTTTGAGGAGAGAGAGGAAGAAGGAGATGGCAAAAAACAAACTCAAGAGAATAATGTGATAACCATCCTTAAACTCAAGAGAGTAAGAGAAGTCATCCATGCTAAACCATGGTTACAAAATATCTAGATATTTTGTAACTTGAGTTTAAGCAAAACCATGGGCTAAAGAAACCATTGACTTTGTCAACTCAAGAGAGTTGAATAGTCAACCATGATTTTAATCCCATTTTTCTTTTCTCAAATAAAAAAAATATCTAAAAAATGTTACCATGTGAGTCTTGCATTGCCACTACCAATGTATCATCAACCATGACACGTCTATGCTTGCATGTGTGCATGCATATCAACATATACGTACATTCATGCATGCAACATAAAGAAATAGGTTTTAATAAATGAGCTAATGGACTTAATATTAAATCAACACTTGATTTAATAACCCGGTCATATCACATACGACCCGTCCAATAGTAAACGCCCGAATAAAATACGGTATCCAATACACGCATTTAATCGAGCTCCCGCGCATATCACATATGCACCCCACATCATTTCGCCTGAGCTACAAGACTCCTTTGTGGGACTCTAAGACTCGTCAATACGCTAGCAGTAGACAGTGATCACATCACAAGCCCACAAACCGTCAGTGGCACAAGCAGTACGTAACGGCTTCCAGGTATTGAGCGATCAGAGGAAACATAAGCAAACCTGCTAAAACTCCCGTCGAGCCAACTAGCAACACTTACCGTACAGTCCGGTCTCTTTGTCAAATATGCTGCATATGTGAGTCTAGGGATGGTATCGTCGACCCCAATAACCCAATAAGTCATGCCGGTATATGGCTCATAACAGATCGAGAAACTACTGATAACACTAATCAGTAAATCTCAGCAGCCCTGGCCAGGGACTTCCTGTTATCCAATCGTACATGGTGCAACATCAACCCCTAATATCGAGAGAGACGAAACCCCTCCTATTGCTCATTGCTTCCATGTGCCTCGGGAATGTACTCAAAATCCACCTGTTTGCATGAATCAGTAGAGCCGTGGTAGGGTGGAGATCAAAGTACAGTGGGAGACAGACAATACTCTATGACGGTCTCGGGTCTACAGACTAATCTGTACCAGTGTCACCTGAGAACTGCTATCCGACGATAGATATAATACCATATAGGAGTTCTCGGCGAGTCCGTTTAGTGTACCCAGTCTCTACTGAACACCCGTATACGATCTTTGGTGTCACCACACCAATGGATATGAGATCATCTATCGCCCATCATATGGGACAAGTAAAGTATATGCTAGTCTACTCTTGTGATATCGATGCCCCGTCTCGATACACCCACGACTAGGAACATTTCAAGGATATGCTCATAGACTACATATGTCCCACTAGTATGATCCGCATCATAATCTCAGTAGTCCTGCATCATCTTATGGGCTATATCAACATGTACCAAATGAATAAATGTATGATCAAATGAACATATCAAGATAAAAGGTGCAACCGGATAGCATAGTATCATGTCGAGCAAGAATGTCCCCTGAATATATACATATATTGGTACATACACTATCATATAATGGCCTTTAGGGCATACATATATTCAACAATCTCCCACTTGCACTAAGGCCAATTATTGACGTATCTCATACCCAACCTCTCAAAAAGTCGCACATGCTACGGCAAAGGGAGGGCCTTGGTGAGTGGATCCGCGGTGTTATCTTTTGTATCTACTCTCCGAATCTCGATCTCGCGGTGATCAACTATCTCCCGGATCAGATGATATCGCTTGAGGATGTGTCTGGATTGCTGATGGGACCTGGGCTCTTTGGCTAATGCCATAGCTCCATTATTATCACAATACAATAGTATTGGATCAATAATGGTCGGAACTACTCCTAGCTCCGAGACAAACTTCCTCATCCAGACGGCTTCCTTGGCAGCATCGTTTGCAGCAATATACTCAGCTTCCATCGTGGAATCTACAATGGTATCCTGTTTGGAACTCTTCCAACACACCGCCCCTCCATTGAGGGTAAAGACAAACCCAGAGATAGATTTATTGTCATCCTTGTCACTCTGGAAGCTCGAATTGGTAAAGGCCTCCATTTGGAGATCTCCGTTGCCATACACCAAGAACATTTCTTTAGTCCTTCGCAAGTACTTAAGAATGTTCTTCACTGCTGTCCAGTGATTCTCTCCTGGGTTGGATTGATACCTGCTTACTACACTCAGTGCATAAGCTACATCAGGGCGTGTACATAACATCACATACATTATGGATCTTACAGCAGAAGCATAGGGTATAATGGTCATGCGAGCTCTCTCTTCATCAGTCTTTGGGAAAAAGTCCTTAGAGAGAGTGACTCCATGACTAGCGGGTAAGGAACCCCGCTTGGAGTCTTCCATACTAAATCTCTTTAGGATGGTGTTAATGTAACTGGTTTGGGATAATCCCAATAACCGTTTAGATCTATCCCTATAGATCTTTATGCCCAATATGTACGAGGCATCACCCAGGTCCTTCATGGAGAACCTTTGTGATAAGAACAGTTTGACCGATTGTAGCATAGGAATGTCGTTTCCAATTAGAAGAATGTCATCCACGTACAATACGACCATTGAGACAGTACTTCCCACAATCTTCTTATAAACACAAGGTTCATCTGGATTTTTGACGAAATCAAACTCTTTGATAACATCATCAAAACAAAGTTCCAACTTCATGACACCTTCTTTAATCCATAAATGGATTTAAGCAACCTACATGTTTTCCCGCTGCTCCTACTATCAATGAAGCCCTCTGGCTGAACCATATAAACACACTCTTCTAAATCACCATTTAGAAAAAGCAGTTTTAACGTCCATCGGCCAGATTTCATCGTCGTAGTGAACAGCAATAGCAAGTAGGATCCGAATGGATTTAAGTGTTGGAGATAGTGCCCTCAGAGTCAATTATTGGATCACAGGCACGTGATTGCAATGATTGAGGGAGGACCTATCCCAGGAGGACAGTCTTACTCAAGATGATAGTATGCTATCTGGTTTACCTTTATCATCGTGTACTGCTTTAGGTGACCTTACAGGTCACTATTGCACGTTGATAGAGCCCCTAGGATTCTTGCTTGACCACCAGCAGTATGAGGGCGATCATATACGTGGGAGCTGGTAGTCTATAAGCACATCCTTAAAAGGTCCCTAGTCATAGGAGTTTCGAGACAGGGCATCGATACTCCAGAGTAGACTAGTGTATACAGTCGAGACCCCGACGAGGGGCGGTGGCCGGTCTCACAAGCCACTGGTGTCAGTAGGATCACCTAAGATGTATACAGGTGCTCATTGGGTTATGAGTACACCGGACAGGACTCGCCGGGAACATGCTAGTTGGTCTTATACCTGACGTCAGATAGCAGTTCCCTGGTGACATGTGTACAGGTTAGTTCATCGACCTGGGGATCGTCATTTGTCTCGTGTGAGTTCCCACTGTACTTTGATTACTACCCTACCACGCTCAAAGGAGACGTGCAAACAGGTTTTAGTTGGGTACAGTCCCGAGCCACATAGAGGCAGTGAGCGGATCTTCAGGAGTTCGTCTCTCCCGGTATTGGGGGTGAGGTCGTGCTGTGTCTAGGAGAGCCATTACACGAAGCCCTCGGCCGAGGCAGGAGATTTACTGGTAGGTATTCCAGTAGTATCTCAGGGTGTTCTTGGCTACACTCCGACACGACTTGTACTGCTTTTGGGGGTCTGACTTTTACCAACCCCCTAGGCCCGCCATGCGATGCTCATAGACGAACGGACCGGACTGTACGGATATTGTCACTGACAGGCTCAGTAGGGTGTCAGGATGAGTTCGCTCATCGACGTCCCTTTTGGTCAATAGCTGATGGCCCGTCACGTATGGCTAATACCTCTGACGTGCTAGTGGTTAAATCCACAGCCATAGTATTGACGAGTCTTTAGAGTCCACCACACATACAGTTACTCATGCTTTCGGGCGAAAAGCTGTAGAGGGCGTATGGAGATATGGCAGGGTCCGATCAGATACGTGCGGTATTGCACGGATCAGGATCGGACGGTTAGTACTAGAGGCCGTATGGAGATATGGCAGGGTCCGATCAGATACGTGCGGTATTGCACGGATCAGGATCGGACGGATAATACTAGCCGGCTTTGGTATAAGCCGGATCCTAGTACAGTACAGTGTAAATTTGTCTCATTGCATTTGTATTTCGGTCGGAATACAGATGCGGGTGTGTATGCACAGTATTGGGGTTTTCCTGTAATTTATTACGGGACCAGTTTTCTGGAGTTGCCAGTTTGCTTTCCGTTTCGGCCATTTTCATTTGTATCTTTCAATGGCCGAAGATTGGTGGAGGAGGGCTTATTTGCATTTGTGCAAATAAGCAATTTGGAAGGGGGTCTTTGCATATTTTTGTATCATGATACTTGCACCATCATTTGACTTGTTTTGACCATGATGGCTTGACTTGTGGTTTCATGATGGTTGTGGTGGAGTGTTGGTCTTAGTTTGCAATCATGGTTGTTGATGATTGGTTGATGGAGTGTGAGTTTTAGTGGGTGATCATTTCCTTTTTCATGATAACCCTTTTCTCTCTCTTGTGATTGATACATACACTCCCCCATTCATCCTCTCCCCCCCATTCACTTTGCATGGCCGGCCATGTTATGAGAGGGCTGCCCATTTTTGTGGTGTGGGATTTTTAGTCTTTTGGCTTCACAAAAATCCCCACAAGGTCCATCTCCAATAGTTGATATCATTCCTCCACCAAATGGCAACCTCCACTACCCCAAAATGAGACATGAGTTCTACACACATTCTACAGCAAATCTTGGGCACGTCGACTTGCCAACTTCGTGCCCGAGTTGCCTCGGTATAGAGGTGGGAGCCCGTAAAAGAAGCAGGCGACGTGGTGCCCTTCCGGCGAGGAGGTGGAGACCGGACATTCCACGGGAGATCGGGACGACGACGAGAAGACCGGAGGACACGGATCGCTCGGTATATCTCTCTTCCCCATCTTGTAGTTAGCTAGGACTGGTTAATGGCACGATCCGGGTATTTAGTGCGCGGTGGTGCCGGTTTGAAAATTAAAGTTAACCATCGCTTCCGCATTTGGCCTCGGGATGGAGGCCGGGGCGCCGCCGTGCACTTACAGTGGTATCAGAGCCTCGCCATTAACATAGTCTAGCTTTGTCTAATGTGTTTTACATTTCTGATCGAACAAAATTCCAAAAACCCGCGTTTTCTTCACATCAGTTTCTGTCGAAATTTTTGGAGTCCAAAAATTTTTCAGGTTGTCTTAGAATGATGTGCAGGGAATTATAAGAGTTCTGTGAAAATTTGGGCTCGTGAACAGTCCAAACCACCGCGGAACCGCGGCCAAACCCATGCTTTGGCCGCTATTCCGCCGCGACTTGAACTGTTCAGTCCCCCAAAATTTTACAGAATGCTCCAGAGTGGAAAATAGTTTTTCTGGAATGTTATTTTTTGGGCCCAGATTTCTTTATGTGCTACAGTAGTGCTTGGGGCCCACTTGGTAAAATTTGATCGATCGGATATTTTAAACACATTGGTTCACAGTATTTACATTATATCCGCGACCGTGAATGTCACTTGATCGGTAAATCCAGTCTAACTGCTATAGCCCGGTTAGACGGATTTGCGAACGTGACTTTCACGTTGATGTTCTGTGTATTGCTGTGATGTTGCGGATTGGTCGTGGGGGATAGCCTGGATGCAATGCTAGTACAGTTTTTTGTTGTATTATGTACATTTGATATTGCGGGGCGAGCGTCTGACATGTGGACTGTCTTCACTTCCTGTTTGTATTATTATTTTGGGGCACGACCAGGTTGCAGTCGATGTACCCGTTGTATGTATATTTTACTTTCTGTACTAGGATTACCCCAAGGTGGAGTGCACGGATATCCGGATTCTAGAAGGCAACGAGCCCGCATCTCATGGCATTGAGACGGAGGGGGCTTTACTCTAGAATTGGCGGGCTATTCGCCGCACTCGTAGGGGGTACAGGTTGACCCAGGAAGGGTGCCCAAGTTACCGGATTCCGTGAAGTGCTGGGTGGTCCATTCACGTTGCTGAAGGGGGCTGCCTCGCTTCAGGTTTTGGCGGGTAACTTGCCGCGCCCGTAGGGGTCTAGGATTTCATTGCACGGGCTATCCACACGACCAGGGGAACGTCGGGTTTCAGTAGTGGCTCTGTGAAACCCAGGGATCCCAGATATCTGTATTGTTCTGTGATGTTGCATTTTTTTTATCACGCCTTGAGCAAAATATTATATATTGGTATATATATATTAGTAGATGTTGTATATGTTTTGCATCCGCGCTAGTCCAGTCCCCGCTCTGTCGTTAGTTAGCTAACCTAACGGGTAATGACGGGACCCAGTGGCGAATGCGGATGGCATATACGTACATCAGTATATTTTCGTTCTTTGTGGTGTGATCAATTGATGGGACCGCATTGATTCGGATCAATGCAAGTTAAAAACAAACCCATTCTGATGTTGTTGGAACACTTTTCAAAAAGCTGTTATTGCAAGGACGTTCTCTTTTGTTTTGCATCGTGGTATTCAGTTGGAATATCCTGCTCCTCAGTCGACGAGGCAAGGGCCGAGATCCCTTCACCGGGAGTGACCCCTTGGACAAAAAGTTTGCGTCAGGGCAATAACTTCACTATAGCCGATTACTTTTGCTTTGCATCGTGGTATTCAGTTGGAATATCCTGCACCCCATTCTACGGGGAAAGAGCCGAGATCCCTTCACCGGGAGTGACCTCTTTAGCGAAGGTTTTCGTTACTATATTTTTTAAAAAGCTATCCGTTCCTTCAACGATATCAAGTTCTTTACGTTAAAGGTTTTCGCCAGAAACCATTCGTAGCCCTCCGTCGTTTCATATGGGTGGTCAATAGTATTCAAGCTGTGTTTGTTGGCCAAAGTCAAGGCAAAGTGTTTGGTAGCTGTTGGGTATTCATATGCAGCATAGATAGATGCGTTGGTTTGGGACAGTCGTACTACCTTGTTGGCCAAAGTCAAGGGTATGTACGGGTGGGTTCAAATTGACCTGGAGAATGACGGGTAGAACTTGACATGTGACTTATGATTTGTTGGCCAAAGTCAAGGTTATAAGAGCATGGGGCAAAAATCACATCGGGAGTTTCTAAAGAAACTGAAACTTGCCAGATATGCGCATACCTTCTGGAGTGTGATGATGTGAGCGGATTCCATCACGTTATCATGCGATGATAGTTGGATCCCGATTCCCACTGATGAGTTGGTTTACTCCTCGGGTGATCCCGACTAATTCTTCTTTCAGGTTTGGAGGAGAATTTGACGGTACAGTGGGAGGTTTCCAGATTAGATAAATTGGTAACCATTCTGATCTAGGTTAGAGTGCACGCTGAGTGTTTCTTTTCTCTCTCTCTTTAGCAGCGACCATTGACCCGACCCTAAGACTATGACTCAGTGACCAAGTTGACCGAACCTTCTAAAACACTGGCTTTTGGATTGTCAGAGTTGCAAACCTCATTGCCACTCCTACTTTTACCCTTTTCTCCAGGACACCCTGTATTGCTATGAACGTCCACTTCTATTGGACAAAACCATCGTATGGTTAGATACGAACTCGAATGAATTCGAGGATAGTTTCCGGTTCTGGAGAAAACGGATAGGATTATTCAGTTGTCTTTTCCTTTTTCCTTCTCTCAGGTTGCGAGTACTCCTTGGTTTAGGAGTAGTACACCTATTATGAAAATTGTATAGTCTTCTTCCAAACCTTAGGCTGGTGCCGAACGGTAGGGAATGAAGAAAACCAATTAGCATAACGATGGTGTACAGAAGGTATTAAGTTAAGACAAAGCAAGGGATTAGTAAGAGGGCAAAGTAAATTGCAACTGGTATTCATAACCAAACCAGGTATTTCATTACCACTCCTAAATCACCTTTGTATTTCTCCAGAACACTCCGTATCACTACGAAGATCCACAGTTTATTGTATACTCCATCGTATGGTTATATACGAACTCGAAAGGAACTTGTTCCAGTTCGGGGATGGATTCTGGTTCAGGAGGAATAGGAATAAGGTTTATTCGGTTGTCTTTTATCTTCACCTTCTCTCACATTCCGAGTGCTCCTAGGATTAGGACAGTACACCCATTATGCTTATTGGATAGTCTTCTTCCAAACCATAGGCTGGTGCCGAACGGTAGGGAAGGAAGAAAACCAATTGGCCTAAAGGGGTGTACAGAAGGTAATGACTAAAGACATATAAAGGGATTTGGAGAGGTGGCAAAGAATTACACGGTTACAGTTGTGAATCTGGATAATGGAAGAGACATTACAAGGAATACCGGGATACCCCATCGAAACATTTCAATGTTTCAGTTTCACTGTGTACTGTTAATGGAAAACTGATTTCCCGATTAGATACTTACTCCAGGGTATGTATTTACCAGGTATGATTCTCACATCTGTATGGTTTTACAGATGATGAGTGGGAGTAAGTTATTGGGAATTGGGTGATCATCCTCATTATATCGGGATTCGTTGCAATCGGTGATATTTGAGGAAGTCACCTGGGTAGTTTGCCGGTCGGCAAATATTTGGTTTTGAATATCCGCGGTTATGCACCAATTTCAAATCGATATATCTGTACGTCTATTTTTATAGAATGAGATATAACTTTTTGATATTATGTCTATGACATTTACCTATATCAGTGGATGGTTAGGTATGGAGCATTAAACAGCGGTGTAATTCTTCTTAACCATAAGTACAGTTTTCAACCTACGACACACAGTGAATGAGTTATCAGACTCAAGGGACTTATACAGAGTATTGTATGTTGTCCAGGGTCCATCAGGATAGAGGGGTTGGTTCTCGTACTATATTCGGTTTACTTATGACTTCTCTAGTTTTTAGACAGGTGTTTCGTAGAAACACAGGGTCCGAATTTTGAGAAGTTATAGGTATTTGAATAGAGTAGAGAACCAGGTGTAGCAAGTATCGGGATTCTTCAAAGTGATCGAAGATGTAGATACTTGTGTATGGTATTCAGTTGATAGTAATGATTTAGGGAACTTGCTTCTCTTTCAGGTTACTCATAACTGGAAGCATTCCTAAGTTGAGTAACGCTGATCGGCCTCCTTCCATTTAGTTGACATGCACTGGAGACAGCTGCATGATTTGAATCTGGTTCAATTAAATCAGTGCCTCTGGTTCTATATTTGATATAGAACAGTTCATATCTTAACGATGTTAAGGTACGGGGAGTTGTCCGGATTATGCTTAAAACCAGACTCTGGATAGCTCAAGGCACGTTTCCGTAATGGCTGTTTGTGGGTTGACCCAGGCTATGACGAGGGTTGACTTTCTACCATCTGGAAGATCAATAGTGATATTGTTCTAGACTCGCCACAGTTTTAATAAAAATGGATTTTTTTCAGAAAACAGTAGTGGGAGTATGGTAGAACTGGAAGTGATTCCAGAACCACAAACGATTACTGAAGATTTCATAGGAACCTAAAGATTCAATCTGGATTGACATTCCATTGGCCACTCCATAGATAAGGTGGGTAACTTCAGGCACCCGAGAGGTACTCCGGTAGCCTCAAGGACGGTGACAGGGAAGTTCTTGTTTACCCACACTTGCCATTGCTGTTGTTCCAGGCTGCGAGACCCGGAAGGAGGATGAGCATAGCGTCGTTCTGAACTGGCTTCAGAAGTGTACGTGTATATGACTCTGCCAGAGGGTTGTCGTAATCAGTGGGAGCAGCGGAAGCATTGGTGGACAGGTAGCTTATGTCTATTTATAGACTAAAGCAGCTATAGCGGAGATAGATCATCAATTTCTGATGTGACAGTCATAGGTTTGACTTCATCAGAATAGGGGATGGATCTGTTGAGAAGGTAGTAGGGTGTGTTGTCATGGTATTTGGATGACATACACAGAATAGGAAAAGAAACTCCTATATTACGATCGGTTATACTTTGGTCGTCACACAGTAGTTTCTCCACATGGGACTTGGACATCATATCAGACATACTGGTTACTAGATCTATGGTTTTAGATCTAGATTTGGGCGGTTTCCCAATCAGGGTACTTAGACAGCATTCTAAGAGTATTTATAATGGACGACTCCTGGCACGGTAGTGCACCTGCTGGTGATGGAGTCACCCTCTCTAAAGGTGTCTTACAGACTAAAGGGGAGAGGGATGTGCATGATTGGCAGATCACTTGCTCAGGCAATTGAGTCAATCATGAGATGTCAAGTACCACACCAGATGTTGTTCTTGCACTAGATGCAATAAGTTGACATTGATCCAATCCTGGAGAAACAGTCGGAAGCAGTTTTAGAACATAAGTGGATGTTCTAGGGATATGATAACGACAGCCTCATTCGGGAGACGGTTATCATTCCAGGCTTCCAAGGTGACATGGACGACAAGGAGGTTGTCAGAGCTATAGTTTTTCCTTCTGACGAGGGGCAGTATTTTGGACAGGTGGTCCAAGGAAATACTGAGGGAGGCATGGCACAGGATACTGATTAAGTTCAGTTGACGATACAGTCTAAGAAGTTTGGATTTGGAGTTCATTTATGAGCTAGGTCCCATCAGACATCCAGACACATTCTAAGACAGGTATTGCTCATTTCGGGAGATGGGTTTCTCCGCGAACTTGAGATATAGAGAGACATAGAAAGAGACATCAAGGCGGATCCACTCACTAAGGCTATTCCTCGAACGCAATAGTTTCGCAAGCGAGCTTTGTGAGACTGACCAGTAGAGGAGTTGGGTGTTCGGTATCACACGGGCTGTGAGTATGCGACATCGCAATAATTAGCCTTGAGTGCAAGTGGGAGATTGTTGGAGATAGTGCCCTCAGAGTCAATTATTGGATCACAGGCACGTGATTGCAATGATTGAGGGTGGACCAATCCCAGGAGGACATTCTTACTCAAGATGATAGTATGCTATCTGGTTTACCTTTATCATCGTGTACTGCTTTAGTTGACCTTACAAGTCACTATTGCACGTTGATAGAGCCCCTACGATTCTTGCTTGACCACCAGCAGTATGAGGGCGATCATATACGTGGGAGCTGGTAGTCTATAAGCACATCCTTAAAAGGTCCCTAATCATGGGAGTTTCGAGACAGGGCATCGATACTCCAGAGTAGACTAGTGTATACAGTCGAGACCCCGACGAGGGGCGGTGGCCGGTCTCACAAGCCACTGGTGTCAGTAGGATCACCTAAGATGTATACAGGTGCTCATTGGGTTATGAGTACACCGGACAGGACTCGCCGGGAACCTGCTAGTTGGTCTTATACCTGACGTCAGATAGCAGTTCCCTGGTGACATGTGTACAGGTTAGTTCATCGACCTGGGGATCGTCATTTGTCTCGTGTGAGTTCCCACTGTACTTTGATTACTACCCTACCACGCTCAAAGGAGACGTGCAAACAAGTTTTAGTTGGGTACAGTCCCGAGCCACATAGAGGCAGTGAGCGGATATTCAGGGGTTCGTCTCTCCCGGTATTGGGGGTGAGGTCGCGCTGTGTCTAGGAGAGCCATTACACGAAGCCCTCGGCCGAGGCAGGAGATTTACTGATAGGTATTCCAGTAGTATCTCAGGGTGTTCTTGGCTACACTCCGACGCGACTTGTACCGCTTTTGGGGGTCTGACTTTTACCAACCCCCTAGGCCCGCCATGCGATGCTCATAGACGAACGGACCGGACAGTACGTATATTGTCACTGACAGGCTCAGTAGGGTGTCAGGATGAGTTCGCTCATCGACGTCCCTTTTGGTCAATAGCTGGTGGCCCGTCACGTATGGCTAATACCTCTGACGTGCTAGTGGTTAAATCCACAGCCATAGTATTGACGAGTCTTTAGAGTCCACCACACATACAGTTACTCATGCTTTCGGGCGAAAAGTTGTAGAGGGCGTATGGAGATATGGCAGGGTCCGATCAGATACGTGCGGTATTGCACGGATCAGGATCGGACGGTTAGTACTAGAGGCCGTATGGAGATATGGCTGGGTCCGATCAGATACGTGCAGTATTGCACGGATCAGGATCGGACGGATAATACTAGCCGGCTTTGGTATAAGCCGGATCCTAGTACAGTACAGTGTACATTTGTCTCATTGCATTTGTATTTCGGTCGGAATACAGATGCGGATGTGTATGCACAGTATTGGGGTTTTCCTGTAATTTATTACGGGACCAGTGTCCTGGAGTTGCTAGTTTGCTTTCCGTTTCGGCCATTTTTATTTGTATCTTTCAATGGCCGAAGATTGGTGGAGGAGGGCTTATTTGCATTTGTGCAAATAAGCAATTTGGAAAGGGGTCTTTGCATATTTTTGTATCATGATACTTGCACCATCATTTGACTTCTTTTGGCCATGATGGCTTGACTTGTGGTTTCATGATGGTTGTGGTGGAGTGTTGGTCTTAGTTTGCAATCATGGTTGTTGATGATTGGTTGATGGAGTGTGAGTTTTAGTGGGTGATCATTTCCTTTTTCATGATAACCCTTTTCTCTCTCTTGTGATTGATACATACACTCCCCCATTCATCCTCTCCCCCCATTCACTTTGCATGGCCGGCCAAGTTATGAGAGGGCTGCCCATTTTTGTGGTGTGGGATTTTTAGTCTTTTGGCTTCACAAAAATCCCCACAAGGTCCATCTCCAATAGTTGATATCATTCCTCCACCAAATGGCAACCTCCACTACCCCAAAATGAGACATGAGTTCTACACACATTCTACAGCAAATCTTGGGCACGTCGACTCGCCAACTTCGTGCCCGATTTGCCTCGGTATAGAGGTGGGAGCCCGTAAAAGAAGCAGGCGACGTGGTGCCCTTCCGGCGAGGAGGTGGAGACCGGACATTCCGCGGAAGATCGGGACGACGACGAGAAGACCGGAGGACACGGATCGCTCGGTATATCTCTCTTCCCCATCTTGTAGTTAGCTAGGACTGGTTAATGGCACGATCCGGGTATTTAGTGCGCGGTGGTGCCGGTTTGAAAATTAAAGTTAACCATCGCTTCCGATTTTGGCCTCGGGATGGAGGCCGGGGCGCCGCCGTGCACTTACATTAAGCATGGCTACAGGAGAAAAGGTTTCATCATAGTCCAATTCTGGTCTTTGTCGAAATCCTTCTGCCATAAGTCTTGCCTTATAGGTCTCTACCTGCACATCTACACTGATCTTTCTCTTAAAGATCCATTTGCACGCTACTGGTTTTACCCCAGAGGGTACAACATCTAAAGTCCATACTTTGTTGGTGTACATAGACTCCATTTCGGATCTCATGGCATCCAGCCACTTCACAGAGTCACCATTCGTGATAGCTTGCTGAAAACTGGTAGGGTCATCATCATCCATGATGCAGTCTTATCCATCACCATCAACGAGAAAACCATAGTATCTCTCCGGTGGGCGAGAAGTCCTACCAGATCTACGGAGTGGCTGAGGTTCATTAAGTTCTGTTGCAACATTAGGTTTAACCAATTCGTCATTTGTAATTTGTGTCTCTAGAACCTCTTCTAGATCTACCACATTGCCATCAGAATCATTTGGAAAAATCTCATTTTCTAAAAATGTGGCATTCCAAGAAATAAACACCCTTTGTTCCTCTTTATGGTAGAACAGATGTCCATATGAACTTTTGGATATCTTACAAATAAACATTTGAACGATCATGTCTCGAGTTTGTCCGGATTCTGCTTTTTGACAAAAGCCGGACAACCCCAAATCTTAACTCTCTTAAGAGATGGTCTCTTCCCATACCATATCTCATATGGAGTGGTAGACACGATCTTGGTCGGAACCCTGTTCAACAGAAAAGCTGCAGTTTCCAATGCATGCCCCCAAAAGGAGAGGGGCAACTCAGCATCACTCATCATAGATCGTACCATGTCTAATAGGGTTCGATTCCGCCGCTCTGACATACCGTTGTGCTGTGGTGTATAAGGGGGAGTGAGCTGAGAGAGAATCCCATTCTCTTTTAGAAAGTTCAAAAAATCTATACTAAGATACTCTCCACCTCGATCCGATCGAAGTATCTTGATGCTCAATCCAGTTTGTTTTTCTACTTTAAGTTTGTACTCCTTGAATTTCTCGAAAGCTTCAGACTTATGGTTTATCAAAAACACATGACGGAATCTTGAGAAATCATAAGTAAAAGTTATGAAGTAAGAAAAACCGCCCCTCGCATGTGTAGACATTGGCCCACATACATCACTATGTATGAGGCCCAAGAGCTCAATAGCTCTTTCTCTGTGTCCAGTAAACGGAGTTTTAGTCATTTTCCCTTTGATACAAGACTGGCAAGTCGCATAAGATTTATACTTAAAAGAATTTAAATATCCATCTTTATGAAGGTTGTTTAGTCTTGTTTCATTAATATGACCAAGTCTACAATGCCAAAGAAAAGCTTCATTTATATCTGAAAATTTTCTTTTGTTTGTGTGCTGTAAGTTGGAAACTGTGTGTTGATTAAGGACGTATATCCCGTTATTAAGTGTACCACAACCAATCAACTCTTGATTAAGTTTAATGTTCATAACATTGTGTTGCAATATAAAATGATATCCTTCATTGTCCAACAAAGAAACAGATATAATATTACAAAGCATGACTGGTACAAAATAACATGGGTTCAAAACCAATATACAACCCGATGGCAACCCCAGATGATACTCTCCCACTGAAACTGCATGTACATTGGAACCATTTCCAACCCGGAGAGTATGATCACGTGTCTTCAAAACTCTGCTATTTCTCAGCCCCTGCACAGAATTACAGATATGAGAACCCGAACCGGTATCCAATACCCAGGAAGCAGAGTTTATAGAAAAACAGTTTTCAGTTACGAACACACCTGAACCTGAAGCATCACCATGCTTACCTTTCTTGAGACCATGGTAATCAGTACAATTCCTCTTCCAGTGTCCCATCTTCTTGCAGTAGAAACATTTTCCTTTTCCCGACTCCGCAGCTTTGGATTTTTCTTTCCCCTTTGCCTTTTTTATTCCACCTCTCGGCTTGGTGGGTTGCTTCTTGTTCTTTCCCTTGGCCTTGGCTTTTGGGATGAAAGAAGAAGATTGTCCAACAAGCAGGGAGGGAGACTTCGCCTTAAGCGTGCTCTCCGTATTTCTCAAAATCTTGAGAAGTTCGGGTAGTGACTTCTCCATGTTGTGCATGTTGAAGTTCACTATGAAAGGAGAAAAGGCAGAGGGAAGAGACTGTAGAACAATATCCGTATATTGCTCATTGTCCATTGTCCATCCAAGGCCCTTAAGCTCTTCAATAAGAGCTATCATCTTCAGAACGTGGTCGCCTACTGAAGTGCCAGGAGCCATCCGCATCTGAAACAACTTTTGAGATGTTTCATATCGTAGGATACGAGATTGCTCTCCATACAACTCCTTTGTATGGAGAAAGATGGATTGAACATCCATCTCCTCGTGCTGCTTTTGATGTGTATTGTCCATCGATACAAGCGCGAAGCATTTGGCGGTAACACAGTCAATATCCCATGTTTTGCGGATTTCCCTATCCGCAACAGAAGATTCAGGGCTTGGTTTAGGCGGGGCTGTGGCAGTGAGGACATATGATAGTTTATCATATGTGAGAGCAATGTTAATGTTCCTCAACCAGTCTTTATAGTTCGGTCCGGTAAGCTTATTTTTCTCTAATGGTAGCTTAAGTCCAGTCATGGTTATCTGCCATTAGGAGAGAGAAAAGAATACACTCAGCAAAAGCTCTTGCAAAGATTAGATTGGTTTATTATCTTATCTAATCGATGTCTCCCACTGCTTTTATTAAATTCTCCTTCATACCTTAAAAGGAAAAAATTAGCCAGGATTAATTACATTCTACAACTTCGCTAACCGTTTAGCCAGGCCAGTGCCGGTACTTCTGAGGGAGGTTCCCCGTGCTTTCGCACAGACCTAATTAAAATAAACCTCATTTTCCTAGAGGCGTAGCCCCGTTGACACCTTTCTAGACACCTAATGAGTTAGCTAATTGTAAAGTTCAAAATTCACCCGGGAGCAACTATTGCTCACAGTGGGATCGGGATCCTACTATCATATAGAAGGTATGCAATCTCATTGCAAATTTCAACACTTGAAACTCCCGATATGGTTTTTACCCCTAGCACTTATGACCTTGACTATAATCAACATATCATAAGTATTAGTCAAGTTCTACCCGTCATTTCATGATTAATTAGACCCACCCATATGACCCTTGACTATAATCAACATAATCACATGAATGTCCTAATTAATCTCATCATATATTGTGTAGGAAGACATCACTTAGCTACCGTACACTACGCCTTGACTATAATCAACATACGTAGCACGAATACTAAGTACTCTACTTCCTAAAATGACGGAGGGCTGCGTATAGATTTTAAGAAAACCTTTAACGTTTCGAACTTGATATCGTTGTAGAATCTAATGGTTTTAAAAGGAGTGGCTTAAGCTCCTCCTTTTGAAATCTTTCTTTTTCATAAAAAGCCGAGTAGGTTTCAAATCTGATTCTACAACATCTTTTTAGGTTTCTTTTGTTTACATTAATCATATTAATGTAGTCCCATCATTTAAGTCCTTAGCCATTATAGAAAAGAAACGAAAATAGAACGTACGCTTATGCCATCCGCATTCGCCACAATGTCCCGTTATGAACCGTTAGGTTACTTAACTAACGGCATAGCGGGACGGGACTAGCGCGGATGTAAAACATAAGCAATATTTATTATATATCATATATATAATATATCATTCGTCTCAGCATATAAAGTAATCATATTACAGAATATCCACAACAGAAGCACATATATGAAAATACAGGATATACTAGGAGGTCCATATTTTGTATTTAGCCAACAATAGAAAATACAGATTCCATGGTCGCGATGAATAGCCAAGCCCACCCCCTTAGACCCCTACGAGAGCGGCAAGTGACCCTACCAATTCTAGAGTTTAGAAGACCCGGTCTCGACTCCTCGAGATGGCCTCCCACTGAACCCTAGAACCCAGTCACTTGTGCTCCCATCCTTGGGTCTATCCTAATGCGGAAAAGTAAATAATATACAACAATGGTGACATCATCCTCAATCCGGAAGTGCCCCAATAAAAGAATATTACATACATTTAATTTTACATGAATGAAAAAGAAAAACTCTCATCTCACATAAAACCCCCGGCTATTCATTCATGACGATCCTGCACATCATATCTCAGCAACACATAATATTGCATATCATCAACGTAAGTAAGTATGCATACCCCAATTGTCGTTGATGTATAGCAACGAAACCGGCGATACACCACATACTACACTTACGGTCGCAGAAAAGAAAGTGAAAAACTACAACATTTAGAATCAACACTGCCTTCAGACATCATAAACCCGGAATATCACATATTAAGGATTTCATGCCTAACAATGCAAATCTTATATTTAGGTCTCAACCAAGAAAACACCTTTTCAAAAGAAGCCGGGTAATTTAACAAGATTCCCTACCGAGGCCAAAATATTAGATTTACACGCAACTAATTACTTTTCACAAAACTAATTAGTATAGATTTCAATTATTGTATCACATTCATAAATAAACTAGGCGTAATTAAAACATCCGGTCGATCGATCAATCATCAAAAGAATTCTCAGATGGCTCAACACTTGAGTCAGATCAAAATATACCAGAGACTACATCAAGCACATATGGGCCAGCACAAGAAGGCACAGTCCAAGCTTCACTAACGGCACCGCGGAACCGCTGCCAAAAAACCCTTTTGGCCACGGGTCCGTGGTCGTTAAGTCGAGTTAGGACTTCATTCTTCTTGGGGGCCCATACAATACCCTGCATGATTTTCTGGGTATTTTTAATATGAAAAATTCCAACTTTTTAAAAAATTTCCAGAGAGGACTACTTGGGATGTCGGTTTCGTTCATTAGAAGTTTTTAACGTCGTCTAGGTTACTCTAAAGTTCTAGTTTGGCTCTGTTGGGGTCAAAATTTACACCCCGGTTGACCGAGTCAAAATCAAGGTCAACCCCAAGCTAGGTGGGCCCAAGCCCAGGTCAAGCGGGCCCATGCCCAAGTCGAGCCCGCGGCCAGCCTCCTTCATGCCAAAATATAGATCATGTAATAAATAATTTTTGTGTAATTTTTTATGCATGAATGTATGCAAAATGGGCATAAAGCCAAATTTTTTGTAAAGCCCATGGCTTATGTGCAAAAAGAAATGGCACATGAGTCATGGGATGGGCAAAATGCCATTTTGTAAAGCCCAAGGGGCTGTATGTAAATGTGTAAGCCTATATAAGGCAATTTGATGATGAATAAAGCATATACTTTTTCATTCCCCTCAAAAATCTAGGGTTTGTGCCTCTTTCCACTTTCTGAAGGTTCTAAATCTTCTTCTTTCTTTTGAATTAAATCAAGAGTTTTACTCTTCCTTTTCTAAACTAAATAGTTTTTCACCACAAAACCCACAAAGGGGAGCTTAGATCTCCCATCAGATCTCAAAAAGAAGAGATTTTTAAAATCTCACATCTCTTGATCTACAAGATCTTGCCAACATAGGAGGAAGAAGGAGGCCCATCTTCGAAAATCCCATTTTGGGGAAGACCCAGGGCTCCAAAGAAGAACCCCTTTAATCAACTCCAAAACATTTTAGGAGTTTAACTCCACTCTAAATCCTCTTTTGGGATTTTAAATCCCATTTCTGGGACTAAAAGCCCCCTTTTCCTCGCCGGCGCCCGAGCGCTCAAGCGCCCAGCGCCCACGTACTGGGCACGTGGTGCGCTAGCACTCGAGCGCTCCAGCGCCCAGCGCTCGCTTGTTAGACACGCGGGGCGCTGGCCCCCACGCATCCTTTGAATGCCCTTTCCCTTATATATATACATACATACATACACACACACACACACACATACTCTACAGCATTGTTCCTCTCAAAAACATTTGTGCCGGGGCGCTGCCCCGCACCCCGCAAGGGGATGCTAGACCCCTTGACCCCCAGCCCGCCATCCGGGTAGCGGGACCCCCGTAAAATCTCTGCGGGGCCCCCGATATATCTAAAACCCTTTTAAAACACAACACTGCACATTGAGTTCGCATGACCAGTTCAACCCGTCAATCGGAGGTTCTCTCGCTCCAAATGCGAGAGGTAATTAACGGCAGCTTAGTCCGCAGCTGCCGGAGATTCGGATCCCCACAATCAATAAACCCTAGCCTACCCTAGGCAGGGGGAATCTGTAATGCGCCTGATAAGCGCGCGCTTATTCCCATCTCAACGGGGTGACGAAAAACACCCTTCAGATTCTGGCACGCCTGGTGGGACCTATCTTTCCTCCCATATTTCGGGTTAAGCATTCATGCGAACTCAATTAATATGTATATCAATTGCCTGTACTAAAATCATGTTTTTTTTTATGCAGGATAACATTCCCCGATTGCAATCTTTGGACGCAGCAAAGATGACTCCAAGGTTCAGCTCAGCTCTCGACACTGCTCCCATCTCTTACACGATGAAGATGGATTCTAGGACGGTCCTTCCGGGCAGTCTCGGGCGACAATGGGAGGAACCACCGCTGCCATTTGGCTCTATTCTGTTCGTGTCAGCTAACGCCATCCCAGCTCCTCAAGCCCCGGTGACAGAAAAACCGGTCTCGAAAGGCAAGAGGCCAAATGTGGTGGTTTCGAAGGTGCCCCAACTCAAACGCAAGTCGGTATTTGAACGACTCTCCTTGGCCCCAGCTGGGGGCAAGGCCATCAAAACCAAGAAAGCAACAAGGCGTCTCAAGAAAGCTCCGGTGGTGCCCTCGAAAACTGCTCGATCGGGTGTCTTCTCTAAGCTTCCCGCTAATCGACTCACGGTGGCTTCCCAGGAAATGGATGCCCACCAAGCCCTTAAAATTGAGAAGCTAAGGCAAAAAAGGCTCAGATATAGAGCCAACAAAAGGGCTAGGGCTTCTGCTAGGCTGAACCTCATGAGGTTCGAAGAACAGGGTCACCCCGCCAAAGATGAGGAAATGGCTGGATATGTAGTCCATACTGTCTACATGGTGGGCAAGCGCAGCAAGAGTAAGGATGGGGCCACCACATCTCAAATTCAATCTGGCTTGAATGCGGTTGCCGTTTCCCAAGAACAGCCACCTCCGCTGGATAATGAAAACCCTCTCGACGAGGATGATAGGCAGAAAGACCCCTCAGTCCATGTAGAGTTAAGCTCGGACAGCGAGGAAGAGCCGACTTTCCGTCCCAGGACCGCGGAGCAAGAGCTGCTTCAAGAGCTCCGAAAGCAGCTCAGAAGCAAAAACAAGGAGATGGCCAATCTCTACTCAAAAATTGACGACTTGACAAACGTCGTCTTACAGTTCACATCCCGACTTGCCTCTCAGCCGCCCAATCAAGGGCAGGGCTCTGCTTGCGAACCGGGAAACGGTGTCCCAGGGCAGCCGACACCTATTCCCTCAAATCGAAAAGTGGGCAGAGCGCATGAAAATCAGTCGCATCCTATCTCGGGAAATGTCTTGGCTACCAATGACAGTAACCCGCTAACTCAAGATCGAATCATGGATTTGGTTGCCAACAAAGTCAAAACATTGGTGGCCGAAGCCTAAGCGCAAAAAGATATCAGCTGTAGTGGGAGACCATATCCTGCTCAGTATGATCTGGTAGAATTTCCTAGCGGCTATGTCATCCCCAAATTTGGAAGATTCGATGGGACGGGAAATGCGAATCAGGACATCACCCACTTTAAAGCCTCATGCGGGAATACTGGGGGCAATGATGCGCTTCTCCTCCGCCAGTTCGTTAATAGCTTGGCCGACGTTGCTTTCGACTGGTACACGAGCATACCGGACGGCTCCGTCACAACTTTCGTCCAAATGGAGTTTCTGTTTCGGCAGAGGTTCATGAGCGTCAGCGATAAGATCACCATTGCCGATCTCATAAGGACCAAGCCAAAGAACAACGAAAGCAGCACGGATTTTATAACCCGATGGTGCAATCTCTCCGTCAAATGTGAACCACCGATAGAGCAGGACCAATCTGTCAGTCTCCTTGTCGGAAATCTCAACAATTGGATGGCCCCGTTTCTATGCACCGCGGGTCTCAAAACATTCCAAGAGCTGACCAGAAAAGTTCAAATGTTAGAACGCTCAAAGCAGAAGTCTTCCCTGGATTCCCAAAATAACAATAGATCCTAGAGAAACCGAAAGGACGATAATCGCAAAGGCGGAAATCCCGACGATTCTGAATCTTTCAACACTTTGGCTAATCGAAATAAGCAAGGGATGAGCGGGCCTAGCGCCAACCAGTCTCGAAAGCCAGTCTTCGGAGAAGGAGGAGAATTTCCACTGAAAGAGAAGCTGGATAAAGTCTATTCCTTCAGAAGGGACAAAATCCGTAATATATTCAAAGACGCTCTGAGGAACGGTCTACAACTGCCAGAGTCAAAAAGACCGCAAGAAACAAATATGACCGACGACCCCAAATACTGCCCCTATCACAGAGTGATAGGTCATGCCATTGAGGACTGCTTCATCTTCAAAGATTGGGTCAAAAAGCAATACAAAGCAGGAGAGATAGAACTGTCCAAAGGCGTGTTAACAAACATTCAAGCCGCAACCAGCAATTTCATACAAACGGAGACCGAAGTCCTTCGTGAAACCGATTCTCTCAGACGTCTGCCTATCTCTGAAAATAGCTGACCACCATGTCATTAAACTGGGAATAATCGACCTCTAAGTCGTTAAACTGGGGATGTAAAAATGTGTAAATAAAAAAAAGTGTAAGTAAAAAAAATGTAATATTAAAAAGCCGAAATGATAGGGCAACTTGCAATAAAAATCAGCGAGTAAAAATAAAAATAAAAATAAAGCCGAAATGATGGGGCAGCCGCGAATAAAAAGCCGAAATGATAAGGAAATCGCGACCTTCGCGATAAGAAAAGCTGAAATGATAGAGCAATCATGGTAAAAAATAAAAAATAAAAAAATAATAATAAATGGCGAATGATGAGTCGCTCCTGGTACCATATTCCAGTGCAGCGATGCAGACGCCAACCAAATTCCAAATCCCAATGGCGAATGATGAGTCGCTCCTGGTACTATATTCCAGTGCAACGATGCAGACGCCAACCAAATTCCAAATCCCAATAGCGAATGATGAGTCGCTCCTGATACCATATTCCAGTGCGGCGATGCAGACGCCAACCAAATTCCAAACCCCATACCTTAAGTGGCAAATGATGTGTTGCTCTTGGTACCATATTCCAGTGCAGCGATGCAGACGCTAACCAAATTCTAAATCCCATACCCCAATGATGAATGATGAGTCGCTCCTGGTACCATATTCCAGTGCAGCGATGCAGACGCCAACAAAGTCCCGAAATTTTTCCGGCCCTACGGTCTGGATCATACATCCTATAAAACCGTATACAATCCACGGGCGTAAAACGATCCCAATCCCTCCCAAGTCCTGCTGGTGAGAGAACATTCAAAGTCCCACCGGCGGTGAAGATTCAAAAAAAGGGGGTATGTCCACAAGCAAAATGGGCATGGATGAAAACCCGAAAGGGCTCCGTGAGTAAAAACAGCAGGACTGCCGGCGAGTTTGTGAAAACCCTAAAGGGCGCAAACTCGTGAAAACGAGATGAAATGCACTCACAAATTCCTCTCGACTTTGAGAGGAGAAAATTCCCACGTGAGATCATTACGACTCACAAAGAAGCAACACACTTAGGAGTCCCCATGACTCCTAAGGAGAAAATACACCTACGGGATCCTTACGACCCGTAGGGAGAAAATGCTTTGTGAGACCCTTACGACTCACAAAATTGAAAAATATTGGTGATAGGGACCTAAAACCTGTCTCCTAAGCCATCGCTTCGTGATAAGCAAGCGCAAATGACGATTCGCTCCTGGTACCATATTCCAGTGTAGCGATACTGATGCCAAGCAAAAACCAATTCCCAAATCCTCTCATTATAGATGATGATTCGCTTCTGGTACCATATTCCAGTGTAGCAATGCTGATGTCAACCCAAATCAACTCAAACCAACAAGCTCTGCGTCGGAATCATGCTTCGTCTCAGAGTGTACCCCGCGTCGAAATCAAGCTTCGCCTCGGTGTATCTGCCTTCCCTGTCCGAATTATGCTTCGGCTCGGAATCAACCAGCGACCTCCCCGTCGGAATTAAGGTCCTCCTCGGAATCAAGTCGACCCAACAAGCTCTGCATCGAAATCATGCTTCGTCTCAGAATGTACCCCGTGTCGAAATCATGCTTTGCCTCGGAGTATCTGCTTTCCCTGTCGGAATTATGCTTCGCCTGGGAATCAACCTCTGCATCGAAATTATGCTTCGGTCTGAATGTCTGCCGCTCTTCGGAATAATGCTCCGATCCCTGGAATCATGCTCCGCTCATCGGAATAATGCTTCGATCCCTGGAATCATGCTCCGCCCTTCGAAATGATGCTTCGATCCTTGGAATCATGCTCCGCCCTTCGGAATGATGCTTCGATCCCTGGAATCATGCTTCGCCCTTCGGAATGATGCTCCGATCTCTGGAATCATGTTTCGCCCTTCGGAATGATGCTCCGGTCCCTGGAATCATACTCCTCCCTTCGGAATGATGCTTCGATCCTTGGAATCATGCTCCGCTCTTCGGAATGATGCTCCGAACCCTGGAATCATGCCCTGCTCTTCGGAATGATGCTCCGTCCCCTGGAATCATGCTCTGCTCTTCGGAATGATGATCCAATCCTTGGAATCATGCTCCGCCTTTCGAAATGATGCTCCTATCCCGGAATTATGCTCCAACCCTCGGAATTATGCTCCGACTCTTCGGAATGATACTCCGACTCTAGAATTATGCTCCGCAAATCGGAATGGTACTCCGATCCCTGGGAATCATGCTCTCCGAGGGATGCTCCGCCCCCGGAATGATGTTCCACCTCGAAATCCAACTTCAAGATCCATCAATTTCATGCCCACAACTCAAATGTGCGGTGTGCATTCATTGATGGGGGCACTTTGTTGGGGTCAAAATTTGCACCCCGGTAGGCCGAGTCAAAGTCAAGGTCAACCCCAAGCCAGGTGGGCCCAAGCCCAGGTCAAGCAGGCCCATGCCCAAGTCGAACCCACGGCCAACCTCCTTCATGCCAAAATATAGATCATGTAATAAATAATTTTTATGTAATTTTTTATGCATGAATGTATGCAAAATGGGTATAAAGCCAAATTTTTTGTAAAGCCAATGGCTTATGTGCAAAAAGAAATGTCACATGAGCCATGAGATGGGCAAAATACCATTTTGTAAAGACCAAGGGGCTATATGTAAATGTGTAAGCCTATATAAGGCAACATGATGATGAATAAAGCATATACTTTTTCATTCCCCTCAAAATAGTTTGTGCCTCTTTCCCTTTCTGAAGGTTCTAAACCTTCTTCGTTCTTTTGAATTAAATCAAAAGTTTTACTCTTCCTTTTCCAAAACTAAATAGTTTTTCACCACAAAACCCACAAAGGAGAGCTTAGATCTACCATCAGATCTCAAAAAGAAGAGATTTTTAAAATCCCACATCTCTTGATCTTCAAGATCCTGCCAATAGAGGAGGAAGAAGGAGGCCCATCTCCGAAAATCCCATTTTGGGAAAGACCCAGGGCTCCAACGAAGAACCCCTTTCATCAACTCCAAAACATCTTAGAAGTTTAACTCCACTATAAATTCTCTTTTGGGATTTTAAATCCCATTTCTGGGATTAAAAGCCCCCTTTTCCTCGCCGGCGCCTGGCGCCCGAGCGCTCAAGCGCCCAGCGCCCACGTGCTGGGCATGTGGTGCGCTAGCGCTCGAACGCTCAAGCGCCCAGCGCCTACATACTGGACACGTGGTGCGCGAGCGCTCGAGCGCCTGGCGCTCAAGCGCCCAGCGCCCATGTGCCGGGCATGTGGTGTTCTAGCGCTTGAGTGCCTGGCGCTCAAGCGCCCTACGCCCACGTGCCGGGCACGTGGTGTGCCAGCGCCTAAGCGCCCAGCGCTCGCGTGTTACACGCGAGGCGCTGGCCCCCACGCATCCTTTGGATGCCCTTTCCCTTACACACACACACACACATATTCTACAACACTGTCCCACTCAAAAAAATTTGGGCAGGGGCGCTGCCCCGCACCCCGCTAGGGGCTGCTAGCCCCCTTGACCCCCAGCCCGCCATTCAGGTAGCGGGACCCCCATAAAAACTCTGCGGGGCCCTCGATATATCCAAAACCCATTCAAAACACAATACTGCACGTTGAGTTCGCATGACCAGTTCAACCCGTCAATCGGAGGTTCTCTCGCTCCAAATGCGAGGGGTAATTAACGACAGCTTAGTCTGCGGCTGTCGGAGATTCGGATCCCCACAATCAATAAATCCCAACCTACCCTAGGCAGGAGGAATCTGTAATGCGCCTGACAAGCACGCGCGTATTTCCATCTCAACGGGGTGACGAAAAACACCCTACAGATTCTGGTACGCCCGGTGGGACCTATCTTTTCTCCCATATTTCGGGTAAGCATTCATGCGAACTCAATTAGTATGTATATCAATTGCCTGTACTAAAATCATGTTTTTTTGTGCAGGATAACGTTCTGCGATTGCAATCTTCGGATGCAGCAAAGATGACTCCAAGGATCAGCTCAGCTCTCGACACAGCTCCCATCTCCTACACGATGAAGATGGACTCCAGGACGGTCTTTCCGGCCAGTCTCGGGCGACAGTGGGAGGAGCCGCCGCTGCCATTTGGCTCTATTCTGTTCGTGTCAGCTAACGCCATCCCAGCTCTTCAAGCCCCGGTGACAGCAAAACCGGTCTCGAAAGGCAAGATGACAAATGTGGTGGTCTTGAAGGCGCCCCAACTCAAACACAAGTCGGTGTTTGAACGACTCTCCTTGGCCCCAGCTAGAGGCAAGGCCATCAACACCAACAAAGCAACAAGGCGTCTCAAGCAAGCTCCGGTGGTGCCCTCGAAAACTGCTCGATCGGGTGTCTTCTCTAAGCTCCCCGCTAATCGACTCATGGTAGCTTCCCGGGAAATGGATGCCCTCCAAGCTCTTAAAATTGAGAAGCTATAGAAAAAAAAGCTCAGATATAGAGCCAACAAAAGGGCTAGGGCTTCCGCTAGGCTGAACCTCATGAGGTTCGAAGAACAGGGTCACCCCACCAAAGATGAGAAAATGGCTAGATATGTGGTCCACACTGTCTACATGGTAGGCACGTGCAGCAAGAGCAAGGATGTGGCCACCACATCTCAAATTCAATCTGGCTTGAATGTGGTTGACGTTTCCCAAGAACAGCTACCTCTACTGGATGATGAAAACCCTCTCGACGAGGATGATAGGCAGAAAGACCGCTCAGTCCATGTAGAGTGAAGCTCGGACAGCGAGAAAGAGCCGACTTTCCACCCCAGGACCGCGGAGCAAGAAATGCTTCAAGAGCTCCGAAAGCAGCTCAGAAGCAAAAACAAGGAGATGGCCAAGCTTTACTAAAAAATTGACGACTTGACAAACGTCGTCTTACAGCTCACGACCCGACTTGGCTCTCAGCCACCCAATCAAGGGCAGGGCTCTGCTCGCGAACCGGGAAACGGTGTCCCAGGGCAGCCGACGCCTATTCTCTTAAATCCAAAAGTGGGCGGACCGCATGAAAATTAGTCGCATCCTATCTCGGGAAATGTCTTGGCTACGAATGACAGTAGCCCGCTAACTCAAGATCAAATCATGGATTTGGTTGCCAACAAAATCAAAACATTGGTGGCCGAAGCCGAAGCGCAAAAAGATATCAGCAGTAGTGGGAGACCATATCCTGCTCAGTATGATTTGGTAGAATTTCCTAGCGGCTATGTCATCCCCAAATTCGGAAGATTCGATGGGACGGGAAATGCGAATCAGCACATCACCCACTTTAAAACCTCATGTGGGAATACTGGGGCAATGATGCGCTTCTCCTCCGCCAGTTCGTTAATAGCTTGGCCGACGTTGCTTTCGACTGGTACGCGAGCATACCGGACGGCTCCGTCACAACTTTCGTCCAAATGGAGTCTCTATTTCGGTAGAGGTTCATGAGCGTCAGCGATAAAATCACCATTGCCGATCTTGTAAGGACCAAGCCAAAGAACAACGAAAGCAGCACGGATTTTATAACCCGATAGCGCGGTCTTTCCGTCAAATGTGAACCACCGATAGAGCAGGACCAATCTGTCAGTCTCCTTGTCGGAAATCTCAACAATTGAATGGCCCCGTTTCTATGCACCGCGGGTCTCAAAACATTCCAAGAGCTGACCAGAAATTTTAAATGTTGGAACGCTCAAAGAAGGAGTCCTCCCCGGATTCCCAAAATAACAATAGGTCCTGGAGAAACCGAAAGGACGATAATCGCAAAGGCGGAAATCCCGACGATTATGAATCTTTGAACACTTCGGCTAACCGAAGTAAGCAAGGGATGAGCGGGCTTAGCGCCAACCAGTCTCGGAAGCCAGTCTTCGGAGAGGGACTAGAATCTCCACTGAAAGAGAAGCTGGATAAGGTCTATTCCTTCAGAAGGGACAAAATCCGTAAAATATTCAAAGACGTCCTGAGGAATGGTCTACAACTGCCAGAGTCAAAAAGACCGCAGGAAGCGAATATGATTGACGACCCTAAATACTGCCCCTATCACAGAGTGATAGGTCATGCCATTGAGGACTGCTCGTCTTTAAAGATTGGGTCGAAAAGCAATACAAGGCAGGAGAGATAGAACTGTCCAAAGGCGTGTTAACAAACATTCAAGCCGCGACCGGCAATTTCATACAAACGGAGACCGAAGTCCTTCGTGAAACCGATTCTCTCAGACATCTGCCTATCTCTGAAAACAGCTGACCACCATGTCATTAAACTGGGAATAATCGACCTCTAAGTCGTTAAACCGGGGATGTAAAAATGTGTAAATAAAAAAAAAGTGTAAGTAAAAAAATGTAATATTAAAAAGCCGAAATGATGGGGCAACTCGCAATAAAAATCAGCGAGTAAAAATAAAAATGAAAATAAAACCGAAATGATGGGGCAACCGCGAATAAAAAGCCGAAATGATAGGGCAATCGCGACCTTCGCGATAAGAAAAGCTGAAATAATAGAGCAATCATGGTAAAAAAAAAATAAATGGCGAATGATGAGTCGCTCCTGATACCATATTCCAGTGCAGCGATGCAGACGTAAACTAAATTCCAAATCCCAATGGCGAATGATGAGTCGCTCCTGGTACCATATTCCAGTGCAGCGATGCAGATGTCAACCAAATTCTAAATCCTAATGGCGAATGATGAGTCGCTCCTGGTACCATATTCCAGTGCAGCGATGCAGACGCCAACCAAATTCTAAATCCCATACCCCAATGACGAATGATGAGTCGCTCCTGGTACCATATTCCAGTGCAGCAATGCAGACGCCAACAAAGTCCCAAAATTTTTTCGGCCCTACGGTCTGGATCATACATCCTATAAAACCGTATACAATCCACGGACGTAAAACGATCCCAATCCCTCCCAAGTCCTGCAGGTGAGAGAACATTCAAAGTTCCACCGGCGGTGAAGATTCAAAATAAGGGGTATGTCCACAAGCAAAATGGGCATGGATGAAAACCCGAAAGGGCTCCGTGAGTAAAAACAGCAGGACTGCCGGCGAGTTTGTGAAAACCCTAAAGGGCGCAAACTCGTGAAAACGAGATGAAATGCACTCACAAAGTCCTCTTGACTTTGAGAGGAGAAAATTCCCGTGTGCGATCCTTACGACTTACAAAGGAGCAACACACTTAGGAGTCCCCACGACTCCTAAGGAGAAAATACCCCTACGGGATTCTTACGACCCGTAGGGAGAAAATGCTTTGTGAGGCCCTTACGACTCACAAAATTGAAAAGTCTTAGGTGATAGTGACCTAAAACCTGTCTCCTAAGCCATCGCTTCCTGATAAGAAAGAGCAAATGATGATTCGCTCCTGGTACCATATTCCAGTGTAGCGATACTGATGCCAAGCAAAAAAAAATTCCCAAATCCTCTCATTACAGATGATGATTCGCTTCTGATACCATATTCCGGGTAGCGGGACACTCGTAAAAACTCTGCGGGACCCCCGATATATCCAAAACCCCATCAAAACACAACACTGCACGTTGAGTTCGCATGACCAGTAAAACCCGTCAATCGGAGGTTCTCTCGCTCCAAATGCGAGGGGTAATTAACGGCAGCTTAGTCTGCGGCTGCCGGAGATTCGGATCCCCACAATCAATAAACCCCAGCCTACCCTAGGCAGGGGGAATCTATAATGGGCCTGACAAGCGCGCGCGTATTCCCATCTCAACGGGGTGACGAAAAACACCCTACAGGCTCTGATACCACTGTAGGGATTCTATAGCACTACACTAGGTTTAGGATTGCATCACACATACTATAACAAAAATTTAGAGGGTGCTAAACAATTCCAAACATGAATCAAACTAGAAAAATAGAGTAGCAACAAGCTAGTATCATATACTACAAGTGTCTAACACTAAGTGGGGAGAGATACAACCTTTGTAGACCTCTTAATAGACTCCTTGGATCGATTGAGATTTGAACCGGTTGGCTTATGTCCTTCCAAATCCACAATGATCCACCACGAAATCCCTTTGCACCAAGCTCCAAGCTTCACTTGATCAAGGATGAAGATGAAACAAACACTCCATTCAAGTGGGCTGGACTAAAGTGGAATGGTGATGTGGGTTTGGATCTCACTACAAAACCTTTTCTTTTTAATCCTTTCTCTTTCTTTTAAAACCCTAGTGAGCTTTTTTGAGGAGAGAGAGGAAGAAGGAGATGGCAAAAAACAAACTCAAGAGAATAATGTGATAACCATCCCTAAACTCAAGAGAGTAAGAGAAGTCATCTATGCTAAACCATAGTTACAAAATATCTAGATATTTTGTAAATTGAGTTTAAGCAAAACCATGGGAAAAAGAAACCATTGACTTTATCAACTCAAGAGAGTTGAATAGTCAACCATGATTTTAATCCCATTTTGCTTTTCTCAAATAAACAAAATATCTAAAAAATGTTACCATATGAGTCTTGCATTGCCACCACCAATGTATCATCAACCATGACACGTCTATGCTTGCATGTGTGCATGCATATCAACATATACATACATTCATGCATGCAACATAAAGAAATAGGTTTTAATAAATGAGCTAATGGACTTAATATTAAATCAACACTTGATTTAATAACCCAGTCATATCACATACGACCCGTCCAATAGTAAACGCCCGAATAAAATACGGTATCCAATACACGCATTTAATCGAGCTCCCGCGCATATCATATATGCACCCCACATCATTTTGCCTGAGCTATGAGACTCCTTTGTGGGACTCTAAGACTCGTTAATACGCTAGCAGTAGGCAGTGATCACATCACATACCCACAAACCGTCAGTGGCACAAGCAGTATGTAACGGCTTCCAGGTATTGAGCGATCAGAAGAAACACAAGCAAACTTGCTAAAACTCCCGTCGAGCCAACTGGCAACACATACCGTACAGTCCGGTCACTTCATCAAATATGCTGCATATGTGAGTCTAGGGATGGTATCGTCGACCCCAATAACCCAATAAGTCATGCCGGTATATGGCTCATAACAGATCGAGAAACTACCGATAACACTTATCAGTAAATCTCAGCAGCCCTGGCCAGGGACTTCCTGTTATAACCAATCGTACATGGTGCAACATCAACCCCCAATACCGGGAGAGACGAAACCCCTCCTATCGCTCATTGTCTCCATGTGCCTCGGGACTGTACCCAAAATCCACCTGTTTGCACGACTCAGTAGAGCCATGGTAGGGTGGAGATCAAAGTACAGTGGGAGACACACAAGACTCTATGACGATCTCGGGTCTACAGACTAACCTGCACCAGTGTCACCTGAGAACTGCTATCCGACGATAGATATAATACCATATAGGAGTTCTCGGCGAGTCCGTTCAGTGTACCCAGTCTCCACTGAGCACCCGTATACGATCTTTGGTGTCACCACACCAATGGATATGGGATCATCCATCGCCCATCATATGGGACAAGTAACGTATACACTCGTCTACTCTGGTGATATTGATGCCCCGTCTGGATACACTCACGACTAGGAACATTTCAAGGATATGCTCATAGACTACACATGTCACTAGTATGATCCGCATCATAATCTCTGTAGTCCTGCATCATCCTATGGGCTATACCAACATGTACCAAATGAATGAAAGCATGATCAAATGAACATGTCAAGATAAAAGGTGCAACCAGATAGCATACTATCATGTCGAGCAAGAATGTCCCCTGAATATATATATATATATATATATATATATATATATATATATATATATATACATACATACATACATACATACATACATACATATACTGGTACATACACTATCATATAATGGCCTCTAGGGTATACATATATCCAACAATTGGAATATTATCCAATACACTGATCCTCAGAAGAGGCTAAACTCAAAACTTTGACAGCATCTCTGTCATCCAGGTCATCTTGGAAGCCTTAATCGATAACCACCTTCCAGAGGAGGCCGCCGTTATCTTATACCATGAACATCCACTTATGTTCTTTACTGCTTCCCAATGTTTCTTCAGGATTGGATTAATATTATCTTATTGTAACTAGTGCAAAAACAATATCTGGTATTGTACAAGACATTGCATGATTGAATCAATTGCCTAAGCAAATGATATGTCATTCATGCCAATCCATCTTCTTATCAGTTTAGAAAACATCTCTTTAGAGAGGATGAATCCATCACCTGCGGGTACACCACCACGCCAGGAGTCTTCCATTCTAAAATATTTTTAGAATGCTGTCCAAGTACCCGATTGGGAAACTTCCCAAATCTAGATCTAAAACCAGAATCCCTAATATATTATCCATCTGGTTTTGTATAAAACATTACATGATTGACCCAAGTGCCTAAGCAAATGATATGCCATTCATGCTCGTCCCTCACTTCATCAGTTTAGAAGACATCTTTTTAGAGAGGGTGACTCCATCACCTGTGGGTACACTACCACGCCCGGAGTCATCCATTCTAAAATACTTTTAGAATGTTGTCTAAGTACCCGATTTAGCAATCATCCCAAATCTAGATTTAGTCACCAGAATTCTTGATATACTATCTATATCTAACGTGGAGAAAACACTATATGAAAACCAAAGTTTGATCAATTGCAGTATAGGAACATCACTTCCTATCTGGAGTACGTCATCCAAATCCAGGACAGTACTCCCTACATCCTTCTTACTAGGTTCATCGTTTGTTTTGATGAAGTTAATCACTTTGACTGTCACATCAAAACATATGATCCATCTCCGCTATCCATGCTTCAAACTACGAATAGACATAAACAATCTGCACACCTTCCGCTGCTCCCTCTGACTACGATAACCCTCTAGCAAAATCATATACACGTGCACTTCCAAAATCTCATTTGGAAAGACGTTATAGTCACCCACCTGCCAGATATCATAGCCAAGAACTGTATCAGCGCCAAGTCATATCCATATAGAGTTCAGCGTAGACATTGAAGTAAAAGTCACATCATAATCCACAACGGGTATTTGACGAAAACTCTTTACAACAAGTCTAGCCTTGTTAGGCTAGTACCTTTCCACCTGCACAGATCTTGAAAGATCTACTTGCTCCTAATGGGTTTTACCCCTTTAGGAGCACCCAACAAAGTCCAAAATCCATGATTTGCTGAAGTGCGTGGAGTCCATCTTGGGTATGAAATACCTGGTCACCTGGAAGTTACCACTTATTATGACTTGCTGATAAGTCATATCCGTATAGACTTCAGTATAGACACTGAAGTAAAAGTCTCATCACAATCCTCAACGAGTATTTGATGAAAACTCTTTACAACAAATCCATACTTATTAGGTTAGTACCTTTCCACCTGCACAGATATCGAATGATCTACTTGCTCCTAATGGGCTTTACCCCTTCAGGAGCACCCAACAAAGTTTAAAATCGCTAATTTGCTAAAGTGAGTGGAGTCCATCTTGGATATGAAGCATCTGGTCATCTGAAAGTTACCACTTTCTATGACTTGCTGACAACTAATAGGACCATCATCACCATGATGCTGACCTTCCTGTCACCGTCTACGAGAAAACCGAAGTATCTCTTGGGTGTCTGAGGTACCTTCTAAAATCCGCGGAGTAGAAAATGGTTTGTGGTTGTGGAATCACTTCCAATTCTACCATAATCCCACTAATTTCTTTTGAAAAAATATTCCTTTTATAAAAAGGTGGCGAGTTAAGAACAATATAACTATTGATCTTCAAAATGTTAGAAAACAAAATCTTAGCGAACGCTTGGGATAATCCACAAACAGCTATTACCGAAGCGTGCCTCGAGTGTGTCCGGATTATGCTTTTAAACAAAAACTGGATAACTCCATATCTTAACAACATCAAGATATGTAATCATTCTATGTCCATATAGAATCAAGACACAAATTTAGATGGAACCAGATTCAAAAGTCATGTAGTTGTTTCCGGTGCATATCACCTAATGGAAAAAAGGCCAATACAGTATTACTCATTAAGGAGCACACCTATAGATGAGCAATTTGCAAGAGAATCAAGTTCTCAATACTATGATAGAACACCTAGTACAAGTATCTACATCTTCGATTACCTCGAAGAATCCTGATACTTCCAACGTATGGTTCTCTACTTTATTCTTATAGCTACAAACTTCTCAAAATGTTTAGATCTTGCATTACTACGAATGCGTGTCTAAAACCAGAGAACTCATAGGTAAACCTGAATGAAGTAAGAGTACCAACATCTTGTCCTAAAGAACACTGGACAACATACATTTCTATGTATAAGTCCCAAGAGTATACTAACTCAAATTCTGTGTTTTGTAAATTGAAAACTGTATCTCGGTTAAGAATGTCTTACACCGTTATTCAATACACCTTACCTTATTCTCAACTGATAAAGGCAAATGTTTACAACACAATTTTCAAAATGTATATCTCACTTTATAAAATAAAGGTACAGATATTTTGTTTTAAAATTGGTGCATAACAATGGTTATTTGAAACCAAATAGTTGCCGTTAAGCAAAGCCAGGCGATTTAATCCAATATCATCAATTACAACGAATTCCGATATTGAGGATCAAATCGCCCATTTCCCAATACTCTACTCCTTCTCGACATCTGTAACACCATATAAATATAAGATCCAAAAATGGTAAATACTTACCCTGGAGTCAGAATTAATTGGGAAAACAGTTCTCTTTTACATGTACACAGAAAAACTGAAATATAAAAATGTTTCATAAGGGATGGTCAGGTATTCCTAATAATGCCTTTTCCATTATCCAGATTCATGACAGTAGTCGCAATTTCTTTTGCCCTCACTTCAGTCCCTTTATATGTCTCTACTTCTTACCTTCTGCACACCGTTTCTGTGCTAACTAGTTTTCTTCCTTTTCTACCTTTCGGCACTAGCCTGAGCTTTGGAAGAAGACTATCCAATAAGTGTAATAGGTGTACGCTCATAATATAAGGAGCTCTTGCAACCTTAGAGAAGGTAAAAGGAAGAGACAACCGAATAATCCTATTCAATTTCTCCAGAACCTGTAACCATTCTCGACTGAAGTAACGTCTTTGACTTCGTATGTAACTATATGATGGCCGTTCCAAGAGATTTGGATCATCGTAGTGATACGACGTGTTCTGAAGAAATGTAAAGGGTAAAGTATAAGTGGCAGGGATATATGCGACTTTGTCGCGAATCATGACAATCTGAAGCTCAAGGGTGTAAGAAGGTTCGGTTAACTTGGTTCATGAGTTTTTAAGGTAAGTTATGGGTTGCTGTACCAGAGAGAAAAAAAAGAAACACTAAGCATGCACTCTATCAAGATTAGATTAGTTTTCACTTTATCTAATTAGGATGGCTCCCACTGTATCCTCGAATTCTCCTTCAAACCTTAAAAGGAGAACTAGTCGGGATCATTTACACTTTACAAGTTTGCTAACCATTCAGCCAGGCCAGTGTTGGTACTCCGAGGGAGGTCCTCCGTGCTTTCGTATGGACCTAATTAATAACCTCATTTCTGCAGAGCCGTAACCTCGATAACACTTTCTAGACACCTAATAGGTCAGCTAATTGTGAAGTGAGAAATCTCCCGAGGAGTAATACATACTCATTAGTGGGAATCGGGACCCAACTATCATCATATGATAACCTGATAGAATCCACTCAATTCACCACACTCCAGAAGGTAAGCGCATGCCTGTCCAGTTTCGCGTCTGTTTGAAACTCCCGATATGGTTTTTCCCCTAGGATCCAAATGATCTTGACTGAGCCAACATATCAAAGGGTTCTAGTCAAATTCAACCCGTCATTACCTTTATTGTATTAAACCCACCTGTACGAGTCCTTGACTGAGCCAAAATGACCGTATGACTTTCCTAATCAATCGCATCTAATGCTACAGAAAAGTACTACATAGCTACCGAACACTATGCCTTGGCTGAGCACGACATACGTAGGATGAATACTAAGTAATACTAATCTGAAATGACGGAGGGCTACGGCTGGTTTTTGGCAAAAAATCTTTAAAGTAATGAACTTGATATCTTAGAAGGAACTCGAGTGACTTTGAAATGGAGTGGCTTAAGCTTTGCATTTTAAAACTAGTAACATAAACCTTTGCTTAAGAGCGAACTCCCGCGAAGGGATCAAGGCTCTTCTGTCACGCCCCGCTTTCCAGTGTACGGCGAAGTGGACACGACGAGGCCCGCTACGTATATACTCAGAAGTATATACGCTAAGCGTAACTAAGCAATATAAAGTAAATCACAAGAGACGAATAATATAAAAATAACAGCAACTTTTATTAATAACATTCTTTTTACAATGCAGGAAAAGAAAATACAACTGGAATGAAAAGCAATGCCTAAACAGTGGCATAACAGGAAATGAAATAAACTGGAAAGAACAAGGTACAATTATCTAGAGTTCTGGGTCTGCCTGGAACTGCTCCAAATCTTCACCGGTGGGCTCAATCTCAGCTTGGTCCAACGCACCCGACGACATTCAAAGAAGAAAGAGATAGAATGTCGTCAGCGAACAGGTCGCTCGGTAAGTCCCAAAAGAATAAGAAGAATGAGAATGATAGAGTAACAGTATTTTCTAAAGTATTATATTGTTGAAAATTATGGAACATTGTGTAACGCTGTTGTTTGTAGCTTGGTACAGAAGGATGCCAGTGTATACGAGGGGGATCTCTATATGCTAGAGATCAGGGCAAAAGGAAGTACAAGGAACCGTTATGCCACGGTACAACAACAATAGGATTCAGGTTAGGTGTCTTAATCTGACCACCTCGTTCCACCTTTAACACCTTCCGTACCAATCTACCCCTTAAACCCCGTAGTGTTTTAACAGTATTGTAGTGTTGGATTATGTAAGTTGGATGACTGACCAAAACTATGATATCAGTAAACATGTTGCAACTGTGTAATCAGGTAAATGGAATATCAGGATAATGGATGAATATCTATGGTTTGATTCAGTCAAAAAGAATATGTTGTTAACTGGATTCAGGGTTTCATGTATTCAAATTGTATTGGAATATAAAAGAATATAGGTTGACTTGAATTATATTCAAGTCAGAAATAGTCAGACTCTAACCCGAGTCAGACTAAAAGAAGAGAATTTGAAGTTCAATATTAGCTAGGGGTCTTATTGTAATTTGTAAAACTTGAGGGGGTTTTATGTAAAAATACTTTTGTATAATTTTCAAAATACACCTCAAGTATTTAATAATCGTCTTAATTGTTATAATGAATGTGAATTTTATTTGTGTTATTCTAGTGAATATATCCTAATAAAAGTATTAATTATCTTATCTGAAATTCATGGTATTTTAGTGTAACTTTTAATCTTGTAATTTTTAGAAAAATTTGGAAACTTTATATTATGATAAAATAAGTGTTTAAATGATAATTATATATATATTAACACATGAATAATTTTATATAAATATTTTATTTTCAAAAATCTCATTTTCCTTAAATGTCGTATTTTAAACCTTTCGAGACCGAATGCTCCTTGCGGAGGTCTGAATCTCGCACTACTAGCCTGCGGGTGCACGATGAACCGTACTATCCCTAACAGGTTCCCCAAAAGTGAGTTGTAGCGGCGCTTTGCTCAGGTTTAACAAATACTTTTCATTTGGGAAAACGGTTTTATAAATATGGGGTATTTATTTGCAAAAGAGTACAGTTTTTCGTATTTTAGTTATTAGGGTTTCCTAAACCAACTAGCCTATTTCTAAGGTCTAAACGATGAGTCATTAGAAGCCTCAAATCGCCTCTTCACCGTCAATTGCGGCCAGGTAAGTGCCAGGTAAGTGGGAAGGAACCACAGTCGTGGGCCTAATTAAAAACCACTAACCTTAGACACACTTGTCTAGGCACCACAAGACAGTTTAGATAAACGATCGATGTCCATGACCAATCGTGTTTTCATTTTATTAAAAGATTTTATCTAGAAAAGTTACAACTTAAAGCTTTAAATAAAAGTTATAAAGATTATGGTATTTTAGTGAAAAAGTCATGTAATTCCGTATTCTGTATTTTTGATATTTATCTATTAGGGTTATATTGAGTGTGTGTAGGGGTAGGTCATTACCCCGTGACTTATATTAAGTTTTGGTGAAGTTTAAAGGTAAAATATGACAAGTTAAAGTTGAAGGTATTAAAGTGCAAGAATACGGTATTTAAAAACGTTATCATTTTATGTGTGAAATTTCATTCAAATTGGATTCTACAAGTTTAGTGATCAAGATAAACCTAATTAGGAGTGAGGGAATTAATTAAACTAACAAAAATGAACTTCATGGTATTTTTATGAAAGGAGTACGGTTTTGCAAAGAACTTGTCATTTCATGTGAAAAAGTTTGATTAAATTGGTTTATGGGTGATTAATAGTCAACATGAATATGGGTAGATAGTATGTATTAGGTGACAAGTGGAAATTTATAGAAAAACCGAATCGGAAATCGGTTTGTCCGATTTCCGTCGGGTTCCAAAAAGTCGTATTTTTATACTTATAGAAAAGAGAGATAGAGGGGATGGGACTTACGATTTGGACAAGCTAAGGAACCTAGAGATCGTGATGGTTGTCGATTCGTTGAAAACGTCGCGAAGGTCCTGATCCGGTCGCCGGAATCCGTCGTCGATTTCGGCAGCGCTTCGCTTCTCGCTCTTCGTACCGAGTTCTCGAGAATTTGAGAGAGTGGACTTAGAGTTGTGAGGGGAAAAGGTAGAGGATAGGGGTCTTTATATAGGGCTAGGCTAGGGTTAGGGTTTGGATTAAAAAATATTTTAAAAAAATATAAAAAACATTAAAAATTCATTAAAAATCATTAAACCTAGGAGTAAAAGGGATTTATTGGCCAAATCAAAACCGATCCAGGTATAATAAGTGTGCAAGAGGGTTGACCAAGTCAAGAGCCAACTTTTCTCAGTTGGTGACTCGGCCGTCCGGCCAAGTCCGGCCGGCGGTGCCGGACCGAGTCGGCCGAGTCGCCGGCCAGCGGCGCCGAGTTAGGCCGAGTCAAGGGTCCAATGGCCGGGGGTTTTCCTGAGGAACAACTTGGTATTTTTACTTTTTGTTGTCCAGTACATATTTTGGGAGTTATGGCCTTTTTACCGTTGACTTCCAGAAAAAAATAAAACAAAATAAATACAAAAAATAATGTGGGGCAAGGGATTTGAACTCCGGTGGCTTGGTTCAGCAGTGCAAGGTATTACCAATGAGCTACAAGCTCCTTCTTGTAATTATTGTAAGGAATTAGATACTTAAATTGTTTCCAGCAACATTAATACTCCAAATATACACATATTTAAAGCAATTTTTTGGTATACAAAATTGGAGTTGTTACAATCTACCCTCCTTACACAAATTTCGTCCTCGAAATTTACAACTTTTATTTAAGGACTAGTTTACAAAAAGGTGCAGATATCTTGCACGCATCTCATCCTCCCTTTCCCATGTGGATTCTCCTGGAGTGTCTTTCCTCCACATTACCCGGACCAAATTAACTTCTTTGTTCCGAAGTGTCTTCACATTACTGTCCAGGATCTCCACAGGTTGTTGCTCACAAGACAAATCGGGTTGTATCGTGAGCTCGGAATGATCAAGTACATGGCTGGGGTCACTCACATACCTTCTGAGTTGAGATATGTGAAACACGTTATGCATTCCTTCCAATGAGGGTAGAAGCGCTAAACGATATGCTACCTCACCGACTCGTTCGAGTATATCGAACGGTCCAATGTATCTCAGACTCAACTTTCCCCGTCTTCCAAATCTGATCACTCCGCGGTTCGGAGAGATTCATGATCTCCTGGCTGGAACTCCAAGTGTCGTCTCTTCGCATCAGCCCAGTGTTTCTGTCTATCTTGGGCTATGCGCATTCTTTTCCTGATAGTACGAACCACATCAACGGTCGCTACTATCATCACTGGTCCAAGGAGTTCCCTATCTCCGATGTCGTCCTAACTTAATGGTGATCGACACTTCCTTCCATACAATGCTGCAAAAGGTGCCATTCCTATGCTTGCTTGGTAGCTGTTGTTGTACGCAAACTCCACAAGATATAGGTGATCTTCCCACGATCCTTTGAAGTCGAGCATACATGCTCTGAGCATATCCTCCAAGATCTGAATAGTTCGTTCCGACTGACCATCTGTTTGTGGATGATAAGCCGTGCTGAAGTTCAGACTTGTTCCCAAGCTAGCTTGCAGACTTTGCCAAAATTGCGATCGGAACCTGGTGTCACGATCGGAGACAATGTAGACCGGTACTCCATGAAGTCTCACAATTTCCTGTATGAGTTTATGGGTATCAGAGATAGTACAGTATGAAGAGTTTAAATCTTAAATTAGATTATTACCTCCATGTACTTCTTCGCTAATGTCTCAGTTGATTGGCCAACTCGAAATGGGATGAAGTGAGCCGACTTTGTGAGTCGATCCACAATGACCCAAATCGCATCGTTACCCTTTGTGCTGCGAGGAAGAGCAGTTACAAAGTCCATCGTGATGTGGTGCCACTTCCATTCTGGGATTGGTAACGGTTGAAGTAGTCCAGCTGTCCTGTGATGTTCAGCCTTTACTTGCTGACACATTAAGCATTTTGCGACGCTTCTGGCTACTTCACGCTTCATTCCATGCCACCAATAATTCTGACGTAGATCTTTGTACATTTTGGTACCTCCAGGATGTACTGAATAGGGAGAGCTGTGAGCTTCTTTCATTAACTCTTCCCGAACAGGACCCTTTGGTACACACAATCTGCAGCCGTATCTCAAAGATCCGTCTTCATGGATGATGAAATCTGTTCTGAGTCCATTTTCCACTTGTTCTCTGATCTTTTGCAACTTAGCATCGCTGGCTTGAGCTGCCTTGATCTGGTTGACAATAGTTGATTAGACTTGTAGATTCATCAAATTTGAAATATCACCTGGCATGACTAGTTCAATCTCTATCTGATGTAGGTCTTGCTGAAATTTCCACTGGACGGTGAGATTCGTTGCTAATGATTGGCGACTAAGAGCATCAGGCACTACGTTCACCTTCCCTGGATGATACTGCAAGTTGATGTCAAAGTCCGCCATAAGTTCTAACCATCTTCTCTGCCGCATATTCAACTCCTTCTGAGTAAACACGTACTTCAGACTTTTATGATCTGTGTAGATGTTCACTCGTTCACCAAGTAAGTAGTGGCGCCAAATCTTGAGAGCAAAAATAACGGCTGCCAACTCCAGATCATGCGTCGGATAATTGCGCTCATGAGTCTTCAGTTGTCTTGAAGCATAAGCCACAACCTTACCGTGCTGATGTAGAACACATCCTAGTCCCTTACCAGATGCATCACAATATACTTCAAATCCTCCAGATTGATCCGGTATGACGAGAATAGGTGCAGATGTCAGTCTTGATTTGAGTTCTACGAAAGCTTGCTCACATGTTTCTGACCACACAAATTCTTCATCTTTTCGTGTGAGCTTGGTCAGGGGTGTTTCTATCTTCGAAAAGCCTTCAATAATGTAATATCCAGCTAAGCCCAAGAAACTCCGAATATCCTTCACTGATTTTGGTGTAGGCCATTCGCTGACTGCTGAAACTTTTGCTGGATCCACAGAAATCCCTTCTCCTGATACGATGTGTCCAAGAAAACCAACTTGTTTTAGCCAAAACTCGCACTTGCTGTATTTGGCGTAAAGCTTATGTTGTCAAAGTGTTTCCAGGACAATTCGTAAGTGCTCCGCATGCTCTTTCCGATTCTTAGAATATACCAGGATGTCGTCGATGAAAATGACAACGAACCTATCTAAATACTCCCGAAAAACTTGGTTCATAAAGTTCATGAAGATTGCTGGTGCATTGGTCACTCCAAATGGCATTACTAGAAATTCGTAATGTCCATAGCGAGTTCTGAAAGCTGTTTTGTGAATATCAGCTTCCTTGACCTTCACTTGATGATAACCTGAACGAAGATCTAGTTTAGAGAAGACACAAGATCCACTTAGCTGATCGAATAAATCGTCGATGCGCGGTAGTGGATATTTGTTCTTTATAGTAACTTCGTTCAAGGCCCTATAATCGATGCACATTCTGTATGAACCTTCCTTCTTCTTCACCAATAGTACAGGTGCTCCCCAACTTGAAGTGCTGGGACGAATCCATCCTTTCGCCAGTAATTCATCCAACTGTGTTCGAACTTCTTTCAAACCTTCCGGACTTAGTCTATACGGTGCTTTGATCACTGGTTGTGCTCCTGGTACTAAGTCAATACTGAATTCAAGAGCTCGATCGGGAGGCAAACCTGATATATCGTTAGGGAAAACATCGTCGAACTCTCGAACTACTTCCGGTCTTGATTCTTCCTCTGCATGAGCTGCTGCAACTACTGCTTCCATTGGTTTCGCTTTGTAAGTACTTGGCTCCAATGTACGATCTCCACTCTTGAAATAGAAGACCGGATGATCTGGAATCTCAAATACTACCCTCCTTTGACGACAGTCGATGGTAGCATAAAAGGATCCAAGCCAGTCCATTCCTAGAACCACATCGAAGTTTGGTATGTCCAGTACTTTGAAGTCAGCGTAAAACTCTCGACTGCAGACGATGACTGGACACATGCTGTATCCCATAGTTGCCTTTAGAACACCATTTCCAGAACTGACGTTCTAGCCGGATACAAGCGGTGAGACTGGAATCGCATGGGTTCGGACAAACCGTTGCGACATAAAGCAGTGGAATGCTCCAGTATCAAACAGTGCAAGTGCAGGTAGTGAAGCTACTAGGATTGTACCTAAGGTATATGGGATATGTTCAGGTATAGGGAAAGTGTGTAGGTAAACAAAACTAAAAGATGAGTTTGAGAAGAAAGTTTACCAGTAATGACTTGGCCCGTGGCCTCAGCTTCTTCCACAGACATCATGAAAACCTGGCGCTTCGGAACATTCCTCCTGGCCTGAGGAGCATTCCTCTGAACGTTCCTTTGAGCTTGATGGAACTGTCGAGGAGGTGGTGCAGCCTGTGGTCCCCTAGGTGGTGCAGGCAGTGCAAGTCTGGGAGCAGGTGCTGGAAGAGCTGGTCGCTGCTGATAAGTATTTGCTGGCATGGGTGCAGCAACTGAGTTCTGCCTTTGGGGACAAGATCCAATATCATGAGTGGCTGAACCGCAGATTAAGCAGAGGCGGTTGGCTCGACGGCAGTCCTTCATCATATGTCCAGTTCTCTTGCAGTAAGTGCAAAAGGCTGGGCTAGGACGATGAGTTGGTACTACGGGTCGTCTCGGCACGAAAGATGGTCTGGACGTGGCTCCACCTGCCATCTGGTTGGCAGGGCGCTTGACTCCTGCAGACTGAGGTCCGCCCCTCTCTTTTATGACTGCCTCATAACTGCGGGCAGCTTCTAGGGCTTCCTCATGAGTCAAAAACTTTCCTATGGCTAGAGCAGCCTTGATCTCTGTGTCCAAACCTTGCTGAAAACGACGGGCTCTGATCTCGTCCGTCGGTATCAGGTGTGCCGCGAATCTGTTTAAAAATTGTGTTAGCTGTGTAATATGTGATATTTAAAAATTGAACTATTGTGACATATCTTACCGGCTCAACATAGTGAACTCAGCATCGTATTCATCTACCGATTTCTCCCACATTGATCCTTGCTGTAGATGAATAAACTGCTGCTCCATAATGAACCTGGCAGTCACAGGGAAATATTTCGCGTCAAACTTCTCGCGAAATGTCTTCCATTCAATCGGCTGCGCTAGACGGGTTTCTTCCGCCTTCCACCAATTGCGAGCATTATCCGTGAGCTGTAGCTTCGCTACACGGACCCAAGCGTGGTCTGGCACTTGAGCTGCTGCCAGATCGTCTTCGATGCTTTGTGCCCATTCTTTTGCTTCGAGAGGGCTTCCTTTACCAGAGAACTGCTTTGGGTGCAAAGCTCTGAATTGCTTTACTCCCGGTGCATCGTTATCAGGACGGCTCAGAAGTTGTTGCTGTCCCTCGAGAAAACTACGGATCGCATCAAATAACATCTTCTGCTCAGTGGGTGGTGCGGGAACAGCTGGTGTGAGAGGTAGTGCTGATGGGGTGTTGTTGACGTTGGTGCTAGTGTTGTTCGGGGAATCCATAATCCTGAAGAAAAATTTGGATTAGGACAGAATCAAATACATGAAATGATAAGATTTAAGGAATAGAGATTTGCAAGTTTCAAAGAACATGAATTGTAAAGAATGTTTTAGTTGCTGGTTCTTGTGTTACATTGCTTAGGTTGTTCACGCAGACCAGAACTGCATGACAGGGATTCAAACAGCTCTGACCTGCATGGGCCACCAACAAAACCTGTCACGCCCCGCTTCCCAGTGTACGGAGAAGTGGACGCGACGAGGCCCGCTACGTATATACTCAGAAGTATATACGCTAAGCGTAACTAAGCAATATAAAGTAAATCACAAGAGACGAATAATATAAAAATAACAGCAACTTTTATTAATAACATTCTTTTTACAATGCAGGAAAAGAAAATACAACTGGAATGAAAAGCAATGCCTAAACAGTGGCATAACAGGAAATGAAATAAACTGGAAAGAACAGGTACAATTATCTAGAGCTCTGGGTCTGCCTGGAACTGCTCCAAATCTTCACCGGTGGGCTCAATCTCAGCTTGGTCCAACGCACCCGACGACATTCAAAGAAGAAAGAGATAGAATGTCGTCAGCGAACAGGTCGCTCGGTAAGTCCCAAAAGAATAAGAAGAATGAGAATGATAGAGTAACAGTATTTTCTAAAGTATTATATTGTTGAATATTATGGAACATTGTGTAACGCTGTTGTTTGTAGCTTGGTACAGAAGGATGCCAGTGTATACGAGGGGGATCTCTATATGCTAGAGATCAGGGCAAAAGGAAGTACAAGGAACCGTTATGCCACGGTACAACAACAATAGGATTCAGGTTAGGTGTCTTAATCTGACCACCTCGTGCCACCTTTAACACCTTCCGTACCAATCTACCCCTTAAACCCCGTAGTGTTTTAACAGTATTGTAGTGTTGGATTATGTAAGTTGGATGACTGACCAAAACTATGATATCAGTAAACATGTTGCAACTGTGTAATCAGGTAAATGGAATATCAGGATAATGGATGAATATCTATGGTTTGATTCAGTCAAAAAGAATATGTTGTTAACTGGATTCAGGGTTTCATGTATTCAAATTGTATTGGAATATAAAAGAATATAGGTTGACTTGAATCATATTCAAGTCAGAAATAGTCAGACTCTAACCCGAGTCAGACTAAAATAAGAGAATTTGAAGTTCAATATTAGCTAGGGGTCTTATTGTAATTTGTAAAACTTGAGGGGGTTTTATGTAAAAATACTTTTGTATAGTTTTCAAAATACACCTCAAGTATTTAATAATCGTCTTAATTGTTATAATGAATGTGAATTTTATTTGTGTTATTCTAGTGAATATATCCTAATAAAAGTATTAATTATCTTATCTGAAATTCATGGTATTTTAGTGTAACTTTTAATCTTGTAATTTTTAGAAAAATGTGGAAACTTTATATTATGATAAAATAGGTGTTTAAATGATAATTATATATATATTAACACATGAATAATTTTATATAAATATTTTATTTTCAAAAATCTCATTTTCCTTAAATGTCGTATTTTAAACCTTTCGAGACCGAATGCTCCTTGCGGACGTCTGAATCTCGCACTACTAGCCTGCGGGTGCACGATGAACCGTACTATCCCTAACAGGTTCCCCAAAAGTGAGTTGTAGCGGCGTTTTGCTTAGGTTTAACAAATATTTTTCATTTGGGAAAACGGTTTTATAAATATGGGGTATTTATTTGCAAAAGAGTACAGTTTTTCGTATTTTAGTTATTAGGGTTTCCTAAACCAACTAGCCTATTTCTAAGGTCTAAACGATGAGTCATTAGAAGCCTCAAATCGCCTCTTCACCGTCAATTGCGGCCAGATAAGTGCCAGGTAAGTGGGAAGGAACCACAGTCGTGGGCCTAATTAAAAACCACTAGCCTTAGACACACTTGCCTAGGCACCACAAGACAGTTTAGATAAACGATCGATGTCCATGACCAATCGTGTTTTCATTTTATTAAAAGATTTTATCTAGAAAAGTTACAACTTAAAGCTTTAAATAAAAGTTATAAAGATTATGGTATTTTAGTGAAAAAGTCATGTAATTCCGTATTCTGTATTTTTGATATTTATCTATTAGGGTTATATTGAGTGTGTGTAGGGGTAAGTTATTACCCCGTGACTTATATTAAGTTTTGGTGAAGTTTAAAGGTAAAACATGACAAGTTAAAGTTGAAGGTATTAAAGTGCAAGAATACGGTATTTAAAAACGTTATCATTTTATGTGTGAAATTTCATTCAAATTGGATTCTACAAGTTTAGTGATCAAGATAAACCTAATTAGGAGTGAGGAAATTAATTAAACTAAGAAAAATGAACTTCATGGTATTTTTATGAAAGGAGTACGGTTTTGCAAAGAACTTGTCATTTCATGTGAAAAAGTTTGATTAAATTGGTTTATGAGTGATTAATAGTCAACATGAATATGGGTAGATAGTATGTATTAGGTGACGAGTGGAAATTTATAGAAAAACCGAATCGGAAATCGGTTTGTCCGATTTCCGTCGGGTTCCAAAAAGTCGTATTTTGATACTTATAGAAAAGAGAGATAGGGGGGATGGGACTTACGATTTAGACAAGCTAAGGAAGCTATAGGTCGTGATGGTTGTCGATTCGTTGAAAACGTCGCGAAGGTCCTGATCCGGTCGCCGGAATCCGTCGTCGATTTCGGCAGCGCTTCGCTTCTCGCTCTTCGTACCGAGTTCTCGAGAATTTGAGAGAGTGGACTTAGAGTTGTGAGGGGAAAAGGTAGAGGATATGGGTCTTTATATAGGGCTAGGCTAGGGTTAGGGTTTGGCTTAAAAAATATTTAAAAAAAATATAAAAAACATTAAAAATTCATTGAAAATCATTAAACCTAGGAGTAAAAGGGATTTATTGGCCAAATCAAAACCGATCCAGGTATAATAAGTGTGCAAGAGGGTTTACCAAGTCAAGAGCCAACTTTTCTCAGTTGGTGACTCGGCCGTCCGGCCAAGTCCGGCCGGCGGCGCCGAGTCGGGCCGAGTCAAGGGTCCAATGGCCGGGGGTTTTCCTGAGGAACAACTTGGTATTTTTACTTTTTCTTGTCCAGTACATAATTTGGGAGTTATGGCCTTTTTACCGTTGACTTCCAAAAAAAAAATAAAACAAAATAAATACAAAAAATAATGTGGGGCATGAGATTTGAACTCCGGTGGCTTGGTTCAGCAGTGCAAGGTATTACCAATGAGCTACAAGCTCCTTCTTGAATTATTGTAAGGAATTAGATACTTAAATTGTTTCCAGCAACATTAATACTCCAAGTATACACTATATTTAAAGCAATTTTTTGGTATACAAAATTCGAGTTGTTACATCTTCCCTCATAGAATGAGGTGCAAGTTATTCCTATCCGAATACCTCTATGCAAAGCAAAAGAATATGACCATGAGTTTTGAAGAAAACCGAGGAGTTTTAAAAATTGATTCCGACAATATCATTTAGGTTTATTTTCCTCGCATTATTCAGATAATGCGTTCCCATCATTTTAAGTTTCCAAGCATAAAAAAAAACAACCAAAATAACATACTTTTATATGCCATCCGCATTCGCCACGGGGCCTCGTCATGCACCGTTAGGTTACTTAACTACCGGCAGAGCGGAGGCAGGACTAGCGCAAATGCAAAACATATAGAAACATCTAATAAATATAACACACACACACACACACACCGCATGTAGATAATAGTCATCACAGGCAGATAAAAACCATCACAAGTATGCGAACAACAATATGGAATAGCGGATAATTTAGAAGCCCCGAGTTTAATTTGAGCCGTAAATGAGACACGACGTTTCCCGGTCATGTGGATAGCCAGTGCAACGAAGAACCTGGACCCCTACGAGTGTGGCAAGTTACCAACCAATTCCCGAAGTGAGGCAACCCCAATCAACAAAGTGAATGGGCCACCCAGCACTTCATGGAATCCGGTAACTTGAGCACCCCTCCGTGGGTCAACCTATACCCCCTACGAGTGCGGCGAATAGCCCGTTAATTCTAGAGTAAAGCCTCCCGGTCTCAACGCCATGAGATGCGGACCTGTTTCCCTCTAGAACCCGGCTATTCGAGCACTCCTCCACTGGGTAATCCTTGTACAGAAAAGAAAATGTATATACAACAGTGATATCGACATCAACCCGGTCGTGCCCCAATAAAAGAATATACAAACTAGCAGAAATAGCAGTCCACATGTCGGACGCTCGCCCCACAATAATGAATATACAAATGAATCTGAACTGTACATCTAATATTGCACACAAGGCTATCTATCACGACAATCCATCCATAACATCAGTGCAACACAGAGCATCAACGTGTATATCATATTCGTACACCCGTATGATTGTACATATAACAACGATTCGGATTATACCGCGCTATGATATTCACGGTCGCAGAAACTAACAAACGCACTGAAAGCTACGAATTCAAAATTTGGATCGATTAAAACTTTCCGCATTGGCCCCAAGCACAACCTGTACTCAAACAAATCTGGGCCAAAACCAAATGTTCCAAGAATCATATTTCTATATACTAGAGCACCGGAATAAATTTGGGGCACAATGGCCCAAAGTTGACCGCGGAATCGCGACCAAATGCCATGTTAGGCGGCGGTTCCGCGGCCAAATTTTGGGATTTTGTCATGACTCGAAATAGCACATGACTGACACTTGAATTATGTGAAGTCTATAGGACCCCACCTAATTCAAGTAAGCCAAAAGCCCAGAAATTTAAACCATTTGAAAGAAGGAAGTGAAGGAAGAACTTTAGTTTAAAGCAAATGTTTTCACAATACGCCGTAGTAATCATTTTAAAACATCAAGTCTTTCCAAAAATTTCGGCAGAGTTTCCCTTGTAAATACTGGCCCAAAACGGGTACAAACATGAATAATATGAATAAAGACATCCCCAAACGGGAGCTAGCTCTTCGCTAATTGGCGGTCACAACCACGCAAGCAATATAATATACAACGCCGAAGAGCGAGAATCAAAACTCAAAAGGAAACTCAATATCATCAAGAAAACCCATAATAATACAACGCGCGGCTCTAAGGTCGAAATAATATACAATGGTCTTCTAAGTCTATAAATATACAAGTTTGGTTGATGGAGTTTACTAGATACAACAGAATAAAAATAAGGTATAATGGTGGTCACGATGCGAGTGAACCCACCTACCAAAACAATCACCCGGAAAGAAGCAGAGTGCCAGCAAAGCCACCAAGGAAACCTGTACCGCGAAACCTGCAAGAAACTGTGGCACAACGGGGGTGAGTTGCCAACTCATGAGTAGAAAACATCACCGAGAAGAAATCGCATGCATGACTCTATCCTAGGTTATATCTGAATATCCTCAATATAATATAACCCTGAAACCATCTACACATAAGTGTAATATCAAGTGCTCGTGTCAGTGCCTCAGGTAGCAATATGTCACTAATATGATATGCAAATGCATGCAAATGAAAACAGAATACATCGTGCATGGGAAAGCTGTTTTCTTAATTTAGTGAGATTTCTGTATATAAAAATCGAGATATCATCCATGAAATCAACATAGAAATCCGTGTCAAGTATCGACACAAAACATATATCCCAATATCCACTATCTCGGGCTCCGGCAATCCGGACTAGCCCATATCATAAAATCTCAGTATCTCAATATCTCGGGTTCCGGCAATCCGGACTGGCCCCCAAATCTCTCTCTCTCATAACTCCGAATGGTATCCTCCGGATATCCGTCGAGTTTCCATACAATCACGGGTAGATAGTGCTCCCCTGCCGGGCTCATCGTCTACAACTCGAGCTTCTTGCTCCGGGGTACCATACCGCGTCCACCATGTACCCGCAGACGGTTCATCCACTCCTAGAATCGGGTCTCAAAAACCAACTCAGAACCGAGAAAATATCATGGTGGACAATACTCATCATATTAAGGAAAACCGCATCTTTCTCTTTTAAATAAATCATCAGTTTATAAAATTTCTCATGCGGTTTCCAAATCCAGAAAATCTCAAGAAAGATCCGAAATCATCAAAATCACGATATCAATAAACAGTGCATACCGGCAATAAGCCCCATGATATTGCATAACAGAATGAACGTATAAATGCATAAAGTATCACAGTAATAAATGCAATATCTTAACTAGCATATGAGAACAAGTGTACTAGTACTATGTAGCAACTACCAGCTAGCAATTTATACCAATGAGGTAATGTTATATCATGTGTACGTGGCATGGAAATTACCGATGATGATATGTGTGAGCTAGAAAGCAAGTGTACGTGGAGCATACACATCATCGGTAATGGTGCTGGTGTTCTGACAACATGGGATCATAATAATTGAAGAAATCACATTTATAAGCATGCAATGCGATGAAAACATCTTGAATATACGGAAAATGATGTATTAACCGCAACACTGAAGAATATACCTATCCAAAATACGAGTCATACAGTTTTGGTATTTAAAATACTCACGATTCGCTACTTTTGAACACAAGTATGACTCAAGCCCAGTCGAAAGGGTAAGGAAATCCACCTAAGTCCGGGTCGATATATCTAATAGTTGGTGATCCCGCCTCAATAGAATCACATACGATAACATATATATAATACGACATCCTTTAACCAAGAGTGTGGATCAATCATCATATCTATATCTCGTACGGTAAATCTATCGTACGGCATCCCAAAATCGGGGTACGGGTCAAATCTCACATATATCACATTATTCATATGGTATCATCATCATAATATCACGAACTAGAGTACTGATCTAAGTCTAGTACATACGGATACCATCAACACATATCCGCGTGTGATTAATATCACATCGCCCAATGATCCGCTATAATATCATGTCGTATCTCCTATCACGACACAAACACGTAACCGGTCTCACGACATCAAACCCGATCACAGCGACTCACCTCCAAGTATCATATACTATTCTCATCGTCCGTGTGTGTGTGTGTGTGTGTGTGTGTGTGTGTGTGTGTACGCCCACGCGCACACACACACACACACATATAACATATCCACCCAAAACCATATCCCGTATGTGTCTGTGTATGTGTAACAACCTTACTCTAGGGTTCGCGACTAAGAAACCAACTAAATACTTTCTTCAATTCTCGCTAGCACTAACCCATGATCTCCTAAAGCTTTTCTTGCTAAGTGTTCATATCTCGCAAAACACATATATGTATATCTATATCACATCACATCATATCTTACGATTTGCGGGGGTGCTATACGCCATCCACCCGACTTCTCCCGTAGATATATATATACTCACCTCGATCCTTGCTTGCTGGAGTCGATGACGCCATGCTCATCCTCGTCGTCTCGAAGTCCATGTGGGGGTACCTACAATTTCCAATGCGTCATATGGTATCAAGAATCGAACATGAAAACCAAAACGGCATGCGAATCGCTTATAGGTTAGAACCTATAGCCTACGCATGCAAAACCACCAAACAACCCCCGTGCTGACGTACAAACATCAGATGACGGAACACAATATCAAATACTAAATCCCAAATTAAAACGAAGTCGTAAAACAATGCAGCAACTCAAGAAAATGGTCCCAGATTTTACCTTAGGTGTAATTAGCCAAATTTGCACATGTGGAGGGTCTTATTTACTGAAGATAAAGCCCTGGACCAAACACAGATCAAATCAACCCCACCCTGGTCGCAATTTGCGGCCAGAATGATTAAAATTGCGGCCACACCAAGGAGTTGGGGTCTCGGATCATCGGGGTAGCTTCTAGATTGCCTGCATGACTCACTATGATCGCTATAAAAGTTTCAGGTCACCCGGGTCATAGCAGATTCCAAATTCCCATCACAATTTCCACAATTTTCCGATATCGAGGTTTCTAATTTTGAGGTTTAGGGTTCTATTCTCTAGTTTAGTCCAATATACCATCACTACAGGGGTTGTATGGTCTCTACTAATCTCAATTACACCTTTGGATTCAAATCAAACCCTAATCCTCAACTTGGAATTTTCAAAGTTCACTAATCCAAACTAAAACACTTCTAAATTTGCATGGAAGCTAAAGTGAATGAAATACTACACTAATGGTGTAAGAATTACCTTATTTGGCAACTCAAGAATTTTCTTGAGTTGCCCCAAGTGCTCAAAATCAAATTTTTCTTGATCTCCTATGCTTGTAGTGAGCTTATGCATGTTTTTAATGAAGGGAATTTGAGGTTTTGATGTGTTTTTGGGGGGTGAAGTGATGTGGTGTAAGTGGTGGAGGGAGGAAGGAAGCCATGGAGGTGAAGGGGAGAGATGATGAAAGTGATGAAGTGAAGATAGAATGGCCAAGGTCAAAAGAAACCCCTCTCCTTCTCTCTCTTGCTTATACCTCTCACCATGCTACACATATATTATTCTATTCCCTTTCTTTTTCTTTTCTTTTCTTTTATATTCTTTTCTTTTCTCATATTTAAAAACAAAGTCATGATAGAAAAATGTAGCAAATGTAAAAAATGACATGGTGCATGTCATGTGCACAAAACAAGGTTAATGCACGATTAGCGATATTTAATCGCGATTAACATTAAAATGGAATATAATTAATCATAAAGAATTTATAATTTTCTTAAATCATATAAAACATCCTCATTTCAGTAATTCCTATAATTTCCCAAATATTTCGGTATTTAATTATACCGCATTATTAAAATATTCATAATATTTATTATTTAAATTATTTAATTTCCCAAAAATAATATTTTATTTTTCTGAAATGTTAAAATCATGTGCTTCAATTTCTTCGTGGCCTCTCGTATTGCCTGCACATAATTTTAAGGTAACCAGAACAATTTTTTTGAACAACTTAAAAATTCGAACAGCAAGCGTGCAATTAGAAATGCGATTCGGAAAGTTCCGTCGATCGAAACTCTAAACAAGTGTAAACTAACTAGTTAAGGTTTATGGAGTGGCTCTAATACCATGTTGGGTTTCGGTGCCCACGCCGTGGAGGCCACGGCCGAGGTGGAAGCGAAAACAAAAACTTTTGCGAGCACCGAACGCCTGTAAAACCCAGGATACGGTCCAACAACCTAAACTAGCTAACTAAGAGTGCAAGGGATGAGAAACTACAATTTTTGTCGCATGTCCACCCAATTGTGGAAGACTCCTCTAAACTCGTAGCCGTCGGGATCGCGCTTGAAAATCGACCACCATCGCCGAAGATGATTCACCCGAGGTAAACCGGAGGTGGCTCTAACCGATGATCCAGACTTCCTAGATGTGGATGATCGGTGATGTAAGAATATTTCACTAAAATTTTCTCTCTTTTATCTCAAGCTCATGAGAGCAAGAGGAGAAAAAAGAAAGAGAATGCATGAGGCAACTATGAAGCATGAGGCATGAGATCAAGAAAAATTATCAAGTCCAAAAACCAAAAGAGAATGGTTTCATATATTACAACCATGATGCAATAGTGCACCAAATAAATGCACATCCATAAATGCTAGAACCATACCTCCCAACATGCCTCATGCTGCCATTTCTCCACCTCATTTTCTTATTTAATTTTTTAAAAAGAAAATCAAATATGAGGTGTCCTTCTTCTAGAAGTATTTCCGTATAAATACCGAATACTTCACCTGGTATATTTATCGCTACATGTACGCGTATCCGTATAAAAATACGGATAGCACCAAAGAGAGAAAATGAATAGTGAATAATAATACTAAAATATATGTATCAAAATACATATATAAATTATTAAATCAAATCCTGATTTAATAATCCGGTTTAATCCTAAGCCGGCTAGTATTATCAACCGCATGATTAAAGTCCATGTATCCCATACACTTATTTAATCGGACATCTGCACGTACCAACGTACGGTTCCAACATCTATCGTCTCAACCAGAAAAACCCTCTGTATGGGAAACTAAAGACTCGATAATACGCTGGCAGTAGGTTTAACCACAAGCACGCCATCGGCACTAGCTGTACATAACGGCTACCCAAGTACTTGTCGAAAGGGGGGTCGAAAATCAAGTACGTCCTTACCTTACTATGTAGGGTTGTGTAGCACGGCAGCAAGTTTTCGGGTGGCATCGTCCATGCCAATTTTAAAATTTTGTCGTTCTAGATAACCCTAACCTAGAATCGATACTAGAGAATCATGCGGAAACTTTAAAGTAAATATCTTTACTTCTAAGTGATAAGGGATTACAACCTTTGTAGTCCTCTCCTTCACTTCTAAAGCTCCGAGTTGAAGTCCCTTCGCTGCGATCATCATGCTCCCGGACTCTAGAGAGGCTCCATGAGGTGAATGAGGCATCCTTACTTGTAGTCTTCACAATCCAAGATGATCTACGTCGAAGCAACATAAACCCAAGTTTTCACTTCACTAATGATGGTGAAGCAAACACCCTAATATAAGTGGTTAGAATAGATGAGGATGATGAAGTAGAAATTTTGCTCACTTTAGTATTTTATTTCTCACTATTTTTTCATCACATGAAGAAATCAAGAGAGCAAGAATCAAGAGCAAGAAGAAGAAGAAGCTCAAGCTCAAGCGAGAATAAATTGTCATGAGGTTAGAAATGTAACCAAGGGTTAAAAGTATCATGGTTAACTCTTGTAGAGAATAAACCATGAGTTAGGGTTAGGTTAACAAATATCTTAGCAAATATCTAAAGAATGGACTAAGTCAACTTAAGAAAATATCTTAAGTAATTGTCCACAATTTAGAATTAACTAAAATAAATAATAAATCTAACCCTAATTTTATCCATGTTGTGAATCTCATTAAACCCTAGTTGCATTTATAACCTAGCATGTTACAATATTATATATCACATATATAATATATAATGTAACAAAAGAAAAGAATACAATAAACATATATCACATATATGTTAAATGTATCCAAAGTGAGAAAATGAAATACTTAAGTGAGTATATATTAGTTAATGTAATTTAATATATCAAATATATAATTATACATTAAATTATCGAATCAACACTTGATCTGATAATCCGGCTATATTACATATAACCGACTAATATAAAATATATCATTTCATCGAATCAACACTTGATCCGATGACCCGGCTATATCACATATAACCGGCCGATATCATATATCGCGAGAATAGAATACGGTATCACATATCGTATTAATCTCGGTCTCGCACATATCACATATGTGCTCCTACTCCGTTTCGACTGAGCCAGGAAATCTCTGTGTAGGACTCTAAAGACTCGTCAATACGCCGACAGTAGGTGATGATCATATCAAACACCCACAAGCTGCAAGCGGTCAGCTAAACGTAACAGCCACCCGGGTATTGAGCGATCAGAAGATCTACAAGCAAGCCTGCACAAACTCCTGTTAATCCAATCAGTAACACTACCGTACAGTACGGTCTCTTCGTCTGATATGTCGCATATCCAGTCTAGGGGTGGTAAACGTCAGACCTCAGTAACCGATAAGTTGTGTCGATATGAGGCTCATAACGGATCGAGAAACTACTGATAACACTTACCAGCAGATCTCCATATCAGCCCTGGCCAAGGACTTCCAGTTATAGCCAATCGAACACAGCACAACATCAACTCCTAATACCGGAAGAGATGAAACCCCTCCTATCGCTCATTTCCTCAATGTGATTCAGGACTGTACCCAAAAGCCACCGTTTTGCACGTTCTCATGAACGTGGTAAGGTGGAAATCAAAGCACAAAGGGAATCACACAAGACTCTATGACGATCTCGAGTCTACAGACTAATCTGTACCAGTGTCACCAGAGAACTGCTATATGATGATAGGTATAATACCATCTAGGAGTTCTCGGCGAGTCTGTTCAGTGTACCCAGTCTCCATTGAGCACCCGTACACCATCTTTGATGTCAAACACCAATGGATGTGGGATCATCCATCCCCCATCATATGGGTCAAGATACGTATACGCTAGTCTACTCTGGAGTATCGATGCCCTGTCTCGATACACCCTCGACTAGGAACAATTATAGGTTGTACTCTTGGACTATCCTAGCCCCACTAGTATGATCTGCATCATAGTCCTAGTAGTCAAGTACATATCCTAAGGGCTTTATCAACATGTGAGAGTAAGACAGTAATACAATACAAGTTAACATGTTACGACAAAGTGAAACCAGATAGCATATTATCATGTTGAGCGTGAAAGTCCTCTCTATATATATCCAAGCATCCACTATAATATACATCATATGTACAACAATGGCCTCTAGGGCATATACATAACTAACAATCTCCCACTTACACTAAGGCCAGCTGTTGTAGTATCTCATACCCAACATCTAGAAGAGTCTCTCAAATTGTATCTGGGGTATGGCCTTCGTGAGTGGATCCGCAGTATTGTCCTTCGTGTCAACTCTCCTGACCTCGATCTCCCGGCGATCAACTATCTCCCGGATCAGGTGATACCACCTCAGAATATACCTGGATCTCTGATGGGACCTGGGTTCCTTGGCCAAAGCCATAGCTCCATTGTTATCACAATACAAAGGTATTGGATGCTCAATGTACGGAACCACACTAAGTTCAGTTATGAACTTCTTCATCCAGACAGCCTCTTTGGCAGCAACGTTGGCAGCGATGTATTCAGCCTCCATCATCGAGTCTGCCACGGTTTCCTGTTTGGAACTCTTCCAACATACCGCCCCTCCATTCAGGGTAAAGACAAATCCCGAGTGCGACTTAGATTCGTCCTTATCACTTTGGAAGCGTGAATCGGTAAAGGATGCCACCTGGAGTTCTCCGTTACCATACACCAAGAACATTTCCTTAGTCCTTCTCAAGTACTTGAGAATGTTCTTCACAGCTGTCCAGTGACTCTCTAGGATCTGCTTGATACCTACTCACTACACTTAGTGAGTATTCTACATCGGGTCTGGTACATAGCATCGCGTACATGATAGAGCCTACTGCCGAAGCATAGGGTATCCCTTGCATGCGAGCTCTCTCCAAATCAGTCTTGGGAGACATCTCTTTGGAGAGTGTGAGTCCAGAGATCGTGGGTATATTCCCACGTTTGGATTCTTCCATACTAAACCTCTTTAGTATGGTGTCAATGTACCTGGATTGGGGCAATCCAAGTATCTGTTTAGATCTATCTCTATAGATCTTAATCCCCAAAATGCAGGAGGCATCACCTAGATCTTTCATTGAGAGTCTTTGTGATAAGAAGAGCTTGACTGAGTGTAGCATAGAAATATCATTTCCTATCAAGTGTATGCCATCCACGTACAATACGAGGAAGAAAACCTTACTCTCTGCCACCTTATTGTAAATACAAGGTTCATCTACGTTTTTGATGAAGTCAAACTCTTTGACTACTACATCAAAACAGATGTTCCAACTCCGCGATGCCTGCTTTAACCCATAGATGGATTTAAGCAGCTTGCACACCTTTCCACTGCTCTCACTGTCTACGAAGCCCTCTGGCTGAGTCATGTACATGCACTCCTCTAAATCACCATTTAGAAAGGCGGTCTTAACATCCATTTGCCAGATTTCGTAGTCATGGTATGCAGCAATGGCAAGTAAGATCCGGATGGACTTAAGCATAGCCACTGGAGAAAAGGTTTCGTCATAATCCACACCTGGTCGTTGACAAAAACCCTTTGCAACAAGTCTAGTTTTGAAAGTCTCAACTTTTCCATCTACACCAAGTTTCTTCTTAAAGATTCATTTGGTCCCAATGGGTTTTACCCCTTCAGGAGCAACTTCCAAAGTCCATACTTTGTTGGTGTACATGGATTACATCTCAGAATGCATTGCATCCAGCCATTTCACAGAGTCACCACTCGTGATGGCCTGCTCGAAGCTAGTCGGGTCATCATCTTCCATGATGCAGTACTCACTCCCACCATCAATGAGAAAACCATAATATCTCTTAGGTGGATGAGGAACCCTACTAGATCGGTGGAGAGGCCGGGGTTCATTGGGAACTACTGAATTCTCTGGTTCCACCAAATCTTCTGTTGCAGTTTGTGTAGCTGGAACTTCTTCCAGTTCTACCTCATTGCTACTAATTTATTTTTCAAGAAATTCCTTTTCTAAAAAGGTGGCATGTCGAGAAACAAACACCTTTTGTTTCTCGGTGTGGTAGAAGATATATACATATGAATTCTTTGGATATCCCACAAACTTGCAAAAAACTGATTGTGCCTCGAATTTGTCCGGATTTTGCCTTTTGACATAGGCCGGACAACCCCATATCTTAACTCGTTTAAGATATGGTCTGTTCCCACTCCATATCTCATATGGTGTGGTAGGTACGGATTTAGATGGAACTTGATTCAATAGGTATGCTGCTGTCTCAAGCTTATAACCCCAAAAGGAAATAGGCAACTCAGCAGTGCTCATCATAGAGCACACCATATCTAATAGGGTGCGATTCCTCCGCTCCGATACACCGTTGTGCTGTGGTGTATAAGGAGGAGTAAGCTGAGAGAGAATCCCTTTCTCTTTTAAATAGTCCAGAAACTTATTGCTCAAATACTCTCCTCCTCGATCAGATCGAAGGATCTTAATACTTTTACCCGTTTGGTTCTCTACTTCATGCTTATATTCTTTGAATTTCTCAAAAGCTTCAGACTTGTGTTTCAACAGGAACACATGTCCGTATCTTGAGAGATCGTCAGTGAATGTAATGAAGTACGAAGAACCATTCCTGGCATGTGTAGACATGGGACCGCATACATCACTATGTATCTGTCCCGAAAGATCCGTAACTCTTTCTCCGTGTCCACTAAACGGAGTTTTGGTCATCTTGCCTTTGAGGCATGACTGGCAAGTGTCATAAGATGAAAATTCGAATGGATTCAAATATGTGCTCCTACTCCGTTTCGCCTGAGCCAGGAAACCTCTGTGTAGGACTCTAAAGACTCGTCAATACGCCGGCAGTAGGTGATGATCATATCAAACACCCACAAGCTGCAAGCGGTCAGCTAAACGTAACAGCCACCCGGGTATTGAGCGATCAGAAGATCAACAAGCAAGCGTGCACACAGTCCTGTGAATCCAATCAGTAACACTACCGTACATTCCGATCTCTTCGTCTGATATGTCTCATATCCAGTCTAGGAGTGGTAAACGTCAGGCCCCAGTAACCGATAAGTCGTGTCGATATGAGGCTCATAACGGGTCGAGAAACTACTGATAACACTTACCAGCAGATCTCCATATCATCCCTGGCCAGGGACTTCCAGTTATAGCCAATCGAACACAGCGCAACATCAACCCCCAATACCGGAAGAGATGAAACCTCTCATATCGCTCATTACCTCCATGTGATTCGGGACTGTACCCAAAAGCCACCGTTTTGCACGTTCTCATGAACGTGGTAAGGTGGAAATTAAAGCACAGTGGGAATCACACAAGACTCTATGACGATCTCGGGTTTACAGACTAACCGGTACCAGTGTCACCAGAGAACTGCTATCTGACGATAGGTATAATACCATCTAGGAGTTCTCGGCGAGTCCGTTCAGTGTACCCAGTATCCACTGAGCACCCGTACACCATCTTTGATGTCAAACACCAATAGATTTGGGATCATCCATCGCTTATCATATGGGTTAAGATGCGTATACGCTACTTTACTCTGGAGTATCGATGCCCTGTCTTGATACACCCTCGACTAGGAACAATTATAGGATGTACTCGTGGACTACCCTGGCCCCACTAGTATGATCTGCATCATAGTCCCAGTAGTCAAGTACATATTCTAAGGCCTTTATCAACATATGAGAGTAAGACAGTAATACAATACAAGTCAACATGTTAAGACAAAGTGAAACCAGATAGCATATATCATGTTGAGCAAGAAAGTCCTCTCTATATATATCCAAGCATCCACTGTAATATACATCATATGTACAACAATGTCTTCTAGGGCATATACATAACTAACATACTGAGCCTGAATGTGACAATTTTCATACAGTCCGGTCACTTCGTCAAAAGAGTATCGCATATCAGGTCTACGGGATGGATAACGTCAGACCCCTACTAACCCGATAAGTCGTTTCTGAGTCACGCTCATCACCAACAGAGATACTATTGATCAACTATCAGTAAATCTTATCCACTGTGGCCATGGATTTCTGGTGATAGCTAACTAAATACAGCGCGGCATCGACTCCTAATACCAGGAGAGACGAATCCCTGACAGTCGACAACTGCCTCCATCTGGATCGGGACTGTACCTAATTAAAACATGTTTGCATGACCTTTTTGAGCCATGGTAGGGTAGTAATCAAAGTACAGTGGGAACTCACACAAGAAAAATGACGACTTCAGATCAAAGGGCTAACCTGTACTCAAGTCACCTGAGAACTTACATCTAACGATAAATATAATACCATCTAGAAGTTTTCGGCGAGTCCGTCCAGTGTACTCACCTCCAGTGAACACCTGTATACTATCTTAGGTGACACAATACCAATGGCTTGTGAGACTGGCCACCGCCCATCTTCGGGGCCTAGAAGCATATACACTAGTTTACTCCGGAATATCGATGCCCAGTCTCGATACTCTCATAACTAGGAACTTTTAAGGATGTGCTTATGGACAACCCAGCTCTCACATATATGATCTCTATCATAATGCTGGTTGTCAAGCAACAATCCTACGGGTTTCATCAAAGATGTAGACAAACTGATAGCACACCATCATTTCGAGTAAGACGGTTATACATGTATAGGTCCTCACTCAATCATCATAATCGCCTACTTGCGATCACAATAATTTCCTTGAGGGCATTATATCCAACAAATTATCCCTTGCTTTTGGAGCAAGTGAAACTCCGATTAACAAGTCAAACAGATCATGCGAACTCATTATGTAATATGTGCTTGTTGTGTTTAGGAACAAGTTTGAGGGTGTTTCGGACATATCGGGGGCTTCGCAGAGTTTTCTACGGAGGTCTCACTATCCGGATAGTGGACTGAGGGTCAAGAGGGCTAGCAGCCCTCTTGCGAGATGCGGGGCAGCGTTCCGTTAGAATTTTTTCTTACGAAAAAGCTGATGAGTGTATGTATGTCAAGTTCGTAATTACCGAAGTAAGCACGTGGCAAGGTGTGCACGTGACATGTGCGCACCTGCCAAAACGTGCACCTAGCAAGGCGCACACTTAGTAAGGAGCGTACATGACAAGTCCGCATCTGCTAAGACACGCACTTGATAAGGTGCGCACTTAGCAGAGTGCGCATCTACTGAGATACGCACTTATAAAGGTGCGCATCTAACAAAGTGCGGGAGAGTAAAGGGAGCCAAAGGGTCCCGAATAAACCAAAAGGTTAAGAAAGGTGCGCACTTAGAGAAGTGCGCACCTAACGAGGTACGTACCGTACCTGTACCGGTGCGCACTTGACTTGATATGCACCCAATGGGATGCGCACTTAGCCAAATGAACACCTAGCACGGTGCAAGTAACGTCTTAACCCAGTGGAGCGACAATCCAAAAACACAAAGGGATTGACTTATGAAGATCAAAAGGGACTTTTTCCCCTTTTTTGAGGCCTCCTAACGTGCGTATTTTGAAAAGAAGAAAGGGAGAAGGAGAAAAAGATCTGCGCAATAAATAGTGGTTCAAACTTAAGATTTTTTTTTTTGAGAATCAAGATTCGGATCCTTTTTTTTTTCTCTAATCACCATGGAGAGGGCCTTTTTTATAGGCTTACATCTTTTACATTTAGCCCCATGGCTTGTACAAAATTTGGCTTATTGCCTATTAAAAACAAAAATTACATTTAGGTTTTTTTTCTTTTCTTTTCTTTGGTCATCCCCCTCTTCATGTTTGGGCTTGACTTGGGCTCGGGTTTGGGTTTGGGTCCACTTGATTTTTTATTTTAATTTTGGTTCTGATTTTGAGCTTAATTTTAATTTTTGAGTTTGGCAACGGGTGCAAATTTTTACCTAAACAATTAGGTTATGAGTAAGAATAATAAGATTATTTAATTATTTTGATTTATTTTATCGATTACTATGTTGTCTTGAATTTTAGCTGAGAGCAAGCATTCTTCTGCATGCATCTTGATCGTGATATTTTAATTAGTTCTTGAAGTCTTGAAGAAAAGTATGATTATGATATCTTAAATGGCCTAGAAGGCTGCCGCCCTGAACGAATAGTCTTATATAGCAGTGATGGTAGGATGAGATTAGCTAGTTTTGCAAACTAATTTCAAGCTGATTTTATATATTATTAAAGTTCTCATGCTGAATTCTCTTGTGAAATAATTTACATCTTCATTAATTGATTATTACGAATATATTCTTTTCTATTTAAATGGGAACAGCTATTGGTGATGTCAATTTCTACAATAAACTTTTTTTTCCCAAAAATTGACAATCTAGATCTTTGGAACTCCTTTTCAGTTCTAGAAAAACTTGTTTGGTGCAAAATAATAAGTAAGGATTATTACGAGTCTTTCTCTATCCACAAATTGTTGAACAAAATTGACAGCAGATCATGAAACTCTCCTAAATTTCTTATGAAACTCTGTAGCAATCATGACAATTCTTGACGTTGTTGGACTCCGGCAAAACTTTGAACCTTTCCATAAGGAATGAAAGATATTCTTAACACATGCAATCTTCCAGATTGAGGTTATATTTTCTTTGTGTGCAAAACTAGATATCTACTAACACTATTTTATAGTAAATTCATTTTAAACATGCATCTCATGGGATTTGAACTTGAAATGCTTGGATGTCATTTTAGTATCTCACCAGATGCATCAATACTTCAAGTTTGATACGATTCGGTGATATGGTTTTACAAGAGCTTACTAGCCTTCGGAAGCTCCCAAGGGCTAGTTTCCCTCCAAGCAAGGGACAAAACGGGGGCGGTGTGTGGGGACCACTTGGGCAGGTGGGGGCCGTCCGCTTGTGTCTCTCGCTTCGCAGCAGACGGTCCAGGGGGCCTCCCCTGGACCATTAATTATTTTCTATTGACAATTATATTAACGAGGAATTTGAATGGATTGATTTTTGTTTAGGGTCTATATAAAAGGTAAAAACGTGGTAACCTTTCGTTAGGGTCTGTCCATTCTTTCCTTCTTTCCTATTTTTTCCTTACATATTTTTTTTCATTTGGTTAGAAAACAAATTTGTTATTGAATTTTCATTTGATACTGTCACGATCCGAAATATTAGCTCGTGACTAACACTTAAATCACGCAACGTCTAAAGACGTAACGGAATTCAAGTAAGCTGAAACCCAGAAATCCAAACCTTTTAAGTAAAATAAATGAGGTGAACTTTTGAAATAAAGGTATAATGAAATCAAGTTTTCTTAATGCATAGAAAAGGAACATGAATGATGTAAGTGAAATTTACTAGTTTAAAAACATGTTTCGTCTTTTAAAAATTTTGGCAGCACCTCCTTTGTATATTTTGATCCAAAACCATAAATACATAATAATGATAATGACATCCCCAAACGGGAACTAGCTCTTCGCCAAACGGCGGATCACAACCATGCAATATAGTAGAAATGAGTATACGACGCCCAACGGCGAAGTTCACCACAAGAGATAAAGAAATGAGCAAGACATAACCCCAAAAGTGAATATAAAACCCATCGCTCAAATCTCGCAACTACCAGTCTCACAAAGTCTCATTACTTATACAATTTACAACTTTTGATTGATGGAGTTAACTAGATACAATAAGAATATAGATACAAGAGCGGGTACGATACAAATGTCCCATCTACCAATGCAAAACACCCGATGCAACTGTGTGCCAGCGAAGTCGCTACTGATCCAAGTGGTCAACCTGCAAGAACTGTGGCACAACGGGGATGAGTTGCCAACTCGTGAGTGGAAAAATATCAACAGATAGAAATCAAATAAACAACGACTCCTAGGTCAACTATATCATAAAGGTAATACTATGGTATCTAGGGTGACCGGGTCTGTATATACGCCAACAAGGTAGTCAATACCTATATGCACGCGGATAACATCCAACAGTAATAGTCAATGCATGTGTATGGATCTCGTCCAACCATAATCAAGGTATGTATGCATGTAGATCTCGTTCACCCATATAATCAAAGTCTGTATGCACGTAAATATCATAAAGGAGTGTGCATGAAAGTATGAGGATATATGTCAACGGTGTCCCTCCCGTCACATCAAAATCATGGAACCTGAGTGCCTAGCATCGACAGTCGAAAATATCATGAAAACCGTACCCGGCATCGGCACGTAAATCCTCATATATCGGGCTCCGTCAGTCCGGATCGGCCCACGGGCTCCGTCAGTCCGGATCGGCCCATATTATCTCTCGACTCCGGTCGGTATCCTACGGATATCCGCCGAGCCCAAATACTATCACCGGTAGGTGGTAGTCTCTCTGTCAGGCTCACCGTCTGTATACACAGCATCTCTTTCTTGTCCCGGGGTACCATACCGGGTCTACCATGTACCCGCAATCGGTCTCATCCGCCTCCTTGAATCGGGTTTCACATGTCGCTCTCAGAACCGAGAAAACACATGGTGGACGCACTTAAATATTATATCAAGAGAAACCGGGTTTTTAAAACAACACATAATCTCTTTTGAAATTTCCACGGTTCTCAATTCCAAAAATCTCATGGAAACAGCATATCTCAATGCGTAAAATAATAGAGCATGATGTATGCGACATGTAAAAAGAAATGCGAGCATATCTGTGTATCATGCACATGGAACAGTGATATGACATATTAAGGGGAAAACCGCTCTTTTAAAATGATTTCAGTTTTTAAAATACAACATACGGTTCCCAATTTCTCAGTAAAACCAGTTATCTATGTAGGTACAATATGTATATGCGCAAGTATAGATATACCAATGTATGTGTGCACAAATATGGATATACAATGTATAAGTCGTGATGCAGCAACCCTGCTGTGTAGTGACATGGCAATTATCGATGATGAAGTGTGTGAGCCGGAAAATCTGTGTACGTGTAACATACGCATAATCGATAATGGTGCAGGTGTACTAGCACAAGTATAAGTAATGCGATGCGAATAACATGAATACGGCATAAGGTAAATCATATGCAAATACTGACAGGTATACGTATCTAACATGACCGAGTCGGTGAATCTATCAATCGGCATCTAGCTTCACAACCTCGCGTACGGTATAATCCATCGTACAACATCCTCTAGTCAAGGGTATGGATCAAACCTCAAATCAAACTCATCATGTATGGAAAATCACCGTACGGCGGCATTAAGCTAATAGGGATCCTATGAAGCTATAAGACAATGAGGGTACGGCCTAATATCAAATACGGCCTATCATTCGTGATTCACAACATTCTATATATATATATATATATATATATATATATATCTATATACCTATGTCCCAGGTCACATCTGCAATAATCTCATATCAGGGGACCGGCAGGGTATAAATCATCTCGATCGACTCGCGTCCGTATACCAATATATCATCATATCATCATATCCGTCTTATATTCTTTCATCGCATTTATATCTTATATCAAGTCGAGTTTACATAACATTCTATCTCTACTATAAGTATAAGTATATAATCTAACAAACACACCCGAACCATACAATCAGATTTTTGAAGAAGTGAATTGTAGTTTTGAAAATAGGGGTTACGGTGTTTTTAAGAAAAAGATATCATTTGGAAATCCGTAACATCCCTCAAGGTATATATTTAAAAGATACATATGACTCTTTGTTTTAGAAAAAGGTATGGTTCGGATGGCGCATCTAAATCGACTATCTAGTTTTACAGTACCCTAAACAGCAATATCGCTAAATGGCATCCTATGATAGTAGTAACATATCACTTCTAACTATCCTCTAGTTTCTAATATGGTTTCATAGCTATCTCATTCTAACCTTAGTTTCCTAATCTAGGTTTCTTAACCATATTCTACACATCAGTTTTCCATCAAAACTTTGCGGGGGTGCTATACGCCATCCACCCGACTTCCCCCGTGGATATAGATCCACTCACCTGGTCTTCGCTTGCCGAAATCGATGACGCCACGCCCCGCCGCGTCGGAATCCACGCGAAGATACCTATAATAATAAACAATCGCAATGCGCATTAAAATCAAGGCAGAAAAACCAAATCAGTACACGTTTTGCTCATAGGTCAAAACCTATAGCTTTGCATGCAAAACATGACCAAAAACCCTGGTCGTAGACGTCCAAACGCCACACGACGGAAACACAATACCAAATACCAAAATCAAGTCAAAAAAAAGTCGTAAAACAATGCACCAACTCATGGAAATGGTCCCAGATTTTACCCTAAGCCAAATTGGTCAATTTTGCATATATGAAGGGCCTAATTTACATCTAAAGGGACCCCAGAACAAGTACGAATCAATTCTGAGCTACCCTGGCCGCAAATTGCGGCTAGATTGAATAAATCTACGGCCTGGGTGCAGGGGATAGGGCTCAGGTCTTGGTGGTAGCTTCCTAGGTGTCTGCACGACTCTCAGTAATTGCAAAATCATTTCTAGTGTCCCTGGGTTGCTCCAGATTCCAAAATACCCTCTAAAATCACATATTTATCCGATGTCGGAGTTTCTAAATCCGTGTTTTGGGTTTCTAAGCTCTGGTCCAGGTCCTTAAACAGCACCCAAGTCTAGTTAACAGCCACAACACATCACCAATTTCAACAAACACTCAACCCTTAACTAAGGTTTCCCAAAGTCTCACTAATCTTCACAATTTCACATCTAAACACATAAGAATAGTAAAGTAAGTGAAAAACTACCCAATTGGTGAAGGGATTACCTCATATAGCACCCATGAATTCCTAAGATCATCAAAACTGAATTTTTCTTGGTCCCATCTGTAGAGGTTGAAGAGGGGATTGATTTTTGTGAAAGGAGTGTAGGGTTTTGGGGCTTATTAAGAGATAGATTTAGGGATTTAAGTGTAGGGTTGTGAGCTTGAGGGAGATGAAGTAGGAAATGTAGAATGATGGGGGGAAATGGTAGCAGCATCCCCCCTCTCTCTCTCACATAATCACGCACACACTCTCTCTCACTCTCTCACATAATCACGCACACACTCTCTCTCTCTCTCACATAGTCTACCTAACCTAATCATTTTGTCCCCTTTGACCCTTTTCCTTTTTCTTTTCTCACCACCAATAACCCAAATGAAATGAAACATGCAAAAAAATGAAATATGTCATGGTGCACTAATCATGGAAAACTGTAGAAAACGCGGATTTGGCTTAATCGCGATTAGCAGTGCACTAATCGGGCTTTTATCAAAACTGCCTATAATAAATTTTGAAAATGCCAAATCCTTTAAATATATTTTTAAATGAATAAATCATTTTAATTTCTATTTATTTCACAATTATTGGTATATATTTATACCCTTTTTCGAAAACCCCAATTTCGCAAATCGGGCAGTTTTCGGGAAAAATATTATTTTAATATTAAATTCCAAAAATAATGTTTTATATTTTCTTAAATGTTACAGTCTTCCCCCCTTAAATAAATTCGGTCCCCGAATTTAAATTTAAACCCCCAAAATCTAAAACATTTCAATAATCAGCTCAAATCAATGGGACTCCGAAGTCATGGAAAACGCAGAAATAACACAGCGCGTTAAGTGCGCATGAAACGAGTACAAAACTCAAAATCGAATTCCTTCAAGCGTCACGCAAATTATCGGATTTGCACGCATATCCTTGGAGTTACAATAGAGATACAGATCTCGAAATCTACTACTGAAATCCAATATACACTAGTCAAACACTATAATACGTGTATAGTACGCATCTTTGAAAACTTCAAAATTTGAATAAAATACATGCAAAATCTTTTCTAAATTGCCGCGGAAATGCATAACTCACGGCATAACTGACGGACACCCATTTTTAAAATAATAATATATGTCCATATATGTTTTTCTCAAATACACGTTCCGTCGTTTTCAAAATATCCCAAAAGGTTTTCCTTTATAAACGTTCGTATCGCTCACGGACACGTAGGAAGTAGCGAGACTATAACTCCTCTTTTTCGAAAACCTCTTGGTAAACTTTTAATGCATGGAAAGTACTCAGGTACTGTCCTCGGATCAGTCCTGTTTGGCTACTACACAATATAGTGCCTAACATGAAAATAAAGTGCTCAAAACCAAAATCAGCCTCAAAAGACGTATCCAATAATCACACGCGTCTGGTGCGCATAGAAATCAAATCCAAATACAGGTGCCACAATATGCACAAAAGCCTAAAACTACGTGCAACGGGTGTGCACGAAAGCATCTGTCCAGTGCAACGGGTGTGCACGACAATAATATCGGGTGCATTTGATATGCACAAGAATCCAATCAGGTGCACAAGGTGCACAAAACAATATCGAGTATCAAAATCGAATCGACGGTATACAACACATTTCAATCCAAATCCAGATCAGGTATACCGTGGTATATAATCGCATAACCATGTGCATCAACGTGCACAAAAGCAAATCAAATATTAAAAGTGCATGAAAACTATGCCGAAAGCATAAATCAAATCATATGCACGCCTTAGGCATGAAATCACAATAAGTATCTCAAATGACATCAAAATGAAGTTAGGTGCAACTGTGGTGCACAAAATACGTATCAATGCACTACAAGCACATATAAGTTATACCGAGTGCAAAAATCAAATCATCCGCATGAAATCCACAAAATCATAAACACATGCTACGCAGGTATAAAATCGACATCAAACGCAATAGGCATGCACAAATCGCAAATCAACACAACGGTGTATAAAATATATCTCAGGTACGATAACTATGCGCAAAATGTAAATACTCGGTAGGTGCAGCCATGGTGCACGAAATCAATATCAGAAAACTCGTCATCAAAACTCAAATCCAAGCGATATAAGCGTGATACTCGGATCACAAACGCAAATCGCAACAAGGGACATCGAGGTACACCTCCTACAATGTCGAAAAATAAACCGGTGCGCCTAAAACTGGCAGGGTAAGAACATCTGTTCGCCTTCTGCTCACGGCATGGCATCCTATATCTCTGGGTCCTTATCTTCTCTATGGATTACCAATCTCGCAATCTATCGGCTCATCGGCCCTGTCAGGTGTGCTAACGGGAACAATTCCGCTCTAGCACTTCTCTGGTCATCTCTCGGTCAATCATCACGACCACTCGTAAAGCAGCACGTTACTGGCGTCGGCCTCTGGTCCTCTGAATACACGTGACACATCTGTTCCTGGGTGCAAATCTCATTGCAACAGTGTCCTGGAAGGAATCCTACTCAAGGTCTCTTCCGATCTCGCCTGTTCTGAACTGTACGGAGGTTGGTACTCTTACATAATCTTTCCTCGTTTTATGGACATCTGCGTGTTCCGCACACATTTCCTCGGAAATTGGCCGTATCCTAACGCCTCTGTATGTATATCAGATCCTCCGGCATCAACGAGGAGTAATAACAGCTCGTCAGCGTCCCGCACGAACCTTTGGTTCCACTCGTCTTTATCGTCGTCTACTATGATGTCACGCCATGCTATCTGCGCACTGCAACTGTTCTCGGCCACGGTCAATCCGAAGTCTCTCACACGGACTCAAAGTCATGAACTCGGTATCTTCATCACTCTGTAGAAGATATCTGGCCGAGCACGTCCTCGGGAACTCGCCCCAACCATCGGAGGAATACTCAATACTCGTCCGTTCTCGATCAACTCACAACGCCTTTGGGTGAGGTCCTCTATCCAAAGCTGGTCAGCATACTGGTCTCTTATCACATGGTATCTGGACGACGTCAAACTTTTCGATCGAGTCATCGAGGTCCCAAAATTTCCCGAAGGCTCAACATCTGAGCACAGTCTAAAAATATCTGGTGCATACCACAGCACCTCTGGACCAGCCGTAGAAGGGCAAACCCAAGCCTCATTGATGGCACCGCTAAACTGCCACAAACCCTAAGGTTCAAAGCAGTTCCATGGTCATCATGGCCAGTTAGGGTTTCATTCTTCTAGAGGGTCCACAGAATTACCTGCATGTTCCTCCGAACACTTTAAACATGGGAAAATGGGTTTCTGACACTCGTTCAAACTTTTTAACTTCGCCTAGGCGACATGCGAATACCCTTCGTCCGCACGCTAAACAATGCCTCAATCCTCCAGGAAAGGCGATACATCGGCGGTCATCTCTGGATCGGTCTGCTCTAGATCTGAGTAAGATTCTCTCCTCACTGGAAATCTTCAACTCAACCGGGCCTGCATCGGCGCATCAATTTGACGAATCACCTTCGTTTCTCAAATCGGGGTAGACTAGCTATCATCCGTCGCATTTCTGCCTGGAAACTCCGGCGATCTTAGCTCGTAAGCTCTGGAAGCAACATCCCATCATCTCAGCAACAACTGGGTCACCTGTCTGCATGGTAGGCGACATCAAAATATCTGAGGTATGCTGTACATCAACAGTCCTCTCGCAACAGGCAGCTCTAACAATGGCCCGATCATGCGGTCCAAAACCAAACACTTGCCTCATCAGGAGGTCACAACACAACACTACATCGAGACGTTCTCATGTCACCAGAAAACACAATGGTCGGCTCTCGTACCAGACGAGCTCGCCCTGATCGCAACACTAGCAGCAACTCAAACTGCGCTCAAACTATGGTGACAGGAACCTCCATCGAGTATCAAAAGAAAGCAGATCAACGGCATGAGAGGAAACGACAGATCCAGAATGGATACATGATCATAAGAAAGAACAGCATCAATGAAGGTATGATCATGAAAACAAATAGAATCAAGGATCTCAAATGGATGTATAATCTGTTAGTTATATGTATGCCCTAGAGGCCATTACTGTACATAGGATGTATATTGTAGTGGATGCTGGGACATATATAGGTAGGACTTTCTTGCTCGACATGATAGTACGCTATCTGGTTGCTCTTTATCTTAACATGTATACTTTCTGTCTCTCTGATTACATGTTGATAAAGCCCTTAGGATGTGTACTCGACTTCCAGGACTATGATGAAGATCATACTAGTGGGGCCTGGGTAGTCAATGAGTACATCCTTCATTGTTCCTAGTCGTGGGAATATCGAGACGGGGCATCGATATTCCAGAGTAGACTAGCGTATATCTTCTCGACCCATTTGATGGGCGATGGATGATCCCATATCCATTGGTGTTTGACATCAGAGATGGTATGCGGGTGCTCAGTGGAGACTGGGTACACTGAACGGACTCGCCGAGAACTCCCAGATGGTATTATACCTCACGTCAGATGGCAGTTCTCTGGTGACACTGGTGCAGCTTAGTCTGTAGACCCGAGATCGTCATAGAGTCTTGTGTGTCTCCCACTGTGCTTTGATTTCCACCCTACCACGGCTCTACTGAGTCGTGCAAACAAGTGGTTTTTGGGTACAGTCCCGATTCACATGGAGGCAATGAGCGATAGGAGGGGATTCGTCTCTCCCTGTATTGGGGGTTAATGTTGCGCTATGCTCGACTGGCCATAACAGGAAATCCCTGGCCAGGGTTGCAGTGATATACTGGTAAGAGTTATCAGTAGTTTCACGAATGTTGTGGACCTTACGTCGGCATGACTTATCAAGCTATTGGGGTCTGACGTTTACCACCCCTAGGTGAGATATGCGACATATCAGACGAACAGACCGGACTGTACGGTAAGTGTTACTGGTTGGATTCACAGGAGTGTGAGCGGGCTTGCTCGTCGATCTTCTGATCGCTCAATACCCGGATGGCCGTTACGTTTAGCAGACCGCTTGCGGCTTGTGGGTGTTTGATATGATCATCACCTGCTGTCGGCGTATTGACGAGTCTTTAGAGTCCTACACAGAGGTTTCCTGGCTCAAGCGAAACGAAATAGGAGCGCATATGAGATATGTGCGGGACCGAGAATAATGCGTGTATGTGATACCATATTCTATTCTCGCGATTAATGTATCGATTAGTTATATGCGATATAACCTAGTTATCGAATCGAGGATTGATTCGATAAGACGATACATTGGATATTAGTCGGTTATATGCGATATGACCGGATCGTTAAATCAAGTATTGATTTAATGATTTAATGCATAATTATATATTTGATATATTAGTTTGCATTAACTAATATTGGTTCATTTTAAAAGGATTTTCTCACTTGATGTACACAAGTTGTATATGTGATATACTTTTTTGCACTTGATTGTATCATGTTTGATGATACATACTTACTTGGGTTTGTGTAAATAATTAAACCATGGTTATATGAGTGGCTAGGGTTTTGTTTATTTACTTATTCATTTATTTATTCATTTTGTTTATTTTGGAAAAAGAAAATGATAAAGAGAAAACGGTGGCTTTCTTTGTTTGTTGTTGAAGCTTCATGAAGCTTTGACTAAGTGACCATTTTGTCTCATGCTTAACCCTAACCATTCCACTTAACCATAGTCTATTCTCTACACCTAACCATAGTTGGTATATGATAAGTATTCATATTATTTTCCTTTTTAGATAATACTTATCATATTCTTTCTTCATCTTCTTCTTCTTCTTCTTCAAGAAGAAAACTTGCCACCATTAATAGCATCTTGAGCAAATGAGTGAGAAATCCAATTCTATAGTGAACCCACCTCCTATTTCTTCATCCTCTACCTCTTGCCAAGTAGTATAGGGTATTTCCTTCACAAGTTTTCATGGCTTGGTGAAGTTGGAGCTTGATCTTGTGTTGCCTCGACGTAGATCATCTTCGGCATCGAAGCCGACGACCTAGCCCTCCCATTTCTCCGATGAAGCCGATGCTAGAGTCCGGGATCCGATATGGACAGCGAGGGGACTTCATCACGGAGCCATGGAGGTGGAGGACCGGATCTACAAAGGTTGTAGCCCCTTCCCTTTAGCTATAAATTCGTTTACTTGCATCGCATCACCTATACATCTAGTTAACGATCCGTATTAGGGTTTCTCGGCACTTGTAAAATTTTAATTGGCCATGTTCAATCACTTGTGAGACTTCATTAGTGTGCTAAGGAACTCTACATAATCATGGATACGAAGAGAATCACTAATCTAAAAATATGTACATCCTAAGTTTTCTTAAGTGGAGTATCGTATCGTAAATATGTCGCGGAACATACGTACGGTACGTCACTCTACTTAAGCTACCTACTCCATCAATCAGGGTCAGCCTATGAAACGAAAGTTCGGGTTTAATACCCCCCCCCCCCCCCCGCGTTCAAGTCTAAGTTCCGTAAGGTCAATCATAGGTTCTGAAATACATACCCGCCCTAGACACCGCATAGTCAAACGCAAACTCGAACCAAGGTTAAACCTAGTGCTCTGATACCAACTTTGTCACGACCCGAAATATTAGCTCGTGACTAGCACTTGAATCACGCAACGTCTAAAGGCGTAATGGAATTCAAGTAAGCTGAAACCCGGAAATCTAAACCTTTTAAGAAAAATAAAGGAGGTGAAGTTTTGAAATAAAGGTATAATGAAATCAAGTTTTCTTAATGCATAGAAAAGGAACATGAATGATGCAAGAGAAATTTACTAGTTTAAAAACATGTTTCTTCTTTTAAAAATTTTGGCAGCATCTCCTTTGTATATTTTGATCCAAAACCATACATACATAATAATGATAATGGCATCCCCAAGCGGGAGCTAGCTCTTCGCCAAACGGAAGATCACAACCACGCAATACAGTATAAATGAGTATACGATGCCCAACAGCGAAGTGCACCACAAGAGATAAAGAAATGAGCAAGACACAACCCCAAAAGTGAATATAAAACCCATCGCTCAAATCTCGCAACTACCAGTCTCACTAAGTCTTATTACTTATACAATTTACAACTTTTGATTGATGGAGTTAACTAGATACAATAAGAATATAGATACAAGAGCAGGTACGATACAAGTGTCCCACCTACCAATGCAAAACACCCGAATGCAACTGTGTGCCAGAGAAGCCGCTACTGATCCAAGTGGACAACCTGCAAGAACTGTGGCACAACGGGGGTGAGTTGCCAACTCGTGAGTGGAAAAATATCAACAGATAGAAATCGAATAAACAACGACTCCTAGGTTAACTATATCATAAAGGTAATACTATGGTATCTAGGGTGACCGGGTCTGTATATGTGCCAACAAGGTAGTCAATACCTATATGCATGCGGATAACATCCAACAGTAATAGTCAATGCATGTATATGGATCTCGTCCAACCATAATCAAGGTATGTATGCATGTGGATCTCGTTCACCCATATAATCAAAGTCTGTATGCACGTAAATATCATAAAGGAGTGTGCATGAAAGTATGAGGATATATGTCAACGGTGTCCCTCCCGACACATCAAAATCATGGAACCTGAGTGCCTAGCATCGACACTCGAAAACATCATGAAAACCGTACCCAGCATCGGCACGTAAATCCTCATATATCGGGCTCTGTCAGTCCGGATCGGCCCACGGGCTCCGTCAGTCCGGATCGGCCCATATCATCTCTAGACTCCGGTCGGAATCCTCCGGATATCCGCCGAGCCCAAATACTATCACCGGTAGGTAGTAGTCCCTCTGCCAAGCTCACCGTCTGTATACGCAGCATCCCTTTCTTGCCCCGGGGTACCATACCGAGTCCACCATGTACCCGCAATCGGTCTCATCCGCCTCCTCGAATCGGGTTTCACATGTCGCTCTCAGGACCGAGAAAACACATGGTGGATGCACTGAAATATCATATCAAGAGGAACCGGGTTTTTAAAACAACACATAATCTCTTTTGAAATTTCCATGGTTCTCAAATCCAGAAATCTCATGGAAACAGCATATCTCAATGCGTAAAATAATAGAGCATGATGTATGTGACATATAAAAAGAAATGCGAGCATATCCGTGTATCATGCACATGGAATAGTGATATGACATATTAAGGGGAAAACCGCACATTTAAAGTGATTTTAGTTTTTAAAATACAATATGCGGTTCCCAATTTCCCAGTAAAACCAGTTATCTATGTAGGTACAATATGTATATGCGCAAGTATAGATATACCAATGTATGTGTGCACAAATATGGATATACAATGTATAAGTCATGATGCAGCAACCCTACTGTGTAGTGACATGGAAATTATCGATGATGAAGTGTGTGAGCCGGCAAATCTGTGTACGTGTAACATACGCATCATCGATAATGGTGCAGGTGTACTAGCACAAGTATAAGTAATGCGATGCGAATAACATGAATGCAGCATAAGTTAAATCATATGCAAATGGTGACAGGTATACGTATCTAACATGACCGAGTCGGTGAATCTATCAATCGGCATCTAGCCTCACAACCTCGCGTATGGTATAATCCATCGTACGGCATCCTCTAGTCAAGGGTATGGATCAAAGCTCAAATCAAACTCATCACGTACGGAAAATCATCGTACGACGGCATTAAGCTAATAGGGATCCTATCAAGCTATAAGACAATGAGGGTACGACCTAATATCACATACGACCTATCATTCATGATTCACAACATTCTATATATAGATATATAGATATCTATATACCTATGTCCCAGGTCACATCCGCAATAATCTCATATCAGGCGACTGGCAGGGTATAAATCATCTCGATCGACTCGCGTCCGCATACCAATATATCATTATATCATCATATCCGTCTTATATTCTTTCATCGCATTTATATCTCATATCAAGTCGAGTTTACATAACATTCTATCTCTACTATAAGTATAAGTATCTAATCTAACAAACACACCCGAACCATACAATCAGATTTTTAAATAAGTGAATCGTAGTTTTGAAAATAGGGGTTACGGTGTTTTTAAGAAAAAGATATCATTTGGAAATCCGTAACATCCCTCAAGGTATATATTTATACATACGACTCTTTGTTTTAGAAAAAGGTATGGTTCGGATGACGCATCTACATCGACTATCTAGTCCTACAGTACCCTAAACAGCAATATCGCTAAACGTCATCCTATGATAGTAGTAACATATCACTTCTAACTATCCTCTAGTTTCTAATATGGTTTTATAGCTATCCCCTTCTAACCCTAGTTTCCTAATCTAGGTTCCCTAACCATATTCTACAAATCAGTTTTCCATCAAAACTTTGCGGGGGTGCTATACGCCATCCACCCGACTTCCCCCGTGGATATAGATCCACTCACCTGGTTTTTGCTTGCCAAAATCGATGACGCCACGCCCCGCCACCTCAGAATCCACGTGAAGGTACCTACAATAATAAATAATCGCAATGCGCATTAAAATCAAGACGGAAAAACCAAAACAGTAAACGTTTTGCTCATAGGTCAAAACCTATAGCTTTGCGTGCAAAACATGACCAAAAACCCTGGTCGTGGACGTCCAAACGCCACACGACGGAAACACAATACTAAATACCAAAATCAAGTCAAACGAAATCGTAAAACAATGCACTAACTCATGGAAATGGTCCCAGATTTTACCCTAAGCCAAATTGGTCAATTTTGCATATATGGAGGGCCTAATTTACATCTAAAGGGACCCCAGAACAAGTACGAATCAATTCTGAGCTACCCTGGCCTCAAATTGAGGCCAAATTGAATAAATCTGTGGCCTGGGTGCAGGGGATGGCGCTCAGGTCTTGGTAGTAGCTTCCTAGGTGGCTGCACGACTCCCAGTAATTGCAAAATCATTTCTAGTGTCTCCGGGTTGCTTCAGATTCCAAAATACCCTCTAAAATCACACATTTATCGGATGTCGGATTTTATAAATCCGTGTTTTGGGTTTCTAAGCTCTGGTCTAGGTCCTTAAATAGCACCAAAGTCTAGTTAACAGCCACAACATATCACCAATTTCAACAAACACTTAACCCTTTACTAGGGTTTCCCAAAGTCTCACTAATCTTCACAATTTCACATCTAAACACATAAGAATACTAAAGTAAATGAAAAACTACCCAATTGGTGAAGGGATTACCTCATATAGCACCCATGAATTCCTAAGATCATCAAAACTGAATTTTTCTTGGTCCCATGTGTAGAGGTTGAAGAGGGGATTGATTTTTGTGAAGGGAGTGTAGGGTTTTGGGGCTTATTAGGAGATAGATCTAGGGATTTAAGTGGAGGGTTGTGATCTTGAGGGAGATGAAGTAGAGAAGGTAAAATGATGGGGGGGGGGGGGGGAAATGGCAGCAGCAGCCCCCCCTCTCTCACATAATCACACACACTCTCTCTCTCTCACATAATCTACCTAACCTAATCATTTTGTCCCCTTTGACCCTTTTTCTTTTTCTTTTTCTTTTCTCACCACCAATAACCCAAATGAAATGAAACATGCAACAAAATGAAACATGTCATGGTGCACTAACCATGGAAAACTGTAGAAAACGCGGATTTGGCTTAATCGCGATTAGCAGTGCACTAATCGGGCTTTTATCAAAATTGCCTATAATAAATTTTGAAAATGCCAAATCCTTTAAATATATTTTTAAATGAATAAATCATTTTAATTTCTATTTATTTCACAATTATTGGTATATATTTATACCCTTTTTCGAAAACCCCAATTTCGCAAATCGGGGAGTTTTCGGGAAAAATATTATTTTGATATTAAATTCCAAAAATAATGTTTTATATTTTCTGAAATGTTACAGATACTACAACATAGAAATGTGTTATACCCCTTCCAACGGTGATACATGAATGATTTTTTTTAGGCTTATTAACTGAAAGCTCCAGCAGGCTTGAACCAAAATTAGAAAACTATTATTATCTTTGAAAAGATTAAGAAACTACCATAACTTGAATATCTACATTACTGTTCATATCAAATTACCATTTTTCCATTTTCATAATATAATTACTTGATTATATTATATTTTAAACAATTTTAATAATTATTAAATATTAATTAAATAATCAATATTTGGGGAGGAGTCGAACAAGCCGGAATGGGATGTCGCTGGCGGCGAGAGAAGGATTCTGGGAAAGGAAATGAGAGGAGGAGGAAGATGATGGGTTGATGATGGAGAAGATGATCGTGATGGAGGTCGGGGTGAGGGAGTTACGGCAGCGTCCCGGCCATCAAACCGTGGCCAAATGCGGAACAAAATTTTTCTAAACCGGCGCTACCATTACCTGATGTCCGGATCAATGCTAAACCCTATACTAGCAATACAATATAAAGGAAGTTAGGAATGATTATACCGAGTTGATCCGTGTCCTTTGGTTCTTCAACCATCATCCCAAACTCCTAGTGGTTGCAGATCGAGTTAGGTCGCCGGTCTTCCTCCATCTACGATGATCCACCTGAGAGAAACGGCGCAAGCTTCAATCTCGCCAAGCGAGGTAACCGACGCTCCAAGATTGCTGGAAATAGAGTGTTGAGGTATAGGAATGTGTCACTATAATTTTCTCTCATCACACATGCTCAAAGGAGAAACCATAGAAGATCAATAGGAGATGAGGAAAACAAGTGGCATGAGTAACTAAAGAAAATATCTAAAACTCCAAGTGAGTGAGAATGAGAGAGTAAGAAAGTCAAGAAAACAAAATGAGCAAGCCCTTGTTAAGTGCAGTGGCTGCCTCCTCTCTCCTTCTCAATGAAGCACACAAATATCTCTTTTCATTTTTACAATAAACAAATGCAAACCATACCTCTCAACATGCCATCACCCATGCTCATGCCAACTTACCCTCCACCTCATTTTCATAATTGTCTTTCTAAAAAGAAAATCAATAATGAGGTGGTCATATTCTAGAAGCTATTCCGTATAAATACGGAATACTTCCCGGTACACGTATCGAAATACTTATACGCGTATTCGTACAAAAATACGAATATCCAAGAGAGAAAATGAATAATGACCAATAATACTAGAATACATATATATAAATACATATATATAAATTATTAAATCAAAACTTGATTTAATAATCCAGCTTAATCCTAATTCGCTAGTATTATCAACCGTCTGATTAAAATCTGTGCAGCATGTACACATATTTAATCGAACACCTGTATGTACCAATATATGTCATCTACACCATATCGCCTGAACCGTGAAAACCCTCTATGTGGGACTCTAAAGACTCGTAAATACGCTGGTAGTGGGTTTAACCACAAGCACGTCAGCGGCACTAGCTGTACGTAACGGCTAACCAGGTATTGAGCGAAACGAAGGCCGACGAGCAAACTCATCCGAAACCCCTACTGAGCCTGACAGTGACAATATCCGTATAGTCTGGTCTGTTCTTCTAAGAGTCGCATATCGATTCTAGGGGTTGATAAAGTCAGACTCCAACTGACGCGATAACTCGTGTCGGTATGTAACCCATTACCACCGAGAAACTATCGATTCTGGATCGGTAATTCTCGTCTACCCCGGCCGAGGATTTCTGGTGATGGCCACCCATGCTCAACGCGACATCAACCCCCAATACCGGGAGAGGCGAATCCCCGACGATCCGCTCACTGCCTCCATATGTCTCGAGACTGTACCCAACTAAAACCTGTTTGCACGACTCTTTTGAGCCGTGGTAAGGTAGTAATCAAAGCACAGTAGAAACTCACACGAGACAAATGACGATCTCAGGTCGACAGACTAACCTGTACACATGTCACCCTGGGAACTGCTATTTGACAATAGGTATAATACCCTCTAGCAGGTTCCCGGCGAGTCCGTCCAGTGTACTCATAACCTAATGAGCACCTGTATACTATCTTAGGTGAACAAACTAACACCAATGGCTTGTGAGACCTGGCCACCGCCCCTCATCGGGGTCTCGATCAGTATACACTAGTCTACTCTAGAGTATCGATGCCCAGTCTCGAAACTCCCACGACTAGGGAAATTTAAGGATGTGCTTATAAAACCTCAGCTCCCACATATATGATCGCCATCATAATGCTGGTAGTCAAGCAAAAATCATATGGGCTCTATCAACATGTAATAGTGATCTGTAATACACCTGAAGCATGTACAAGATGATAAAGACAAACCATACAGCATACTATCATCTCGAGTAAGACTGTTCTACCGGTATAGGTTCTCCCTCAATCATCGCAATCGCGTGCCCGCGATTCAATAATTGACTTGAGGGCACTATAGCCAACAATCTCCCACTTGCACTTAAGGCCAATTATTGCGATGTCGCATACTCACAGCCCGTGTGATACCGAATACCCAACTTCTCTACTAATCAGTCTCGCAAAGCCTGTTTGCGAAACTAATGCGTTCGAGAAATAGCCTCAGTGAGTGGATCCGCTCTAGTGTTTCTTTCTTTATCTCTCTATATCTCTACTACGCAGAGAAAGCTATCTCCACTTCGCAGAGAAAGCTATCTCCCGAAATGAGCAATAGCTGTTTTAGAATATGTCTGGATATCTGATGGGACCCAGTTCACAAATAAACTCCAAATTCAGCAAACTTCTTAGACTGTATCATCCATTGAACTTAATCAGTATACTGCGCCATGCCTTCTTCAGTATCCGCTTGGACCAACTGTCCAACATACAGTCCCTCAAAAGAGAGAAAAATAAAACTCAGACAGCCACTCTGTCATCCAGGTCACCTTGGAAGCCTGAAATTATAACTGCCTCCCGAAGGAGGCTGCCGTTACCATATCCCTAGAACATCTACTTATGTTCAAAACCGTTTCACAACGTTTCTCCAGAATTAGATTAATATATATTTATTGCAGCTAGTGCAAAACAATATCTGGTGCGGTACTTGATATTTCATGATTAACTCAATTGCCTAAGCAAGTGATATGCTAATCATGCAGATCTCTCTCCCCTTTAGTTTGTAAGATACCTTTAGAGAGGGTGATTCCATCACCTGCAGGTACACCACCATGCCAGGAGTCGTCCATTCTAAAACACTTTAGAATGGTGTCAAGTACCCAAATTGGGACACTTCCCAGATCTAGATTTAAAACCATAGATCTAGTAACCAGAAAACCTGATATTTTATTCATATCCTATGTGGAGAAACAGCTATTATGTAGAGAAATAATTATGTAACAACCATAGTATAACCGATCGTAGTATAGGAATTTCACTTCCTATAAAGTGCATGTCATCCCAAATACCAGTACATCACACCCTACTACCTTCTTACCAGATCCATCTCCTATTCTGATGAAGTCAAACCCTATGACTGTCACATCAAAAACAGATGATCTATTTCCGCTGTACCTGCTTTAGTTTATAAATAGACGTAAGCTACTTGCCTACTATGCTTTCGCTGCTCCCACTGACTATAACAACCCTCTGGCAGAGTCATATACACGTGCAATTCTAAAACTAGTTTAGAACGACGCTATACCCATCCTTCTGCCGGGTCTTATAGTCTAGAACAAAAGCAATGGGAACTCTGGGTAAATAAGAACCTCCCTATCACCGTCTCTGAGAAGACCGAAGTACCTCTCGGGTGCCTGAGGTTACCCATAAAATCTGCAAAGTGGCTAATGGAATGTCAAAACCAATTGAATTTTTAGATTCTATTAAATTTTCAGTAATCGTTTGTGGTTCTGGAATCACTTTCAGTTCTACCATACTCCCACTTCTGTTTTCTGAAAAAATCCATTTCACTAAAACTGTGGCGAGTTAAGAACAATATCATTATTGATCTTCCTGATGGTAGAAAGTCAACCCTCGTCAAAACCCGGGATAACCCACAAACTGCCATTACTGAAACGTGCCTCGAGTTTATCCGGATTCTAGTTTTAAGCATCAGCCGGACAACTCTTTATACCTTAACATCGTTAAGATATAAATTGATTCTATATATCCAATATAGAAACAAAAGCACTAATTTAATTGGAACCAGATTCAAAATCATGCAGCCGTCTCCAGCGCATATCAACCAAATGGAAAGAGGCCAATCAGCATTATTCAACTAGGAGTGCATCCATATATGAGTAACCTGAATGAGAAGCAAGTTCTCAAAACCATTACTATCAATGGAATACCAAACAAAAGTATCTACGTCTTCGACTATCTCGAAGAATCCTGATACTTCTAATAAATGGTTCTCTTCTTTATTCTTATACATATAACTTCTCAAAATCTGGACCTTATATTTCAACGAAATACCTGTCTAAAACTAGAGAAGTCATGAATAAATAGAATATATTATGAGTACCAACCCCTTTGTTCTAATGGACACTGGACAACATACAATACTTTGTATAAGTTCTCTGAGTTCAATAACTCAAACCCTGTGCGTCATAGGTTGAAAATTGTATTATGGTTAAGAAGAATTACACCGCTGTTGAATACACCTTACCTAATCACTGACTGATATAGGTAAATATCATAGACATATAATTTCAAAAAGTTATATCTCACTTTATAAAATAAACGTACAAATATATCAGTTTGAAGTTGGTGCATAACAACGGATATTCAAAACAAAAAATTTGCCGTCAGACAAAAACCAGATGATTTCCTCAAATATCACCAATTACAACAAATTCCGATATAATGAGGTTCTAATCACCCAATTCCCAATAACTTATTCCTACTCACCATCTGTAATAACATACAGATGTGAGAAATTGATCTGGTAAATACATATCCTGGAGTTAGATTCCAATTGGGAAAACAGTTTTCAATTAATATCGCACAGTGAAACTGAAACATGAAAATATTTCAAAGGGGTTAACTGGTATTCCTAGTAACGCCTCTTCCACTATCCTGATTCATGACAGTAACCATATACTTACCTGCCCTCACTGCAATCCCTTTATTATGTCTTTACTTATTATCTTCTGTACACCTTCTTTAGGCTAATTGGTTTTCTTCCTTCCCTACCCTTCAGCATCAGCCTAAGGTTTGGAAGAAGACTATCCAATAAGCGTAATAGGTGTACACTCCTTATGCTAGGAGCTCTCTCAGCCTGAGAGAAGGTAATGTGAAAAAACATCTGAATAATCCTATTCTATTTCTCCTGATCCGTAAACCATCCTCGAATCTGGAATGAATTCCTTCGAGTTTGTATGTAACTATACGATGGCATGTCCAAGCATTATGGACGTTCGTAATGATACGAAGTGTTCTGGAGAAATCCAAAGTGGATGTAGGAGTGGCAGTGGTATACGCGGTTTTGTCGTGAATGATAGCAGTCACAATTTCCTTTGCCCTTATTCTAATCCCTTTATATGTCTTTACTTATTACTTTCTGTACACCACACTTAGGCTAATTAGTTTTCTTCCTTCCCTACCGTTCGGCACCTGCCTATGGTTTGGAGGAAGACTATTCAATAAGCTCAATAGGTGTACCCTCTCCTAATCCTAGGAGCCCTCGCAACCTTGGAGAAGGTAAATGAAAAAGACAACCGAATAATCCTATTCAATCTCTCCAGAACCAGAATCCATTCTCGAATCTGGAAAAAGTTCTTTCGAGTTCGTATGTAACTATACGATGGATTATCTAATAGGAGTGGATGTTCGCAGTGATACAGGGTGTTCTAGAGAAATGCAATGGTGATACAGAAGTGGCAAGGATATATGTGACTCCGTGACATTCCAAAAGTCCAAAGTGTTTTAAGAAGGTTCGGTTAACTTGGTTCATGAGTTTTAGTCAAGGGTCGGGCCATGGTCGCTGCCAGAGAGAGATAGAGAGAGAGAGAGAAAACACTCAGCGTGCACTCTAACCTAGATCAGAATAGTTAATCACATTATCTGATCAGGATGGCTTCCACTGTTTCCTCGAATTCTCCTCCAAACCCAAAAGGAGAATTAGTCGGGATCATCTAAAATCACCCGAGAAGTAATCCTACTCAACAGTGGGGATCGGGATCCAAATATCATCGCATGATAACTTGATGGAATCCACTCAAGTCACCACACTCCAGAGAGTATGCGCATGCCTGGCAAGTTTCCTGTATGTTTGAAACTCCCAATGTGATTTTTTACCCCTAACGACTTCATGGCCTTGATAGAGACCAACGTGCCATAAGTCTCTACTCAAGTTCAACCCTTCATTATCCAAGATTGATCTAAACCCACCCGCACAAGCCCTAGATAGAGACCAACGTGACTATGCGGCTGTCCTAGATAATCGCATATCCATGCTACAGACAAGTATCACACAGCTACCATACACCATGCCTTGATAGAGACCAACGTACATATCACGAATACTACGAGATACCTATCTGAAATGACGGAGGGCTACGGCTAGTTTTTGGCGAAAAACCTTTAACGTAATGAACTTGATATAGTTGAAGGAACAAAGTGGTTTTACAAATATATAGTGGCGAAAACTTTTGCTAAAGAGGTCACTCCCGGTGAAGGGATCTCGGCTCTTTCCTCGTAGAATGAAGTGAAGGATATTCCAAATTGATTACCACGATGCAAAGTAAAACAATCGACTATAGTGAAGTTATTACGCTGACGCAAACTTTTGCTCAAGTGGTCAATCCTGATGAAGGGATCTCGGCCCTTGCCTCTTCGAATGAGGTGCTGGATATTCATAATCGAATACCACCGTGCAAAACAAAAGAAAACGTCTGTAATGTCTGTTTTTAAAAACTTAGTTCCAACAATATCATATAGGTTTGTTTAATCCTTGCATTGATAAGAATCAACGCAGTCCCATCAATTAACATATCACACCAGATAAAAGAACGAAAATAAAATGTACGTATATGCCATCCGCATTCGCCACTGGGTCCCGTCATCACTCGTTAGGTTACTTAACTAACGACAGAGCGGGGACTGGACTAGCATGGGTGCAAAACATGTACAACATCTACTAGTATATATATATATAAATATATATAACAATCGTCCCAGACATGATATAAAGCAACATCATAGAATCTCGGCCAAGCAACATGGAGTGGTGGATAATCCTGAAGCCCCGGGTTTCACTTGAACCGCAAATGGGACTCGACGTTCCCTGTCGTGTGGATAGCATGTGCAATGGAAACCTAGACTCCTACGAGCACAGCAAGTTACCCGCCAAAATCAGAAGCGAGGCAAACCCAATCAACAACGTAAATGGACTACCCAGCACTTCACGGAATCCGGTAACTTGGGCACCCTTCCGTAGATCGACCTATACCCCCTACGAGAGCGGCGAATAGCCCGCAAATTTTAGAGTAAGGTCCCCTCAGTCTCAACGCCATGAGACGCGGACCCGTTGCCCTCTAGAACCCGACTATTCGTGCACTCCACTGCGGGGTAATCCTAGTACATAAAAGAAAATAATACGTACAAGAGTGAAATCGACCTCAACCCGGTCGTGCCCCAAACAAATAATATACAAACTAGCAGTGACGGCAGTCCACATGTCGAACGCTCGCCACGCAATATCGAATGTACAAATGAGGCTAAACTGTAATAACATTGCACCAAAGCTATCCACCACGACGATCCTACCACAATCACAGCACAACACAGAACATCAACATGAATGCCACGTTCGCAAACCCGTCTAAAAGAACATATATCAATTAGACGAGTTGTACCGCTCGAATGACATTCACAGTCGTAGATAGCAATGCATGTACTGATAAACATTTAAACAATGTTAAATTATCGAATTCGAAACACCCCGAATAGCTCCAAACAACTAGATAAAACAATATCAAAACTGGGCTAAATTAGTGTCACGCCCCGCTTCCTAGTGTACAGGTAGAGGGCGCGATAAGGCCGCTACGTATTTACTCTAAAATAAATACGCCAAGCATAACTAAGAAATATAAAAGAAATGTACACAAGAGACAAAAGGTATAATTGAACAACTTTATTTATTAACATTCTTTTTACAATACATGGAAAAGTAAATATAACTGAATGAAAACAATGACTAAACAGTGGCATAAAAGAAATGAAAAGTACTAAAATAAAAGTGTGTACAATGAAGCTAGAGCTCTGGGTCGTAGGAATGCTGGTCCAAGTCCTCACTGGTAGGCTCGATCTCCTGAGTGTCCAGATCACCTGACAACATTCCAAAGAAGAAAGAGAAGGAATGTCGTCAGCGAACAATCGCTCGGTAAGTTCCAAAGATAAGACATAAATAGAAAAGACAGAGAGTAAGAGAGAGAGTGTGTAGTTTTTAAAGTTGTATTATATTATTATAATGTTGTATTTAGTGTTAGCGTGTTGTTTGTAGCTTGGTACAGAAGGATGCCAGTGTATACGAGAGGAGTTTCTATATGCTAGAGACTAGGGAAAACGGAATGTACAAGGCTCCGTTATACAACCCGAAAACAACGGCAATTGGATTTAGCTTAGGTGTCTTAATCTTGCAATCTCATGCCACTTTTAACACCTTCCGTACCAATCTACCCCTTAAAGCCCGCGATGTCTTGTTTGTATTGTATTTCAACTTGTAATTGAATTGTAATATAGATTGTATAATTGGATGACTTGCCAAAACCATGAAATTAGTAAATGGGTGTACTGGAGAATCATGAATGTAACTGGAGAATCATGTAAATGGAAGTATATCCATGGTTCGGTTCGGTCAATACGGATTGAATACATTGAATATATGTATTGATGGATTCATGTTGAATTGTAGATTGTGCTTGAATCATATTCAAGTCAGATTATTAATGAGACTCAGTCTAAGTCATACAATTAGAAAAGTAAATTGAAGTCCTGATTGTTTCGATGCTATCGGTAACCGCTGCACATGGGCGGCAGGATTTGTGTCTTTTTCAAAGATAATTACCGTATTGATAACACCGTTGTTAAGTTGTCTACCTTAAATAGGCAAGCACCCACTTCTCCGGCTTCCTGAGGCTCAAGAGATTAGTCCCGCTTAAACCTATATTTACTAGGGTCCTTAGGGTAATTTATAGAACTTGAGGGGGTTTTATGTAAAAATACTTTTGTATAATTTTCAAAATACACCTCAAGTATTTAATTATCGGCTTTAGAGCTGTCATAGATGTAGATTTTATATTTGTGATATTTCTAATGAATAAACCTATTTTTCATAATACATGGTATTTAATTGTAATATTGAACTTGTATGGAATTCATGGTATTTTAATGTAAAGTGATTCTTGTGATTTTAGGAAAAGTTAGAATATCTATATTATCATAAAATAGATATTTTAATGATACATATATACATATTTATATAAAAATAATTTTAATATATATTATATTTCTAGAAATCTCATTTTCTTAAGATATTTGTATCTTAAATCTTTCGAAACCGAATGCTCCTTGCGGAGGTCTGCATCTCGCACTACTAAGCCCAGGTATGTTGATAATCCGTACCATCCCAGTCGGATTCCCCAAAATGGGTTGTAGTGGCGCTTTGCAATGATTTATAAAAAATACGAATTCTTATAGAAAACGGTTTTAATAGTTAGTGGTATTTATATGTAAAGTTTCGTTTTCCCGTATTCTATGCTCCCGAAAGGTATTGTGCTATATTGCATATGAGTGTATGAGGAGGTAGGTCATTACCTTATGATCTACTTAAGGGTATAGCAAGATTGTAATGTTTTAATGTTGAATTTAAACTACATGGTATTTTAGCGAAAAAGTATGATAACAATTGAAATAGAAATCTGTTTGATATGGAACTTGTTCAATATGACTTGTTAATGTATAATAGTCAATATGTAAGAGTTTAGTATGATTGTATTTAGGAAAAGGTTGAATTTTTAGGAAGAACCGAATCGGAAATCGGATTAACTCCGATTCCGTCGGGTTTTGGAATTACGTATTTTTAGAATAGAAAATTGAAGAAGGAGAAGGGACTTATGAGTTTAGAAGTTAGGGATGAGTAAGAGGAAACAGGAGGAGGCGCCGGTACGTCGTTTCGTCGCCGGGAACTCCTAGGGTTGTTGTCGGAAAAATCGCCGGAGTTTCGCTCTTCGCTACTTCAAAAGTACACTAAGCTTCTAGAAATTTTCTTGATAGTTTTGTTCAGAATTTTTGAGTGAGGGGTGTGTGTGTAGGGGTTGTATTTATAGGGTAAGGTTAGGGTTAGGGTAGGTGAAAGTTTGAAATGAAAAAATATGATAAAATGTATTAAAATATATTAAAAGTGGAGTAATTGGTGTTTTAAAGTGTCTCTGTTACTGGTATGATGAAATAAAGTATACAGATGTGCAGGGAATGTGAAAAGCCAACTTTTTCATGTTGGGGACTCGGCGGTCCGGCCTAGTCCGGCGGCGGCCCGAGTCAGCGGAGTCGCCGGCCGATTCGGCCGATCCCAGCCGAGTCGGGTGGTTGGAGGGTCCTTCGTCAGTTCATGTAGCCTTTGGTACTGTTAGGTTTTCATGTGTAATGGGGTTTTTGTGAGTTATGGACGTGTAAACCCTTGGTATTCTAAAATTTCAAAATAAAACACTATTAAAAATAATGTGGGGTGTGGGATTTGAACTTTGGTGGCTTGGTTCAGCAGTGCAAAGTCTTACCAATGAGGTACAAGCTCTTTCTTGCTATTAAAAAGCAAAACAAACTTATACCTTGTGCTCAGGCAAAAATACCCGTTTCTGAAATTTTGAAAAAATTTGTACAGAAAGTTGTACCGAAAGTTTGGGGTTGTTACATTCTACCCTGCTTATAAAAATTTCCTTCTCGAAATTTGTAAAAGGAAAGTGTAATAGATTTAAGGAAAGTTTGGTAGTGTATGAAGAATATGTGAAAGAACGAAAGAATGCGAAGGTTTTGGTAAGATTGTAAAAGAGGTGAGGGAATTTTGGGTTAGAACGATTCAAAGTATATGAAATGATAAGATTCAAGAACTTTGAATTGTAAAGAATATTTTAGTTGCTGATTCTTGTGTTTTTATTGCTTAGGACTTCATGCAGAACTGACCTACATGGGCCACCAACAAAACCTGTCACGCCCCGCTTCCCACTGTACGGGCAGAGGGCGCGACGAGGCCGCTACGTATTTACTCTGAAGTAAATACGCTAAGCGTAACTAAGCAATATAAAAGAAATGTACACAAGAGACAAAAGATATAATTGAAAAACAACTTTATTTATTAACATTCTTTTTACAATACACGGAAAAGTAAATACAACTGAATGAAAGCAATGCCTAAACAGTGGCATACTGTCACGACCCAAAATAGCCCGTGACTGGCACTTGAATCATATGAAGTCTATAGGACCCCATCTAATCCAAGTAAGCCAAAAGCCCAGAAATCTAAAACCATTTTAAGGAGTAAATAAAGAAAACTAGTTTAAAGGAGTGAAGAAACCATATTTTGAAATCAAGGTTTTTAAATAACTAAGCCGAATATGCATTTTTAAAATGTATAGTCTTTTCTGAAAATTTCGGCAGAGTTTCCTTTGTAAAAACTGGCCCCGAACGAGGTACAACAAGGATAATATATAAGCAATGATAAAAGGCATCCCCAAGCAGGAGCTAGCTCTTCGTCAATCGACGGTCACAACCATGCAAGCAATATAATATACAACGCCAAAGGGCGAGGATCAAAACTCAAAAAGAAAACTCAAAACAGCCTGAAAACCGTAATACTGCATGCGCGACTCTAAGGTCGAAATAATACAGAACTGATTTCTAAGTTTGAAATAATATATAAGTTTTGGTTGATGGAATTTCTAGATACAATGAATAATACATGTACAATGGTGGTTCTGATGCAAAGAACCCACCTACCAAAGCAACTCACCCGCAATGGAAGCAATATGCCAGAAAAGCCGCAATGAAACCTGTACGGCAAAACCTGCAAGAACTGTGGCACAACGGGGGTGAGTTGCCAACTCGTGAATAGAAAATATCTACAAGCAGAAATCGTATGTGTGACTCATCCTAGGTCAATACGATCAGATATATATATAACCTCAATATGAATAAGTCGAAAGCATGCTAAAGTGGCAGTATAACCTCTATACATGAGTGTAGTGCCAAGTGCTCGTACCAGTGCCTCAGGTAATAACATATCATAAATATGTGGTATGATCAATGTAATCAAATCTGTATATATGTGGATCTCGTCCACTCGTCACCCAATGACAATAACCATCATGCATGTAAATATCATAAGCATATGCATGGAAATATGAGGATATAAACCATCTGTGTCCCTCGCGACACGTCAAAATCATGGAACCGGAGTGTCCAGCATCGACACTCGAAAACATCATGAAAGCTGTGCCCAGCATCGGCACGTAAATCCTCATATATCGGGCTCCGTCAGTCCGGATCAGCCCACGGGCTCCGTCTGCGGAATCGGCCCTCGGCCCTAGCAGTACACCCATATCCATCTATCGACTCTGGTCAGTATCCTCCGGATAACCGCCAGGTCCAACCAATCACCGGTAGGTAGTGGTCCGTCTGCCAGGCTCACCGTCTAGCTACACAGCAAATCCGTTCTCGCCCCGGGGGTACCATACCGGGTCCACCATGTACCCGCAATCGGCCTCGTCCTCTCCTCATATCAGGTTTCACATGTTGCTCTTAGTACCGAGAAAACACATGGTGGACGCACTGAAATATCATATCAAGGGCAACCGGGTTTTTAAAACAATTACATATTTTCTTTTGAAATGCCCACGGTTCCCAAATCCAGAAATATCATGGAAACAACATATCTCAATGCGTATAATCAGAAAGCATGATGTATGCGACTTGTAAAAGAACTGTAAACATATCAATATGTCATGCAACATGGGATAGTAATATACACATATGTAGAGAAGACCGCTTCTTTAAAATGTATCAGCTTTAAAAGGTATTTTGCGGTTCCCAAATCTCTCATCAAGCCAGAACCATCAATGTAAGTGAAAATACGTATGTATGCACGTATGGGTGCACAGTGTATAGGTACACAAGTATGCCATGCAAGAGTCATATCCTGAATGCAACAGTACTACAGTGTAGTGACATGGTAATTATCAATGATGAAGTGTGTGAGCCGGCGAGCAGTGTACGTGGAACATATGCATCATCGATAATGGTGCTGGTAGTCTAGCAGCATGATAGTAATATATCAATAAACACAAGCAATGCAATGCAAATAGCATGAATCTGCGGAATCGAATAATCAACGCAACAGTGAAGAATGTACCTCAATAAAAATATCATGCAGCTTGCCATTTGAAATAAGACGAATCGGGATTTTTGGTAAAATAAGGGCTACGGTGTTTTAAGAAAAGATGCGTCGTTTGGGAAATATCCATAGAATCCCTTTTGCCTATCTTTAAAATATCCCCGATTTGTTAGTTTTGAAATAGGTATGACTCAGGTCTAGTCTAATGTCTACTAAGTAAACTACAGATCTAACTAACAAGTCAATCGGGAGGGGTATGGAAACCACCTAAATCTGAGTCGATATATATATAAATATACATATAAAAGTCGGTGATCCCGCCTCAATAGTATCACATACGATACAATATACATCATATAATATCCTCGAGTCATGAGTGCGGATCTATCATCAATATATAGCTCGTACGTAAATCCGTCGTACGGCATCCTAAATCTAGGTACGGGTCAATATCACAGTCCGCTCATCAATTATCTGGTATCCTTATCATCATCTCTCATAATCTGGGTACTGATCTAAGTCTAGTACAATCGATACCATCTAAACAAATATAAGCGCGTGTGTAAAACACACGTCCAAAGGCCCGCTAAAATCTCGTATCGTATCCCAACTACGAATCACATCATATCATATCGCCGATCTCACGGCACCATGCCCAAACTCATCGACTCATCTCCAGTATCATACACTATCCTCATCATCACGATATAAGTATAGCAATAAGCATGTGTGGGTGTGGGTGTAAACCTATGCTAGGGTTTGCAACTAGGAAAATACACTAGTTCACTTCTAACCCTAAAAATCCATAGTACACCTAACACATCTATGATCTCCATGTCAATCAATAAGCTGTCATATATATAGTATATATAGTATACTAGACATCGAAATGCGGGGGAACTATACGCCATCCACCCGACTTCCCCCGTAGATATAATCTACTCACCTGGTCTTCGCTCGCTGAAATCGATGACGCCGCGCTTCTTCACCTCGGAATCCTTGCGAGGGTACCTACAATAATAAACAGTCGCAATACGTATTAAAATCGAGGCAGAAAACCGATACAGCGCACAGTGTGCTCATAGGTTGGAACCTATGGCCTAAACGTGCAAATCAATCAAATAATCCCTGTTGTCGATGTATGAACACCCGACAACCAAATACAAATCCAAATATCAAGAAAGTGCATTTTAAAATACGGAAAACATGGCCTAAAACACACCAAAATGCTCCCAGATTTTCCCCAGGTGACAATTAGCCAAAACTGCATATAGGAGGGGTCTATTTTAATGCAAAAGGAGCCATGGATCAAATCTGGGACCCAATTTCCCTGCTCTGGCCATAAATTGCGGCCAGAAAGAATATATCTGCGGCCTGGGGTTGGAGTTAGGGGCTCGGGTCTCTGTGGTAGCTTCCTAGGTGCCTGCACGACTCCCAGTAATCCCAAAATCAATTTTAGTGGCCCCGGGTTGCTCCAGATTCCAAAATACCCTCACAAATCACACATTTATTCGATATTGGGGTTTCTAAATCCGTGTTTTGGGGTTTCAAGTCTCAGGTTTGGGTCTTAATTTAAGCACTAGGGTGTTTGTTTAGCCTCTAATGAGCTCATTTTCACATTACAACTCTCAAATTCCAATAACCCTAACTAGGTTTTCCTTAAGTCCACAAAATCAAACAATATCGGTTCAATCTAAATATAGGGGTATAAGTAATGTAAAATCTAAGCTAATGGTCCAGTAAATACCTCATTTGGCAACTCAAGAATTTTCTTGAGTTGCCCCTAGTGGCCAAAATCCTTGCTTTCTTGGTCCAATGTGTAGGTCTCGAGCTCGTGTACCTTTTTAGTGAAATGAAGATAGGGTTTTAAGTTTGTTTTTGAGATGATTTGGGGATTGAAAAGGGGAGGGAGAAGAGGGCAAGGGCTTCAGCTGAGAATGGAGAAAATGAAGAGGGAGAGAGAAATCCAAGTCAAAAATGCACCATGCCTCATTAAATGCTCATGTTCCCTTCATTTTCTTTTCCCCCTTTTTTTTCATTTCCTCTCCAAAAACCTTTCTCACAAGAATAGTAAACCCAAACAACATGGTAGAAAATAAAACACAAGTGTAGAAAAATGATATGTGCATGTTTTGCACAAAACACCCCCAAAATCCGATTAGCGATTTTTTTATCGCGATTAGCACTAAATTAGTATATAATTAATCATAAAAACTTAAAAATGACATAATTCTATAAAATACCGTATTTTAGTATTTTCCATAATTTTTCCATAATTTCCCATTTATCGGTATTTAATTATACCGAAATATTAAAATATTCATTAAAATAATATTAAATTATAAAAATTCCCAAAAATAATATTTTATTATTTTGAAATGTTACACATACCAGAAATGAAAAGTACTGAAATAAAAGTGTGTACAATGATGCTAGATCCCTGGGTCGTAGGAAAGCCGGTCCAAGTCCTCACTAGTAGGCTCGATCTCCTGAGTGTCCAGATCACCTGACAACATTCCAAAGAAGAAAGAGAAGGAATGTCGTCAACGAACAATCGCTCGGTAAGTCCTAAAGATAAGAGAGAAATGGAAAAGACAGAGAGTAAAAGAGAGAGTGTAGCTTTTAAAGTTGTATTATATTGTTATAATGTTGTATTTAGTGTTAACGCTGTTGTTTGTAGCTTGGTACAGAAGGATGCCAGTGTATACGGGAGAAGTCTCTATATGCTAGAGATTAGGGAAAACGGAATATACAAGGCTCCGTTATACAATCTGGAACAATGGCAATTTGATTCAGGTTAGGTGTCTTAATCTTGCAGGCTCGTGCCACTTTTAACACCTTCCGTACCAATCTACCCCTTAATCCCCGCAATGTCTTGTTTGTATTGTTTGTATTGTATTTCAACTTGTAATTGAATTGTAATATATATTGTATAATTTGACGACTTGCCGAAACCATGATATCAGTAAATGGATGCACTGGAGAATCATGAATGTAACTGGAGAATCATGTAAATAGAAGTATATCCATAGTTCGGTTCAGTAAATACAGATTGAATTGATTGAATATATGTATTCATGGATTCATGTTGATTTGTAGATTGTACTTGAATCATATTCAAGTCAGATTATTAATGAGACCCAGTCTGATGTCCTGATTGTTTTGATGTTATCGGTAACCGCTGCATATGGGCGGCAGGATTTATGTCCTTTTCAAAGACGATTACCGTGTTGATAACACCGTTGTTAAGTTGTTTACCTTAAATATGCAAGCACCCACTTCTCCGGCTCCTTGAGGCTCAAGAGATTGGTCTCGCTTAAACCTATATTTATTAGGGTCCTTAGTGTAATTTATAGAACTTGAGGGGGTTTTATTTAAAAATACTTTTGTATAATTTTAAAAATACACCCCAAGTATTTAATTATCGTCTTTAGAGTTGTCATAAATATAGATTTTATATTTGTGACATTTCTAGTGAATAAACCTATTTTTCATAATACATAGTATTTAATTGTAATATTGAACTTGTATGGAATTCATGGTATTTTAATGTAAAGTGATTCTTGTGATTTTAGGAAAAAGTTAGAATATCTATATTATCACCAAATAGATATTTTAATGATACATATATACATATTTATATAAAAATAATTTTAATATATATTATATTTCTAGAAATATCATTTTCTTAAGATATTTGTATCTTAAATCTTTCGAAACCGAATGCTCTTTGCAGAGGTTTGCATCTCGTACTACTAAGCCCAGGGATGTGCGATAATCCGCACCATTCCAGTCGGGTTTCCCAAAATGGGTTGTAGCGGCGCTTTGCAAAGATTTATAAAAAATACGAATTCTTATAGAAAACGGTTTTAATAGTTAGTGGTATTTATATGTAAAGTTTCTTTTTTCCGTATTCTATGTTCCCGAAAGGTATTGTGCTATGTTGCATATGAGTGTGTGAGGAGGTAGGTCATTACCTCATGATCTACTTAAAGGTATAGCAAGATTGTGATGTTTTAATGTCGATTTTAAACTACATGGTATTTTAGTGAAAAAGTATGATAACAATTGAAATAGAAATCTGTTTGATATGGAACTTGTTCAATATGACATGTTAATCTTTAATAGTCAACATGTAAGAGTTTATTATGATTGTATTTAAGAAAAAGTTGAATTTTTAGGAAGAACCGAATCGGAAATCAGATTAACTCTGATTCCGTCGGGTTTTGGAATTACGTATTTTTAGAATAGCAAAGTGAAGAAGGAGAAGGGACTTACAAGTTTAGAAGTTAGGGATGAGGAAGAGGAAACGGGAGGAGGCGCCGGTGCGTCGTTTCGTCGCCAGGAACTCCCAGGGTTGTCGTCGGAAAAATCACCGGAGTTTCGCCCTTCGCTACTTCAAAAGTACACTAAGATTCTAGGAATTTTCATGAGAGTTTTGTTTAGAATTTTTGAGTGAGGGGTGTGTGTAGGGGTTGTATTTATAGGGTAAGGTTAGGGTTAGGGCAGGTGAAAGGTGGAAATGAAAAAAATGTGATAAAATATATTAAAATATATTAAAAATGGAGTAATTGGTGTTTTAAAGTATCTCTATTACTGTTCTGAAGAAATAAAGTATACTGATGTGCAGGGAATGTGAAAAGCCAACTTTTCATGTTGGGGACTCGGCGGTCTGGCCGAGTCCGGCGGCGGCGGCGGCCCGAGTCGGCCGAGTCGCCGGCCGATTCGGCCGATCCCGGCCGATTCGGGTTGTCGGAGGGTCCCTTATCGGTTCATGTAGCTTCTTGTACTGTTAGGTTTTCATGTGTAGTGGGGGTTTTGTGAGTTATGCACGTGTAAACCCTTGGTATTCTAAAAGTTCAAAATAAAACAATATTAAAAATAATATGGGATGTGTGAATTGAACTATGGTGGCTTGGTTCAGCAGTGCAAAGTCTTACCAATGAGCTACAAGCTCTTGCTTGCTATTAAAAAGCAAAACAAAGTTATATTTTGTACTCAGGCAAAAATACCCCTTTCTGTAATTTTGAAAAAATTTGTACAGAAAGTTGTACCGAAAGTTTGGGATTGTTACATTCTACTCTTCTTATAAAAATTTCGTCCTCGAAATTTGTAAAGGGAAAGCGTAACAGATTCAAGAAAAGTTTGGTAGTGTATGAAGAATATGTGAAAGAACGAAAAAATGCGAAGGTTTTGGTAAGATTGTAAAAGAGACGAGGGAATTTTGGGTTAGGACAGATTCAAAGTATATGAAATGATAAGATTCAAGAAGTATGAATTGTAAAGAATGTTTTAGTTGCTGATTCATGTGTTTTTATTGCTTAGGACTTTATGCAGAACTGACCTGCATGGGCCACCAACAAAACCTGTCACGCCCCGCTTCCCACTGTACGGGCCGAGGGCGCGACGAGGCCGCTACGTATTTACTCTGAAGTAAATACGCTAAGCGTAACTAAGCAATATAAAAGAAATGTACAAAAGAGAAAAATGTATAATTGAACAGCAATTTTATTTATTAACATTCTTTTTACAATACATGGAAAAGTAAATACAACTGAAAGAAAGTAATGCCTAAACAGTGGCATAACAGAAATGAAAAGTACTAAAATAAAAGTGTGTACAATGAAACTAGAGCTCTGGGTCCTAGGAAAGCCGGTCCAAGTCCTCACTAGTAGGCTCGATCTCCTGAGTGTCCAGATCACCTGACAACATTCCAATGAAAAAAGAGAAAAAATATCGTCAGCGAACAATCGCTCGGTAAGTCCCAAAGATATGGGAGAAATAGAAAAGACAGAGAGTAAGAGAGAGAGAATGTAGTTTTTAAAGTTTTATTATATTGTTATAATATTGTATTTAGTGTTAACGCTGTTGTTTGTAGCTTGGTATAGAAAGACGCCAGTGTATACGAGAGGAGTCTCTATATGCTAGAGATTAGGGCAAACGGAACGTACAAGGCTCCGTTATACAATCCGGAACAATGGAAATTGGATTCAGGTTAGGTGTCTTAATCTTGCAGGCTCGTTCCACTTTTAACACCTTCCGTACCAATCTACCCCTTAAACCCCGCTATGTATTGTTTGTATTGTTTGTATTGTATTTCAACTTGTAATTGAATTGTAATATAGATTGTATAATTGGACGACTTGCTGAAACCATGATATTAGTAAATGGATGCACTAGAGAATCATGAATGTAACTGGAGAATCATGTAAATGTAAGTATATCCATAGTTCGGTTCAGTCAATACAGATTGAATTGATTGAATATATGTATCCATGGATTCATTTTGATTTGTATATTGTACTTGAATAATATTCAAATCAGATTATTAATGAAACTCAGTCTGAGTCAGACAATTAGAAAAGTAAATCGATGTCTTGATTGTTTTGATGTTATCGGTAACCGCTGCACATGGGCGGCAGGATTTATGTTTTTTTCAAAGACGATTACCGTGTTGATAACACCGTTGTTAAGTTGTCTATCTTAAATAGGCAAGCACCCACTTCTCTGGCTCCCTGAGGCTCAAGAGATTGGTCCCGCTTAAACCTATATTTACTAGGGTCCTCAGGATAATTTATAGAACTTGAAGGGGTTTTATGTAAAAATACTTTTGTATAAATTTCAAAATACACCCCAAGTATTTAATTATCATTTTTAGAGTTGTCATAGATGTAGATTTTATATTTGTGATATTTCTAGTGAATAAACATATTTTTCATAATACATGGTATTTAATTGTAATGTTGAACTTGTATGGAATTCATGGTATTTTAATGTAAAGTGATTCTTGTGATTTTAGAAAAAAGTTAGAATATCTATATTATCACAAAATAGATATTTTAATGATACATATAAACATATTTATATAAAAATAATTTTAATATATATTATATTTCTAGAAATCTCATTTTCTTAATATATTTGTATCTTAAATCTTTCGAAACCGAAAGCTCCTTGCCGAGGTCTGCATCTCGCACTACTAAGTCCAGGGATGTGCGATAATCCACAACATCCCAGTCGGGTTCCCCAAAATGGGTTGTAGTGGCGCTTTTCAAAGATTTATAAAAAATACGAATTCAAACGGTTTTAATAGTTAGTGGTATTTATATGTAAATTTTCGTTTTCCCGTATTCTATGTTCCCGAAAGGTATTGTGCTATGTTTCATATGAGTGTGTGAGGAGGTAGGTCATTACCTCGTGATCTAGTTAAACGTATAACAAGATTGTGATGTTTTAATGTCGAATTTAAACTACATGGTATTTTAGTGAAAAAATACGATAACAATTGAAATGGAAATTTGTTTGATATGGAACTTATTCAATATGACTTGTTAATGTATAATAGTCAACATGTAAGAGTTTAGTATGATTGTATTTAAAAAAAGGTTGAATTTTTAGGAAGAACTGAATCGGAAATCGGATTAACTCCGATTCCGTCGGGTTTTGGAATTACGTATTTTTAGAATAGCAAAGTGAAGAAGGAGAAGGGATTTATGAGTTTAGAAGTTAGGGATGAGGAAGAGGAAACGGGAGGAGGCGCCGGCGCGTCGTTTCTTCGCTGGGAACTCCTCGGGTTGTTGTCGAAAAAATCGCCGGAGCTTCGCCCTTCGCTACTTCAAAAGTACACTAAGCTTCTAGGAATTTTCTTCAGAGTTTTGTTCAGAATTTTTGAGTGGGGTGTGTGTAGGTGTTGTTATAGGGTAAGGTTAGGGTTAGGGTAGGTAAAAGGTTGAAATGAAGAAAATGTGATAAAATATATTAAAAGTGGAGTAATTGGTGTTTTAAAGTGTCTCTGTAACTGGTCTGAAGAAACAAAGTATACAGATGTGAAGGGAATATGAAAAGCCAACTTTTTCATGTTGGGGACTCGGCGGTCCTGTTGAGTCCGGCGGCGGCGGCGGCCCGAGTTGGTCGAGTCGCCGGCCGATCCCGGCCGAGTCGGGTGGTCGGAGTGTCCCTTGTCGGTTCATGTAGCTTCTGGTACTGTTAGGTTTTCATGTGTAGTGGGGTTTTTGTGAGTTATGCACGTGTAAACCCCTGGTATTCTAAAAGTTCAAAATAAAACAATATTAAAAATAATGTGGGGTGTGGGATTTGAACTCTGGTGGCTTGGTTCAGCAGTGCAAAGTCTTACCAATGAGTTACAAGCTCTTACTTGCTATTAAAAAGAAAAACAAACTTATATCTTGTGCTCAGGCAAAAATACCCCTTTCTGTAATTTTGAAAACAATTGTACAGAAAGTTATACCGAAAGTTTAGGGTTGTTACAACTAGCAATACCACTGAACCAATATTCCAGAGACCAGACCACACAAAAAATACGAAGCCCAAACTCCTTCCCCAGGACAGCCAGCTCAGAAATTTTGAACATATGCTCAGGTGAAAACAGGTGAAATGGGTTCGTATTTGGTGTGTGCTCTTGTGGTCATATAAATAGTCTTCTGCAGTTACTAAAATATTTTTAGAAGACCAATAAAAATTCGACAGAAACTTGAATGTGGAGTGCACAGTTTTGGGGTTGTTTCGATTTTGATACTTTAACATTATCTAAAACTGCTGGTAAGAGGTTTACGGGTTGTCTCTGATACCATGTTGGGTTACGGCAGCACCCAGGCCATCAAACCGTGGCCGAATGCAGAACAAATTTTTTCTAAACTGGCTACCATTACTTGATGCCCGGATCTACCCTAAACCCTATACTAGCAATACAATATAAAGGAAGTTAGGAATGGTTATACCGAGTTGATCCATGTCCTTTGGTTCTTCAACTATCATCCCAAACTCCTTATGGTTGCGGATCGAGTTTGGTTGCAGGTTTTCCTTCATCTATGATGATCCACCTGAGGGAAATGACGCAAAACTTCAACCTCGCCAAGCGAGGTAACCGGCGCTCCAAGGTTGCTTGCAATAGAGAGTGGAGGTGTAGAAATGTGTCACTATAATTTTCTCTCATCACACATGCTCAAAGGAGCAACCATAGAAGATCAAGAGGAGGTGAGGAAAACAAGTGGCATTAGCAACTAAAGAAAATGTCTAAAACTCCAAGTGAGTGAGAATGAGAGAGTAAGCAAGTCAAGAAAACAAAATGAGCAAGCCCTTGTCAAGTGCGGTGGCTGCCTCCTCCCTCTCTCTCAATCAAGCATACAAATATCTCTTTTCATTTTTACAATAAACAAATGCAAACCATACCTCTCAACATGCCATCACCCATGCTTATGCCAACTCACCCTCCACCTCATTTCCATAATTGTTTTTCTAAAAAGAAAATCAATAATGAGGTAACCATCTTCTAGAAGCTATTCCGTATAAATACGGAATACTTTCCGGTATACATATCGAAATACATATACGCGTATTCGTATAAAAATATGAATAGCCAAGAGAGAAAATGAATAGTGAACAATAATACTAGAATACATATATATAAATACATATATATAAATACATATATATAAATTATTAAATCAAAACTTGATTTAATAATCCGGCTTAACCCTAAACCGCCAGTATTATCAACCGTCCGATTAAAGTTTGTGCAGCCTGTACACATATTTAATCGGACACCTGTATGTACCAACATACGTCATATACACCATATCTCCTGAGCCGTGAAAACCCTCTGTGTGGGACTCTAAAGACTTGTCAATACGCCAGCAGTGGATTTAACCACAAGCACGTCAGCGGCACTAGCTGTACGTAACGGCTACCCAGGTACTGAGTGAAAGGAAGGCCAACGAGCAAACTCATCCAAAACCGCTACTGAGCCTGACAGTGACAATATCCGTACAGTTCGGTCTGTTCGTCTAAGAGTATCGCATATCGAGTCTAGGGGTTGGATAAAGTCAGACCCTTACTGACGCGATAATTCGTGTCGGTATGTAATCCATCACCACCTGAGAAACTATCGATCCTGGATCGGTAATTCTCATCTACCCCGGCAGAGGATTTCTGGTGATGGTCACCCGTGCACAACGTGACATCAACCCCCAATACCGAGAGAGGAGAATCCCCGACGATCCGCTCACTGCCTCCATATGGTTCGGAACTGTACCCAACTAAAACCTATTTGCACGACTCCTTTGAGCCATGGTAAGGTAGTAATCAATGCACAGTGGAAATTCACACGAGACAAATGACGATCTCAAGTCGACAGACTAACCTGTATACATGTCATCTGAGAACTGCCATCCGACAATAGGTACAACACCCTCTAGCAGGTTCTCGGCGAGTCCGTCCAAACACCCTCTAGCAGGTTCTCGGCGAGTCCGTCCAGTGTACTCATAACCCAATGGGCATCTGTATACTATCTTAGGTGAACAGACTAACACCAATGGCTTATGAGACCTGGCTACCGGCCCTCGTCGGGGTCTCGATCAGTATACGTACACTAGTCTACTCTGGAGTATCGATGCCCAGTCTTGAAACTCCCACGACTAGGGACATTTAAGGATGTGCTTATAAACCCCCAGATCCCACATATATGATCGCCATCATAATGCTGGTAGTCAAGCAAGTATCTTATGGGCTCTATCAACATATAAGAGTGATCTGTAATACCATCTGAAGTATGTACATGATGATAAAGACAAATCAGATAGCATACTATTATTTCGATTAAGACTGTTCTACCGGTATAGGTCCTCCCTCAATCATCGCAATCGCATGCCTGCGATTCAATAATTGACTTGAGGGCACTATAACCAACAAGGTGAAGGAGAGGTCGGGAAAGGGGGCAGTGGGTTATGGTCGTGGTCGGGAAGGATGGAGAGGTTCGGGAAGGGGGAGGATGTGTTTGGGTCTGGAAAGGGGGAGCCGGTGGCGGAGGTGAAGAAGATGATGGTACCGATGGAAAAGATGGTAGTGGATGTCATGGGGGAGGCTGGAGTCAGGTGGTGGGGTCGACAGTGTGATGATCCTCATCGGAGATGGTATGGGCATGGAGGATGAAGGAGGATGAAGGTTAGTGTTTTATTTTTATTTTTTATTTTTTTGAAATTAGGGTTAAAATAGAGGTATTTCAGATTTTTTTTAATAAATTGCCGATGTGTCACATACGATACTGACGTGTCATCGTTAAATTTGATAGTTTCTTGATCATTTTAAAAGTAATGGTAGTTTTGGCCCAAACCTATTGGGCGTTTTCAATAAATAAGCCTTTTTTTTAAAATTTGGATGCAACCATTTCGAGAATTGAACTGATGGACTTTTATTTTAGAGAGGAAAATTTTACTGTAAAATCTATATTTGGTCCTTCAATGAAACATGGACGGTCGAGATGGAAAGAAAAAAATAAATCTTAGTTTTAAGAATAATTTTTCAAATATTAGCCTTCTGTGTATTACATTTCGAAGTACAACGAATAACATTTTTCTACATTTTTGCATAAATGCAAATTCTACTAAAACATTGTCCGAATGAGAACAAGTTGTATCCAACTATATAAATATGACTATAACTAAAAAATTAGAGAAATGGGGCAGCAATAACACTGCAGTGTTCTGACTGCACGCCTGATGGGATCAAGAGACTTTTTTATCCTAGCCTCATGGAATTTGCAGTTATGAGGCTGTAGTGTCCCCGTGACCCCTCAGAGGCCAAAAATTATTCTTCAATCAAAAGGACCGATCTGTTTCATGGTGTCTTATGATTACTCCTCTCAATCCTCCTGTATGATGCAAATTTATTAACAAATCCTGTACTTTGAAGCTTGTTAGACTTTTTTCTACCAATTACCTACATAGCAGACTGAGATATTAATTGGTGTCATAACTCAGTGAAGACTAATTTAATGATATTTTTGTGCTAAAATGTAAGAATAATTTCCTAACACTAACCATAATTTAGGAGTTTTGATACGGTGGAAAAATCATTTAACTAATGGGTCACCTCTCAACAAACAACTAAAAAAGAATGAAAAACCAGAAACCTTTTGGTTTCACACCAATAGTGTCACCCATTAAGCCTTGGCAATACCGTCCCAAACACTGCCGCCCTTCCATTCACTAACCCGGCTGCCGGTGCCGTCTCTAGCCCCACCATCGGAGCAGTCTCAGTCCGGCACATAGGGCAATTGTTATGAGACATTAGCCACATATCAATACAAGGCACATGAAAGCAATGCAAACACTCTGGCAACAACCTAACGGCCTCTCCGTCCTTGAAGTCACTCAAACACACGGCGCAAGTGCTTTGCTCCTCACTCACGACCCCCTCTTCCTTGCTATACAACCTCAACGGGGGCACCAAGCCTGCCGTCGAAAATTCCACACTTTCGCCCGTCTCGTCGATGGCTCTCTCTTGAGCTGGCCTCCGAAGTCTACGCACCGGCCGATTCGGGTTGCACCTATTCATACAGGAATTTCTGATAGAGTTAGGATATTTTTCAATACTAAGGAGTCATATTATATTTTGTACATATAGATCTCTCTATTTGACATAAAAGACGAACTGTGAATAAGTGCATTGGACCAGCCTGGACATTTCCAGGATCCGGATTACTTCTAATGTAAATTGAAAGTTGGTTTTTCACATGTACCAGGTAACGACGATGCAGTGGTAGATGGTGAGCACGACTGCGGCGGACATGATCCCGAGGAGGACGACGAAGATTGGAGAGATCTTGTTGGGTGTTCCACCTCCCTCCATTGATTAAAAAAGAAGAAGATAATAGGAGGTGGGTACGAAAAATGGAACACTGGTTTCAATGACATGATATTTGAACCATAAATTAATATAGCTAATTGTTGGGTGTTTTATGTGTTGGAATGGTTTGATTGGCATCAAATGAAGAAAATTTAGCATCCGGCCTTGCAATCATTATCTCTAAAAAAAGGTTAGAGGGTCACAATTTTGATTCGACCTACAAATTGACCTGAATCTGTGCCCGGTCAGCGGGTACGAATCACATTGTGATCCTATTTGGATGGGTTTGGATCATTTTATCTTTGACCCAAGATATGATTCGCTAAATGTTCACATGTCTTTCTTTTCTTTTTAAATAAACTTATTTTACCAAAACCGGTTTGCCGCTTGTCCAAAAACTTAGGCTTAATTCCCATCACCATAACCCCCTACCTTTTTTTTTCCATTCGAAGTTTATTCCCTCCCGCTTCCATAATGATTGTAGCAACTCATCAAAGTCGGAGCACCTGCATCGCCCGCTTCGGATACGAATTCCAACGCAGCGGAAGTCCCATCCCTAGCGAATATAGGAAGAGGAGGAGCAATTTGAGAACAAAAGAGACTAAATAGTGTACGAAGTAATGATCAAAGCTAACAATGAGAGCTGCTGATGGCTTAACTAAGGGGCCTGGTTTGAGCAAGTCGAGTAAACTATAAGGTGTTTCTGCTGAAATAAGCGTTATGCTTCTATGAAAAGCATTGCTCTGCAATTTTGATAGTGGATTAAGCGGGTTTGGGGTGCTAACTGGCTCAAGTTGAAAGCTACTTAAGCCGACCTGTTTGCCATCCCTATATCTCTACTGTTATAGGGAAAAAGAAAGGGGGTCATTTTATTTTGAAATTGATTGATGATATGGCTTCTTATTTATTCAAAGAAATAAAAAAAAATCATTGTTTTGTGTGCGATGCATGTATAAATAATAATAATAATAATAATAATAATAAATCTATGAATTTCTTATGTTGTTGGGCAGTGATTGTTGCGTTTATTTGATTGGAAAGAGGTGTCTTTAGATGATAAATCATACAATAAACATTGGGTCATGATTAGTTGTTCAAAATTAGCTGTTGATTGAGTTGTTTGTAGAGAGTTAATCAATTAAACATGGTTTTATTGATTGTGATCGGATGTTGATGGACTTAATGAATGGACGGAAGCATCGGATGTTGATGGACTTAATGAATGGACGGAAGCATCCGAGACATCCACTTGAATATTCATATGATACGTTTCCAATAGTTTGGAGTGTGCGTTGTATTTGTATATACTGTGGAGATTATAAAAAATTAAAAATTTTGGTTAAAATAAATATATGTTGAAGGTTTCCTCCTGTTCTTAAAAATTGTGGATGACTTGTTGTTGAATTTTTATTTATTTTTATTTTTTTTTGTAAAATTAAAGAATATTCTTTGCACGTCTAGTAAAAAATTGATTGAAATTTCAATTTGAAACCTCCTCTCCCAAAACATTGAAACAGAAGGGATAGATGGGGATGGGGATTTCTCGGTTGGATTTAGAAATAAATCATATTATATTTTTTTAACAAGAGAAAAAGGGGAATGAGCCGGCGGCTTTCTTTTAGAAAAATGAGCTCTCGCTCCAAAACACACATACCACACGTGTATCTCACCGATCCAAACCGGCCATTTTGACCCACGTATCATGAAATCTTTATGTACAAAAAATCTCAGGATTTAAAGAATTCTACCGCGTTTATTAAGCAGATAGAAATATCAACTGCTTATCGGTATAGGAAAATTGCGGTCGCTTGATGAATGCGTTAGAGATGTTTAATCCCAAGATTTTTTGTAAATAAAGGTTTTATCATACGTAGATCAAGATGGCCGGTTTGAATCGATGAAATACACAGAGAGTATATGTGTTTTGGGGCGATGGCTCAATTTTAAAAAAAAGGTTCCTCTTTTGAATAAGGGGAAAAGGGATATGAGCCGGCGACTCTATTTTTATAAATAAGCTCTCTTTCCAAAACACACGTATCCCCTGTGTATTTCACCGATCCAAACCGGCCATCCTGATCTACATATCATGAAACTCCTACGTACAAAAAATCTCGGGATTTAAACACTTCTAACACGTTTATTAAGCAGATAGAAAAATTAACGGCTTATCGGTATAGGAAAATTGGATTTGTTTTGAGATATGTGTTATCAACCACATGATTAATGAATGTTTCACTTTGTAATTGCTATCATAAATCCATAAAAGTACTCCCAAGGGTTTTAAGATGATTAGGATTTGGTTTCCAAATGCTATCAATAGGATTATAGTCTTTCTCGAAATTGGAATACAATATGGATAAAAAAAAAGATGTGAAAGAGTTATTTATAAATGGGTAAATTTCAAGTTGATACCATGAGCTTTAGTCACTTTCTCTCAAAACTACCATAAACATTTAAAAAGATGTCAAGCCATCATGAAATTTTCTTGTAACAGAAAACTCCCTAATGGAGTTAACATTTGATTTTCAAAAAACAGAAAATGATTGAAATAATACCTGATGATGCTCAGTACGGAGAACTCCCCAGATCACGACACGTGGCAGATGACGCGTCCCAAGGCTTACGGAAAAGGAGCAAGAACGGTACATTGAAAGCATACCCCGGTCTTCGACCCGAGGATGTTCTCGACCTCCCACAAAACTCTTATGTGTAAGTCGATGTAGTACACCCCAGTACTTGTGGGGAGGCGGATTTTACAAAAACGATCAAGTTTAAGGAACGAACATCGACTAACCGCTTAAATCGAAGCTAAACAAATAATAACCAAACACATAGCTAAACTAAACTATAGTGTTAAGGGATTATACCGATCGAAACTAGTCCTTCGTCTTTACGTCCTCCTTTGTTCTCCTCGACCTTCTCTAGGTAGTAGACGATCCACCCGAGAGCGAAACTCCAAGCTAAACCTCTAACTTGAGGTAACTAATCAACTTTGATTGCTAATCAAAGATGAAAGGATGATGTAGAGTAAAGGTTATGGATTGTTTAGTCTAACTAATCCTTTGATCTCAACACATGAGGATTAAGAATTAGGGTTTGAAGATGAGAGCTTGAGGAGAGAGAATGTGAGATAAGATAATGAGAGAAGAGAGAGAGTGTATCATAATATTATGAAGCATTCTTATTTTTCAATAATGAATAAAAAGAAATGAATAAGCATGCTTCATGAAATATCTAGTGGTGATTCATTAGCATGAGTCATTAAGCAATAAATGTGCATTAATGAAATGAATGAATCACCACCATGACTCACTCTCTTATCCAAAAGAAACCTCCTTAGTCACATCTTCTAGAAGCTTCTCGAGTAATTACGAGAACGCCCCTCCGATCCGTAAAAAATACGGAAAAACTTTAGACTGTAAAAATCCAATAACCGGATACCAGTAACTGGCTTAAACCAAAGCCGACTGGTAAAAACTGTCCGAAAGTCGTACGCGCGTAAACGCACGTATGCGTCCGAACCCTTTGTCGCAAAACCATGCAACCTCTATATCGTTTCGCCTGGAGTAGGAAACTCTCTGTGTGGGACTCTAGAGACTCGACTACTACGCTGGCAGTGGGTTTATCCACAGACCGCAAGCGGCACTAGCTGTACGTAACGGTCCCCAGGTAGTTGTCGATAAGAAGGCCGATGAGTAAACCCATCCGAACTCCTACTGAGTCTGATGTGACAATCTCCATACAGTCCGGTCCGTTCGTCCAAGACTATCGCATATCGGGCCTAGGGGGGCGGCAAGCGTCAGTCCCCTAATAGCGGTATAAGTCGTGTCGGAGTGAAGCCCATTACACCCTGAGAAACTACTGGAACCTACCAGCAAATCTCGCTTGCCCTGGCCAGGGACTTTGCGTAATGGCTCTCTGACACAGCACGATATCTACTCCCAATACCGGGAGGGACGAATCCTGTCTAACCGCCACTGCCTCCAAGTGCTCGGGACTGCACCCAACTGCCACCTGTTTGCACGACTCCTTTGAGCCGTGGTAGGGTAGCAATCTAAGAACAGTGGGACACACTCGAGGCGAAGTAGCAGTGTCAAGTCTGCGGACTACGCTGTACTCATGTCACCTGGGAACTGTTCACTGACGACTGGTATCAAACCAACCAACAGTTCCCTGTGAGTCCTGTCCGGTGTACCCGTAACCTAACGAGCACCTGTATACTATCTCCAGTACGACGTACTGACGGCTGTGGGACAGACCATCTCCCCAACTGGGATGAGAAGCGTACACACTAGTCTACTCCGGAGTATCGATGCTCTGTCTCGATAATCCAACGACCAGGGACCTGAATAAGGATGTGCTTGTAGACTACCCAGCCCCCACTAGTGTGACTGCCATCACAACGCTGGTAGACAAGCAAGATCCTAAGAGCTCTATCAATACGTATACTTACATATTAAGATAGAAAAACCAAGTAGCATACTACCATGTTTAGCAAGACTGTTATATACATGTGAATATCCCAAGCTTCCATTAAGTAATATACAAGCTAGTATGATACAGTAATGGCCTTCTAGGGCATAAACACTAACAATCTCCCACTTGCACTAGGGCCATGTACTGGCATATCGTAGACCAATGATCTCGAGCAGCCTCTCGAACTGAATCTGAGGAAGGGCCTTCGTGAATGGATCAGCAATGTTCTCTTCTGAAGCAACTCTCCGAACCTCGATCTCCTGACGATCAATGATCTCCCTGATCAGGTGATACCGCCTCAAGATGTGTCTGGACTTCTGATGGGACCTTGGTTCCTTTGCTAAAGCTATAGCTCTGTTGTTGTCGCAATACAGAGGTATTGGATCAACTATGGTAGGAACCACCTGAAGTTCTGTTAGGAACTTCTTCATCCAGACTGCTTCTTTTGCGGCATCGCAAGCAGCTATATACTCCGCTTCCATCGTCGAGTCAGCAACGGTGTCCTGCTTGGAGCTCTTCCAGCACACCGCCCCTCCATTGAGGGTAAAGACATAACCCGACATGGACTTGGAATCGTCCTTATCACTCTGGAAGCCGGAATCAGCAAAGGCCTCCAACCTGAGGTCTTTTCCGCCGTAAACCAAGAACATCTCCTTAGTCCTCCTCAGGTACTTGAGAATGTTCTTTACTGCTATCCAGTGTTTCTCCCCTGGGTCTGACTGATACCGGCTTACCACGCTCAGTGCATAAGCTACATCTGGTCTGGTACACAACATTGCATACATTATAGAGCCTACCGCAGAAGCGTAGGGTATAATAGACATGCGTTCCCTTTCCAAATCAGTCTTGGGAGACATCTCTTTGGAGAGGGTGATTCCGTGACAAGCCGGTAGATTACCGCGCTTAGAATCTTCCATACTGAATCTTTTCAGTACAGTGTCGATATACCTGGACTGCGAAAGTCCCAACATCCTCTTGGATCTATCACGATAGATCCGGATCCCCAGAATGTAAGAGGCATCACCCAGGTCTTTCATGGAGAACCTGTGTGACAAGAATCCTTTGACAGATTGTAGCATAGGAATGTCATTTCCTATCAATAGAATGTCATCCACGTACAAGACGAGGAATACGACACTTCTGGCCACAACTTTACTATATATGCACGGTTCATCTGGATTTTTGATAAAGTCATATTCTTTGACTGTCTCATCAAAACAGATGTTCCAACTCCGCGATGCCTGCTTTAGTCCATAAATAGACTTAAGCAGCTTGCATACTTTCCCGCTGCTCCCACTCTGATTGAAACCCTCTGGCTGATCCATATAGACGCTCTCTTCTAAATTGCCATTCAGAAAAGCCGTCTTTACGTCCATCTGCCAGATTTCATAATCATGGAAGGCAGCAATAGCAAGAAGGACCCGAATGGATTTGAGCATAGCCACTGGAGAAAAAGTTTCGTCATAGTCCAAACCAGGCCTTTGACGAAAACCCTTTGCAACAAGTCTAGCCTTATAGGTTTCCACCTGTCCATCTACACCAATCTTTTTCTTGAAGATCCATTTGCATCCTATGGGTTTTACCCCATCTGGAGCAAAGTCCAAAGTCCATACTTTGTTGGTGTACATGGACTCCATCTCGGTCCGCATTGCATCTAGCCATCGTACCGAGTCGCCGCTCTGGATGGCCTGCTGGAAGTCAGTAGGTTCATCATCATCTATGATGCAATCCTCTCTATCCCCGTCTATGAGAAAACCGTAGTATCTCTCAGGCGGATGAGACGGCCTACTACTCCTGCGGAGGGGTGCGGGAATGTTCTGTTCTTCTTGAACCTCTGGTTCTACCAAACTTTCAGTAGCAGTTTGTGGTTCTGGAATTTCTTCCAGTTCTATTTCGCTCCCACTCTTCTGATTTTCCAAAAATTCAGTTTCTAAGAAGCGGGCATGACGAGAAACAAAAACCTTTTGTTCCTCTGCGTAATAGAAGCAATATCCATGAGAGTTCTTTGGATATCCTACAAACTTACACTCTACTGAGCGTGCCTCGAGCTTGTCCGGATGCTGCTTTTTTACAAAAGCTGGACATCCCCACGTCTTCAGGTACTGAAGATAGGGTTTCTTCCCACTCCACATCTGATATGGTGTGGTAGGCACAGTTTTGGTTGGAACTCTGTTCAAAAGATGTATCGCTGATTCTAGTGCATACCCCTAGAAAGATCGCGGTAACTCAGCATTACTCATCATGGATCGTACCATATCCAATAGGGTTCGATTCCGTCTCTCCGATACACCGTTGTGCTGTGGAGTGTATGGAGGAGTAAGCTGAGAGAGAATTCCTTTCTCTTTTAGGTAACCTAGGAACTCGGCACTTAAGTATTCTCCACCTCGATCAGATCTCAGTGTCTTAATACTTTTGCCTGTTTGGTTTTCCGCTTCACTCTTGAATTCCAGGAATTTCTCAAAGGCCTCTGATTTATGCTTCATTAAGAAAACATATCCATACCTAGAGAAATCATCTGTAAAAGTAATGAAGTAGGAATAACCACCTCTCGCATGTGTAGACATTGGACCGCATACGTCGCTGTGTATGAGTCCTAAGAGCTCGCTCGCTCTTACTCCTTGTCCAGTGAATGGAGTCTTTGTCATCTTTCCTTTGAGACAGGATTGACAAGTGTCATAAGATTGATATTCGAACGAGTCCAAATATCCTTCTCTATGCAACTTAGTCAACCTTCTCTCATTGATGTGACCCAGTCTACAATGCCATAAGAAAGCTTTATTTAAATCTGGAGACTTTCTTTTTAGTGTGTTCTGGACATTGAAAATTTGGAGTTGGTTTAACACATATATGCCGTTATTTAGAGTACCGGACCCAATCAAACCATGATTAAGGTGGATGTTGACAACATCTCTTACAAACGTGAAATCATAACCTTTATTTGATAACAAGGAAACTGATATGATATTACACGTTAAGCTGGGTACAAAATAACAGTTATGTAAAACCAAAATGTGTCCACTCGTCAATCCTAGGTGATAATCCCCGACGGACGCAGCTCCCACGCTAGCTCCGTTAGCAACCCTGAGGATCATATCACCTTCCTTCAGCACTCTACGGTTTCTCAGTGCCTGCAATGAATTGCAAATATGAGATCCTGATCCGGTATCCAATACCCAGGAAGCAGAGTTGATTGACAGACAATTCTCAATTACAAACACACCTGAAGTCGAAGCCACAGCTTGCTTCGGTTCCTGGTTCTTGGCGTTCCACGCCTTGCAATCCTTCTTCCAGTGCCCTTTCCTGTGACAATGGAAGCACTCATCCAGGCCAACTACCGGTGCTGTAAACTTTTTCTTTCCCTTCTTTCCCACCTTATTAACACCTCCTCTAGGTCTGGGTGCGGCCTTCTTCTTCCTTCCTTTGGCCCTAGCCTTGGACCCGGAAGAAGATGAACCGCCAACAAACATAGCGGGTGTTTCCCTTGCCTTCTGCAAGGTGCCCTCTGCACTCCTTAACATGTTCAGGAGTTCCGCAAGTTCAACTTCTTTTCCTTGAAGATTGAAGTTGAGGATAAACTGGGCGTAGGTGGGAGGAAGGGACTGGAGAACAAGGTCTGTATAGAGCTCATTATCCAAAGTCGTCCTAAGGTCCGCGAGCTCTTCAATATAGCCGATCATCTGTAGGATATGTTCACCTACCGATGACCCGACAGCCAACCTCGCTCGAAACAATTTCTTAGAGGTCTCGTATCTTGCTATACGAGATTGCTCTCCATAAAGTTCCTTTGTATGGAGAAATATGCCATCTAGGGACATATCCTCGTGCCTCCTCTGATGTTCATTGTTCATCGAGGCAAGCACGATGCACTTGGCTCTCGCGCAATCTAAATCCCAGGTTTTGCGGATTTCCTTATCCGCATTGCTGGATTTGGGACCAAGGACAGCAGGTGCTGTAGCGGTGAGGACGTACCCCAGTTTGTCATAGGTCAAAGCCATCTTGACATTCCGCAGCCAATCTTTATAGTTTGGCCCCGTCAGTATATTTTTCTCTAAAAGTAACTTAAGTCCAGTCATTTTCAGGGTCGCTGCAATTAGGAGAGAGAGAAGAAAACTCTTTAGCATGATGCTCTTGCAAGTTTAGAGTGGTTTTTAGTTTATCTAAACTGGATGGCTCCCACTGTTTCTCGAATCCATCCTCAAACCTTAAAAGAAGAATTAGCCAAGACTATTCTCACCGTACAATACTTGCTTAACCGTTCAGCCAGGCCGGTGTCGATACTTCGAGGGAGGTTTTCCAACGCTTTCGCGAAGTTCCTTAATTAAATAACCTCTTTTCTCTGGGGGCGTAACCCCGCTGACACTTTTCTGGACACCTACTAGGTTTATAGCATTGATCGTTAAGCGACGAATATCCTGATAAGTAGCATATACTCACAGTAGGATCGGGATCCAAATATCATCGTATGATAATGTTGAAGGAATCCTACCAACATTCATCAAACTCCAAATGGTATGCATCTCATTGCAAATTTCAGTTTCTTTAGAAATTCCCGATATAAGTTTTTGCCCCATGCTCTTATGACCTTGACGTATGCCAACAAATCATAAGTCACATGTCAAGTTCTGCCCATCATTATCTTGTTAATTTGAACCCACCCGTATATACCCTTGACGTATGCCAACAAGGTAATGCGACTGTCCCAAACCAACACATTTATCTATGCAACAAATGAATACCCCAGCAGCTACCAAACACTATGCCTTGACGTATGCCAACAAGCATAGCTTGAATACTACTGACCATCCATAAGAAATGACGGAGGGTTACGACTGGTTTTGGCGAAACCGTGAACGTAGTGAACTTGATATAACCGAAGGAACCTGATAGCTTTTAAAAGGAGTGGTTAAATCTCCGCATTTAAAAATATCTGTTTTAAAAAATAACCGAGTGGTTTCTTTTAAATTGTTCCAACGATTTAAACTTTGGTTTGTTTTACTTTGCATTATAGATAATGCGTCCCATCATTAACCTATCATTGCAGAAAACAACGAAAATATAACGTCCTCTTATGCCATCCGCATTCGCCACGGGGTCCCGTCATCACCCGTTAGGTTACTTAACTAACGACAGAGCGGGGGCTGGGCTAGCGCGGGTGTAAAACATAAGTGACGTCTAAATAGCTATAATAAATATAGATATTTTACATTCGTCTGACGCAATGATATTCATTCCAGAACACAGATAAACAATATTGGATTTGCAAGCAATCTGTATTTCTTTTGAGCCTGCAAGAAAAGACAGATTACACAGTTGTGATGAATAGCCGTTTACCCCACCCTCGACCCCTACGGGTACGGCAAACTACCCACCCGGCAGTCTGTGTACCCCAACTTGGGTCAGTCCTAGGAGCAAAAACAGTAAAATGAAATAATACAACGGTGGCTACAACCGCAACCTGGAAGTGCCCCGCGAAAAAAATATTACAACAAATTACATTTACAACAAATGAATTAATCAATAACCCATTGCTAACCCCGGCTATACACCATAACAGTCCAATACAGTTTATATGCACAAACAGATATAACCATTTCAGAAATGTGCAACCCCCTGCCAACCGACATACTAGCAGTTGGGGGAGGTTTACGAACACATTAAACAATCACAGATATAATCCAATACGCAAATACCGTACAATTCGATCGAACAAACAACATTAATATTGCTCCAAAATCTGCTCTGTTAAACAGTAACCTGAGCAATTATTAAATATTCCAGAAAACACTAAATATCACAGGGGACCCACACAAAAAATTTGGGATCATGACTCGGCAACTCGGCGGCGGAACCGCGGCGGATCGGTGGGATCCGCCGCGCTTCCGCGGCTCTTTAGCCGAGTCATGGGCCCAATTTTCTTGGGTGTTCTCCTGGACCCATGTCAAGCTTTCTGAACATCCCTGAAAAATTTTAGGACATCATTTTGGATTCGACAGAAACTGATTTTTATTAGGGTTTTCCGGCTTCGTTTTTCCGTTCGAAATTCGTACAAATTTGCAACTAGGTTATTTATTGTTTAGCGAGGCTCTGATACCACTGTAAGTCGATGTTGTACACCCCAGTACTTGTGGGGAGGCGGATTTTACAAAAACGATCAAGTTTAAGGAACGAACATCGACTAACCGCTTAAATCGAAGCTAAACAAATAATAACCAAACACATAGCTAAACTAAACTATAGTGTTAAGGGATTATACCGATCGAAACTAGTCCTTCGTCTTTACGTCCTCCTTTGTTCTCCTCGACCTTCTCTAGGTAGTAGACGATCCACCCGAGAGCGAAACTCCAAGCTAAACCTCTAACTTGAGGTAACTAATCAACTTTGATTGCTAATCAAAGATGAAAGGATGATGTAGAGTAAAGGTTATGGATTGTTTAGTCTAACTAATCCTTTGATCTCAACACATGAGGATTAAGGATTAGGGTTTGAAGATGAGAGCTTGAGGAGAGAGAATGTGAGATAAGATAATGAGAGAAGAGAGAGAGTGTATCATAATATTATGAAGCATTCTTATTTTTCAATAATGAATAAAAAGAAATGAATAAGCATGCTTCATGAAATATCTAGTGGTGATTCATTAGCATGAGTCATTAAGCAATAAATGTGCATTAATGAAATGAATGAATCACCACCATGACTCACTCTCTTATCCAAAAGAAACCTCCTTAGTCACATCTTCTAGAAGCTTCTCGAGTAATTACGAGAACGCCCCTCCGATCCGTAAAAAATACGGAAAAACTTTAGACTGTAAAAATCCAATAACCGGATACCAGTAACTGGCTTAAACCAAAGCCGACTGGTAAAAACTGTCCGAAAGTCGTATGCGCGTAAACGCACGTATGCGTCCGAACCCTTTGTCGCAAAACCATGCAACCTCTATATCGTTTCGCCTGGAGTAGGAAACTCTCTGTATGGGACTCTAGAGACTCGACTACTACGCTGGCAGTGGGTTTATCCACAGACCGCAAGCGGCACTAGCTGTTCGTAACGGTCCCCAGGTAGTTGTCGATAAGAAGGCCGATGAGTAAACCCATCCGAACTCCTACTGAGTCTGATGTGACAATCTCCATACAGTCCGGTCCGTTCGTCCAAGACTATCGCATATCGGGCCTAGGGGGGCGGCAAGCGTCAGTCCCCTAATAGCGGTATAAGTCGTGTCGGAGTGAAGCCCATTACACCCTGAGAAACTACTGGAACCTACCAGCAAATCTCGCTTGCCCTGGCCAGGGACTTTGCGTAATGGCTCTCTGACACAGCACGATATCTACTCCCAATACCGGGAGGGACGAATCCTGTCTAACCGCCACTGCCTCCAAGTGCTCGGGACTGCACCCAACTGCCACTTGTTTGCACGACTCCTTTGAGCCGTGGTAGGGTAGCAATCTAAGAACAGTGGGACACACTCGAGGCGAAGTAGCAGTGTCAAGTCTGCGGACTACGCTGTACTCATGTCACCTGGGAACTGTTCACTGACGACTGGTATCAAACCAACCAACAGTTCCCTGTGAGTCCTGTCCGGTGTACCCGTAACCTAACGAGCACCTGTATACTATCTCCAGTACGACGTACTGACGGCTGTGGGACAGACCATCTCCCCAACTGGGATGAGAAGCGTACACACTAGTCTACTCCGGAGTATCGATGCTCTGTCTCGATAATCCAACGACCAGGGACCTGAATAAGGATGTGCTTGTAGACTACCCAGCCCCCACTAGTGTGACTGCCATCACAACGCTGGTAGACAAGCAAGATCCTAAGAGCTCTATCAATACGTATACTCACATATTAAGATAGAAAAACCAAGTAGCATACTACCATGTTTAGCAAGACTGTTATATACATGTGAATATCCCAAGCTTCCATTAAGTAATATACAAGCTAGTATGATACAGTAATGGCCTTCTAGGGCATAAACACTAACATTATGCTCGTCTTATAGATAACCATTGGCTCACCTCCGAGCCTTCCTGCACTCCAGGGCTTCATCAGCCCTCCCAACTCGCCTCCGAGCTATCATAGAACCAAGCTTGCTCGGCCTCCCGCTCACCTCCGAGCCTCCCGCCGAGCTCAGCTTCCTCGGTCTCATCGACCGACCCAGAGCGCAGATCATCAGCGTCCCCGACATGGCTCCGCGAATCTCGCCATAAGCGAGATATCCGCCGCTCCACGATCCCGCGTCCCACACCATTGCGTTCCCTCGTTAACGGGCGTATCTCGCCATTAATGGAGGATCCCGCCTTTCGCGCAGACGTGGCTCCAAAGGCGTAAAGGCTGGCGTAAATCTCGCGCTCGCCAGCCCATGGCTGCCACTATATAAACCTCCTCTCAGACGACTCAGGTAAGGAAATTATTACCCAATAGGCCGCTACTCTTCCCAAATACCTCGACTAAATTGATCGTCGGAGGGTCCACGGTGGTACAACCACCCCGGGACTTCTTTGCAGGTTGCTCGGCTTCATTCCAAATCAAGCCCACTGAGATCCACGCGCATCAAGAGGCAACCCTCAAATCCAATCTCAGCCATCCGTCAACGCTCGCAGCAGATCAATGGAAGACAACATCTGAAGGAGATCCAGACCTTCATCAGTTGGCGCCGTCTGTGGGAATCGCGAAAATTCCGCTCAACGAAAGTTGATCTTACGATCTCGAACTCATGGCGAGTGATCACCGCGATGATCCAAGCGCTAGCCGCCATCCTCTCCACAACGAAGGCGTGGATGGATCCCTTCCTCCCCGAACGCCATCCACGCATTGTCTGCGCGAATAGATCGGTTCGCATCCGTCGTGGATGCGCTTGTCCATGTCCAAACGGCGGGTCAAGCTCCCCAAGTCGCCGCTCCCCTACCTCGGGAGCGACACATAGGGAGAGAAGACACTGCCCACGCCGGTACATCCGAGCATCGCCTTGTGATCTCCGAAGGCCATAGATCCCCCGTGGCGACCAATTCGATGACCCGTTGGGCATCTTACAGCTCGACGCCGAGGTCTTATGAAAGAGCTCCCCATCCTGAGGCCCATCGCGCTCCTGTCCCTCCCGAGGAGGTGTCGGTCATCTCGCCTGCTCCCAGGCATAGCCGGCGCCCTCTCCCTCGACAGGCTCGAGTAGACGGGACTCACCACGGCAGCTCGAGGATGACCTCGCCTAGGGACATGAGGAACCTCATTGAATGGAACCGTAACCGCGTCCAGGCGCAGGTCGCCAGCTGCAGGGGCCATAAATCCGAGCATGCCGGATCCTCGGGATACCACGACCGACTCGATACCCTCGAAAAGAAGATTGAGGGTATAAATCGGGAGAGTCGTCCTTCAAGAGACAGGGCTAGATATGCCACTGACTTGCTTACGAGGCCCTTCACTGAAGAGCTGCTTGCTGTCCACGTCTCTTCTAGGAACAAGCCTCCAAAGGTATCACTCTTCGACGGAAAGTCCGTCCCGAAAGACCACTTGGACGCGTTCACGGCAGGGATGAGCTTCCAGGACAACTCCGATGCCGCACAATGCCGTGAATTCCCCGCCACTCTCATCCGCTCTGGACGAGACTGGTTCTGAGGACTCACGCCACGCTCCATCTCTACCTTTGATGAGCTGGCCGCCTAATTCCTCGGTCATTTCATCGGGAACAAGCGGCAGAAGAGGACCATCGACCACCTCTTCACCATAAAGAGCGGGGACAGTGAGTCTTTTAAAGGATTCGTCACCCGCTTCTACAACGCTCTCCTTGAGGTCCCAGAGCACCGGGACGAGACGGTCATCACGACCCTTAGATCGGGTCTTAGGCACAATGAGTGGCTCCGTTCCTTTGCATTAGCGCAACCTAAGACCATGGCCGAGGTAAAAGCCTGGACCGAACGAGAGATCCAGCTCGAATCCGAGGTGAACGCGAACCTACCCCGGGCCGAACAGGCCGATCAAAAGAAGAGAGCCAGAGAAGAGAAAAAGAAGATTGAACGGCCAAAGCCATACTCCCTGATGTTCCAGAAGCATACACCGCTCAACATCTCCCAGATAGAACTGTTGGAGGAAGCAAAGGGCGAGAGATTCTTCAAACCCCCCGGTCAACAATAAGGCGGCCAAACGGACACGAGACCCCTATTGCGCCTTCCACAGGTCACAGGGACACCCCACCGAGAACTGAAAACGGCTCCGAGATTACATTAAGGAGTTGATTCGCTCGGGACACTTGGCAAGATACTTGCGAGACAAACGACAAGCCGACCGAGAGAATAGCACCATCCCCCTCCCGGCGAGTTGACGATCGGCCAAATCATGGTCATATCATTAGGGGGTGCGCCTAGAGCCGATGAGATTCTACGCCTCCTGCCGGTCGAAGGGACAAGCAGCCAGCCCATGAAGAGGGCCAAAGCAGCCGAGCCCATCACCTTTACCGACGAGGACTTCCACGGGATATCCTTTCCCCATAAGGACCCTTAGTGATTACATCGCTGGTCTACCGCTACGAGATTCAAAGGATATCGGTCGACTCGGGAAGCTCGGCAGACATCCTCTTCTACAACTGCTTCCTGCGTATGGGGCTTACCCCGTCGAACCTGAGGCCGATCGCCCACATCCTGTCGGGGTTCACCAACCATTCCATCCCGACAGAAGGGGTAGTCAACCTCCTGCTTAACATTGGGGAGGTAGGACACAAGCGTACCGTGCCTGTGGAGTTCATCGTCGCCAGAATTCCATCGGCCTACAACATCCTCTTGGGACGCCCGACGCTGAATTCCCTCCGGTCCCAGATATCGACCTACCACCTAGCAATCAAGTTTCCCCTCGACCAAGACGGGATAGGTCGGGCCTACGGGAACCAGCAAACCGCGAAGATTTTCTTCACAGCGACATCTATGCCTGAAAAGAGAAACGACGACCTTGAAAGCATGGATGATTTCAGGGGGTCTTTGGATACTCGGGACGAACATAAAGAAATCCGAGGAGCCCCGGTAGAGCCGCTAACAGAGGTCTGTTCTCCGCCGAAAGACACGACCGGGACGTTGGGACGTCACGGGCCTGAATTCCGAGGAAAGATGCTAATTGGTGCTATCCGTCCACCTCTCCGAAGATGCCAAATTGATTTATGACACCGTGTATCGAAGGTTTAAACGGATGCGGCCAATGTAGCAGACTTCGTCAGATCCCCCCTCATTGAGGGTTTTTTGATTGTGGGGACGCTCTTCCCTGCAGGCGCAAGCCCCTGCAGTTAATTACGCTACCGCATAGCGGTAACCACTTTCTCTTTCTCCAGATGGTCACTTCGTGTCGTGGTTGTTTGTTTTGTTTTTGGTTTCCCGTGGATTGTATACGGAGACTAATTTATGTTGTCGCCTGTAGGGCGTGGATTAGTCCAAATCCGTATCTTCTTAGATTTGGGTTTGGGGTTGGGTTTAAGGATACGTTGGTCTCATTTGAGATTAAGATCAACTTAAACGTTTGTTAAGGATACGTTAGTCTAATTTTAGACTAAGATCAACTTAACGGGATCGTTTAGATCCAACAAGAGAGCATTTGGGCTCTATTGTTTAGTTTAGGGACATTGCGGTCGATTACCAGTTTAAGGACATGGTGGTCCGTAATTAGTTTAAGGACATTACGGTCTAAAGTTAAGGACATCATAGTCCATGGGCTTAAGGACCCTACAGTCCGAGGTTAAGGACATCATAGTCCATAGGCTTAAGGACCCCACAGTCCAGTTTAAAGACGTCATAATCTATGAAATGTATGGTTGTTGGGACCCGTCACCTCTCTGAAGATGTTGAAAGATTACAACGACAAATATCAGAGGAGTGAAGAGATGTACCCTTGAACCAATTTTGGTTGAAAGATCTGTAGTCCAATTTGTGGTTAAGATCTGTTAAAAGATTTATGAGCATATGGGCTCAATTAATCTGAATGAGGGGTTTATAGCCAATTTGGGCTCGGCCCACTCAGTTAAAATGTTTAAACATTTGACAATGCTGAGCATTGATTTGAGTTCTGACAATATTTTTGTCTTTTATTGAATACTGAGCATTCATCATAGCTGCCACGACCTGAAAGAGCACGTGACTGGCCTTTGAACCATATGAAGTCTATAGGACTCCATCTGATCCAAGTAAGCCAAAAGCCCAGAAATCTAAAACCATTTTAAAAGTAAATAAAGAAAACTGGTTTTTAATAAGCAAGAAACATATTTTGTAAATCAAAGATTTTTAAATAACTAAGCCGAAATGCATTTTTAAAATGTGTAGTCTTTTCTGAAAATTTCGACAGAGTTTCCTTTGTAAAAACTGACCCCGAATGAGGTACAACAAGAATAATATATATATACAGTGATAAAAGGCATCCCCAAGCGGAGCTAGCTCTTCGTCAATCGACGGTCACAACCACACAACAATATAATATACAACGCCGAATGGGGAGGATCAAAACTCAAAAGAAACTCACAATAACATGAAAACCGTCATACTGCTACACGCGACTCTAAGGTCGAAATAATACATCACTAGTGTCTAAGTCTGAAACAATATACAAGTTTTGGTTGATGGAATTTCTAGATACAATGAGTAATACATATACAAGGATGGTTCCGATGCAAAGAACCCACCTACCAAGAAAATCACCCGAAAAGGAAAGCAGTATGCCAGAAATGCCGCAATGGAACCTGTATGGCAAAACCTGCAAGAAGTTGTAGCACAACGGGGGTGAGTTGCCAACTCGTGAATAAAAAATATCTACAAGAAAAAATCGAATGCACGACATAATCCTAGGTCAATACGATCAGATATAATATAAACCTCAAAGAGAAAGTCTGAAGCATGATAAGGTGGCAATGTAATATCTAAACATATAGGTAGTGCCAAGTGCTCGTACCAGTGCCTCAGGTAATAACATGTCATAAATATAAGGTATGTCTGTATGAAGTAAATATGATGAAGTATCAAAATGGATATCAATACACATATATTAGCGTCCCATTACACTAATATTGGTGTAAGGGTATATATAACAGCGCCCTCATACCCTGTTATATATACAAATGAAGTATGATCAATGTAATAAAAGTCTGTATGTGATCAATGTCTGTATATACGTGGATCCCGTCCACCTGTCACCCAATGACAATAAGCATCATGCATGTAAATATGAGGATATAATCAAAATCATGGAGAACATCATGAAACCTGTGCCTAGCATCGGCACATAAATCCTCATCTATCAGGCACTGTCACCAAGACTAACCCTGATAGGTATGTATCATACGCTCCCTCGAAACCCGAGTGCCCAGCTTCGACCCTCGAATTTCGACGTATCATACGCATAAACTCCGGTCGGTATCCTCAAGATAACCGCCGAGTAAAAGGTAATATCACCGGACAGTATGGTTCCCCAGCCGGGCTCATCGGCTCATAGCACATCGACATCCCTTTCTTGCCCCGGGGTACTTCGGGCCCTACCATGTACCCTCATACGGCCTCGACGCCTCCTCGTAGGGGTATATAAATCAGAACCGATAAAACTCATGGTGGAAGCTGAAATATCATATCAAGGGTAACTGAATTTTAAAACATTTACATAATCTCTTGAAATACCCACGGTTCCCCAAATCCAGAAATATCATGAAAACAAATATCCCAATGCGCATAATCAGAAAGCATGATGTATGTGACATATAAATGAAATGCAAGTATAACAGTATATCATGCAACATGGAATAATGGTATGCACATACAAGGTCATATCCTGATGCAATAATACTACTGTGTAGTGACATGACAATTATCGATAATGAAGTGTGTGAGCCGGCAAGCAAGTGTACGTGGAACATATGCATCATCGATAATGGTGCTGGTGTCCTAACAGCATGATGGAAATATAGCAATAAACACATGCAAAGCGATGCGAATAGCATGAATATGCGGAAATCGAATAATCAACGCAACAATAAAGAATCTACATCCATATGTATATGTCATGCAGTTATGCCATTTGAAATAAAACGAATCAGGATTTTTAGTAAAATAAGGGCTACGGTGTTTTTAAGAAAGATACGTCTTTGAAAATACCCGTAGAATCCCTTTACTTGTCTTTAAGATATTCCTGATTCGTAGTTTGGAAATAGGTATGACTCGAGTTTAGTCTAATATCTACTACGCAAACTACAGATCTAAGTATCAAGTCAATCGGAAGGGGTATGGAAACCACCTAAATCCGAGTCAATATGTATATATAGTAGTCGGTGATCCCGCCTCAGTAGTATCGCGTACGATACAGTATATCATATGACATCCTCAAGTCATGAGTGCGGATCTATCATCAATATAAAGCTCGTACGGTAATCGTCGTACGACATCCCAATAGCTGGGTACGGGTCAATATCACATTACTCTCATCAAATATCAGGTATCATTATCATCATATCACATAATCTGGGATACTGATCTAAGTCTAGTATAACTGTTACCATCTATATACTGCGTGTGCAAGCACACGTCCAAAGGCCCGCTAGAGATCACATGTCGTATCCCAAATACGAATCATATCAAATCACCGATCTCGCGGCACAATGCCCAAAATCATCGACTCATATCCAATGTCATCCAATATCATCATCAACACAGTGTAAATATAGTGAATATGCAAGGGTATGCGTGTGGGTGTAAACCTATTCTAGGGTTCGCGACTAGAAACTACACTAGTTTACTTCTAACCCTAACTATCCATAGTACACCTAACAAAAATTCCATGACACACTATAAACTATCATATATAATATATATGCATATATATAAGGTATACCAACTACGGACTGCGGGGGTGCTATACGCCATCCACCCGACTTCCCCCCGTATATATAATTTACTCACCTTGCGTCTTCATTTGTGGACATCGCCACGCGCTTGCTTGTCGTCCCGAAGTTTTCATGGGGTACCTACACATCAACGTATCGCAAAATGCGTATTAAAACCAAGTCAAAGCTAAAACGGCATACGAAAACCAAAACGATACGCTAAGGAGCCTATAGGTTAGAACTTATGGGCAACGCTTTCCAAAACCATCAACAACCCTCGATATCGTCGTATAAACGCCAAATAGTCGAGATAAAACACAATACACAATTTCAGAATTAAAAATACGGAATACAGAAGCACGAATCCAAAACAACAACTAAGGAAATAGGCTCCAGATTTCACCCTAGGTCAAACTAGACAAATCTACACATACCAGGGGTCTACTCTTTACATGTAGGGGCTACAGAACCAAAACGACACAAAATGGGGCAGGTCTGGCTGCAAATTGCGGCCAATAGGAATATATCTGCGGCCGGGTCATGGAGTTAGGGGCTAGGGTCTTAGTGGTAGCTTTCTGGGTGCCTGCACATATCACTGTCCAACCAAAATAATTTTCAGAGTCTCGGGTTGATAGCAGATCTCATATAACCTTCACAGATTCGTTAAATTTTTCGATATCGGTTTCTAAATCCGTATTCCGGGTCTTAAGTCTCAGGTTTGGGTCTCAATTCATGCACTAGGGTGTTTATGTAGCCTCTACTGAGCTCAATTTCACATTACAACACAAAATTCCCTCAAACCCCAACTAGATTTTCCTCAAATCCACAAAACACACAATATCGGTTCTAAACTAGTATGGGGGTGTATGTAATACAAAAACTAAGCTAATGGTTCAATAATTAGCTCATTTGGCAACTCAAGAATTTTCTTGAGTTGCCCCTACTGGCCAAAATCCTTGCTTTCTTGGTCCAATGTGTAGATCTTGAGCTTGTGCACACTTTTAATGAAATGAGAGTAGGGTTTTGGTGTAGTTTTCATGGTGATTTGGGGCTTGAAGAGGGAAGGGAGGTGAAGAGCAGCAGCAGCAGCAATGGCTGAAGAGGGAGAGAGATGAGTGAAGGAAATGAAGGAGATGACTAAGTCCTTGGGTCAAAGGAGACCATACCTCTCTCTCTCACCAAACCTCATATTTTATTCCAAAACCTTTTCTTTTCTTTTCCTTTCTTTTTCCTTTCTCACAAGAATAGTAACCCCAAAATAAAACCATGGTAAGAAAAAATGTAACACAAGTGTAGAAAAAGATATGTGCATGTTTTGCAGAAAATTGCTAAAAAAACCGATTAGCGATTTTTAATCGCGATTAGCACTAAATTAGCATATAACTAATCATAAAAACTTAAAAATGATATAACTCCATAAAATAACCTATTTTAGAATTTTCCATAATTTTTCCAAATTTTTCTGTATTTAATTATACCAAAATATTAAAATATTCAATAAAATAATATTAAATTAGAAAAATTCCCAAAAATAATATTTTATTTTTTTGAAATGTTACAATAGCTCTGGGGCTTATTAAAGAACAATTTATGTTCTATCAGTGCACACGTGAGGGGCACGTGGTGCGCTTGGCGCTTTGTGCTAGTCAAAGAGCGCGGTGCGCTTGGCGCTTCTGCCGAGTAGCGCACACGTGAGGGACACGTGGTGCGCTTGGCGCTGAGCGCCAGTCCATGAGTGCATTGCGCTAATTTATGAGCTCATTGCACTATTTGTTCAGTGGCACACACGTGAGGAGTACGTGGTGCGCTTGGCGCTGAGCGCCAGTCTATGAGCACAAAGCGCTGGTTCAAGAGCGCAAAGCGCTAACTGTTAAGTGGCGCACACGTGAGGGACATGTGGTGTGTTTGGCGCTGAGTGCCAGTCTAGGAGTGCAGAAGCGCATCTGATCAATTTTATGATCTGAGAAATAAATTCTCGTTTATAAGAGACTTTGTCTCAAGATCCTAAGAACAAAAGTTCTTACTTTGTAAGAGATATTTCAATCTCTTATGTTGATGAAAGGTTTTGCCTTTATGGATCTGTGATCCTAAGAGAATTGAATTATTCTCCCCCCTCTTATAATGAGATACTATGATCTCTTTGAGAAAGACCTTAGTCTTATAGATCTATGATCTGTGAAAATAATTGTGTTCTTCTTCTTGTTTTAGGATGAGATCTTTTGATCTCTTTGTGAAAGACTTTGGTCTTGTAGATCTATGATCTTTAAAGAAGTGAATTCTTCTTTTTAATTATGAGATGATTTCATCTCTCTGTTCATCATTTTTTATCTTGAAGAAAATCTTCTTTTTCTGAGAGCTTGGCTCTTCTTTCTCAGATCTCTCAAAGCTTATGGGGGGTTTCTCTATATGTTTCTCTATGTCAGACTTGAAGTCTTGGGGCCTTTATATAGGGCGAGCTGATTTGTTCCATCGGTTAAGGAGATCTTTTCTCCAATTGATTTGGGGATTTCCCCACCGTTGGATCTTTGATCCAAGGGCTTCTGATTTACAGAAGGCAATCTTTTTGTTTTTAACAAGATTGGGAAATCTTTCCATAGAGACTTTATTATGTATTTTGGTGATTTTTAATCACCTTTGGATCATTGATCCAACGGTGCTATGATTTACAGAGCACAACCTTTTTATTTGGAAATATTTTGAGGAATCTCTCCTTAACAGAATTTTATTCTGATTAATTGATGATTTATCATTTTTATTAGATCTCTGATCTGACGGTGAGGAGCTTTTAGTCCAGCGCTAGGGCACCCGTACTTTGCACGTGGTGTGCTGTTTAGGGCGTAGCGCACTTGGCGCTAGTGCACACGTGCTTTGCACGTGATGCGCTGCTTAGGGCGCAGCGCACTTGGCGCTGCTTCATTTCAAAATTTAAATTTTGAACAGAGCTTTGCTTTGATTGGGGGAAACAAATGCCCCCCTACCGTTGCGCTCACGTGTCCCACACGTGAGTGCAGCGGCGGCAGCAACTGCACCCTTGGATCAACTCAGAAGTTGAAACGGCATCTCGGTGCCTATAAATAGGACCTTTGGCCTTTGAGATGATTTCTGTTCATCTTCTTCCTTCTGAGAATTTTTATTCTCTTGCAGAGCATAGCTCTTTGGCTTAAGAACTTTCTTAAGGATAGAACTCTGTCAAAATCTTAGGTAAAGATTAAATCTTTGAGTAGATTATTTAATAATCTAGGGTTTCACCCATTAACAGAGCTTTGCTCTTCATAGATCTTCGATTTAAAGCAAACCTTTTTTAGGGTTTTGTTGACAGAGCTTTGCTCTCTTGAACCCATAGATCTAACGAGATCTTTCTTAGGGTTCCTTAACCCATTAACGGAATTTTGCTATTTTCAAATCACATAGATTTATTAATCTTTCATAAAGAACTCTTAAGAGTTTGTTCATAGATCATTAAAGATCATCGAATTTCAAATTAAAAGCTTTGCCCTTAGGGTTTCTGATGGGTTACTCCATCTTCCTCGTAGAGCATGGCTCTTAGAATTCTCGGGGATTTTTTTTAATTCCCCTCATAATTGACTTTGACATGTTTCACTCCTGTCTGTAGAGCATTGCTCTCGAGGAGTTTAACTCCTTGGCCTGAGGAGTCTTTCCATTAAATGCAAAATCCTTTTTAGGATTCCTTTCTTAATTGCACAGAATCAAATTCGTTGGGTGTTTTAATCAGTATTTGTTTAAATCTTCGTGCCTGTCTCGATAAGCTTTTTCTTAATCAGTCTGTCTACTAACTCTCACTGATTTTCTTTTTCAGACGTTATGGCTGCTCATTTTATGATCTCGATGAGATTATCTCTTATGGAGACATCCGCTCAGTCGGTCGTTCCCAAAACCAAGAATTCACAAACGTCCAGTGCGCTGAAATTATGGGTCGCTTCGATGCGTATAATGGTCGACTGCTTCCTCGTCGTTCCTCTCTTTTGAAGCTCATCGTGAGAGCGATCAGGGAAGCACTTCCTTTATTCTATCAAGGCATGCCGCTCAAGGCATTGGATGATGCCGAAGATAAGGTGCACTCGGTATATCTGATGGGCCTAATCTCAAAGAAAAGGCGGGACACCCTTGTTGATATCCTGCATCAAGCTTTTCAACAGGCGGCGATACTCGCTGCTTATTGGAGGGCGGAGGACATCAGTGGGGATCCTGACGCTTGTGATTGTGAAAGGATGCACACGAAGATGGTCCGAGAGGCCCGAAATTTTTTGGATGGCCTCACTTTTGAATTTCTCAATCCATGTCCTGGATTTGATGTCTTGCCTTTGTAAACATTTTAATGGCGTTTTTGTTTACCGTTTTCATCAATGTAGGAATTTTCTGAAGTATGAGTAGAAAGCTTTTCCATTTCCATGTGTTTATTTTATGCATTAAACCTTTTCGCAAATGCATGAATGGGTACGCTTAACTGAATGCGAATCAAATGTTCTCCTTATTGTCGCTTTCTTCTCTTTTCTTTGTTGCCAGCATATTACTTTAGCAAGCGTAGCCTGTAGATGATAGAGAACATTTCATCTTGAACTCTTCGAGAGGCAGTGATGTCTTAGGAAGCAGGTTCAGATTTGCTGTCTAAAGCTTTTCAACTTTATGAGTCGTGAGGGTCTCATAAAGACTTTTCTCCCTACGAGTCGAAAGGATCTCGTAGGTGTATTTTCACCTTAGGAATCGTGAGGATTCCTAAGTATGTTTTCTCTTCGGAGTTGTAAGGATCTCGCAAGAGAGTTTTCTTCCTTACGATTCTTGAGGACCCGTAAGTGATTGACGGGGTTGACATTATCCGCATTTCACGGAGTCAGAGGTTGCTCTGGGCATTTCCCACGGGGTCAGGATTGACTTTAGCCGTGTTCCATGGAACCAGGATTCGCTCTGGCTATTTCCCACGGGTTCAGGATTGACTTTAGCCGTGTTCTACTAAACCAGGATTTGCTCTGGACGCTTCCAATAGGGTCAGGATTGACATTAGCCGCGTTCCACTAGACCAGAATTTGCTCTAGATGCTTCCCACGGGGTCAGGATTGACATTAGCCGTGTTCCGCGAGGACCAGGATCCACTCTGGACGCTTCCCACGGGGTCAGGATTGACATTAGCCGTGTTCCACTAGGCCAGGATTTGCTCTGGATGTTTCCCACGGGGTCAGGATTGACATTAGCCGTGTTCCGCAAGGACCAGGATCTGCTCTGGACGCTTCCCACGGGGTCAGGATTGATATTAGCCGTGTTCCACTAGACCAGGATTTGCTCTGGATGCTTCCCACGGGGTCAAGATTGACATTAGCCGTGTTCCGTAAGGACCAGGATCCACTCTGGACGCTTCCCACGGGTTCAGGATTGACATTAGCCGTGTTCCACTAGACCAGGATTTGCTCTGGATGCTTCCCACGGGGTCAGGATTGAAATTAGCCGTGTTCCGCAAGGACCAGGATCCGCTCTGGACGCTTCCCACAGGGTCAGGATTGACATTAGCCGTGTTCCGCAAGGACCAGGATCCGCTCTGGACGCTTCCCACGGGGTCAGGTTTGACATTAGCCATGTTCCACTAGACTAGGATTCGCTCTTGACGCTTCCCACGGGGTCAGGATTGATATTAGCCGTGTTCCGCAAGGACCAGGATCCGCTCTGGACGCTTCCCATGGGGTCAGGATTGACATTAGCCGTGTTTCACTAGACCAGGATTTGCTCTGGATGCTTCTCACGGGGTCAGGATTGACATTAGCCGTGTTCCGTAAGGACCAGGATTCGCTCTGGATGCTTCCTACGGGGTCAGGATTGACATTAGCCGTGTTCCGCAAGGACCAAGATCCGCTCTGGACGCTTCCCACGGGGTCAGGATTGACATTAGCCGTGTTCCATAAGGACCAGGCTCCGCTCTGGACGCTTCCCACGGGGTCAGGATTGACATTAGCCGTGTTCCACGAGACCAGGAGAGGATGACTTTATCCGCATTTCACAGAGTCTGGGGTTGACTCTCGGTTGTCTGTGCACCACCGAGTCATGGAACTGGGAATTGCCATGGTTCCTCTTTGCTGTTGCTGCGTTTGTTGTATTGAGAAGAATGTTGAGATGATCTGCAGGCTGTCTGTGAACCGTTGAGACTTGGCTCTCTTTCGGATGGAGCCTGAGGGGAAGGTATGGTTCCCTCATTGTTTGTTCCCATGGATTGTATACATGGATCGATGTGATCTCATCTGTAGGGCAAAAAGTTTCATTATATATATTTTTCTTTCTGCGACGCTCTATCATTTCAGCTTTTATATCGTGAAAGTTGCAATTGCCCAATCATTTCAGCTATTTTTCGTGGTGCCCAATCATTTCGGCTATTTGTTTTATTTACTCGCTACTTTTTATTGCAAGTTGCCCAACCATTTTGGCTATTTTGTATGCATACATTTTTACTTGCTTATTTTGTTGCAAGTTGCCCCATCATTTCGGCTATTTCGTATGCATTTGTGGCTCGCTGGCTTTTTGCTGTGAGCTTGGGATTTGATACCGATTTAGGCATCAGCATCGCTACAACTGGGATATTGCCAGGAGAGAATCATCATTTGCCTCTGTTGATGTCGAACAAAGGTGGCTTAGCGAACGGGGTTAGGATCCTGTCGACTAAGGCTTTTAACTTCATGAGCCGTAAGGGTCTCATGAAGGTATTTCTCCCTACGAGTCGTGAGGAATCGTGGGGATCGCTAAGTGTGTTGCTCCCTTGTGAGTCGTAAGTATCTCATAAGAGTGCTTTCTCCTTATAAGTCGAGAGGACTTACAAGTGTCTCTCGCCATATGAGCATATCCCCAGTCTCTGGTGGGACTTTATTAGGGAAATGTTTATTCATGCCCTTGGATTGTATACAAGGGTCAATATTTAACCACTTGTAGGGCAATCTGGAGATTGTGATGGTTTAAGAACAGGTTCAGATCCCAGTAGCATAAGGCTTTTGAATCCCTTGAGTCGCGAGGGTCTCATAGGGGAATTCTCCTTACGAGTCGTGAAGATCTCGCAAGTGTATTTTCTCCTTAGGAATCGTGGGGATCCCTAAGTGTGTTGCTCCCTTTGTGAGTCGTAAGGATCTCACGCAGGTATTTTCTCCTCACAAGGTCGAGAGGACCTTGCAAGTGTCTTTTAACGATATTGTGCCCTTTCGGGTTTTCATAAAACTCGCCGGTAGCCCTGCTGTTTTTACTCACGGAGCCCTTTCGGGTTTTCATCCGTGCCCATCTTGCTTATGGACATACCGTTTTTTTTTGTGTCAGCCTTGGGATTGTTCGGTCCGTAGTAGTTTATAGACGTCTCGGTCAATGGCCAGTTTTAGGATATAGTGGTCCATTGTTAGTTTAAGGACGTTTCGGTCCGCAGCCAGTTTTAGGACATAGTGGTCCATGGTTAGTTTAAGGACGTTTCGGTCCGTAGCCGGCTACTACTTATGGAGTTTGGGCTTAGGAAGATAGCGAGCGGACATAGACGTCGTCATCTATCGTTGACCTAGGCCATGACTCGTCAGGCGTAGTATTTTTTTAGGAAGTGACCGTTTCTTGGCCTGAAAGGTCTTTCACCATGCATGTCCATGAGTAGATAGGCTCCAGCCTGGTAAACTTTGCCTATGATGTACGGGTCTTCATAGTTCGGCTCGAATTTCCCTCGTTTGGCACGATTGGGGATCATAGGTCTCTTGACCACTAGCACGAGTTCGCCTTGGCGGAATGTCCTCGGCCTGGTCAATCTTTCGTATGAGCGCGTCATCTTTGCTTTATAAGCCTCCAGATTTTGTTGTGCCATGAGACGGGTTTCATCAAGGGCGTCGAGCTCCTCAAGCTGAAGGTGAGCATTTTCTTCGTCTGTTAGCTCGTAGTGAATCGCTACTCGTAGAGAGGGTAAATCTATCTCGAGGGTGAGTACCGCTTCTGTGCCGAATACCAATGCCTACGGAGTTGTGTTTGTGGCCGTTTTGAACGTAGTTCGATACTCCCAGAGAGCTTCATGCAGTCTCTCATGCCAATCCTTCTTATTTTTGGACACCGTCTTTTTTATGATCTTCGTCAAGGTCTTGTTGAAAGCCTCAGCTAGACCATTAGCTTGGGAATTATAGACCGATGAATATCTCCAGTTTATGTTATGCTGTTGTGCGAAGCGGCTGATCTTGTGGCTTCTGTAGGCTGGCCCGTTATCAGAGATAATCCGTCGCGGAGTGCCGAACCGATAAATGACGTGTGTCTTGAGGAAATGGAGGATATTCTCCGTCTTCACCTCTCTTAGCGGTATTCTGCCCACTTAGAAAAGTAATCGGTCGTCGCCAATATGAACCGGTGTCCTCTGGACGATGCTGGTTCGATGGGCCCGATTATGTCAGTTCCCCACATTTCGAATGGCCAGCTAGCCACCGTTGGGTATAGCGGATTTGGATGCTGATGGATAAAGTCTCCGTGAATCTGGCACGAGTGGCACTGCTTCGCGTATTCAAGACAGTCTTGGATCATCATGGGCCAATAGTAGCCCATCATTTTGATCTTCAATTTCATCTTCGGCCAGGCTTGGTGAGAACCGAAAAGTCCGTCATGAGTTTCTTGAACGACTCTCCTTGCCTCTTCAGATCCTAGGCATCTTAGCTATAGGGAATCGAATAATCTCTTATACAGAATGTCATTGACGAAGGCGAAAGACAGAGCTCGTTTCATGAGCTGATGTCTTGAGGACGCATCTTCAGGTGTCCGACGGGATTTGAAGTAGTCTATAAAGACTTCTCTCCAATCCTTAGCCTCTTTCTGATCTTTTATTTGTAGGGCCGTTTGCATGATCACTCCCTTTTCTTTGGAAGACTCCGGAGATATTTCTTCCGGTGCAAGAACCCGACGGCTTTGCACAACGATCCTCACGTCATCGAGGTTTTCGTCGGCCAGTTCTTTAGCGAGTTTGGCCAATGCATCCGCTTTGCTATTTTCCGCACGCGGTATGCTTTCCAGGTTGTAGGAAAGAATTTGAGTCAGCAGTTTCTGCACTCTCTCGCCGTACTTCACCAACTCAGGCTTGCACGTTTGATAGTTGCCGTTTACTTGACTAACGACCAGCTGGGAGTCTCCGTATGTGAGAAGGTTTTCAATTCCTATGTCGACAGCGATCTCGATACCTGCTATCAAAGCTTCATATTCAGCTTCATTATTCGTCCTCGGCTCTGTTAAGGAGAAGGCAAAGCGCATTATCCCTCCTTGTGGGGTCACGAAGATGGGCCTATCCCTGATTTGATTATGGGGGTGCTTTGCTTTCGCTTCTTCATGGAAGATGCCCCGTCGAAGTAAAGTTCCCATCGGCTATCACTCTCTCCTTTCTCCCCATCGATCGTGTCAAACCCGTGCTCGTATGGCAATACGCAGCTCAAAGTAGAATCGGCAGGTATTGGATGCTTGGCGAGGAAATCGGCGATGGCCTGGCCTTTCATTGCCTTGAGAGGTCGGTATGTCACCGAGAATTCCATTAAGAGTAGGGCCCATTTAGCGAGCCGTCCCGTCAATATGGCCTTTGACATCAAATATTTGAGAGGATCCACCTTTGATATGAGATGGACCTCATGTGCCAATGCATAGTGTCTGAGCTTCGTTATCGCAAAGATCAACACCATGCGGTGTTTTTCGATAGGGGAGTAATTGTTTTCTTCCCCCAGGAGAACTCGACTCAAATAGTAAAGGGCCCTCTCCTTCCCTTGGTCGTTTTCTTGTGCCCATAATGCGCCTAGAGAACCCTCAAGGGCGGTTGTATATAGAATGAGAGGCTTTCCCTTGACCAGAGCGGTTAGCACCGGAGGATTCTGCAGGTATTGCTTGATTTTGTCCAGTGCACTTTGGCATTTGCGATCCCAGACGAAAGGGGTTCCCTTCTTGATCAGGTGACTGTAGGGGCGGCACTTTCCAGAAAGATTGGCTATAAATCGCCGGATATACGTGAGCTTTCCTTAGAGAGACTGCAGTTGTTTGAGAGTTCTTGGCGGGGGTATTTCTATAATCTCCTTGATCTTCGACGGCTCTATCTCGATGCCTCGGTGTCGGAAGACGAATCCTAGGAACTTGCCCGAGGAAACTTCGAACGCGTATTTGAGAGGGTTCATGTTCAAATTGTATTTCCGAAGGAGCCGAAACATGATTTTCAGATGCTCCAAATGTTCCTCGTATGATTTGCTTTTAACTACGAGGTCGTCGATATAGCATTTGACGATTTCATGTATGAGGTCATCGAATATCTTCGTCATGGCCCTCTGATAGGTGGCACCGGTGTTCTTTAGACCGAAAAGCATCACCTTGTAGCAGAATATGCCTAAGGGGGTCTGGAAAGCGGTATGCTTCTGGTCCTCGGGATGCATCTTTATCTGATTTTATCCTGATGAGCCGTCCAAGAAAGAGAAAACTTCGTGAGTGGACGTATTATCTATCATCAGCTCAGTGACCAGTACTGGAAAGTAGTTCTTCGGGCAAGCTTTGTTGAGATCCCGAAAGTCCACGCATATGCGCACCGTCCCATTTTTCTTCATCATTGGGACGATGTTGGCGATCCAGTCAGGATACTGAACCTCTTGGATAAAACCGGAGTCGATTAGCTTCTTGACCTCGGCGTTAATGCCCATCTAAAGTTTGAGCCGCATTCTTCTTGGTGCTTACTTGACTGGCTTGACGTCCGGAGATATCACCAATTTGTGAATAGCAATCTCTGGATCTAGTCCCGGCATCTCGGAATAGTTGCATGCGAAGCAATCTTTATATTGTATGAGCACGTATTTTTGCGTAGCCACCCTTTTTTCAGACAAAAGTTCACTGATGAATGTCGGTCGCGGGTCACTTGCTGTCCCCAAGTCAATTTTCTTGAGGTTATCTGTAGTAGTATGTATCCCATCTTCCAGCTCTTTTAGCGCCGGTGGAAATTCTGAGATCACCTCGTCATCCTCGTTTTCGAAGCACCAGGGGAGGTCATCCATATTCTTGGGTTCTTCTTATCACGTGACAGGTACGAGATCGCTTGCAAAACCGATGTTGGTCTAGTTCTACTCTCGCTGCATACGTGTCTTTCGGTTCATGCTTCTGTGGTGGGGTTACCTTCCAACTGCTGGATAGAGCGAACCCGCCTTTCTGATACTGGTCTTCTACCTATTCTTTGAATGTGAAGCAGTCTTCGAGAGAATGTCCTATTGCTCGGTGATAGGAGAAATAGTCCGGGTGAGAGACCTCGCCTGCTTGCTCGGGGTGCTTAGACTCCGGGAGCGTCATTATCTGATGTTTTATGACAAGATCGAATATCTTCTACGTCTTGTCTTGGGGAAAAGAGTATACTCGACCCATCTTCTTTATAAGAGACGGATCCCGGCTTCTCGATTCTTGATCACGTAGCTTCTTAGATCCGCTTTGCCGCTGTCGAACATTTTTCCGGTTCTTTGGTTTATTTTTGCCCCTGCGCCGAGTCTTTTATATAATAGGTTGGCGATGAAGAGCATTTTCATTTTCCGCAGCCTGCTGAAGGAGGCGTTGCGTCCTGGCTTTCTCGTAGATTGCTATTTCGCGGCTATGATCATCCCGGACCTTTTGACCCGCTTCTCTTATTAGCTTGTCCATTTGTTCTTCGAACGAAGGACTTAGCATTTTCACGGCAGGACCTTGTTTTGGTTCAGGGTTAGCATCTTCCCACAGAGCATCTCCTTCTTCATCGAAGTCATGTATGACATAGAAGCCATGGAATCGTTCCCGTTCCTTGGATCGGATATATCCAAGCCCGATCGCTTCCATTCTCCCGTTGGGCAATTTCCGCTGAGTTCCGGGGACGTTCCAGATCCTATTGTAAAACTGAGCTTGTCGAGCAGTCTGCTTAAGGGGTACACCTTGGCGCCTCAATAGCCTTTTTAAGCCTTCTGTGTAGTATCTGGGCAGACGGATGGGCTGGAGCCTGTCAAGTGCAGAATCGGCACCGTGCCAAATTTCTTTCTCCACTTTGGTTTCCGTTGACCGATAAAAGAGGATCGCATTTTCATCTTTTCGCCTTGGAGGGATGTAGAACGTCTGCAGTTCTTGCACACTGTAGGTATTAAGTGCGCCGAGCTCTTTGTAGTGCTCTTGCGGGACCATGGCAATTTGCAAGCTTTGATCTTCGTCAGTGAAGGCTTGTATCGATGGCCGAGCAGAGAATACTGCATTGACCTCATCTTCCGAGTCGCTGCCGAAGACCAGCATAGGGGTGGACGGTCCCGGCTTGTTGCATTAGGGTGACCCTGAATAAATTATTTCTTCCTCCTCCTCATTATCATTTCCGAAGACCGGAATAGTGGTGATAGCCCTATTCTTCAGTTTATGGCATCTTTCCGTCTTCAAATTCCGGTAGGAAATACTTTGCATCCTCGTACTTTCGGACCTCATTTACGGAGAATGGGTTCAATTCCCCTGTCACGGTATACTCAAGACCATCTTTGAAGTACTTCATACACTGATGCTGTGTAGAAGGGATGATGTTGTACTCGTGTAACCAAGGCCTGCCGAGCAAATCGTTGTAGCAAGTCTTGGTGTTAATGACATGAAATTTGATGTCCGTGACGAGCAACCCAAAGCGTAATGTCAATATCACAGACCCGAGCGTCCATGACAACTGTGAGTCAAAACCGGAGATAGTGATCTTATCCCGAGCGAGGTGTTGAACGCTCATGCAGATTTCCTTCAACACTCTTACATTGAGGAGGTTAACGGAGGACCCATTATCAACCAGGATTTTGCCTATCTTGATATCATGACAGTATCCAGAGACATAAAGGGGTCGGTTATGCTCTCACGTCCCGAGGAGGAGATCTTCATCGCCAAAAGTGATATCGGCCGTGTGCAATTTTTCCAGCTCGTCCTTCATCTTTTCTTCGGCGAGAAAAGCTTGGAACTATTCGGGCTCTTGTACTGCCTTGATCAGGGAATCTCTCGCCCCTTTAGTTAGCAGCAGGGCGTCGAGAATGCTTAGATGTGAGGGTATCTTCCTCAAGTGCGCCAGAAAGTTATAATCCACCTTGTTTTTTTTTGGGCGGGCCTTGGCTGCAAGCTCTTCGACGAATCGATCATCGAGGGCGATATCTTCAGGGACTTTTTCTTTCCCCTTATCTTTTCTATTCGATCTACTATTCGCGGGTCCGAGATTCTTTTCGGGCAACGTACGATTGCGCAGCTGAATGTTCTCACAGGTCTTCATTTCTTCCGTTTCGGATGCGGGTTCTTTGAAGAAAGGGCCAAGGGCTATTTCTTCATCAGAATCGCTCTCGAAGGTGAGAACTTGCGATCAACCGGCGTCGATTATGTGACGGTTGCTGGTAGTTATTTTATGCTCCTCTATCGTACTTCTTTGTTCCCGACGAGTTTTGCGCTTCATCCGCTTGAATTGTTGTCGGTGAGCAACATATCCCCGCCACCAGTTTTTAAAAGCATTGCACTCTTCGGTGGGGTGTGCAATCTTTTGATGATATAAGCAGTAGCTAGGATGTATATCCGCTTCATCAGGAGTGTTTCCTTCGGAGGGTGGTAGCTTCATTCCCATCGATATGGCTTTGGCGAACCTTTTCCTTGTCTTGAACCTGCGTTTATTTGCAGTGTGTTAGTTATATGTATGCCCTAGAGGCCATTACTGTACATAGGATGTATATTGTAGTGGATGCTGGGACATATATAGGGAGGACTTTCTTGCTCGACATGATAGTATGCTATCTGGTTACTCTTTACCTTAACGTGTATACTGATTGTCTCTCTGTTACATGTTGGTAAAGCCCTTAGGATGTGTACTTGACTACCTGGACTATGATGCAGATCATACTAGTGGGGACATGGTAGTCCATAAGTACATCCTTCAAGGTCCCTAGTCGTGGGTGTATCGAGACGGGGCATCGATATACCAGAGTAGACTAGCGTATACCTTCTCGACCCATACAGATGGGCGATGGATGATTCCATATCCATTGGTGTTTGACATCATAGATGATATATGGGTGCTCAGTGGAGACTGGGTACACTGGACGGACTCGCCGAGAACTCCCAGATGGTATTATACCTTACGTCAGATGGCAGTTCTCTGGTGACACTGGTACAGAGTAGTCTGTTGACCCGAGATCGTCATAGAGTCTTGTGTGATTCCCACTGTGCTTTGATTTCCACCTTACCACGTCCAAGAGGGCGTGCAAAACGGTGGCTTTTAGGTACAGTCCCGAATCACATGGAGGCAATGAGCGATAGGAGGGGATTCGTCTCTCCCGGTATAGGGGGTTGATGTTGCGCTGTGTTCGATTGGCTATAACCGGAAATCCGTGGCCAGGGTTGCTGAGATTTACTGGTAAGTGTTACCAGTAGTTTCTCAAATTGTTATAGACCTTATATCGACACGACTTATCGAGCTATTGGGGTCTGACGTTTACCACCCCTAGGCAAGATATGCGACATATCAGACGACGAGACCGGACTGTACGGTAAGTGTTACTGGTTGGATTCACAGGAGTGTGAGCGGGCTTGCTCGTCGATCTTCTGATCGCTCAATACCCGGGTGGCCGTTACGTTTAGCAGACCGCTTGCGGCTTGTGGGTGTTTGATATGATCATCATCTGCTGCCGGCGTATTGACGAGTCTTTAGAGTCCTATACAGAGGTTTCCTGGCTCAAGCGAAACGAAATAGGAGCGCATATGAGATATGTGCGGGACCGAGAATAATGCGTGTATGTCATACCGTATTTCATTCTCGCGATGAATGTATCGATTGGTTGTATGCGATATAACCTAGTTATCGAATCAAGGGTTGATTCGATAAGCCGATACATTGGATATTAGTCGGTTGTATGCGATATGACCGGATTGTTAAATCAAGTGTTGATTTAATGATTTAATGCATAATTATATATTTGATATATTACTTTGCATTAAATAGTATTGGTTCACTTTAAATGGTTTTTCTCACTTGTTTGTGCACATTGTATATGTGATATATTTTTGTGCACAAGTTTGTATCATGTTTGATGATGCATGCTAACTTGGGTTTGTGTAAAGATTAAACCATGGTTATATGAATGGTTAGGGTTTTGTTTTCTTATTCATTTATTTATCTATTTATTCTTTTTGGAAAATATTAAGCATAAAGAAAAATGGTGGCTTTCTTTGGATGCATGTTGAAGCTTCATGAAGCTTTGACTAAGTCACCATTTTGTCTCATGCTTAACCCTAACCATTCCACTTAACCCTAGTCTATTCTCTACACTTGACCATGGTTGGATTATGATAAGTATTCATTTTTATTTTCTTTTTGACATATACTTATCATAACATACTTCATCTTCTTCTTCTTCTTCTTCTTCAAGAAGAAGCTTGCCTCCATCAATAGCAACTTGAGAAAATGAGTGAGAAATCCAATTCTAAAGTGAACCCACTTCCTATTTCTTCATCCTCTATCTCTTGCCAAGTAGTATAGGGTGTTTTCTTCACAAGTTTCATGACTTTGTGAAGTGGGAGCTTGATCTTGTGATGCCTCGACGTAGATCATCTTCGGCATCGTTGTCGATGACCTAGCCCGCCCATTTCTCCGATGAAGCCGACGCTAGAGCCCGGGATTGGATTTGGACAGCGAGGAGAATTCATTGCGGAGCTATGGAGGTGGAGGACCGGATCTACAAAGGTTGTATTTCCGTTCTTTTAGTTAAGTTGTTAACTATTCGTATTTGTTTCGCCTAAATTTCTAGTTAACGATCCGTATTAGGGTTTCTCGGCACCCGTAAAATTTCAAATTGGCATGGTTGATGCCTTGTGAGACCTCCTTAGAGTGCCTAGGAATCCTACAGTGGTATCAGAGCCTAGCTAGTGCCTTAGGCGAAGTGTAGACGACGTTTGAAACCCGAATGAACATCGAAACCCTAAAACAAATTGCTCTCTGGACTTTTTTCAAAAACTGGGTTTTTTCCAGATTAAAAATTCTTAAAAAATTCAGCAGGAATATCTAAGAGTTATGGTGCAAAACGAGATCCTAAATCATCTAAACCGCCGCGGTTCCGCGGCATGAGCATGGCTCATGCGGCGGTTCCGCGGTCGTACGGTCGACTCTCACAGTAAGATTTGCACAGTAATTCCTTTTTCTCAGTGCTGAGTTTTATGGGAATTTTTAATATTTATTCAAGAGTTGAATTTTCTGGGGTTGTTTTGGGGATTCGATGATTCGATCGGATTATCAAACTTTGTCTATGTGTTTTTCCGGGTAAATTTTGGAATATGTTAAAAAGTTCGACCGGATATAAATACCCACTTTTTCCCCTGTCGGGAAATTTCCAAGTGTTGGATCTTTCCGTAGTTTAACGACGTTCTAAGTAGTGCAAGTAACGCGATGGTCCCTCTAGAAGACAACAAACCTTAACTCGATTATGTGACCGTCTTGAACTGCCCTTTGAACCTTAGGGTTTGGGACAGTACGGCGTGCCACATGTGAGGCGTTGGCTTGACCCTTCTACGGCTGGACCGTTGGTACTGAGGCACGAACTGAATGTTTTTAGACTTATTTCATGTGTTGAGCTGTATCGGGAAAACTTGGGTGTTCGACTATTCGATCGAAAAGTTTAACATTTTCTATTTATCTGGAATGTGATACAATAATTGGAATTCACAAATAGTTATGAGATAACTGAATGAATGTTGTAAACATAGCAGTTTTGTCTCACTTGATCGGTTGCCACGGAATTTTGATGCGATCAAAAGTCCGTCGCAATCACGTAGCGTACGCGGATACTCGCCGGATGAACTTAATAGACAGCCTCACTCCATAGCCCCGACCAAGTGACTGTAGGAGAACCCCGTCGCCGAAAGCATCCGTTCGGGTGCTCGCGGTAGCGGTGTTCCTCCTTGGTGCACTTCGTCGACGGTATCGTGGGTGCGGCCGTCTACTGAAGTTTGCGACGAGCATTCGATCAGGATGTCGGGAATCTTGTTGAATTGCCCGACTTGATATTGAAAAGTGTTTTCGATTTTGAGACTAAAATGCGGGGTTTATAATTGTTAGGCATGTGATGTCTAAGTAATTCATTTGATTAGGCATGCGATGTCTATGCAGGTTGCGGATTCCAACTGTTGTAGTTTTACACTTTCTTTTCTGTGACCGTAAGTGTAATATGTGATATCGCCGGTTTCGTTGCTATATGTCAACGACAATTGGGGTGCGCATATTTACTTACGTTGATGACATGTGATGTTATGTGTTGCTGGATATGTTATATTGGATCGTCGTGTTTGAATAGCCGGGTTTTTTTTATGTGAGATGAGTGTTTTTCTTTATCATCCATGTAAAAACTTGTATGTAATATTCTTTTATTGGGGCACTTCCAGGTTGCGGAAGTTGTCACCGTTGATGTATATTATTTTCTTTTCCGCACTAGGATAGACCCAAGGAGGAGGGCACAAGTAACCGGGTTCTGGGGTCCAGTGGGAGACCAACTCGAGGAGTCGAGTCCGGGTCTCCTAACCCTAGAATTGGTAGGGTTGCTTGCCGCTCTCGTAGGGGTCTAGGGGTGTGGGTTTGGCTATTCATCGCGACCGTGGAATCCGTGTTTTATACTGGCTCGTATTGAAAACACGGACGTCCTAGTATATCCAATATTTCATATGTTTCTTCTGCTGCAATATCTGTGATGTGATTATGTGATGTTCTGTGATAGATACAGTATATAGTATATATGATATATTATATAGGCGTTACTTATGTTTTACACCCACGCTAGCCCTGCCCCGCTCTGCCATTAGTTACCTAACCTAACGGTGCAGGAGGGGACATCGAGGCGAATGCGGATGGCATAAGTGTACGTCGTATTTATCTGTGATGTTTAGGTACTTAAATGATGGGACTTCATTAATGTGATTAATGAAAGAAAAGAAACCTAAGATGTTGTAGAATCGAATTTCAAAATTAAAACAGGTAGCTACAGTTCTTGCTTTGCACAGTGGTATATATGATATATCCTGCACCTTATTCGATAAGGAAAGGACCGAGATCCCTTCACCGGGAGTGACTCCTTTAGCAATAACGGGCTGATGCTACACACTCGGTTTGTCTCTTGATTGCTTTTAAGAGTTTTTGCTTTGCACAGTGATATATATGATATATCCCGCACCTCATTCGACGTGGAAAGGACCGACGATCCCTTCACCGGGAGTGACTCCTTTAGCAAAACTAGAAAAGCCTCAAAAGCACTCCATTTTAAAATCATTTGATTCTACAACGATATCAAGTTCATTACGCAATAGGTTTTCAGAAAAACCTGTCGTAGCCCTCCGTCATTTCAGATAAGTCCTGTTTAGTATTCGTGCTGCGTTTGTTGACCTTGTCAAGGCGCAGTGTACGGTAGCTAACCGGTATTTATCTGCTTATGCATATGATGCAGATTAGGTTAGGGTAGTCATGCGGCCTTGTTGACCTTGTCAAGGGTCGTGCGGGTGGGTTTGATTCAATCAAGAAATGACGGGTTGAACTTGACTTGCGGTCTATGGTTTGTTGACCTTGTCAAGGTCATAGATCTTTCGGGACAAAATATTATTGGGAATTTCAAGTGTTGAAATTTGCAATGAGATTGCATACCTTCTATGAGATAGTTGGATCCCGATACCCACTGCGAGTAAGAGTTACTCCTGGAAGAGTTTTATACATTACAATTAGCCGATCAAGTAGGTGTCTAGAAAGGTGTTAACGAGGTTACGCCTATGGGAAAACGAGGTTTACATTAATTAGGTTCGTGCGAAAGCACGGGGGACCTCCCTCAAAGTACCGACACTGGCCTGGCTGAAAGATTGGCGAACTTGTAGTGTGTAATTAATCCCGGCTAGTCTTTCCTTTTAGGGTTTGAAGGAAGATTTGATAAAAACAGCGGGAGCCATCCTGATTAGATAAAATTATAACCAATCTATTCTTGCAAGAGCGCACGCTGAGTGTTTTCTTCTCTCTCTCTCCAGGTAGCGACCATATCACGCCTTAATCAAGATAATAATACGGATTATTGACCGAACCCGCTTGTTATACTAAGCTGGGGAACGTTGGTCCCGCTCCAACTTATAATTGTTATAAGACAGAGCAGGAAATTGGGGAATACCAGATTTCCCGTGCCGCCCAAACGAAGAGAGTGCATGCTGATGCATCATCTTCGGGTGTGTTCATTATAAAGAACTGTTTCTCAGTATCCTCTGAATCCTGGGTATTTGATACCGGATCAGGATCCCAGATATGTAATATGTTACATAGGGCTACAAAAAGGTAGAAAACTGAGAACGGGTGATAAGTTTCATGAGGCAGAAAACGGGGCAAGTGTTGCAGCCAGGTCTGTTGGTCACTGTCACCCTTTATTGCAATACATTGATTCTGAACAAATGCTATTAGATACCGAACCTGATATACAAAATCATATCAGTCTCTTTATTAGTAAAGAAATGATAAAATTTTGTATTGATGGATAATGTTTTGAACATTTCCTATATCAAAAGTTGATCCGTTCAGGCACGTTATCTAAAAGCATTGACGTTCTAAATCAAACTACAGTTCCTTGTATACTGAACACACACAAGAGGAAGAGTTCAGAAATGAACGAATTCTTCTTGAGGCATTGTAGACTAGGTCATATCAATGCAACCCGACTGGCTGAAGTTACATTTAGATGTATATTTAAATCAGTTTGAATTTACATCTTGTGAAACTTGCCAGTCATGTCACAAAGATAAGATGACCATAGCTCTGTTTATTGGAAACAGAGAAAGAGTTAGTGAACTCTTGGGATGATACATGTTCTTGTATGTCAGGTCCCCAGTCTACACATGCCAGGACCGGTTCTTTATACTTCATTATATTCTCTGATAATCTCTCAAGATTCAGTCATATGTTCCTGTTGAAACATGAGTCCGAACCTTTTGAGATATTCACAGAATATAAGCGAAAAGTAGAGAACCAAAATACGGGTATAAGTATTATGTCCTATGATGAGATCAGGGAGGAGAATACTTGTGCATGGAATTCCTGGACTATTCTAAAGGAGAATGAGATTCTCTCTCAGCATTACTCCTCCGAATACACCACAGCACAACGTTGTATCGGGGCGGAGCAATCACACCCTATATGATATGGTGTGCTCTATGATGAGTACTACTGAGATTCCTATTTCCTTTTAGGAGTTATGCACTTATGAAGTTGCATACCTATTGAATAGGGTTCGAATCAAATCTGTTGCCTACCATTTCATATGTGATATGGTATGGGAAGAACCCATGTCTTAAGCTAGTTAAGATTTGGGATTGTCCGGCCTATGTCTAAAAGCAAAATCCGGACAAACTCGAGGCAAGGTCTGTAATGTAGAACTGGAAAAGTTCCAGCTATACAAACTACAGCAGATGATTTGGTAGGACCAAAGGATTCAGTAGATACCAACGAACCTCAGCCTCTCCGCCGATCTAGTAGGGTTCCTCACCCACCTGAGAGATACTTCTGTTTCTCTATGACAGTGGGAGCGAGGATTGCATCATGAGATGATGACCCAACTAGCTTCGAGCTGGCCATCAGGAGTGGGACTCTGTAAGAATGGCTGGATGCTTAGTGATCTGAGATGGAATCCTTATACACCAACAAAGTATGGACTTTGGTTGCGATATCTGAAGGGTTAAATCCCCATCAGGAGCAAGTATATCTTGAGAAGATTACTTGGTGTAAATAGAAAAGTTGAGACTTTCAAAGCTAGACTTGTTAAAGGTTTTCGTCATCGACCAGGCTTGGATAGTGATGAAACCTTTTTCAGTGGCTATGCTTAAGTCCATCCGGATACTACTTGCCATGGCTACATACCATGACTACGATATCTGGCGGTTGGGTGTCATGACTGCTTTTCTAAATGATGTTTTAGAAGAGAACGTCTATAAGTACACAGTCAGAGGGCTTCATAGATAGTGGGAGCAGCGGAAACGTGTGCAAGATGCTTTATAGGATAAAGCAGGCATCGCGGAGTTGGAACGTCTGTTTTGATGTAGTAATCAAAGAGTTTGATATCATCAAAATGGTAGATGAACCTTGTATAAACAAAAAGGTAGTAGGGAGTATAGTGGCGATTCTCGTAGAGTACGTGGATGACATACTCTTGATAGGGAAAGAGTTTCCTATGCTACGCTCGATCAATCTCCGCTTATCACAATGATTCTCCACATAGGATCAAAGTGATACCTACTAAATCCTGGATTTTGGATCTATGAGATAGATCTAAGTGGATGTTAGGATACTCACTAGTTGAAGTGAGATGGTATCAAATGATCCTGGGGAGAATCACTGTAAGTGTTCCAGAGTGATGAGAACGACTGAATGTCAGTCACAGGCATTGTCTTTACCCTCAGTAAAGGGACGGTATGTTGGAAGAGTTCCAAGCTAAATACTGTGGCATACTAGACGATAAAGGCAGGATACATCGCTACTTAAGATGCTACCAAAGAGGCTGTTTGGGTGTATATTGGTTCATGAGATGAACTACGTTCCTACCATTGTGAGACGATGGAGTTGTGGCTTATGCCAAGGAACGCAGGTCCCATCAGTGATCCAGACATATTCTAAGGCAGTATCACCTGATCATGTAGATGGTTGATCTCTAAGGGATCGAGGTTAGGAGAGTAGACTCAGAGGATAACACGGCGGATTCACTCACGAAGGCCTATTCCCAAAGAGAGACTTTTATGGGATGGTTGAGTATGAGATACTACAACCACTGCTATCAGATGGCCCTAGTGAAAGTGGGAGATTGTTAGTTATATGTATGCCCTAGAGGCCATTACTGTACATAGGATGTATATTGTAGTGGATGCTGGGACATATATAGGGAGGACTTTCTTGCTCGACATGATAGTATGCTATCTGGTTACTCTTTACCTTAACGTGTATACTGATTGTCTCTCTGTTACATGTTGGTAAAGCCCTTAGGATGTGTACTTGACTACCTGGACTATGATGCAGATCATACTAGTGGGGACATGGTAGTCCATAAGTACATCCTTCAAGGTCCCTAGTCGTGGGTGTATCGAGACGGGGCATCGATATACCAGAGTAGACTAGCGTATACCTTCTCGACGCATAAAGATGGGCAATGGATGATTCCATATCCATTGGTGTTTGACATCAGAGATGATATATGGGTGCTCAGTGGAGACTGGGTACACTGGACGGACTCGCCGAGAACTCCCAGATGGTATTATACCTTACGTCAGATGGCAGTTCTCTGGTGACACTGGTACAGAGTAGTCTGTTGACCCGAGATCGTCATAGAGTCTTGTGTGATTCCCACTGTGCTTTGATTTCCACTTTACCACGTCCAAGAGGGCGTGCAAAACGGTGGCTTTTGGGTACAGTCCCGAATCACATGGAGGAAATGAGCGATAGGAGGGGATTCGTCTCTCCCGGCATAGGGGGTTGATGTTGCGCTGTGTTCGATTGGCTATAACCGGAAATCCCTGGCCAGGGTTGCTGAGATTTACTGGTAAGTGTTACCAGTAGTTTCTCGAATTGTTATAGACCTTATATCGACACGACTTATCGAGCTATTGGGGTCTGACGTTTACCACCCCTAGGCAAGATATGCGATATATCAGACGACCAGACCGGACTGTACGGTAAGTGTTACTGGTTGGATTCACAGGAGTGTGAGCGGGCTTGCTCGTCGATCTTCTGATCGCTCAATACCCGGGTGGCCGTTACGTTTAGCAGACCGCTTGCGGCTTGTGGGTGGTTGATATGATCATCATCTGCTGCCGGCGTATTGACGAGTCTTTAGAGTCCTACACAGAGGTTTCCTGGCTCAAGCGAAACGAAATAGGAGCGCATATGAGATATGTGCGGGACCGAGAATAATGCGTGTATGTGACACCGTATTTCATTCTCGTGATGAATGTATCGATTGGTTGTATGCGATATAACCTAGTTATCGAATCAAGGGTTGATTCGATAAGCCGATACATTGGATATTAGTCGGTTGTATGCGATATGACCGGATCGTTAAATCAAGTGTTGATTTAATGATTTAATGCATAATTATATATTTGATATATTACCTTGCATTAACTAGTATTGGTTCACTTTAAATGGTTTTTCTCACTTGTTTGTGCACATTGTATATGTGATATATTTTTGTGCACAAGTTTGTATCATGTTTGATGATGCATGCTAACTTGGGTTTGTGTAAAGATTAAACCATGGTTATATGAATGGTTAGGGTTTTGTTTTCTTATTCATTTATTTATCTATTTATTCTTTTTGGAAAATATTAAGCATAAAGAAAAATGGTGGCTTTCTTTGGATGCATGTTGAAGCTTCATGAAGCTTTGACTAAGTCACCATTTTGTCTCATGCTTAACCCTAACCATTCCACTTAACCCTAGTCTATTCTCTACACTTGACCATGGTTGGATTATGATAAGTATTCATTTTTATTTTGGTTTTGATATATACTTATCATAACATACTTCATCTTCTTCTTCTTCTTCTTCAAGAAGAAGCTTGCCTCCATCAATGGCAACTTGAGAAAATGAGTGAGAAATCCAATTCTAAAGTGAACCCACTTCCTATTTCTTCATCCTCTACCTCTTGCCAAGTAGTATAGGGTGTTTTCTTCACAAGTTTCATGACTTGGTGAAGTGGGAGCTTGATCTTGTGATGCCTCGACGTAGATCATCTTCGGCATCGTTGTCGATGACCTAGCCCGCCCATTTCTCCGATGAAGCCGATGCTAGAGCCCGGGATTGGATTTGGACAGCGAGGAGACTTCATTGCGGAGCTATGGAGGTGGAGGACCGGATCTACAAAGGTTGTATTTCCGTTCTTTTAGTTAAGTTGTTAACTATTCGCATTTGTTTCGCCTAAATTTCTAGTTAACGATCCGTATTAGGGTTTCTCGGCACCCGTAAAATTTCAAATTGGCATGGTTGATGCCTTGTGAGACCTCCTTAGAGTGCCTAGGAATCCTACACAGTGAATGTACTTTGATCTAGTAGGAGTGTTTCAACCTTTTTGTCCAGTTGCTGACGTTTGGCTTCTTCAAATATGGCCATCTCGCGCTCTCGATCAGCTTTGCTTTTCAGAAGAGCTTCGTTCAGGAATGCGTCAATCATTTCGTCTGACGGTCCTGGGAGCTCCGATTCGGGATCTGCCCCCAGTTTCTTTGCGTCAGGAGCTTCTTCGTCGTCTATCGACGAGTGAGAGATTATATAGCAGCTTGCCACATAATCCTCAGGTTCATCCGACGAGTCTTATCCATTGTCATCATCTCCGTCCTCAAGGACGTTGCTGAGAAATTCTTGGAGTATGACTGGGGTCCGCGCTATCTAGTTATATTCCTCCAGCGCATCAATCTGCTTTTGCAGGTCCGTGCGCTTGTCCCCATGCTTCACGGGCTTTTTGTTCTTCTTCTTCTTCGAAGACTTGGACGGCCGGGTATGGGCGCTTTGACTATCACCACCACTTTTTGGAGTTGGGCACGGCTTCAGCATTCCCTCGATGATCTCGGGTTCCAGCGGACTTCTCCATTTGATCGCTGAGCATGTTTGGAGATCCTTCAGCATTCTTTTTGTTTTGGCTGAAAGAGCGATCTCCCATGGAGCTTCTTCGACCAAAGAGCACGATGCCCCCGGTGTGTCCCCCCTTTTAAGAGCGTGCGGCTGCGGCGGGCTTACTTTCCAATTCTCGGACAGTGCGAACTTGCCGTGTTGGTATTGATCTTCGATCCAGCCTTTAAAGATGAAGCAATTTTCAATTGGATGGCCTATCGCTTGGTGATAGGGGCAATAATTGGGATTATTAGTCTCCCCAGATTGTAATGGGCATTTTGGATCCGGCAGATTGATGAGCCTGTTGCGCACCGCTAGTTCAAACAATTTCCTCGTTTTGTCCTGGGGAAATGAATAAGGGCGCTTTATTTTCTCATTATAGAATCGTCGTCTCTCGTCTAGGCAATCAGTTAATTTTGGATCACTGGGTTGCTTTTGAGCATTGGCGACGAAGGTCACTTTCCCTTTCCCTTTTTCATTCCGTGGCTCCGGCTTCGAAGAGAACGGTCTGTGGCCCATCTGGTCCATTTGGGCCAGCTTGTCAATCAAGGCCTGGAAAGTGGTCGGCTTGAAAAACATCATGAATTGTGAAATGGTCGCCTGCGGATCAGGAGTACCCATGAACATGCTTACCGCAGGCGCCTCTTCAATGCGCTTCTCACACTTCAACCATTGATTCCGCCGCCGTATTGCATACTGAACCCATGTTTCTCTGGGCTTCACCCTGGCGTTAATTAATGCAGTGATCGGGATGCGCTCGCTAGCGCTGGCGAAACGTTGGGTGAACATCAATTCCATCTCCGTAAAAGTTTTGACGGAACCGTTGGGAAGCTCTGAGTACCATTCGAACGCCGTCTCCGTTAAGCTGCCGACGAATTGGCGAAGCAGTAGTTTATCATCCCCTCCAGTGTTGCCGCAGAGAGCCCTAAACTGAGAGATATGTTGATGGGGATTGCCTGTCCCCTTGTATACATGGAATTTTGGAATTGTATATCCTGGCGGGTACTTTATTTGATCGTACCAACCTGGATAGGGTCGTCCAGTTCTGACGACTTGGCCATCCGCTTCATTCGCTTGATGAGCTCGTATCTGTTGAGCTATATAATTATCGAGCGTGGCTTTGGAGATGGTCTCCTCCTTAGCTGCTGACAGAGCCGGCAGAGGATTTGATGTCTCACCTCTATCATCTTCACTTATTACTGGAGGGTCTTCGGCTGGAGGGTTCGGCTGGAGGGTTCGGCTGGATCATCATGCCCACCATATCTTGGAACAGAAGGGCCATTTGTTTTATGTTGGCCGCTTGTTCTACGACCTCTTTGTCCTTCTTCTCCGAAGGAATTCGGTATCAAGTTTCTACTCACGGCGCTGCTCCGAGGATGTCTCCGAGCTTACTTTCGGTCCCGTAAGTGCGGCCATAGCTGTCAGCATCTCTTGGAGCTTTTGTTGTTGTTGCTCCTGAGCCTTAGTCACTGACCGCGTAAGCGGTCGATGAGCTGTGGAGATACAGCTATCCTCTTTTCCGGATGCCATATAGATGGTGTGCACCACTATGACCCCAGACTTGGGGCTTTTAGGTTCAGTGGTCTTGCGATTCGTCGCAGACTCAGGGATTTTCTCCCGCCTTCTCCTCTTGTGAGTGTTCATATCAGATTTTTGCATTTTCATACCGCCCAATTTTTGTCACATTGCATATCGGTAGATACTCTTGAGCCGTGTTTGCTAGTCAATTGCAGGATACAGGTTCTCGGCTCTAAACGGTGGCATTCATGGAAAAACACGACAAAACCCGGGTTCCTGCCAACCACTGAGAAAACACGGTCTCCGCTCTTCATCCGTATGTTGCCAGATACCAGTTTAAGAGACGAAATGTCAAATCAATGTCGTTTTCATGCACAAGGCTCAATGGCAGCACAAGATCCAAGAAATCTACGCGGAGCTCGAGGCAATCATGACAAAAACATCCACAAAAAGTCCACCTTTCCCTCAACAGAAATTCTGGAAGAAATGTGGAAGTATTTTCAGAAAATACATGTACCAGACAAAAGGGGACAGCAAACCAGGGGACCACAAGAAAAGCCATGCCCCAACTCACCTATAGGGCCGCGGATCCGCGGCCAATAGGGGGTCTAGGCCGCGGATCCGCGGCCTTACTGGCGCCGCACCTTGTCATCTTTCAGGGGCAGTTTTGTCTTTGTACATATGTTCTGGTGGTTGCCCTAGATTTCCATTCTCCAGCCTATAAATAGCCCAGAACTTTGAGAAGGAAAGGGTCCATAATCTTGTATTCTTTTTCTAGGTTTTAGATTATATGTTCTTCTTCTTCTTATCTCTTCTCCATTAAACTTGTAGTGAGCTTTGTGAGTGAAGAATGGTGAATAAAGAAGTTCATTTTATTATCATGCTTGTCTTGTTCTTTCTATAATTGTTGTAATTTTCATTTGTTAACTAGTTGTTGTTATTTCGTGTTGTTTCTTTCTTCTCTCTTTTTCTTTATCCTTAAAACGACCATGATGCTTACGCTCGATCCTCGCCAAGGTGAGGTCGCAAATAGCTAGTCGTTATCTTCTAATCTCTTTCTTTCTATCTTCCTCTTTTGTTTTGTTTTATTTTTCCGTATCATGATGTGTGAGTAGTTCATACTTGTTAGGGTAGGATAAGGGAAGTTTGAGAGAAGGAAATCTCTCTCACACTTTCCTTGCCCAACAGCTTAATTCGACTCCCGTTAATTGAACCATAATCCGCTCCTTTCGGCACCCTATCCTACATGATAGCGGTGATTCCGTAGTGAGACCGGTTGTGGTTGAATTAACCGGAGGTTATGGCTAAGAGCCAAGAACGGACGGACAAGCACCAAAAGGAAGAACTTATGCGTTGGAAAGCCTAGCTTATACTCGCAAAGTCCTTCCTAGTCGTGCTAATCCCCGTTGTTGCCGATTACCGTAACACCGATATTAAGAGGGGCAACGAAAGATGTGGAGACTCCTAACTCAAACTAACCTAATCCTAACCCTAACAAGCTCTCTTTAATTATCAATTTAACACTTAGATAATCACAAACAAATCTGAACTCTCGGACTTAACTCGTTAAAACACATAGAAAAAGACTTCCATCTCCCTGCGGACGACCCGTACTCAACCGGCTAGCTACAAGCGAAACCGTCTTGATTGCGGTATTTAACTAAAACTTGAACACGCAGAACCTCTAACAATCAAATGGCGCCGTTGCCGGGGAGACGGTAGTTTATTTCCTTGTGTAATTTCGGGTTAACTTATGAATATAACTAAAAAAAATATATATACATTGTAAAAAAACCATCTTGTTGTTTTTGATTAGCTTTTGTGCAAGTGTGCAGGAAAATACAAAGTTCAAGATCGGCGCCAAAGACGTCGGATAAGACGGAGTTCAAGTACAGTGCCAAAGACATGGGAAGATAGACCCACATTTCGCGGCTACACCGCGACGGACAAAACGAAGCAAACGGTCTCCTTTAAGATTCTGGAGCAGTTCCAGTGAGCAAATCCAGATTCAGGGTCTTAAAAACAGCAGAGGACACCCAAAACAGCCGACACCAGAAAAATGAAGAACCAAGTCATCATTTCCGCCGCGGAACCGCGGCATTAGGGCCTTATTGCCGCGGAACCGCGGCCACTTGGTGGGGTCAGTGTGCCAAATTTTCTGTAAGTGTCTCTCTTCTCCTCCCCACTCCTCTGGACTCCAATAAATTGTGTTTTCTGCAGATTTCTTTGCGCAAACTCTTCTCCCCCTTCCAATAAACTGTTCTTGTGCAGGATTCTTTGCGCCGCAAATAAAAAATTGTTTGCAGTTGATTTGTTACTGCTTTGCATTTCTTTAATACGGACTTAAGGGGCTTGAAACCAATCCAGATTGGGTGGGGATTTCATCACCCTTCCCAGGACCCCAAAAATCACAAAAGCATATGCATTGTCCATTGTAAATTAAAAAATACTAGACTTCAGCCCTAAGGACTTCGCGCTCATTAGGAGAAGATAAACCGTGTTTAGAACCTCGCTTAACGGTATATTGTTTACAGGGTGTCTAGGAAAGTGTTAAAGGCGCAACCGCCGAAAGAGAAAGGGTTATTTAATTAAGGAACTTCGCGAAAGCGTTGGACAACCTCCCCTTATCTCTGCACTTACCTGGCCTCGTGATCAGTGTATTTTTAAGCCCGTTTCTCGACACTATTTAACTTCGACAATCAAGTTCAGGAGAAGGTCTAGTAGACCTAGGTTACCCTAGATCTAGGTGTGATTGTGCATATCTTGTTTGTGATTACTTAAGCCGTATATCCGTACATATTTCTGTAAATCTCTTTCTAAAAACAAAACAAAACAAAAAAAAAGAAAAAAATCAAAAACTTTTATAAAAACTTGCCCTTTGTCGCCAAATCCATTTGTTCACCCACCACCCATCGCCTTTCTCCATTGACGTTTTCTTACCCTCACCTTCTCCGCTTTGACTATACTAAACTCTTTTAGTGTATGTCCGCTTGGACTCGGGACACTAGCGCCCGTCTAGTCCGCGTTACGTTAGTCGCTACCGACTACGCGATCGACTCAGACGTCGATACTCCGTCCACTCCTCTTTCACCCCTTCCTTTGCCGGCCAACTCCGACGTTGACCGGAATTCTGTTCATACATCTTCACCTTCACCTTCACCAACCTCTTCTTCTGCGATGTCAGGATTTAATCCGAACATCTCTTTGACTACCGCTGGATTGGCTCCACCTCCTACGGAGACCAATCTCCCACCACCACCGCCTGTTGTAGCGCCGCAGCGAATCGCGCTCCAGGATCGTTTCTATCCCACCCGTTCTGCACTTCCCACCTGCCTTTCTCTTCCTCCGGCCAATGGGGACAACTTTGAAATTAAGCCCCACTTCATTAACATGCTTCCACGTTTTCATGGGCTTGAATCTGAAGATGCCTATATCTTCATCAATAAATTTCAAAATGTCTGTGCCATGATGAAAACCACCCAGCTGTCGGACGATGCTATACGTCTACGGGTCATTCCGTTCACTTTATGCGATCTTGCTGAAAAATGGCTGTATAGCACCGCTTCCCACTCAATCACCAGCTGGGACGAGTTTGTTAGAGCGTTTCTAAAGAAATTTTATCCGAATCATAAAACCGCAAGGATTCGAAATGAAATCAACCAATTCACCCAGCTTCCTTCTGAACCCTTCTGGAAGTGCTTTGACCGGTACAAAGACCTTCTTGTTCAGTGTCCTCACCACGGTATAGTGAAATGGCAACTTTGCCAAACCTTATACGAGGGACTGAACCCAGCAACGAAGCAGTTGTTGGAAACCATCTGTCAGGGCCACTTCCTATCGAAATCTGACGAGGAAGCGTGGCAGTTCTTTGACGACCTTGCGGAGCAAACGCTACAATGGGAGAGCACCAGACCGACTTCTTCTTCTTCCACCTCCACTTCTACCGGTCAGTCTAGGGTAGGAATCCACCAACTTGATGTCTCTATTGCGATGAAAGCTGAAATGGCTGCAATAACAAGAAAGCTTGAAGTGATAGAGAGCAAATTTTCTGCTCCTGCTCCTGCCCCTGTTCTCCCCCTTCGTACCATTTGCGCTTGTTGTTCCGATCCTTCCCACTTGACCGAAGAGTGTCCTTACAATCCACCCTCGCAAGGACAGGATCAGGTTAATGCTGCATTCCAGCAAAGACCGAGGAATGATCCATACTCTTCCACCTACAATCCCGGTTGGAGGAACCACCCCAATTTCGCCTGGAATCAGAATCAGAATCAATTCCAAGGCAACAATTTCCAAAGGGCCCCTCCACCGCAACAACAAGCGCAACAACAAACTCAACATCAATATCAGCAGCCCTTCCAACCCCAACCTTTCCAAAATCAGACGAACAACTTTGCACCCAACAATTCTTTTCCACCAAACAACTTTGTTTCGTCAAACAACGATAAGGTTTCCTCGCTCGAACGAAGTCTGGAGGCGTTCGTTAAACAGTCGACTCAGTCCACCGCCAACATCCAGTCTTCCATTCAATCTTTAGTGCAACACACTGCCGCACACGGGCAAAGCATCAAGACCATCGAGGCCCAGATTGCACAGCTGAACGCGGCCTTAAGCGAGCGAGAGAAGGGGAAGCTCCCGTCCCAGCCACTCCCAAATCCCGTTCACCCACATAATGCACATGTTGCTCTTGAACAACAGAACCATAATGTGAGTGCCGTGACCACACTGAGATCGGGAAGGATGCTGCAAAACAACATTGGCAAACGGATCAACGATGACACCCCGGCCGCTGCTTCTTCTTCTTCTTCTTCGTCTTCTGAGCCTATTCTCCGTTCTTCACAAGGCTCACCTTCCTCTTCTTCTGCTCCGAATGGACCCACTTCTCACTCCACGAAAATACCTGTTCTGGGATCCGTTCCGACTCCACAATCTACTCCTCCAGTATTAGACTCAACTAATTTTCAAAATGTTCCATTTCCAAACCGGTTGAGGTCTAACAAACAAAATCCACAAATGGAGAAGATTCTGGAGTTATTCAAGCAAGTTAACATTAACATTCCTCTTTTAGATGCTGTCCAACAAGTCCCGTCTTACGCGAAAATCTTAAAGGACTTGTGCACGAAAAAGAGGAAGTCTCAGGTACCAAAGAAAGTTTTCTTGGCTAGTGCTGTGAGTGATGCTCTAACCCAGTCTTTACCACAAAAACGGAAGGACCCTGGCTGTCCTACGATTTCAATTACCATTGGGGATAAGAACATCAACCGCGCACTATTAGATCTTGGTGCCAGTGTTAACTTGCTTCCGTATTCAGTATACGAGCAATTAGGCATCGGAGAGCTGAAACCCACGCACTGCACTCTCCAGATGGCCGACCGATCGATCACCCATCCTAGGGGTGAGCTAGAGGATGTGTTGATAAGAGTCGGGGACTTCATATTCCCCGTTGACTTCATTGTATTAGACACACAGCCTGTGGCTAACCCCCGGAATCGAATTCCGGTGATACTCGGTCGTCCATTTCTTGTAACCTCAAATGCTGTGATCAATTGTCGCAATGGTTCGATGAACCTCTCTTTTGGAAACATGACGATTGAACTCAACATTTTTAGGTTGGGGAATCAGCCCGCCGAACCTAATGCTCATATACTGGACGTCTGCTCGATCCAGGAGATCACCCCAGAAGAGTGTGAATTCGAGGAGTTTCTGTTTGATCACGATAATCTTGAAGCCACTAGTGCGTTTCTCTTCGAACCTGCTGCTGTTTCTGCGCCCGACAATGACTACGAGTGTTTCACATTTTCAAACGATCTTAGCTGCGCACAACCCGAGTTTGAATCCTTCGACTTTCCGGATGAGTTACCTGAACCATCCAACTCGGTTGCCTACACTCGTTTTGAACCTTTGCTGGAGTCCTTTGAGTTCGAGACCTTTGCACCAGTCTTGCCTTCCATCATTTCACCTCCAACGCTCGAACTCAAGACGTTGCCGTTTCACCTTAAGTATGATTACTTAGGTGAGAACGAGACCCTCCCTGTCATCATCTCGGCTTCTCTAGCTCCCGAGCAAGAGAAAGCCATTCTCGCGGTCTTGTACAGCAACAGGCAAGCTTTTGGCTGGTCCATGGTGGACATCAAGGGGATTAGTCCCCTAATCGTTGAGCATCACATTCATCTGATGGATGATGCCAAACCAGCCCGGGATCCACAAAGACGTCTCAATCCAGTCATGAAAGAGGCTGTGAAGAAGGAGATCGTAAAATGTCTAGATAGTGGTATCATTTACCCTATCTCTGATAGCCAGTGGGTTAGCCCCATTCACGTTGTCCCCAAGAAGTCAGGCATCACGGTCATCACTAACGAGGCGAACGAGTTAATCCCTACTCGTACCCAAACTGGATGGCGAGTTTGCATTGATTACAGAAAACTCAACGCCGCAACGCGGAAAGACCACTTTCCGCTACCTTTCATTGACCAGATGCTCGAACGATTGGCCGGACACGAGTACTACTGCTTTCTTGATGGCTACTCCGGCTATAATCAAATTCCCATTGCCGAAAAAGACCAGGACAAGACCACTTTCACTTGTCCTTTCGGCACGTTTGCATATCGACGCATGCCCTTTGGGTTATGCAATGCGCCCGCTACCTTCCAGCGGTGTATGATGGGTATCTTCTCAGACATGGTGGAAAAATTTCTGGAGATTTTCATGGATGACTTCTCCATCTTCGGCGATTCCTTCAACGAGTGTTTGCTGCATCTTGACGCTGTCCTTACCCGATGTAAGGACAAGAATCTCACTTTGAACTGGGAGAAATGCCACTTCATGGTGCGCGAAGGTATTGTCTTAGGACATATCATCTCGCAAAATGGCATAGAGGTTGACAAAGCAAAGATTGAGGTCATTTCCAATCTGCCTCCTCCCCGATGCGTCAAAGATATCCGAGCCTTCCTTGGCCATGCCGGTTTCTATAGACGGTTCATCAAGGACTTTAGCAAGGTTGCTAGGCCCTTGACTCTTTTGCTGGCCAAGGACACGCCATTCGACTTCAACTCGAGCTGTGTGACTGCATTCGAGTCACTAAAACGCTCACTCACTTCTGCTCCCATTCTTTCTTCACCTGACTGGACGCACCCATTTGAGATTATGTGCGATGCATCCGACTTTTCCATTGGTGCTGTCCTTGGACAACACATCAACAAGATGCCGCACGTATTCTATTACGCAAGCCGAACCCTGAACGATGCTCAACTCAACTATACAACAACTGAGAAGGAATTCTTAGCTGTTGTATTTGCTTTAGAAAAGTTCAGGCCCTACCTCATCGGCTCTCCAGTCATTGTCTACACAGACCATTCTGCTCTGCACCATCTTTTTGCGAAGAAAGATGCAAAATCTCGGTTAATACGTTGGATCCTCTTGCTTCAAGAGTTTGACCTTGTCATTAAGGACAAACGAGGATGTGAAAACGTAGTTGCCGACCATCTCTCACGACTTCCTTCTTCGCCTTCGCTTCCAATTCCGATCAACGACGTTTTCCCGGATGAACAGCTCTTGACAGTATCGTGCGAACCCTGGTTCGCAGATATTGTGAACTATTTGGCCACGGGATTACTACCGACTGAATGGTCAAGTCAGGACAGACTTCGCTTCTTATCCTAAGTAAAACACTTTTACTGGGACGAACCCTACTTGTTCAAGTACTGTCCCGACCAGATTATTCGTCGGTGTGTCCCTGATGAGGAATTCAAGAGTGTGCTGTCATTTTGCCACGATCAAGTGTGTGGCGGGCATTTTGGGCCCAGAAAGACAGCTGAGAAGATCTTGCAATGTGGTTTCTACTGGCCACAACTTTTCAACGACGCTCACGACTATTGCAAGACTTGCTCCCGGTGCCAACACATGGGCCGGATATCCCGGAGGAACGAGATGCCGCTCCAACCGATCTTGGTTGTGGAGATTTTCGATGTTTGGGGGATAGATTTCATGGGGCCGTTTCCCAGCTCTTTCGGGAACTTGTACATCCTTCTCGCTGTTGATTACGTCTCTAAATGGGTCGAGACTGTGCCCAACCGAACTAACGACAACAAGGTTGTCGTTAGGTTCCTTAAAGAAAACATTTTCTCCCTGTTTGGGCACCCCCGAGCGATCATTAGCGACAATGGAAGTCATTTCTGCAACAAGACTTTCGAGGCCTTGATGCGGAAATACTCCATTAATCATAAGCTCTCTACGCCCTACCACCCCCAAACCTGCCAGCAGGCCGAAGTTTCAAATCGGCAAATCAAGCAGATACTGGAGAAGACGGTTTCCAAGAACCGTAAGGATTGGTCGCTGAAACTCACTGATGCCCTTTGGGCATTTCGAACCACTTATAAGACCGACCTTGGCATGTCTCCCTATCGGCTTGTGTACGGAAAAGCCTGCCACCTACCTGTCCAAATAGAGCATCGCGCATTTTGGACGATAAAGGAGCTGAATCTGTCTCTCGAGGATGCGGGCAGCCATCGGAAGCTGCAGTTGAACGAACTGAGCGAGCTTAGGGATGAGGCTTACGATAACGCGGTTGTTGTTAAGAACCGAACGAAGGTGTTTCACGATAAACACCTTTTGCGCAAAACCTTCGTACCTGGTCAGCAGGTACTGCTTTACGACACCCGACTTCATTTCCATCCAGGAAAGCTCAGATCTCGCTGGAAAGGGCCGTATTTTGTGCGGAATGTGTATCCGCAGGGCGCTGTGGATTTGGAAAATCCAAAGGACGGTTCACTTTTCAAAGTAAATGGACACCGATGCAAACCGTACCTTAGCGCCGAACCAACAGAGGAGCTCCTGTTCCTACAGGAGCCGGTTTACCCTGAATGATCTTCCTCTGCCTACCTCCAAACTTCGGTTATCCAGCCAAGAACAGTGGACACTGTTCAAAATAAGTTTGGGGGTATGTACAAACCATTTTGTATATATTTATGTATATTCTTTTTCCTTTAAAAACAAAAACAAATAAAAATTTGTGTATCGCTAACCGACAATTTTGACCCTTCAAATGATCTCTTCATGCAATGACAGTGAGGACACTGTCCAGTTTAAGTTTGGGGGTACGCTCGGTACGCATTTCTTACCTTCGCTTTCATATGTATATTTTGCATCTGCATATTAAAATCCATAAAATCCATAAAAATCTGAAAATTTTCTAAAAACATAAAAACTTTTCTGTCAAGTTAGCTTGTGGAAAAACTCTGATTCAAAATTTCGACGGTTTTTGTTTGATAAAATAAGAATAACTAAATCTTATGTTTAGACTTTGAAACCTGAAAGATAACTCTCCTTTGAAGTTAACTATAGCTGATATACGTCTTTACATCACACTACACATGTCGTGAATTTTGGGAATTAGATGACAAGTCTTTCATGTTTAAACTTTTAAACAGATAAATGATTTTCTGAGGATCAAATAGGTTTGTTCTGAAATAAGTAATATCAAGAATAGTTTATGAAGTAAGGCGAATATGAAGGAATGTTATTGATGCCGTAATTGGAACTAAGTCTGAAAAATAACCCATCTGAAACTTGATTGGAATGATTACACACCGAACCCACTAAACACGTCTTTTATCCAAAAAAAAATAATAATAATTGAACTACCGGTTATATCTCCGTTCGTATTAAATCATCTGATTTTCACGCCAAACTGTCTTTTGTTTTTGGACCTAGGTAACTTGAGTAATTAAGTCCGCTGGGGTGTTTCTACACCTAATGCCCTAAAATCAACTGGTTTGGGTGCATTGGCCCAAAGCTCGCTAAGAAGCCTAGAAAGTCCGGATTAAAACAAAGTCAAGCAAGTGTTCTCTCCGAGTTAAAATTCCCAACGGTTCTTTGTGTGAGAATAATCTTGATAAAAGACAGGCTTTTATAAAAATTTTAAGCGGAGATATGAAGGTTTTATTCTATGATAAAGACTATTGCACGTTCACAGAGGTGTGTATGAAATGAAAACAAGAAAAAGGTGGAGTGAAAAATACGACTTAGTTTCCTGTTAAGGAAGATAGAAATTCTGAAGTTGAAACCTTACTGGAAAACGAAACTTGAAAAATGCTTGACTCTTTATAAAACTTATGTGATCCTTTTAAAATTGTTATCTGGGCTTTATTGTGCGACATGATGACTTTAATCGATCCTTCTGGAACTTAACGACACTAATTGCACTGCACGTAAAGACATATAAAATCTGTAGTTAAATAAGAAGCGAGGTGTGAAAAATAAAGGTTCGATAGTCTAGACTTAGGATTATAGAATTGTTATTTTCTGAAACAAAACTTTAGGATTTGAATCTTAGTTATTTTACAAAACCAACTTGACCGGATTTTATGGGTAGTATCCGCTGAAAACCCTCAGGAGACAACACTCCTCCTACTAGGGACACCTAGAGGTTTAACGGCTTGTTGCACATGCTCAGTGCAATCGCGTTCCCTGCGAAAGTAAGGTTAGGAAATTTTTTGTGAATAAATGGGCTTTGCTCGGGACGAGCAAATGATAAGTTTGGGGGTATTTGTTCATATCAGATTTTTGCATTTTCATACCGCCCAATTTTTGTCACATTGCATATCTGTAGATACTCTTGAGCCGTGTTTGCTAGTCAATTGCAGGATACAGGTTCTCGGCTCTAAACGGTGGCATTCATGGAAAAACACGACAAAACCCGGGTTCCTGCCAACCACTGAGAAAACACGGTCTCCGCGCTTCATCCGTATGTTGCCAGATACCAGTTTAAGAGACGAAATGTCAAATCAATGTCGTTTTCATGCACAAGGCTCAATGGCGGTACAAGATCCAAGAAATCTATGCGGAGCTCGAGGCAATCATGACAAAAACATCCACAAAAAGTCCAACTTTCCCTCAACAGAAATTCTGTAAAAAATGTGGAAGTATTTTCAGAAAATACATATACCAGACAAAAGGGGACAGCAAACCAGGGGACCACAAGAAAAGCCATGCCCCAACTCACCTATAGGGCCGCGGATCAGCGGCCAATAGAGGGTCTAGGCCGCGGATCCGCGGCCTTACTGGCGCCGCACCTTGTCATCTTTCAGGGGCAGTTTTGTCTTTGTACATATGTTCTGGTGGTTGCCCTAGATTTCTATTCTCCAGCCTATAAATAGCCCAGAACTTTGAGAAGGAAAGGGTCCATAATCTTGTATTCTTTTTCTAGGTTTTAGATTATATGTTCTTCTTCTTCTCATCTCTTCTCCATTAAACTTGTAGTGAGCTTTGTGAATGAAGAATGGTGAATAAAGAAGTTCAATTTATTATCATGCTTGTCTTGTTCTTTCTATAATTGTTGTAATTTTCATTTGTTAACTAGTTGTTGTTATTTCGTGTTGTTTCTTTCTTCTCTCTTTTTCTTTATCCTTAAAACGACCATGATGCTTACGCTCGATCCTCGCCAAGGTGAGGTCGCAAATAGCTAGTCGTTATCTTCTAATCTCTTTCTTTCTATCTTCCTCTTTTGTTTTGTTTTATTTTTCCGTATCATGATGTGTGAGTAGTTCATACTTGTTAGGGTAGGATAAGGGAAGTTTGAGAGAAGGAAATCTCTCTCACAATTTCCTTGCCCAACAGCTTAATTTGACTCCCGTTAATTGAACCACAATCCGCTCCTTACGGCACCCTATCCTACATGATAGCGGTGATTCCGTAGTGAGACCGGTTGTGGTTGAATTAACCGGAGGTTATGGCTAAGAGCCAAGAACGGACGGACAAGCACCAAAAGGAAGAACTTATGCGTTGGAAAGCCTAGCTTATACTCGCAAAGTCCTTCCTAGTCGTGCTAATCCCCGTTGTTGCCGATTACTGTAACACCGATATTAAGAGGGGCAACGAAAGATGTGGAGACTCCTAACTCAAACTAATCTAATCCTAACCCTAACAAGCTCTCTTTAATTATCAATTTAACACTTAGATAATCACAAACAAATCTGAACTCTCGGACTTAACTCGTTAAAACACATAGAAAAAGACTCCCATCTCCCTGCGGACGACCCGTACTCAACCGGCTAGCTACAAGCGAAACCGTCTTGATTGCGGTATTTAACTAAAACTTGAACACGCAGAACCTCTAACAATCAGTGAGCGGTAGAAGTTGAGGGGGCCGTTGTAGTGGGCACCCAAGTAGCTGCCGCTTTTTGTGGCTTGACAGGATGGTCCTCTTCTCGCTGAACTTTCACCTTTTTCTATCGGCGAGAGTAATCTTGATCAATCACCGAGTCCTGAACCTGTCGCCAATCTTTATAAATTTTAGAGGACAGCCGCTGAGGGGGCTGCTCTAGCTTCGCCTCTGTAGCATTCTCCATGGGTGGAGGAGATCTCTTCAGCATGGCAGTCAGAGTGTTTTTGCGCACCCTCCTTAGTGGTTCAAAGCTGTTCCCAGTTGAAACAGCAGCATCGATTTTCACCGTTGGAGCCGGTGGAGTCAGTCCAGAAGGAAAGTTGCCCCTGGCCTTCCTTACTCGGTGCCAGTGGCGATGTCGAGCATGTCAAGCCGTTGGGATTGTCTCAGCTGTAGGGGTGACTTCCTCATGCCCACTGTGTTGGTCAGAAGTTGTCGTTGTTAGCCTATTGAAGACTGATGTCCGCTGAGTAGGGATAACCAACCTATCGAAGGCAGACTTCCGAGCAGGGGAAGCAGCCTTGATGATTTCGCCTGGAACAGGAGCTGAAATAGTCAGCCTTATGAAGACCGACCTTTTAGCAGGAGAAGCCGCCTTGACGACTTCATGAGCAGGAATGGCTATCTGCTTCGGGATAACCCCTCCCGGTATCGCGGGCTTTTTCACAGGCCCATTAGAGCTTCGGCCCAATCTGTTAAAGACTGAGGCGCTTGGTTTGGGCGACCCATTGAGAGGGGCCGCAGTAGTTGTGAGTCGATCAAAGACTGACTTCTTCTAAGCTTCTTGTGATAGAAGTGGTGTGTTGAAGCTCATTGGTGGGAGCATGGTCCCAAAGAACAGCCCAGTGGTGGCCTGAGTTACCTGGTCCACCGGCATTGTGAAAAGGGAGGCCGCCTGAGGCCCGTAGGTCACTCCTCCAGCAGGGACGGAGTGAGAGTTATTGCCATTGTTGCAGCTTGTGCAGTTGAAAGCCATTTGATCTTTTGTTTCTCTGCACGGAGCAAGATACCAAATCTTAGTACTTCACATCCAAAGGCAACCATGTCAAACCGCGACCTGTTCGTGAAACACGACACACGAAGTGTGGAGTGGAAAGAGGAAAAGGTCCCACCGGACGTACCCGAATCTGTTCTCCACTGAAAGACGTGACCGGAACGTTTGGACGTCACGGGCCTGAATTCTGAGGGCAGATGCTAATTGGTGCTATCCGTACACCTCTCCGAAGATGCCAAATTGATTTATGACACAGTGTATCGAAGGTTTAAACGGATGCGGCCGATATAGCAGACTTCGTCAGATTCCTCCTCGTTGAGGGGTTTTTTGATTGTGGGGACGCTCTTCCCTGCAGGAGCAAGCCCCTGCAGTTAATTACGCTAGCGCATAGCGGTAACCACTTTCTCCTTCTCCAGATGGTCACTTCGTGTCGTAGGTGCTTATTTTGTTTTTGGTTGCCCGTGGATTGTATACGGAGACTAATTTATGTTGTCGCCCGTAGGGCGTGGATTAGTCCAAATTCGTATCTTCTTAGATTTGGGTTTGGGGTTGGGTTTAAGGATACGTTAGTCTCATTTGAGACTAAGATCAACTTAAACATTTGTTAAGGATACGTTAGTCTAATTTTAGACTAAGATCAACTTAACTGGATCGTTTAAATCCAACAAGAGAGCATTTGGGCTCTATTGTTTAGTTTAGGGACATTGCGGTCAATTACCAGTTTAAGGACATGGTGGTCCATAATTAGTTTAAGGACATTACGGTCTAAAGTTAAGGACATCATAGTCCATGGGCTTAAGGACCCTACAGTCCGAGGTTAAGGACATCATAGTCCATAGGCTTAAGGACCCCACAGTCCAGTTTAAAGACGTCATAATCTATGAAATGTATGGTTGTTGGGACCCGTCATCTCTCTGAAGACGTTGAAGAATTACAACAACAAATATCAGAGGAGTGAAGAGATGTACCCTTGAACCAATTTTGATTGAAAGATCTGTAGTCCAATTTGGGGCTAAGATCTGTTAAAAGATTTATGAGCATATGGGCTCAATTAATCTGAATGAGGGGTTTATAGCCAATTTGGGCTCGACCCACTCAGCTAAAATGTTTAAACATTTGACAATGCTGAGCATTGATTTGAGTTCTGACTATATTTTTGTCTTTTATTGAACACTGAGCATTCATCATAGCTCTGGGGCTTATTAAAGAACAATTTATGTTCTATCAGCGCACACGTGAGGGGCACGTGGTGCGCTTAGCGCCAGTCAAAGAGCGCAGTGCGCTTTTGCCGAGTGGCGCACACGTGAAGGACACATGGTGCGCTTGGCGCTGAGCGCCAGTCCATGACCGCATTGCGCTAATTTATGAGCACATTGCACTATTTTTTCAGTGGTGCACATGTGAGGAGCACGTGGTGCGCTTGGCGCTGAGCACTAGTCCATGAGCGCAAAGCGCTGGTTCAAGAGAGCAAAGCGCTAACTGTTAAGTGGCGCATACGTGAGGGACACGTGGTGCGCTTGGCGCTGAGCGCCAGTCCAAGAGTGCAGAAGCGCATCTGATCAATTTTATGATCTGAGAAATAAATTCTCGTTTATAAGAGACATTGTCTCAAGATCCCAAGAACAAAAGTTCTTACTTTGTAGGAGATATTTCAATCTCTTATGTTGATGAAAGGCTTTGCCTTTATGGATCTGTGATCCTAAGAGAATTGAATTATTCTCCCCCTCTTATAATGAGATAGTATGATCTCTTTGAGAAATACCTTAGTCTTATAGATCTATGATCTGTGAGAATAATTGTGTTCTTCTTCTTGTTTTAGGATGAGATCTTTTGATCTCTTTGTGAAAGACTTTGGTCTTGTAGATCTATGATCTTTAAAGAAGTGAATTTTTCTTTTTAATTATGAGAAGATTTCATCTCTCTGTTCATCATTTTTTACCTTGAAGAAAATCTTCTTTTTCTGAGAGCTTGGCTCTTCTTTCTCAGATCTCTCAAAGCTTATGAGGGGGGGGGGGTTCTCTATATGTGTCTCTATGTCAGACTTGAAGTCTTGGGGCCTTTATATAGGGCGAGCTGAATTGTTCCATCGGTTAAGGAGATCTTTTCTCCAATTGATTTAGGGATTTCCCCACCGTTGGATCTTTGATCCAAGGGCTTCTGATTTATAGAAGGCAATCTTCTTGTTTTTAACAAGATTGGGAAATCTTTCCATACAGAATTTATTCTGTATTTTGATGATTTTTAATCACCTTTGGAACATTGATCCAACGGTGCTCTAATTTACAGAGCACAATCTTTTTATTTGGAAAGATTTTGAGGAATCTCTCTTTAACAGAATTTTATTCTGATTAATTGATGATTTATCATCTTTATTAGATCTCTGATCTGACGATGAGGAGCTTTTATTTCCAGTGCTAGCGCACCCATGCTTTGCACATGGTGCGCTGCGTAGAGCGCAGCGCACTAGCACTAGCGCACACGTGCTTTGCACGTGGTGCGCTGCTAGAGCGCAGCGCACTAGCACCAGCGCACATGTGCTAGAGCACAGTGCACTAGCACCAGCACACACGTGCTTTGCACGTGGTGCACTACTTAGGGCGCAACGCACTTGGCGCTAGCGCACACGTGCTTTGCACATGGTGCGTTGCTTAGGGCGCAGCACACTTGGCGCTGCTTCTGAAGCGTTGCTTCATTTCAAAATTTGAATTTTGAACAGAGCTTTGCTCTGATTGGGGGAAACAAGGTCCCCCTCATCGAAGGGGACGATGAACGAACCGTCCAAATCGGGTCACTCTTAACGGGGGCTCGGCCTGACGACCTGGTCCACTTCCTCAGAGAAAACTCAGACGTGTTCGCCTGGGCGCCCGCCGACATGCCTGGGATCGACCCTGAAATAATATCATAAAATCTCGGGGTCGACCCGGCGGTCCGACCCATCAGGCAGAAGAAACGAAGTTTCGCCCCGATCAAGCAAAAAGCGATCAAGGACAAGGTTGACAGGCTGCTCGCAGCCAACTTCATTCGGAACGTGGCTTACTCGGAGTGGTTGGCGAATGTGGTCATGGTTAAAAAGGCAAGCGGGAAGTGGCGCATGTGCGTCGACTTCACTGACCTCAACAAGGCCTGCCTGAAGGACAACTATCCCCTCCCTCGGATAGATCAGCTCATCGACAGTTCGGTAGGCCACTAGCTACTCAGCTTTATGGACGCCTTCTCCGGCTATAACTAGATCCGTATGAATTCGGAAAACGAAGAGCTCACCGCATTCACAACATACCGGGGGTATACTGCTATAAAGTGATGCCCTTCGACCTTAAAAACGCCGGGGCCACATACCAACGCTTGGTCAACAGGATGTTTAAGCCTCAGATCGGCAGGAACATAGAGGTTTACGTCGACGACATGCTCGTCAAATCGACCTCGTCAGATCAGCACGCCAAAGATCTGGGCGAGGCTTTTGATGTCCTCTACAAATACAAGATGAAACTGAACTCCGCCAAGTGCGCGTTCGGGGTCACTAGTGGAAAGTTCCTCGGATTCATGGTTACCCATGGAGGAATCGAGGCTTACCCGGAGAAAATCAGCGCCATCGTCAACATGGTAGCACCCAATACCAATGTCGAAATCATGCGGCTCACAAGGAAGGTTCCGCTCCGAGTCGTTTCAGGTCAAGATCCGGGGAAAAGTGCCTCCCATTCTTCAAAGCTCTAAGGAAGATCCCAAGGTTCGAATGGTCGGAGGAGTGCCAGATCGCCTTCGAGCAATTGAAAGTGCACCTGGCGACTCCCCCACTACTCACCCGGCCAGTCGAAGGAGATGAGCTATCGCTGTATCTGGCGGTGTCTGATCAGTCTGCAGGTTCGGTGCTCGTTCGAGAAGTCGAGGGAGTTCAGAAGCCAGTCTACTATGTAAGCCACATCTTCAAGGACGCAGAAACCAGGTACCCGTCCATAGAGAAGGTTGTCTTGGCACTCATCATGGACTCGAGGAAACTACGACACTATTTCCAGGCGCACACCATCCTCGTCCTCACCGAACGCCCTTTAGGGGCTATCCTCGCCTCCCCCGAGTCTTCTGGTCGTTTGGAGAAGTGGAGGTAGGTGTTATCCTAATTCGACATCAAATACCGCCCGAGGCAGGCTATCAAGGCGCAGTTCTTGGCCGATTTTATCATCGAATGCACTATCCCCAACAAAGAGGCAGTGCCCGCATCGGCCCGCGGATCTCAACCTTCGGTCGAAGAGGGGCCCGACTCCATTCCCGACTGGGTCCTTTATGTTGACGGGTCATCAACCGAGGAAGGCTGTGGTGCCGGCCTCATCATTTGGGGCCCGAACAAGGCCGAGATGGAGTATATTTTGAAGATCGGGTTCAAAGCCTCAAACAACGCAACGGAGTACGAGGCTCTGCTCGCTGGACTGTGGATCGCCTCCAGAGTAAGGCTAAAGACGATCCAAATCCGTAGGGAATCCGCTTTGGTCGTCGGCCAAGTGACCGGCCATTTTGAAGCACGGGAGCCCCTGATGGTGAAGTACTTAGCCGAGGTAAGAAGGACGCGAAAAGGACTTCGACGAAGTTCAAGTGGAGCAGATCCCCCGGCACCTAAATGCCCAGGCCGACGCCCTGAGCAAGCTAGCTTCCTCTTACTCGGCCAACAACAAGAGAAATATCCTTTTCGAGGTCTTGCCACGGCCTAACGTAGAAGACAGAGCGACATCGCTCCAAGTTTACACAGCCCGGGAAGAGGGCCAAGATTGGAGGAAGCCCATCATGGAATTCCTGAAGGAGGGTATGCTCCCCAGAGATCATGGGGAGGCCCGCCGCCTCCGAGCCAAAGCCCGCCATTTTGTCTGGAGCAATGGGAACCTCTATAAGAAATCCTTCACTCAACCCCTGATTCGGTGCGTCGACCCCCATGAAGCCGACTATGTCCTTCGTGAGGACCACGAAGGGGTCAGCGGAGCACATCAAGAGGCCCACACCTTAGTCCAGAAGACTCTCCTCTAAGGGTACTATTGGCCGATCGTCTATCATGACGCTCAGAAGCTCGTCAAAAGGTTCAAGAGTTTCCAACTCCACGGCAGCATACCCCTCCTTCCGGCTACCGAGCTGACTACCCTAACCTCCCCATGGCCGTTTTCCCAGTAGGGAATGGACATGATAGGCCAACTCCCTACAGGTACGGGCGGGCACAAATACATCCTCGTCGCGGTGGACTACTTTACGAAATGGATCGAGGCCATCCCCATTAGAAAACCGGACGCTACCACGACCATCAAGTTCCTGCATAACAACGTAATATTCCAGTTCGGGACCAGAGGTGTATCATCACCGACCACGGGACGAATTTCGAAAACGAAAGAGTTAAAGGGTTCTGCAGCGAATACCATATATTGATGAAGTTCGCCGCAGTCGCGCACCCCCAGTGCAACGGGAAGGACGAGGTCGCTAATAGGGACGTCATTCGAGGACTTCGAGCTTGCCTGGAAGGACGACAGGGCAGTTGGGTCAACGAATTACCCTGGGTCTTATGGTCCTTGCGCACGTCGAAGAAGACCCCTACTGGAGAGACCCCCTTCAGCCTCTGCTACGGCACCGAGGCGGTGGTCCCAGTAGAGATCGGGTTACCCAGTTACAGGGTCGAGCACTTTGATGAAGAAGCAATACCTCGGCCCTCCGGACTAGTTTGGACGTCTTACTGGAGAAGCGGGACCGGGCACAGATCAGAGCTGCTGCTTACCAACGACAGACTACCCGCTACTATAACGCTCGGGTCAAGCATCGCGCCTTCGAAACAAGAGATTTGGTCTTAAGGCGGAACGAGTTCGTTGATCAGGGCAAGTTACATAAGTTTTCTATGAAGTGGGATGGCTCATTCCTCGTCTCAGAAGTCTTTCCCGGCAGGGCCTATCGCCTATAAGACGCTGCGGGTCACAAATTTCTACGGCCTTACAATGCCGAGAAGCTCAAGTCGTACCTTTGAAAAGTATATCTGTGAATACATGTTTATTCTTTGACAAAGCGATGTAAAAATTTTCAAGTCTTTCTCTGAATAAGAAGAAAACTTCTCCTATGTGTTTCCCTCTTCCTCGTTTTAAAGGCCACGGATTTCAATTCGTGAAAATACTCAAATGCACCCAGAAGACAAAAAGGAAACAATAGAACATCGCAAAAAGGAGAACTTTATTCATCAAAACGTATTGTTTGCTCCCCAGCCTTACATATAAACTTTTTTTTATTACAACAGAGGGGGAAAGGTGTCAAGGAAATACTCCTCATGATACTCTGAGGATATCTCGGCCAGCCGAGCCCTGGCCTCTGCACCCCGCTCTCGCTGATGCTGCACGCGAACCCAGGATGCCACGGAAGGGCCGGGCGCTCCGCCAGCCGAGCCTTGGCTCACGATCTGTCTTTTTTGGAAGCATTCCAAAACGAGGGCCACAGGTCGGTCGTGCATGGCCTTCGAGATGAGTCCGATGACGTAAATCGTACGGACCTTGTCGAGGGCCTCGTCCTGCAGCTCTTCGGCAAGGGGGTTGTACAAACCCGAGGACCTCCTCCAAATTGCGTACATCAGCAATTGGAAGAGGGGAGATCGGCGAGGGAGTAGACGGCCGATGTGATCCTCGATGCGCTGGACCACGCCCCGGTACCTATCCTTAGAAATGGATTACTTGTACAGGTAGACATCATCGGGAGTGACGATCTCTTCAATCGAGTAAATACGTCCGGCCATCTCGAAGAAGCAATGCTGAAACAAACCCTTCTCCTTCTCTATTTATAGCCTCCACGGCATCTCCAAGAGTACAAATTTGCACGCGCATGGGCACGAATCCAGGGATTCGCTCAATTCTTCAAATACCATGCCGCCACGTGGCGGGCATCCCATATTTCTCGCCGAATCGAAGTTAGAATGACACGGATCTTGGAACGCCTCGCCTCACCTATGCGTTGCTGCCACGTGCCGCCCGCAACGGTCGCTCTTCCCGATATTCACACACCCAGGAAGATTGGGCAACGCCTCGCAAAACCGAGCAGCTACCCTGCTCGGTCCATCCTTGGATGGTAGTTTACTACCCACCGACGCCAAGGATCGAAGCCCTAGTCAAGAGGCCACCGAGCAGCTTCTTTTCTCGGTCCATCCTTAGTGGGAAACTCCTTACCCGCCTACCTAAGGATCGAAGCTCTCGTCAAGAGGCCACCGAGCAGCGTCCCTACTCGGTCCATCCTTAGTGGGTAACTCCTTACCCGTCTACTTAAGGATCGAAACCCTCATCAAGAGGCAACCGAGCAGCTTCCCTGCTTGGTCCATCCTTAGTGGGTAACTCCTTACCTGCCTAAGCTAAGGATCGAATCCCTTGCCAAGAGGCAACCGAGCAACTTCACTGCTCGGTCCATCCTTGGCTGGTAGTTTACTACCCACCGACGCCAAGGATCGAAGCCCTCATCAAGAGGCAACCGAGCAGCTTCCCTGCTCGGTCCATCCTTGGCTAGTAGTTTACTACCCACCGACGCCAAGGATCGAAGCCCTCGTCAAGAAGCAACCGAGCAGCTTCCCTGCTCGGTCCATCCTTAGTGGGTAACTCCTTACCCGTTTACGCTAAGGATCGAAGCCCTCGTCAAGAGGCAACCGAGCAGCTTCCGTGATCGGTCCATCCTTAGTGGGTAACTCCTTACCCACCTAAGCTAAGGATCGAAGCCCTCGCTAAGAGGTAATCGAGCAGCTTCCCTACTCGGTCCATCCTTGGCTCGTAGTTTACTACCCACCGACCCAAGGATCGAAGTCCTCGTCAAGAGGCAATCGAGTAGCTTCCCTGCTCAGTCCATCCTTAGTGGGTAACTCCTTACCTATCTACGCAAAGGATCGAAGCCCTCGTCAAGAGGCAACCGAGCAGCTTCCCTGCTCGGTCCATCCTTAGTGGGTAACTCCTTACCTGCCTAAGCTAAGGATCGAAGCTCTCGTCAAGAGGCAACCGAGCAGCTTCCCTGCTCGGTCCATCCTTGGCTGGTAGTTTACTACCCACCGACGCCAAAGATCGAAACCCTCGTTAAGAGGCAACCGAGCAGCTTCCCTGCTCGGTCCATCCTTAGTGGGTAACTCCTTACGCGGCTATGCTAAGGATCGAAGCCCTCGTCAAGAGGCAACTGAGCAGCTTCCCTACTCGGTCCACCCTTAGTGGGTAACTTCTTACTCACCTATACTGAGGATCGGAAGCCCCAACCTCGTCTACGCCGACCTATCTTCGGAGAGATGGTCGCTAGTCCAACTCGAGGAAATGGGCGAGTCTATGCCTTCCTACTCGGAGGTACCAACCGACGTATCTTCAATGAGCGATCGCCACCTCAACTTCGGGGCTACAAGGACGCCGACCTTACACCGGCCTTTGCACACTTGACAAACAATCGGATTTAACTCAACAAGCGATCGCCAACTAAAGGACCGGCCGCCGACCTTGCGTTCATCAGGAGTGCAAAATGTCGACATTGCAGCGAAATGGAAACATTGCCACAAAATTTCTGCAAAAAAGGCTTTATTAACAACTCGGGAGTTTTACAACGGTATTGTGGGATTCTCATCTTTACAAAATCTCCCGAAGGCTTACAAAATTCCAAGAAGAAAACAAAAAAATATACAAGAAAGAGGGACGGGAGACACAGGTCTCAGGGCTAGGAAGAACCTCGACGTGCTCCGCGGCTACCTTGGGAGCCGGGGGTGGCGGCTTGAGGGTCGACGCCTACTGCAGGAACTTCGGCACTGGGAGCCGAGTGGCCACCTTCTCCCCAATGCCCCCACCAGGGGATTTCCTCTGGGCGACGCTTCCGGTGGCATCCCCCTGCACCTCACCCTCGAGGGGGTACTCGAGCCGAAGCTTAGCATCGGGAAACTCCGGCATCAACGCATTGCCGGCGTCGAGGGCATCATGCCAGACGAGGGATGAGGCTTCATCAAGGTTAGCATAGAATTGATCCGACATCTTGTAGCTCTCTACCGCCTTCGCATCCCGGAGGTCAGCGTGCCTCATCCCTTCCTTCAGCGCCTCGTTCTCCCTCTTGAGGGTGTCCCGCGTCTTCTTCAGAGTGGCGTCGAGCACCTTGCCATCCTCCCACTTGGCTTCAATGACCTTGTTGGACTCCATCAAAACTCGGATGGACTCCCGGCAGTTGGCGTTCACCGTCTCCTCGGCAGCTACCCGGTCTTCGAGGGCGGCGGTCCACTCTCTCACTTGACGCAGCTCCCGGCTCAGGCACTCCTCCCACGAGGAAGACGCGCCCGCCAGCACCAGAGCCGGGGAGATTTCATCGTGCTCCATGTTGGCGATGAGGGCGCGGTGCTGGAGGACCTGAGGAAAACAAAGGAGGGGTTAAAAAGGTATACGATCCTGCAAACAAAAAGGCTTAACGAAAACCCGAACGGGAGGTGGACACTAACCTGCACAGTCTCCTGAGCTATGGCCGCAATTTGGGCCTTGAGGGCTCCCCAGGGGATTCTACCCCCAGCCGACCGCTCCATCTCGAAGAGCAAGCTGTCGGCGTTGGAAAGCCCCAAGGGCACCTCATAGCGAAGATCCCCCTCCTGCATGAAGATCGGGAAAGACAGGGCTCGGGACACCGTCCTCTTGCGCCGCTTGAGGGGGACCACGGTAGGGTCGGCCTCATCCGCCACATCCACAACTCGGGGTTCCTGCTCCCGAGCATGCTTACGGCTCTCCCTGGGGCTGGTCTCCTGAGCCCGGGGAGTAGTCAATCGTCGAGCCGAAGCGGCCGCCGACGGGGTCGGGCTCGCCGCTGGGCGTGACGGGCTAGCGCCTCCAGCCTCCCCCCTTTCTTCTCGGCCAGGGCAGCCCGGAATTTAGATCGGTCCTTCGATTCTACAAAGAATCGAAAATACGAAGGGGTTAGCAATGCCAGAAAATGTGGAAGAATACGCAAGTCTAAACAAGTCTCCTATGCTCCTAACTTACCCGCAAACTGAGTGGGGCTGAGCCCGGCCCAACTGAGGGCCTGCTCGGATAGCAACACATCGGCCCGATGGACGGGCTCCCACTTTTACCCTGCCATCGCATCGGGAACGGACGACCGCCTCACCCGTGAGCAGTTGGCCCTGTGCCACTGGACAGGCACAGGCCAATCCTCACCCTCAGGTAACCCGAAAAACAAGAACTTTTCCTTCCATTTATGAATGGAAGAAGGTACTGCTATGACCCCCGACCCGTCCACCCCTCCTCTATGTTTTCTAAAAGAAACATATACCCAGCTAGGCTCGTCCCTACGAGTACCGGGGTGATTTTTGTAGCAGAGGGAAGAAAGGAGAAGGTTCAGGCTGAAAGGAATCTCCTGCAGTCTCAACTAGACCAGGAACCAGAGGAGAATCTTCCACGAATTCGGCACTAGCTGGCCCGGGGCTAATTGAAAGAAACGCAGCGCTGCACTCATCTCCGGGGAGAAAGGCAGACGCATTCCGGCCCAAAAGGCTTCCAAGTACAAGTCAATCTCCTTTCCCCGTACCTGGTCTGCCCTCTCTCCCTCCCCGACGAAGCGAAGCGAGTATCCGGGGGGAATGTGGAAGCGAGCCCGGATCGTTGTGATCTCGTCCACATGCTTTAAGAGGGAAGGCGCGTCACGGACGCTCCTGACACGCGATTAGGGGACTGTCCCCGCCACGCGACCCCGGGTGCCAGGACTAACCCTAGATCCCTGGGGGGATTCCGTCTCTTACGAGGATGAGGAAGAAGCATAGGAAGAAGCGGCAGAAGACTCCCTAGACTCTACCTCTACTACCTCAACAGACTACTCAGAGGAAGACATCTAACCTGAGCAGAGAAAAGAGACGTCCGAGGTAAGAACGCCAGAAATCTGACCTAACGAGAAGAGCGCCGGGCTAACACACACAATGATGGGGGAATTATAGCAAAGTGTATACTTGGGGGCTCACCTCTATTTATAGCATTCGACAAGCGCATCCAACGGCGCCGATCGATTCCCGCCAAAACAGACGCTTCGCATCCGACAGCCACCAACTTTCCACGTGTCTCAAGAGCATTGGACGTGTCCCTTCAAGTGCCAAGGACACCGGTGGCCCGTCACGTCATCCAACCAGAGCCGGACGCATGGCCTGGTGCTGAACAAACGTACGATCGAGTCGGCGCTTCCCCTTTAATGCACGATCTCTTCTCTGATCCGCTGCGTCATCGAAAAATACGACTAACTACCAGGGAATCCTCGCCGAAGATGTCTTCAAATAAGAGTTTAGCCCAGGTGACTGATCACACCACTCTCGACCCGACCCATAAATAGGTCGGGATGAGAGTGGGGGGCTAATGATGATGCTCAGTACTGAGAACTCCCTAGATCACGACACGTGGCAGATGACGTGTCCCAAGACTTACGGGAAAGGAGCAAGAATAGTACATTGAAGGCATACCCTGGGCCTTCGACCCGAGGATGTTCTCGACCTTCGATGACCTCCCAGAACATTCCTGTACTCGTCCTACAGATAACCATTGGCTCACCTCCGAGCCTTCCTGCACGCCAGGGCTTCCTCAGCCCTCCCAGCTTGCATCCGATCTATCATAGAACCAAGCTTGCTCGGCCTCCCACTCGCCTCTGACCCTCCCGCCGAGCTCAGCTTCCTCGGTCTCATCGACCGACCCAGAGCGTAGATCATCAGTGTCCCGGACATGGCCCCGTGAATCTTGCAATACGCGAGATATCTGCCGCCCCATGACCCCGCATCCTACGCCATCGTGTTCCCCCGTTAACGGGCGTCTCTCGCATTAATGGAGGATCCCGCCTTTTGCGCAGACGCGGCTCCAAAGGTGTAACGGCCGGCGTAAATCTCGCGCCCGCCAGCCCATGGCTGACACTATATAAACCCCCTCTCAGACGACTCAGGTAAGGCAATTATTACCCAATAGGCCGCTACTCTGCCCAAATATCTCGACTAACTTGATCGTCGGAGGGTCCACGGTGGTACAACCACCCCGGGACTTCCTTGCAGGTAGCTCGGCTTTATTCCAATTCAATCCCACTGAGATCCATGTGCCTCAAGAGGCAACCCTCAAATCGTATCTCAGCCATCCGTCAATGCTCGCAGTAGATCAATGGAAGACAACATCTGAAGGAGATCCAAACCTCCGTCAATACCCGACATATATTAATCCTTAGAAAAAATTAGTTGTTAAAATTTATATATCTCGAGTATTTTAGCTATTTTGTCTTTTTTTAATCACATGATAAGTCCATTAGAGAGTTTTCTGGTACAAAAAATGTTTATGGTAGTTTTTCATCATTTTAGAAGTTCGTGGTGGTTTTGAATGAAAGTGACCAAAGTTCATGGTATCAAGTTGAAATTTAGCCTTTATAAATTTTCAAATCTCAACATACATGAATTTGTCTTTTCCATTTACTCTTGTACAAGTAATAAATGATATGAGTTGAGATGGCATTTCCGCAACTAAGAAAAAGTTAAAAAAAATTGGATTTTTTTATTGGAATACATGACCTGTTAAATTCTAGTTATAATAGTAAAGATGGAGTTGATGTTTTAGTGAAATTCTTTGAGAAAATGTTGCGGCAAGACGATCATGAAATAATAACACAATCGAAATAGAGAAGTAATCAAACCAATCACATGCAAATAAGAAATAAAAGTACTAACCAAAAGGTGAAGGAGAAGATTTTATTAATCACCAAAATACGGAGGAGTATAAACGGTGGATGAATCACAAATCCTTCAAAACCCTAGCTCTCACAAATTACAGAAGTCACGCCCCGCTTCCCAGTAGACGGGAACGGTGACGTGGCAGGCCGCAACATATTTACTAAGAAATAAATACGTTAAGCGTAATTAAGCAATATATAAAATGAACAAGAATGACAAGAGTAACAAAAATAAACAGCAACATTATTTACATTCAATTTACATATGACTGTTTGAAATGAAAAGATACAATGATATAAAACAAATTCTTAAATAATGACATTCCGCTTTAGGGCGCACCACTGCTTTTGGCACAGAAAATAAGTGAAAGAAGAACTAGTAGTCCGGCTGAGCTGTAATCTGGTCCAAGTCCTCCTGGTTCAGCTCTGTCTCCTCAGAGTCCAGTCCTCCTGACGAACATCCTAAAGAAAGAAACATAAAGGAATGTCGTCAGCGAACTAATGCACGGTAAGTCCCAAAAGTAGAAAGAGAAGACAGTGAAATGAACAGGTACAGTATATGGCTGATTACTGGTATATGATAGTTATTATAACATGGTTATTTTTATTTTGGTAAAGAAGGTATTCATGTATACGAGAGAAGTCCATCTTACCCCGTGGACTATGGTAACATGTAGTACAAAGTCCCGTCATAACACACGGGACAACGACACGAGAATTCATGTAGGTATCTTTAAGTGATCTCTCGTGCCATGATATACGTTCCTAACAATCTATCCCTTTATCCCCGCGTAATGTATTGTATAAATTATAATTACAAGTCTTGCTAAAACCATGGATAAAAAATATTCAAGTAGTCATGTTTTGGATGTAGTCAAGTATTCAAGTAGTCAAGTCAAGATATAACCATGGTTCGGTCAAATCAAGTCAAATATACATGTTTGATATTGATATTTGAATTCAAATATTCATGTTCATGATCAAGTATTCGTGTTTGAATTTGGATTCAGGTTTGAATTGGACTCAGACTGAGTCAAACACTTGTTCTGATTTAATTCTTGAATTCTTAGGTTCGGGAATTATCGGCAACTACTGCACATGGACGACAGGATTTGTGTATTTTTCCAATATAATTGCCATTGATAACTCCTGTTAAGTTTTCTATCTTGAATATGCAAGCACTCACTTTCTCCGGCTCGCTGAGGCTCAAGAGAATTGATCCCGCTTAAACCTATATTTACTAAGTCCTTAAAAATATTGTTTTGTATATCTCGATGGGGTTTTATGAATTTTTTTATAATATAGATTAAAAATAAAACATCGAGAATGGTTTGTATTACTTAGGGTTTTCATGAGCTGTATTTGATTATTGGGGTATTTTCATGATAAATACTTAGTTTTCAAAAGTTTATGGTATTTTAGTGAAAATAGTCTTTTCAGTAACTTGATGGTATTTTATTGACAGTTTTTAATCTTTCAATTTTATGAAAATATAGTTTCGCAATATAATGAAAATATAGATTTATAATTTTATATAATTTTAAATTTTTAGAAAAAATAGTTTTATTTAAAAAATTCGTTTTTTTCTTAAAAACCGTATTTATATCCTTTCGAGATCGAATACTCCGTGAAGAGTTCTGCATCTCGTTCTACTATCCCCAGGATGTGCGATAATCCACACCATCCATTAGCGGGTCCCCTAATAAGTGTTGTAAATACATAATAGCAAAGGAATATAAAACACCGTTTAAAAGAAACCCTGTTTTAAAGTAGGTGGTATTTTATTGTAAAGCTTATACTTCGAAACAAATATTCATACAATTTAGTATCGTGCTATGCAACCATAGTGTATATGAGAGGTAGGTCGTTACCCCGTAAAGTTTTTCCTAAAGGTATACTTTTAACAAAAATAAAATAAGTGATATCAAAGTTCATTGTATTTTAATGAAAAAGTTTAAGTATGGATGTTTCACATGAGTTTCTTGGTTAAACTTGATTCTAATGATTTAGTATTTAGGGTTAAAAGTATTGTTTAAAAATTTGGTTGATCAAAATATAAAGGAAAATGAGTTTCTAGGGTTTAAAAAAAGATATTGGTATTAACTCCACTTACCGATATGAGTTTTAAAGTTGGATTTCAATGAAGAGAAAAAGTGATTGGGAGGGACTTAAGGTTTAGAAATTTCAAGGAAAGAGTAGGGAAGAAGAGGGATGCTTCGGGGTGTCGTGGAAACTCCAGAATTGGCTTCGATATTCGCCAGAACCAACTTGCTCGCTAACTCCACTTTACTCCACTTGCACTTAGGAATTTTTTAGAGAGTTTTGACTAGAATTTTTAGAATGGTGCTGAGCCAAGGTAGGGGTGGTGTTTATAGTGGAGAATTAGGGTTTGGGAATTAAAAATGTGGATTAAAAAGCATTAAAATGGTGTTAAATGGTGAATTGAAGGGTCTCTGTTTGATTGCAAGGAAATCAAACATGCAGAGGAGTTAAGAGGAGGTGAAGAGTCATGTATGCAAAGCACGGAGCTCATTTGCCACCATCTGACCGTCGGCGCCGGCCCCTAGGGCTTTTGGCTGGTCGATTTTGAGGCTCTGGTCTCGAGATTCGTGCCATCTGATAAATCTTGTATTTACACCATTTTCCATATGTTTGATTTTTCTGAACTTTTCATTTCCCCGTATATTGCACGTGTAATCTTTTGGGCTTCCAAAAAGTTAAAAAGAAAAATTCAGAAAAAATTGTGTCCGATGGGAATCGAACACATAGGCTACGTCACAGCAGTGCAAGGCTTTACCAATGAGCTACAAGTTGTTTCTTGCTTTTATTTAACAAAAGTGACTTATAACTCAAACTTAGGCTGTAAAACTCATTTCTTGTATATTAACAAAAAAAAATCCGTACAAAGATTTCAGAGTCGTTACAATCACAAAAGCTTTTACAAAAGGTTATCATCTAAGGTTATAAAATACTATATAGTATACAAAAGATCTGATCAAATAACTAATTTCCCATAAATCTCGAAACTGAAAGATTCGGCTCGATCCGCTGTTGATCAAGTTGATGATGAGCCGGCTCATACAAACAGAGAACAAACACGAACTCCAGAAGTCTTGTGAGACACTCAAGATTGACTTAAACCGTCTCTTGCAAACAGAGACTTATTATGAATCCTGAACATCTCTTGAGATGGCTCAAGATGGTCTTGAGCCGTCTCTTGCGTCCAGAGAATATGAGGCAATCCTGAACAACTTGTGAGTCGGCTCAGGATTGTCTTGAGCCGTCTCAACCTTTAAAATCCTTTGTGAAATGACGAATCAATAGGAAACTTCGAGAGATCTAGAATATGAAGCATACATAACAAATCTTCACTTTTCCTCTCACTCTCCATAGAATCACAAAACTCCTTTATAAAAATTAATAGTAGCGCCACCTTCACCACAAAACCCCTAAATGGCTCAATGAGTATATCGCACTCCAATTAAGTTCAAGCAATGTTCAAACTTAACAACCAAAAGAGATCTCGTCAACATGTTGACCGGATTATCCGCTGTGCCAATCTTCTTCACAACTATCTCTTCCTTTTCAACGATATCCTGAACAATCAAGTACTGAACATTAATGTGCTTCGTCCTGTCATGATGCATCTGGTCTTTTGTTAAATGAATCGCACTTTGGCTATCACAGTAGACTATTATGGTATCTTTTTTAATACCAAGTTCCGAAAATTGTCCTTTCAACCAAATTGCTTTCTTAACGATCCCAAAAACGGCCATATACTCCGCCTCCGTCGTAGATAACGCAACCATAGGCTGTAACGAAGCACGCCAACTGATGGAACATCCTCCCAAAGTGAATACATGTAACGACTCTGAAACCCCGGTATAAATGTAATTTATTCAAATGTATAGAAAGAGTATTTCAGCCTGATTAGGAGTTATAAGTTATTTTTGTGCAATAAAACCAAGAAACAACTTGTAGCTTACTGGTAAAGTCTCTACACTGCTGTGACATAGCCTGTGTGTTCGATTCCCATCGGTCCCATTTATTTTTAAATATTTTTCTTTTTAACTTTTTAGAAGTCCAAGAGTTGCTCGTGCAATATACAGAGAATCGAAAATTTTTAGAAAAATCAAACAGGATAAATGAGGAGTTAAAACCGATTAAAACACCTGGCACGAATCTCGAGGCAAATCGCCAAGATCCGACCGCCCATTTCCTTGTTTTAGCAACCACCGACGGTCTCCCTTGCCCCAAAATGCTCCGTGCTTTGCTCACACATCTCTTTGGCTCCCCACTACTCCCCTGTATTGTTTGATTACTCTACATTCAACCAGAGACCATTCAAATCCCCATTAACACTATTTTAATTCTTTTTAATTCAAAATTTTTAATTCCCATATACTCAATTCTTCTCTATAAATACACCCCTTCCTTGGATCTCCACCATTCTGAAAATCCCTATAAAAAATTCTCAAAATTTTCTAAATGCAAAGTGAAGTTAAGCAAGCCAAGAGGAGCAGCGATCAAATCTCGACGACCGAAGCTTTCCCGACGCTTTCGCGGCGCTAAGAATACCCCTCTCTCTTCCTTACTCTCTTGTTAATACTACACAACCAGTAAGTCCTTTCTCTCTCTATTTCTTTTGATCTCAAATCGTATTCTAAAATCATACCGACAAAATGGAGTTAACATTAAAAATCTTTTCTTTTAAAAGTTTTATCATCCTTGATAGGTCAAGATGTTACATAATCACCTTAATATCACTTCAAATCAATATTCACATCATTTGCCATTTTGTGTAACTAAAATTCTATGTGAAATAATCATATAACGGACTTTTTCAGAAAAATACTATGAATTTTAGTATAACTCTTATTTCGATAACTAGCATATATACCTCTAGGTATGCACAGGGTAATGACCTACCCTACACGCACACTTTTGATTCATAGCACGATATTTAGATGTATAGTTAATTTAAAATAATACGTTTTTTAAATAAATACCATCACTTTTATAAAAATACGTTTTTATCGATATTTTTACCGCTTTTTGCAATTGCGCCTCTACAACCCTCGTTAGGGGACCCGCTAATAGATGGTACGGATCATCACACATCCTTGAGATAGTAGAGTGAGATGCAAAGTTTCTCACGGAGAATTCAGTCTCGAAAGGAATGAAAATACGATTTAAATGAAATACAACTTTTTAAAAAAAAAATTAAACTTTGGAAAATTATATAAAAATTATGAAACCGTATTTTCAATAAAAATAAATTATGAAACTATATTTTTAAAATGAAAGATTAAAATTTTAATAAAATACCATCGAACTTCCAAAAATAGTAGTTTTCATAAAAATACCATAAAGTTTTAAAAGCTAGGTTTTATCACTAAAATAAAAATTGAAATTAAAATACATCTTCATAAAAACTCTAGATATTATAAATCACCCTCGAGATTTATTTTTAAAGAATATTAAAATATTTTTCATAAATCCCCCTAGAGAAATGCAAACAATATAAATACAATATAAATATTTATGGAATTTAGATTAATATAGGTTTAAGAGGTATCAACTCTCTTGAGCTCAAGGAGCCGGAGAAAGTGAGTGCTTGCCTATTCAGGTTAGACAAATTAACGGAGTTATCAATGCCAATTGTCTTGGAAAAAGAAACAAATCATGCCGTCCATGTGCAGCAGTTGTCCGATTTCTCCCGAACTTAAGATTTTCAAAAGTTAAATTAATTCATATGAAATGTCTATAACTTGAACACAAACTCGAATCTAAACTGGACTTCTGTCACACCCCACTTCCCAAAAGAGCGGTAATGGCATGTGACAAGCCCGCGGTGTATTTATTCCGAGAAGGCCATTTCTCGAAACAAATACGCTAAGCGTATATAAGCAATATAAAATGAAAAGAAAAGAATGATAATGAAAATCCAACTTTATATATTTACATTCCCAACTTTCACAAGTTTCAAGCTGAATACATGATTTCTAAAAACAAAGATGCATAAAAGAAAGTGCCTAAACAGGTAGCATATATGAAGTAAAAGCTGAAAAGAAAGAACTAGTAGTTGGTCTGCTCCGCAAGCTAAGAGTAATCCTCCTGACTCGGCTCGATCTCCTCAATCTCTAGATTATCTGACAAAAATTCCAAGGAAACAAAGAAATGGGTGGAATACCCGTCAGCGAACTTGCGCTTGGTAAATCCCCAAGAAAGGTGGAATGTGAAAGTATATAAATGAATATGCAAGGTGACATATGATATAGTATGAATGGAAATAAAACATGAACAAGTATTGTTAGTGATTACTAGAGACCATTATTGTATCATACTGGTTTGTATATTACTTAATGGAAGCTTGGGATATTCACAGTTGTATTAACAGTCTTGCTCAAAATGGTAGTATGCTACTTGGTTTGTTTCTACCTCAATATGTGCATGTGTTTCTTTTAGCATATCGCTTATACATATTGGTAGAGCCCTTAGGATCTTTGCTTGATTACCAGCGTTGTGATGGCAGTCACACTAGTGGGGGCTGGGTATTCTATAAGCACATCCTTATACAGGTCCCTAGTCGTAGGATTATCGAGACGGGGCATCGATTCTCCGGAGTAGACTAGTGTATACGCTTCTCATCCCAGCAGGGGAGATGGTCTGTTTCACAGCTATTAGTACATCGTACTGGAGATAGTATGCAGGTGCTAATTAGGTTATGAGTACACTGGACATGACTCGTCAGGAACTGCTGGTGGGTATTGTAGCTGTCGTCGCGTAGCCGTTCCCAGGTGACATGAGTACAACTTAGTCCATCGACTTGACACTGCTACTTCGCCTCGAGTGTGTTCCCACTGTACTTTGATTACTACCCTACCACGGATCAGAGGAGTCGTGCAAACAGGTAATAGTTGGGTACAGTCCCGAAGCACTTGGAGGCAGTGGCGGTTAGATAGGATTCATCTCTTCCGGTATTAGGGGTTGATATCGCGCTATGTTCGGAAAGCCATTATACAAACTCCATGGCCAGGGCAAGCGAGATTTACTGGTAGGTATTCCAGTAGTTTCTCAGGGTGTTTTGGGCTACACTCCAACACAACCTATTACGCTATTAGGGGTCTGACGATTACCGCCCCTAGGCCCGATATGCAATACTCTTAGACGAACAGACCAGACTGTATGGAGATTGTCACAGACAGGTTCAGTAGGAGTTCGGATGAGTTTGCTCATCGACCTTCTTATCGACAGATACATGGGTAGCTGTTACGTGCAGCTAGTACCGCGTGAGGCTTGTGGTTAAACCCACTGCCAGCGTACTGTCGAGTCTTTAGAGTCCCACATAGAGGGTTTCCCTGCATCGGGCAAAAGATGTAGAGGCCGTATGGTTTTACGGCAGGGCTTCGATCACGTGTGTGTACTTGTGCACGTATGATATTCGGGCGGATAATACTAGTGGGCTTTGGTTTAAGCCGGATCCTAGTATTATATTGATGGATTATTTTCGTCTCATTGTATTCGTGTTTCTCGGAATACGGATACGGGTATGTATATACAGATGAGAAGGGCATTCTTGTAATTACTCAGGATTGCTTTCAGAAGGAGACACCTAATTAGGGTTTTAAATATTTATTTGGTTAAAACAATTATGAGGTGGAGGAAATGTATTGATATTTTTATATATGATAATTCAAGCATGGCTACTTGGTTTGACTATTGAGGCTTGGTTTGACTTAGATATTTTGTGTGATATTTTTGTGGCACTAGATATTTTGTGTGAGATATTTTCTTGGCATGCTTATAGTCATTCATATCAAGAGCCATTTCTATTATCATTATCAAAAACACTTTCACTTTCCTCAAGTGATTTTCTTCTTTCTCTCAACCCTTATTGTCTCATATGTTGAGAAACCTAGGATCCAAGAGACAAACTAACCCATCTTCTTTCTCTACATCACCTAGGAGATCTAGTTTAGTGAACTAGGTGCCCTAGTTACCTCGGATTTGAGGTTGGAGCTCGGACTATAGACTCTCGGGTGGATCGTCTTTGACTCGAGGAAGCCGACGAGGAAGCATCGATCCGTTACGATCCTCGGAGCTCAAGATGACGAGGAGGACAGCAAAGAAGACCTGAGGGACTTGTATCGTGAGGTATAAACTTCTTTCCGAGTAGTTAACCTCCTTACATGCTTAGCTAGTTAGGGTTTAGCAATGATCCTGGAGTTCAAGTCGGTGTTGCGAGCTTTGAAAATCGTTTTTAAAATATTCTGCCTCCCCGCTAACCCGCGGGGTGCATGACATCGACTTACACGTATAACATGGTAATGTTAATGACAAATATGTAAGCATGACAATATAACATGAGCATAGTAAACAAGTATAGTATGACCGTGGAGTGTAGGTATAGTGAACATGAAGTGAATGTAAGTGTCCTAAAAGGTCTCTAAAAGGGTAAAAGAAACTAACGTGAGTTCAAGTGTGAATGTCAACCAATCTCAAGAGTATTCTTGAATCCAATGCTATCGTCCAGAGGTAAGAAATCACGGTCCCAAAGTAGCGGGATTTCAATTGTTATTGAAGAATTCCAAACCTAACAGGCTATCATCCAAGGGCTTGGAAACACGGGCCCTCATTCGTGAATTCATAATTTGTACCGTTTCATCCCGGTACCACAACAACATGATTTGTACCGTTTCAGCCTGGTACCACAACAACATGATTTGTATTAATGAGACTCATGAGATTCCGTTGGATTCATAATCAAACTACCCCAACACCCCGTATTTATTAGTTTATGATTAATGATATGAGTCTTGATCGAATCCATGAATACAAAAGGTGATGTATGATATCAAGTTTTCAAGATTGAGTTTATGTAGTCATGTCTAGTGCAAGTCATGCTAATTGTATTCATGGTTCAAGTCAAGTTGGTTCAAGTGTACATACTGGGTTCAAGTATTCATGATTGAGTCGTGTCAAGATCAAGTCAATTCTAAAATTTAATGATTTAATCACAAGTCATATAAATAAAAATAAATAAGCAATCACAGAACATGATATGAGATAAGTATACAAGTAACGTCCAAAACAATGTTGTAAATATATGATATGTATGACTAGTAAATCAATTCATTTGAAATTAGAATACAAACGAAAACATATCCTTAAGTGTTATGCACACGAAAGTTCCAGTCTTGCCTAAATACGACTACCGGTTTAGGAGATATACATGTTTTCGTACCGTCGTGCAAAACAGATCAGAATCTGTTCAGCACCGTCACATATTTTTAAAACGCAGTTTGAGTTAATTTCTATCGGGTTTCAGGTTACAAAAATTATTATAAAATTTTAGGTCATTCAGATTACTTATCCAAAACACTAAGATTCGTGCGATTTGGATTTCTGAAACTCTAGTTATGATCATTTTAATATCAGCATTTAAAATAAAAATTCAGATTTCTGGACAACAACTATATGTTATATTGCAAAGCCTATATCGGGTTGTTTCATGAGTTTCTAAGTAATCTAATATACAGGAAATTATAGCTCTATAAAATTTTCATCTACACATCTAAATTTTATCACGAACGGACATCGGGTGTTCGAGTTATGTCCTATTTAAAAACAGTGTGCGAATCAGGACAGATTCTGTCCAGATTCGTCGCTTAATATTGTAATGCAGTTTTCTATATTTTACATCAGTTCTTAGTAAAAACTTAGAACTAAGAAAATCTATATATTTCGATTTATATGTTAAAAAAAATCTGAAAACACTTAATTTGGATCAACGATTAAAGAGTTATGGTCTCTCTCGAAGACCCTTATTTGCAGTTTTCTGGTTTAAAAATAGTGAATAAAAAAAACTACGTAACTTCTAAACCGTTATTCGGTTTGAAATAAATTTTTTAATGTAAACCTAAAATTCTATATATTATTTATCCTAATTTTTCTAGGATTTTCATATGTGAAAATTAATTTTTAAAACTTATTTGAAGGACAAAAGTTATCTAGGACCGTATTTAAAGGTGACAAAACTACTGGATTTATTTACCACTTTGTTTTTCTCTTTTATATAAAAAATTATAAAATTATAAAATAAACGGCACACGCAATATATACTTCAAATTGGATTCCTTAATGTTAATATATGGATCATGAATTTCGACAACGTTCTATATCAGGAATGTCCTAATTTCAAGAGAGCTTAGGTGAAGTTGTGTTATCGCGCACCGTTTATTTATATTTAGTCCATGATATTCCTAGTTAACATAAAAGTAAATTTATGACATGGAGGCATTTTTATTCTATAAGAAAACAATGAATAAACATGAAGATTAAGTATAAACAAATAATATTTTAAAAATATATATATATATATGTAACTATATTCATTTATATATATGTATGTATGTATGTATGTATGTATGTTTATGCACTCGATTAGGTACCACGGTCAAGAAAATGAAATTATGGAGAAGAAACAATAACAGAGTGAAAGAGATGGAGAGGAAGAAAAGAGATTTACAGGTTGTGTAAGTCGGTATAACAATCGGTCCACCGTTTAGATAAAATTCTCAACCGAGTCTTTGAAGCTTGATGGAACCGGTGCTTCTCCAAGCTCAAGCGAAAAGAGATTTTGTCACGACCCAAAAAGTATGGAACATGACCGGCACTTAAATTACGAAACGTTTCGAGGCGTACGTAATCTAAGTAAGCCAAAACCCAGAAATCAAAACCAAAGAAGCAGTAGAGTGAAGGAAAAACCAATTTAAATCAAGTAGTTTAGCAACATAAGTCGAAATATGCATTTTAAAATTTCAAATCTTTTCTAAAAATTTCGGCAGAGTCTCCTTTGCAAATACTGGCCCCAAACGGGATACAACATGAATAGTATACGAAATGAAAAGGGGCATCCCCAAGCGGGAGTTAGCTCTTCGTTAATCGACGGTCACAACCACGCAAGCAATATAATATACAACGCCGAAGGGTGAGGATCAAAACTCAAAAGAACCCAAAATCAACAGGAAAACCATAATAGTACAACGCGCGACTCCAAGGTCGAAATAATAAGTCTGGTCTTCTATCTCTATCAAATATACAATTTGGTTGACGGAGTTTTATTAGATACAACTGAAATAACAAATATATAATGATGGTCCTGATGTAAAGAACCCACCTGTCAAAGTAATCATCCGGAAGGAACAGTGTGCCAGCAAAGCCGCAATGAACCTGTACGGCAAAATCTGCAAGGAACTGTGGTACAACGGGGGTGAGTTGCCAACTTGTGAGTAGAAAACATCACAGAGCAGAAATCGCATGTATGACGCTATCCTAGGTCATATCAAGTAATATCCTCAAATAATATCATGATCCATCTACATATACGTGCAATATCACATGCTAGTGTCAGTGCCTCAGATAGCAACATATCAGATATATGATGTATGAATGCATTACGAATGGAAACAGAATATATCATGAGTGGGACAACTGTTTTCTTTAATCAATGAGATTTCTATATGTATATCAATAAGTATCATCAATGAAAGCAACAGAGAAATCAGTGTCAAGCATCGACACAAAATATAAATCTCAGTATCTCAATATCTCAAGTCTCAATATCTCGATCTCCATATCTCATATCTCAATATCTCGGGCTCCGTCAGTCCGGATCGGCCTATATCATCAATCATACGACCACATACGGTATCCTCCGGATATCCGCCACGCCAGGTAAAATCACCGGTAGGCAGTCTTCCCCTGCCAGGCTCATCATCCACCATGAAATCACTCTTGCCTCGGGTACCATACCGGGTCCACCATGTACCCGAAACGGTTCCTACTCCTCGAATCGGGTCTCGAAATCCAACAGCTATCATGAAAACTCATGGTTGACGACTCATACATCATGAGAAAACCGCAACTTGCATTTTAAAAAGAGGGAGAGAGAGAAATTTATATATATTCTTGCGGTTTTCTCCCAAATCCAGAAATCTCATGGAAATCCAAAATCATCAAAATCATGATACCAATAAACATTGAATACCGGCATAAATCTCCATAATACTGCATAACCAATGAATATATGAATGCATCTAATATCATGCAATGAATGCAATATTTAAACTAGCATATGGAAGCTATAACATATTGCGACTATCAGCTATCAAGCTATATCAATGAAAATGTATTTTCTAGAGTGTACGTGACTGACAATTACCGATGATGATGCGTGCGAGCCGGCAAGTAAGTGTATGTGGAATATACGCATCATCGGTAATGGTGCTGGTGTCATGACAGCATGGTTCACAATCACTAAGTACACAATAAACATGCAATGAGACGATAACAACATGATAAATGGCAATGAATAGTAATTGCAACAATAATATGCGGAACATGAATGATAACGTAACAATAAGGAATCTACATCGCTACACCTGTGTTATACTGTTTACCGTTTCAAATAGTACGAATCGTGGTGTTTTGAAAATAAGGGCTACGGTGTTTTTAAGAAAATGTATGTCTTTTGAAATATCCGTAGTATCCCTTGAAATGTCTTTAAAATCCTCACGATTCGTTAGTTTTGGAAATAGGTATGACTCGGGTCCAGTCTAACATCTACTAGGTAACTACAGGTCAAACTAACAATCAATCGGAAAGGATATGGAAACTACCTAAATCTGAGTCGATATATATATATGTGTGTGTGTGTGTGTGTGTGTGTGTGTGTGTTTGTGTGTATAATATTCGGTGATCCCGCCTCAATAGTATCCTATACGATACCCTATATAATATGACATCCTTGAGTCAAGAGTGCGGATCTATCATCAATATATAGCTCGTACGGTAAATCCTTCGTACGGCCTCCCAAATCTGGGTACGGGTCAAATATCACATTTATCTCATTATTCGTCTGGCATCCTTACCATCATATATCAAGATCTGGGGGTATTGATTTAAGTCTAGTACAATACTGATACCATCTATGTAATGTGTGCGTGTGTATGAAAACACCACGCCTAAAGAACTCGCTAAAATATCATGTTGTATCTCAAATACGAACCATATCATATCACCGATCTCATGGCCCCAAGCCCAATCTCATCGACTCATCTCCAATCCCAAGTACTTATCCTCAAAATCCATGCATATGTATATGTGTGTGTGTGTGTGTGTGTATACATATCCCCATATACGCACAAGTAAAATAAATGTATGCATGTGTGTGTGTACGTGTGGGTAAAAACCTATTCAAGGGTTCGCGACTAAGAAGCTAAACTAAGTTACTTCTAACTATCCTAAACTAAACCATAAACACAAAATCATATCTTGATAATCATTCTCGTATCATAAAACACCTATATAAACATATATATCATAAACTATACTATGGACCGTGGGGGTGCTATACGCCATCACCCGATTTCCCCCGTAGATATAATCTACCCACCTTGATCTTGCTTACTGGAGTCGATGACGCCACGCTCATCCTCGTTGTCTCGAAGTCCACATGGGGTACCTACGTATTATAACACATCGTATCGCATTAAAATCCGACTCATGACCAAAACGACACACGAATCTCACATAGGTCAAAACCTATGGTCCGCTTATGCGAAAGAACCAAATAACCCTCGACAACGGCGTACAAACGCCGATTGATCGAGAAAAACCCAAACATAAAATTCGTGGCTTCACAACACACTAAACATATATATAAAATAGGGTTTAAATCATCAAAACTTCAAATTCGCTTTAAAAGCTATTTTTCCGAAACTCTAGTAAGCATCAATTGCCAATTTAGTTCAAATATAGTCGTTTTAACAATTCTAGGAGCCACAATGCTCACTAAATATCTTGATTAAGTCATACAAACCATCTCCATAATTTAATCACATCAATTTCCATTAATTCTAAAAACCTAGTTTGCAATTTAAGCAATTTGGACAATTTAATTGTAACAATTTACAATTTAACAACTAGACTACAATTTGCATATTTTAAAATATTAAACCACTCATCGAAAGCTTAATGATGGGCTAAAAACCCTAACTACATTTTAATCTCATTTAATTACATTAATCCTAAAATCTAGTTTGCAACATAATACAATTTGGACAATTTTTACATGTAACAATTTGCAGTCTAACTACTAGCTTACATTCTCCAAAACTTAAGATGTTAAGCTACCCATTACAACAAAAAACAAGTGATATAACACTCACTTGAATTCCAAAACCCTCTCTTGAATTCTTAAACTTGCAATCTAACCCATATTACTAACTAATTATGTTTTGATTTAAAGTATTAATACAACAATTTAACTATAGGATTTAGATTATACTTCACAAATTTAGAGATCTAGCATTAATCTTAGCCTCCCAAATTGCCATCTTGCTCCTTGATTCATGCTAGCTTATGCCAAGGAAAAATAGGTAGGGATTGGATTAGGGATTTGTGTGAGTTTTAACTTGATTTTTGGTGTAAATTTGTGAGGTTTTGGAGATGAGATGAAGTGGAATCTTGGGGGAAATGAGGGGGGATACTGTAGAAATGGGGGTCGGCCACATGGGGAGGAGTGGTGAGAGAGAGAGTGGTTGTGTTGAAAAATATCACAAACAAACAAATACCCCATACCTCCTTTAAATATTACATTCCTATTCTTTTCTTTTCTTTCTAAACTAGAAGTGTAAGGTGTGTGGGTGAGGGGACAACCATGGGGCTCAGCCAGAATTGGGGTGTGGGTTTGTGTGGGTGTGGGTGTGGGTGTGGGTAGGGGTTTCCAAGTCAAGACAAACCTCTCCAAGCTCATAAATACAACATACAACATAATTCTATTATTTAATTAATTCTATTTCAAATTCCCCTTTTTCTTTCTATACAATTAAACTAGAACCAACCCAATATTTTTTCTTTGAAACAACATGATACAATATGTGTCATTATGCACAAAATTTGTATTAACCCATTCTAATCTGTAATTATCCCTAATTAAATGTATTAGTGACGGCTTAAAATAATATTAAAATAATTAATTTTGGAAAAAATTTCAGTAAACTAGAAAATTTACAAGTGGCTTAGTAAACACCAAATACTAGCAATTTCATAGCTAGAATATGAATATTTGAGTTTATGATGAAAGATAATTATATCTTAATTTTTACGGAAAACACCCGTTATTTTACCGATTATCCGAAATTTCACCTAAACGATTTTCAAAACGTTATAGATTTTATTTTATTTTATTTTTAGAATTGATCAAAAGGAAATGACTAAGGTGGGATGAAGAGAGAGATGGGAAATGATATAAATGTGAGATGAAGAAAAGAAAAAAGAGTGACATATAAAAAATGTTTATGGTCACCATAATTCTAATAAATTATAGCTCATAACCATTCTAATTATTTTGGGAGTTAAAAAAAAAGATGAAATGAAAGGTCTCATTTATAGGTTATGAGAAGGATAAAAATTGATGAAAAATAATTGAAAGAATGGGGATTTGAACATGTGACCTATGGAATAATAATGCAATGAATTAACCAATGAGCTACAAGGTTGTTCATGCATATATTTAATAAGAATTAAATATATGTCGTACCTTGAAAAGAATGTGGGTTTACAAAAAGAAAAGAAAGAAATCAAATGGATTTGTCTTGGCTTAGGTTTGGACTTTGAAAAATTATAAAATAGGAAAAATTGAAGGAGTGATAAACTAATATATTTAATAGAGAAAAAATATACGGGGAAACCCAAAAACAAATAAATATAGTATTTTTATAAAAAGAAGAATTATATGAAGGTATAGGAATTTTGGGGTCGTTACACCCTACCCCTTTAGAAAAATTTCATCATCGAAATTTACACAAGAAGAATATTGTAACATAGCAAGGGTGTTTTAGGCTGAAGCAGTCGTATAGACAGGGGGCAGGGACTACTAAAATCGTACTGTAGTTATGTGAGGAAAGAAAGGACAAAAGATTGAAAGAATCTAAAATAGCTGAAAAAGATAGAAAGAAATTTTACTGGTGATAACCTGATCCATGGTTTCGGCCTCTACGGCTGACATATTGAAAGCATAGTGTCTCGGCACTATCCTTTGTGCCCGATGCTACACTTGTTGCTGAGGAGGTAAGGGTTGTCCATGCCGAGTTGGTGCAGGAAGAACTAAACGAAGATCATGAGATTGTATAGTCGGTTTTGGTGCGGGGGTTGTGCTAGCTCTGTACTGTGGGCAAGCTTCCATAGGATGCGTAGGAGATCAACAGATCAGACAGAGACTGTTAGCTCGTCTGCAATGCTTTCAGGTGCCCCGACTTCTTACAGTAATTGCAGACTTTTGATCTTTCTAACCTCCTGGGTGGCGCTGTAGATTCTGGTCTCGTGGAGGCTCCTCCAGTAATCTGGTTAATTAGGCGTTTCTCTCCGGCCGACTGTGGCCTTCCCATCTTCTTGACAATGGCTTCATAACGACGGGCTGCCTTCAAAGCTAGTTCATGAGTCGGATAATCTCATGTTGCTAGTGCAGCCTGAATTTATAGGTCTAGGCCTTGCTAAAAACGTCTTGCGCGGATCTCGGCGGTAGGAATCAGATGAGCGGCGAACCTGCTGAGTATAGTGAAATCGGCGTCGTATTCATCTACTGACTTGTCCCACATGGATCCTTATTGTAGGTGGATAAATCGTTGCTCCATCTAAAAATGAGCAGTCTCAGGAAAATATTTGGCGTCAAAAAGTTCACGAAACGTCTTCCACTCGATAGGCTTGGTAATCCGACTCTCTTCGGCCTTCCACCAGACCCTAGTATTATCGATAAGCTGGAGTTTTGCTACTCGAACCCAAGCCACTTCTGGAACTTGAGCTGCTGCCTGGTCATCCTCGATACTTTGAGCCCATTCTTCAGCTTCTAAAGGGTTCTCTTTCCCAAAGAAATTCTTCGGATGTAGTGCTCGGAATTATTTCACTCCCGGTGCTTCTGCTTCAGGGCAGGATAGTCCTTGTTGAAGGAGAGCAGTCTACCCCTGTAGACCTTCACGAGGAACAACGTCTGTTCAGTGAGGGGAGTTGTAGCAGCAGGTGGTGGTGGTGTCTCTCCGTTGATGTTGATCGGATTTAAGGAAGACATCACCTTGGATAGAAAAGAGGGATCTGGATAGATTCAATGGAAATGAAAAGGGAAGGTATGTAAAAATTATCGGATTCCATCTTTCTTATATCATATTACTTACGATTTCATGCAGAATGGACTTGCATGGGCCACCAACAAAACTTTTCACGCCCCGCTTCCCAAAAGAGCGGTAACGACATGTGACAAGCCCGCGACGTATTTATTCCGAGAAGGTCATTTTTCGAAACAAATACGCTTAGCGTATACAAGCAATATAAAATGACAAGAAAAGACATGATAATGAAAATCCAACTTTATATATTTACATTCCCAACTTTCACAAGTTTCAAACTGAATACATGATGTCTGAAAACAAAAATGCATAAAATAAAGTGCCTAAACAGGTAGCATACATGAAGTAAAAGCTGAAAAGAAAGAACTAGTAGTCGGTCTGCTCCGCAAGCTAAGAGTAATCCTCCTGACTCGGCTCGATCTCCTCAATCTCTAGATTATCTAACGAACATTCTATGGAAGCAAAGAAATGGGTGAAATGCCCATCAGCGAACTTGCACTCGGTAAGTCCCCAAGAAAGGTGGGATGCGAAAGTATATAAATGAACATGCAAGATGACATGTGATATAGTATGAATGGAAATAAAACATGAACCAAGTATAACATGGTAATGTTAATGACAACTATGTAAGTGTGGAAATATAATATGAGCATAGTAAACAAGTATAGCATGACCGTGGAGTGTAGGTATAGTGAACATGAAGTGAATGTAAGTGTCTTAAAAGGTCTCTAAAAGGGTAAAAGCAACTAACGTGAGTTCAAGTATGAATATCAACCAATATCAAGAGTATTCTCGAACCCAAGGCTATCGTCCAGGGGTAAGGAATCACAGACCCAAAATAGCGGGACTTCAATTGTTATTGAAATATTCCAAACCTAACAGGCTATTATCCAGCGGCTTGGAAATATGGGCCCTCATTCGTGAATTCGTGATTTGTATCGTTTCAGCCCGGTACCACAGCAACATGATTTGTATTAATGGGACTGTTGGGACCTCACCCGCACGCGCCAATGTGTAGGTTTTGGAAAAGGAATGGTTTTGGAAAATATTTGCGCACGCGAACTCGGTCACGTTTTAAAATTTATAAAACCGCAAGTGCACGGCGCGTTGTAGCGAGCTAGCAAGTACGAGTCGATCCACAAGGAATTGGTGATTTGGGGTTGTTGCTTAAGGTTCGAGAATAAAAGAATTTGGGTTTGTGTCACAAAAATAGAAGATACGAAATATAGAACTAAGTAAAAGAAAGTGGTTGTGGCTTTGGTTCGGATGGTTGAATCGCGACGATTTCATCGACGCTCCCTTGGTCATGAGTTGTCTGTCCTTGTGTTAATCCCAATGTGAAGCATGACTTGTTAAGGCGGTTGCGAATCACAAATCATCAAGTTGCCGATATTCGACGTAAAACACGAAACGAATCCGTCCTGTCTCACTTACCGTTTGTATGTCCAAGCTTGTAATATCAACACTAAGAACAAGGGTTAGCAAGTATACAACAATATCAAATACACAAATTAGTATGTGAGAGCAAGTAGTTTTAGTGTTAAGTTTGCTAAGTGGCTTGTGATAGTATAGAGTATATGAAACCAAGAAGTTTGTCAAGCAACTTGATAACAAAATACCATATCTAAAACTTAGCAATCTCAACACTAAATTGATTCTAATCTTAATCTTGCAAAATGGGGTTTTGGAAAGAATATGGTATATGATGAGGTTATCAAGTAACTATGGAATCACATATCATATCAAACCAATCCAAGTTACAATCTTAAGTTTATAATCATAATATAAGCACATTAAACATTCACAAGAAGAGGAGGAAGGCAAAGCCATTCATCTCACATCCTTACCATCACCACAACCAAAAGATTACTCAAAAATAATAAAATGAAATGAAAACAACAAAAGAAGGTAAATAAACAAAGCAAGAACAATTATATGAACACTTGAATAAGTTGAGATACATGGTATTGGTTACTTGTTTAACCTCCATAATGAAGCTCTAAAAAAAACTCCAAGAGAGAAGAAGAAGAAGAAAACCAAGTTTAAGCTCACACAACTCTCTCAAGCTAAACCAAAAAAAAACTAAATAATGGATATTATACATGGCATCTCTCTCTAAATCTGTTCTGGTATTTATAGGCATTAAATTAGAATAAAAAAACAATATAAATGGGATGAGGTGATGTCTATAAATGACGAGAAGAAAATGGGGGACAAAAACTTATAGGGGGCCGGCGGCGCCGGTTTTTTGTGTGTTCTCGCTAGCCAAGTCATAGGCAATGGGAATCGTCTTGGTGTGGTGATCTTGAGTGCACTCCATAATCTCTCTGGTGCTGTTTGATTTGTCTATATAAGCTTGGTTTGCATCAGGGATTTTCGAGGGAAACTTGATGCTTTAAATCACATCACAACTTTTTGCATTTATTTACACCAACCCACTTGTGCCCACCACTTGCACAATTCATTATTTGTATGTGTCCACTTGTGCCATAGGCTGCCCTACCTAGGTCCATGTACCAAAAAGCATGTGCACACTTGTAATGTGTTGGACCAAAATTGTGTATATTTATTTGTTGCAAAAGAACTCTTTGGATATCGATCGGTTTTCTGTTCTGATTGCATTGTCGGCTCACAAATGTTATATCCGTGAATTTGAGTATGTTTTCTAGTGTTTTGTCATGAATACCTGTAATCTGTATTTACTGAGCAGATACTGGTTAATAGTACCGATATATTACGAAATTGATAATAAACGGGTGGTATTAAAATGCAATTTTTTGTTATGAACAAATACCCTCAAACTTATCTTTGCTCATCCCGAACAAAACAAAATTCTAATCTCAGTTTCGCAGGGAACGCGATTGCAGTGAGCATGTGCAACAAGCCGTTAAACCTCTAGGTGTTCCTAGTTGGAGGAGTGTTGTCTCCTTAGGGTTTTCAGCGGATTGCACCAAAAAAATCCAGTCAAGTTAGTATCGTGGAGAAACTGTTGATTCCAATCTTAAGTTAGGTATCAAAGCAAGAAGTTCTATTATCCTAGTCAGAAACATCCAACCCTTATTTTTCACTCCTCACATTTTATTCAACATAAGCTTATATACATCTTTACGTGGTTGTGCGAATAGTGTCGTTAAGTTTTAAGAACTTCGATTAGGGTCATCATGTCATAAATATGGACCAGGATAGACTTCTAAAGGATTAAATGAGTTTGAAAAGACTTAAGATTTTCTCAAGTTTCGTTCTCCAGTTAGGTTTCAAGTCAGAAGTTCTACCATTTTTAACAGAGAACTAAGTCTTATTCTTCACTCCTACCTTTCACCTGTTTTTGTTTATACACACATTTCGTGATCGTGCATAAAGTCTTAATAAATATAAACCTTCATATCTCCGCTAAAAAACTGTTTATAGTAGAAAACTCGTCTCCGCCAAGATTATTCTCCCACAAAGAACCGTGAGGACTTTTAACTCGGAGAGAACACTTGCTTAGCTTGTTTTATTTGCCGATTGGAGACATAGCGAGCTTTGGGTCAATGACTCCCAAACCAGATGGTTTTAGGGCATTAGGTGTGGAGACACCCCTAAGAATTAATTGCCCAAGTTACCAAGGACACAAAACAAAAGACTCATTTTGTTTACGTTTAAAATATTCTGAAAGCAGTGAGAACGAAGATATTTCCATCTTTTTTTCTTTTTAATCCCAAAGACGTGTTCATGTGGATAAGGTGTGTAATCACTCCAACAAAGTTCTAGATGGTTTATTTTTCAAACTTTTAGCTTCCATCAAAACCGCAATAATATCCTTCATATCTACTTCACTTTGTGAACTATTCTTGATATTACTTAATTCAGAACAAACCTGTTTGATCCTAAAAATGTTTATAAATTTTCAAAAAGTTTTAAAGACATGTCAGACATTTCATCTAATTCTCAAGAACTCATGACACATGTAAAGTGATATAAAAGACGTATATTAGCTACAGTTAAACTCAAAGGCGGGTTATCTTTTGGGTTTTCAATTTCTTGAAAATGATTTAGTTGCTTCTATCTTATCAACCAAACCGTTAGATTTTGAGTCTAAGTTTCTCCGCAAGCTAACATGACGACAAAGTTTTTATGTTTTTGGAAAAAAATTCAATTTTTTTATGGTTTTTCAGTTTAATACAAACGGCAGAATGTAATACAAAAAGCAAACATGAAATGCAACTACATTCAAAAAAGAAAAAGAAAAAATACATGTTATGAAATGCGGAATGCAGAAAATATGCAAATGCAAAACTATATGCTGATACATGATAAAACCCCAACTCAAAATCACCCCAAACTTGAAATGGACGATGTCCTCATCGTCGCTTGGCCTTTCCCTTTCCTTTGCTCTTGCTGCTTCCACTCGCCTCATCTTGGTTCGCTAAGATCTGGCCCAATAGCTGCTTAATTTCTTTGTTCTGCCGGATCAGCATCTTGATACCACGGATCTCCATCCTGTGTAACTCATACGGATCAGTCGGTACATCCTCTCCCAAGTAAATCTCTGATGAGGTCTGTGGTGCCACATGCTCACTAGGGTCAGAGGGTGACCGGATCTGCTGCTCACTCCTAGTGTCAGTATAACCCGGTGAGATCCTTTCAATCTCAACTGGGACATTGTTGTACATGGCGATGCAGGTGGCAAAATCCTCCCCCTCCAAATAGTAGTAGAAAATCTGAGTAATGAGGACTGGAAGTAAAGATTTGTGCCCTGCGACACCCTCCTTGATCGTCGTGAATAACATGCTCACAATGCAGAACTGATAGTTCTTCGTCATTAAGCAGTGAACGATATGACCCACAATCGCTGGAAAAGAGGAAACTCGAATGAGCCCCTTGACATTTCTGTATACCCAGCGGCAAGCAGTATAGACATTTCGGTATATCTGCTGGGAATTTAGCCCAGCATCTCGTAGTTCGCATCTTGATCCCGCAATCATCCTATACTCGGCAAGTTCTAACGGTTTTTGGAAACCAGGTCGGGTGGGGGTGTTTGTAACGTTTGAAACCGTGTCAGCGGAGAACACCCTCCTTCTTCCCCGAAAATGAAAACAGATACGATCCTAGAATATTTCGCCCTCTCGTAAAGTATCATAGAACTCATCTACCATTTGCTCGATGGCACACAGCCCCTCATCTCTATACAATAAACATTCCCAACCCATTTGACGGATCGTATCATAAAAATAACTCCAAAGCACCTCATGGGTGAAGACATCGACAAAAGTTTTCTCCAAATCAAAGGGAGCCATTTACCGTGGGTTTTCGAACTTTCAGGAAAATTTAAACAACAGAGGAGATGAGAGGAGCGAAAATCTTACAGAGAGGAAGAAGCAAATCTCTGATTGGTAATGGAATGGCCGGCGGCGCCAGGATTTTATGGAGTTTGGCCGGTCGAAATGAAGAGTTTGGGGTTAGGGTTTCAGTGGAGATTTGGGGGAGAGCAGAAAAGATAGAAAATTTTGTTTGAGTGCTGAATAATGAGGTTCGGGTCTGGTGTTAGGTGTTTATAAGAAGATGTTTTGCAAAAAAAAAACCTTTTCAAAAAGAACCCCCCACTTTTCTCATCTCACACATTTAAATCTGAGTTTTACATTGTGCTTACCCCAAACCGCAGTGCTCACCCCCAAACGGGTGATATTTTATTTTAAAAAAAAGAAAAAAACTAAGAACTAATTACAATATATACAAGTTAAGAGATTGCGTTAGTCCAGAAATTAATATCAGCCATTCAAAAATTTTGTCGATATACAGCCAGGGCTGGTAAAAGAAAAAGTATAAGAAAAAGAAAAAGAAAATGTTGGTTGTATTGTTAGATGTTAGTAAAGGGAATGGGTGTATGAAAGTAGGGATCAGAAGACGTTGAATGTGGAGATGAAGTTTTGAAGGAGTCAAAGAATTATTGCCCGAATGAATTGTATGTTCAAAAAGTATGTGTTGAGTTTCGATATCAGGTTTGTTTAAAAACTGAAGTTCATCTTCAAAAAGTTTAGCAAAAGAAAGGTTCGTAGGATGTTCCCAAATTGATCCTGAATCAAACTCACCGAGAATATCAAGTTCATCCGCAAATATTTCCTCAAATCTCGGCATGAAAGAATGTTTCTCAAGGCTGTCTTCCTCCCTATAATCCTGCATAATCCTACTTTCATTGTTATAGCTCACAACTCCCAACACGAGTTCTCCCTCATCATATTCATATATGGGTAGGTCCATGTCATCTAAAAAAGTAGGTTCCTATACTAACATTTCTTCCGAAACAATATCAATAGGTGATACAAAAATTGTGGGTTCCGGATTTATATCGAACACTACATCGGCACAATACCCATCAAATTTACGAGCTCCCTCCTCTAAAACTTGAGTGCAACAATCACTCGGTACAATAATCTCATCTTTAAGTGGCATATCGGTTAAATCAACCTCTAGATCACTGGTGACATGAGGTTCAATTGGTACCTGAAGGCCGGCGTTGGACTGACTCAGAGGGTTTCCTTGTTTGTCCTGATAACACTCAGTCAATTCAATTACATCATCATCTAGGAAATCATCAAAATTTGTTTGTTCCTTTATCTCACTCAGCTGACTATCTAGATGACAGACATTGACATTACCGGGTTCCAATTGACCGTGTTCACTCCATAGAATCCTCACAGCTAAATGTTTCACTTGTTCTTTGATTCTAGCCAATGATTGAGCTTAAGCGTGAAACAATTGATCAGATTGTTGTATGAACATGGCTAGCGTAGCAGCTTTTGATTCTCAACTGCCGTCATCACTTCAATACCCTTCTCTAAAGCGGTCAACCTAGCATATATCTCACTATCATACCCTAATGAAGTGTCAGTTGTTTCAGGAAAGGAAGGTTGTGATGGTGGTGATGCTAAAACTGTCATCCTGTCGACCTCTTTCTCTAAGTGTTCAATTATTTGATCTATGTTTGAAGTGGGACTGGGTTCAAGAGTGTTAGGTGGGTGACCGATATCAAAATTCTGGGACGGTTGGCCACCCCCTAGGAAAGGACAGTTTTTATGAATGTGGGAAGAATCTTGGCAATTTGAACAAAAGAATTGGGTATGAGTATAAACAAAAGAATGTGAATCGTAAAGAATCAAATCAAACTGTATATCACCCATATCAACAAGAATTCACAAAAATCATAAATACAGAGAATATCACACCACTTGTAGTCTATGTTATGCTAAGTCAACTAGACCTGCTCAAGAATCTGATTGTCGAAGTAAAACTGTATCGAGAAACAGGATCAAGATATACGGATCACAAAGCCAAGTAAGTGCAGAGATAAGGGGAGGTTTTCCAACGTTTTCGCAAAGTTCCTTAATTAGAATAACCCTTTCTCTTTTGGCGGTTTCGCCGTTGACACTTGCTTAGACACCTTGTGAACAATATACCGTTAAGCGGTGTTCTAAACACAGTTAACTTCTCCTAATGAGCGCGGAGTCCTTAAAGTTAGAGTTCTAATTGATTTTAAAAATTACTGGGGATATGCAAGAATGCAGTTTTTTGATTTGTGGGCCACGGAAAAAGGTGATGAAATCGTTTACCGTATCTTGTTTGGTTTCGTGTCCTTAATATCCGTATTAAGATGCAAATGCGCAAATCAATAAAAGAATTTAAGAAATTCAGTCAATCAAGCAATTATTTTTCATTTTTAGGCTTAAACGCTGCAACAAATACGGGTCAGTTCTCTGTGGAAAATTGTGCAAAGAATCCTGCAGAAGATAGAATATTGGAATGCGTCGGATTTGAGCGAAAATGTTAGAAAAATACGTATCGATGAGATTTGGGTTAAGAAACCCCCTTTGAAGTGATTACGAGTATTTGAATATTCTCTTGCGTGGGTCAAACTACCCGGATCTTTGGCACTGTACTTCACTAATGTTTTGCAATTGAATTTGACCTTGCTCCACACAATCGCTCCTCGTAATCCTGCAGAAATATGAAAATGTCGGAAAATATGATATTTAATGCAAAAAGCGATATATCTTCCCAAACTCCTGCACACACAAAATTATAAAAATCAAACAATACCACTACAATACTAACACGACATTGGAGACACCACAAAAGAAAAGTTTCCAAAACACCCCAGAGGGGCCGGCGGTGCCGGATTTTTAATGAATGTCGCCAGCCAAAGTAAAAGTTTTAGTGCCCAAATTTTGTGTGGCCTCTTTAGGATATATTAGTAGTCTAATGGTATACTTTGATTTTTTAGTTTAATTACAGGGTAATAGCAGGTCAGAAAGACAGAGAGCAAAGTTAGAAATTTAGTGTTTTGTTAGTTTTGAATTTTTTTTTGAGTTAATGGTTAATTTGTTAGTTTGAACCAGAAATAACAATACCTAATGACTACCAACTCCCCGGAAACGGCGCCAAAAACTTGTTGGGACCTCACCCGCGCGCGCCAATGTGTTGGTTTTGGAAATGGAATGGTTTTGGAAAATATTTGCGCACGCGAGCTCGGTCTCGTTTTAAAATTTATAAAAACCGCAAGTGCACGGCGTGTTGTAGCGAGCCGGCAAGTACGGGTCGATCCACAGGGAATTGGTGATTAGGGGTTGTTGCTTAAGGTTCGAGAATAAAAGAATTTGGGTTTGTGTAACAAAAATATAATATACGAAATATAGAACCAAGTTAAAAGAAAGTGCCCGTGGCTTTGGTTCGGATGGTTGAATCGCGAACATTTCATCGACGCTCCCTTGATCATGAGTTGTCCGTCCTTGTGTTGATCCCGACGTGAAGCATGACTTGTCAACGCGGTTGCGAAGCACAAATTATCAAGTTGCCGATATTCGACGCAAAACACGAAACGAATCCGTCTTGTCTCACTTACCGTTTGTATGTCCAAACTTGTAGTATCAACACTAAGCACAAGGGTTAGCAAGCATACAACAACATCAAATACACAAATTTGTATGTGAGAGCAAGTAGTTTTAGAGTTAAGTTTGCTAAGTGGCTTGTGATAGTATAAGGTATATGAAACCAAGAAGATTTTCAAGCAACTTGATAACAAAATACCATATCTAAAACTTAGCAACCTCAACACTAAATTGATTCTAACCTTAAGCTTGCAAAATGGGGTTTTAGAAAGAATATGGTATGTGATGAGGTTACCAAGTAACTATGGAATCACATATCATATCAAACAAATCCAAGTTACAATCTTATGTTTATAATCACAATATAAGCACATTAAACATTCACAAGAGGTGGAGGAAGGAAAAACCATTCATCTCATATCCTTATCATAACCACAACCAAAAGATTACTCAAACATAATAAAATGAAATGAAAACAACAAAAGAAGGTAATCAAACAAAGCAAGAACAATTATATTAACACTTGAATAAGTTGAGATACATGGTATTGGTTACTTGTTCAGCCTCCATAATGAAACTCTCAAAAGAAAGCTCCAAGAGGGAAGAAGAAGAAGAAAATCAAGTTTAAGCTCACACAACTCTCTCAAGCTAAAAAAAAAAAACTAAAGAATGGATATTATACATGGCATCATTCTCTAAATCTGTTCTGGTATTTATAGGCATCAAATTAAAATAAACAAACAATATAAATGGAATGATGTTATGCCTATAAATGACCAGAAGAAAATGGGGGACATAAACTTATAGGGGGGGCCGGTGGCGCCGGTTTTTTGGGTGTTCTCGCCGGCCAAGTCATGGGCAATGGGTCTCTTCTTGGTGTGGAGATCTCAAGTGCACTCCATAATCTCTCTGGTGCTGTTTGATTTGTCTATATAAGCCTGGTTTGCATTCAGGAATTTTGGAGGGAAACTTGACGCTTTAAATCACATCATAACTTTTTGCATTTACTCACACCAACCCACTTGTGCCGACCACTTGCACAATTCATTATTTGTATGTGCCCACTTGTGCCATAAGCAGCCCCACCTAGGTCCATGTACCAAAAAGCATGTGTACACTTGTAATGTGTTGGACCAAAATTGTATACATTTATTTGTTGCAAAAGAACTCTTTGGATATCGATCAATTTTCTGTTCTGATTTCAGTGTCGGCTCGTAAATGTCATATTCGTGAATTTGAGTATGTTTTTCTGTATTTTGTCATGAATACCTGTAATCTGTATTTACTGAGCAGACATTCACTACTACAAATAGGGGTTGCCCCTACGGATAAAGGAATCCGTAGGGGCAATTTTTTATTGCCCCTACGGATTAATCCGTAGGTGCCCACTGTTGTCCCTACGGTTTTCTATATTTTAATTTAAAAATATTTAATCATAATTTGTTGTTTGGCCCTACGGTGGCGCAAACAAAGAACCTACGGCTAAGTCCGTAGGGGCATGTATACGGGTTAATAATAAAAAAAAAGGCACAGAAAATCCCTCACCGTTCCCAAATTTTTCTTCTCTCTTATTCTTTCGCGCCTCGCGACGACCGTTCCCGCGTCTCGATCCCGATCTCGTCGGCCATCGACGTCCTCATCCTGACCTCGCCACCGCAACCGTGCTTGACTCGTCGACTTCCACGTCGCAACCGTGCTTGACTCGTCGCCGATCGCATCGTCGACTACTGGCCTCCTCCGTCGTCTCCTCCACCGCGGTTAGTAAATTTCCAATTTTTACTTCTAATTTAATACTGTTATTTCCCTCTTTTGATGATGTTAGGGGTAGGGTTCAGGGATCTGGGTTCGGGTAGGGGTGGCATCGGGTCAGTTAGGGTTAGGGTTCGATTGGGGTTGGGGTTGGGGTTAGGGTAAGGGTTTGGTTGGGGCCGGTTGGGGTTGGGGTTGGGATTAGGGTTCGGTTGGGGTTGGGATTGGTGTTGGCCGGGTTGTGGTTAGGGTTAGGGTTCGATTGGGGTTGGGGTTGGGGTTAGGGTAAGGGTTTGGAGGGGGCCGGTTGGGGTTGGGGTTGGGGTTGGGATTAGGGTTCGGTTGGGGTTGGGATTGGTGTTGGCCGGGTTGTGGTTAGGGTTAAGGGTTAGGGTTAGGGTTATGGTATTTAGGGTTAGGGTTAGTGTTAGGGTTAGGGTCATGTTTAGGGTTAGAGGCTATGGTTAATTTGGGTTAATTGCAGTGTAGGGTTAATTTGGGTTAATTAGTGATAATTTGAAAAGGTTAGGGTGTTGATTAGGCTTAATTTGGTTAATTTGGGTAAATTTGGTTAAGTTTGGGTTGATTAGGGTTAATTAGGTTAATTTGGGTAAATTGGGTTAAATAGTGATAATTTTTGTTAGGGTAACAATTATGGTTAATTAGGTTAATTTGGGTTATTTAGGTTTATGGTGCACTAATTTATTTAGTAGGATACACTAGTTCATTACAATAGGATACTCGATGACAACATAAACGTACAACTTTACCACAAACGCAAGAAAAATTTACCCTAAACATGAAATTTCGAACTCTTAATAACGAAACGTAAACGTAAAACTTATTCACGTTAAATGTTCAAGTTAAAACCAATATATGATACTCGATGATGATATGAAACCTTCATATTCCCATCGATACCCGTATATGAAACTAAAAGCGCCACTTAGTCCCCGTCTATCGGTTAACATACGTGCGATGCTCGTCGTGACCTAGAACTATACGAAGGTTGTTAAATATCGGACAGTATAGCTCGATACTAACAACCGTCGTATAGTCTACGCGACGAGAAAATTCAATCGTATGGTAACCCATAGATTTGTCCCGTGTGGACAAGTTAAGAATGTATAAAGCAAACGCCTTCATTCACTTGTGTTTTCATCCGTTTCGAGATATTTCGTCGGTACCTTTCCGCTGGTTCTCCGTGTACAAAGATAGATTAGATGTTCATTTCAACGTTGTTTCACAGCTTTGAAATGATTATCTATTCTATTACAGTGTACTCGGAGAACAGCGGGGAGGTGCTGCCGAAATTTACTCGAAACGGTTGAAAGCACAAGTGATGGGCGTTCGCTCTATACATTCTTAATGGGATAGAAGCCTACCCCCGACAGCCGGAACACATACATACAAACGCATAATCAGAGAGCGACTCGAGATGTTCGGGTTAAAACCAATATATGATACTCGATGATGATATGAAACCTTCATATTCCCATCGATACCCGTATATGAAACTAAAAGCGCCACTTAGTCCCCGTCTATCGGTTAACATACGTGCGATGCTCGTCGTGACCTAGAACTATACGAAGGTTGTTAAATATCGGACAGTATAGCTCGATACTAACAACCGTCGTATAGTCTACGCGACGAGAAAATTCAATCGTATGGTAACCCATAGATTTGTCCCGTGTGGACAAGTTAAGAATGTATAAAGCAAACGCCTTCATTCACTTGTGTTTTCATCCGTTTCGAGATATTTCGTCGGTACCTTTCCGCTGGTTCTCCGTGTACAAAGATAGATTAGATGTTCATTTCAACGTGTTTCACAGCTTTGAAATGATTATCTATTCTATTACAGTGTACTCGGAGAACAGCGGGGAGGTGCTGCCGAAATTTACTCGAAACGGTTGAAAGCACAAGTGATGGGCGTTCGCTCTATACATTCTTAATGGGATAGAAGCCTACCCCCGACAGCCGGAACACATACATACAAACGCATAATCAGAGAGCGACTCGAGATGTTCGGGTTAAAACCAATATATGATAATATGAAACCTTCATATTCCCATCGATACCCATATATGAAACTAAAAGCGCCACTTAGTCCCCGTCTATCGGTCAACATAACGTGCGATAATTTATTCTTTTCAACGACAAACGCACACACAAAGCATATACATGAATTTTCTTCTTTGTCAGTAACTATCCCATTCTTATATTTCTCAATATAGTCAGCATAACCTACAATTTATATGTTATTCAGTCTAACATGGCCCATGAGTACGTCAGAGTTAAGGACTGGATGTATGTGGATTGGAAACAACGTATGCAACCTAAGTTTGTCGCAGGAGTTGCTGCTTTCCTTGAATTTGCACGAGCACATAATAAGATCATAATAGAGAAGATTCTTTGTCCGTGTGATAGATGTGGCAATAAGTACTGGCGGAAGGTAGAATTGGCAGAGCTTCATATTGTAAAATATGGGTTTACTAGACTTTATTCAATTTGGAAATATCACGGGGAAGGAGAAGAATGCAGTACTGCGGTAGAAGAAGGAGAACACGATAATGCGGCAGGAGAAGAAGAAGAATTCGGTAATACGGCAGGATACGGAAATTTATTTCCATCAGAAGAAATGGAGGATATGGTAGAGGCTGCCCTAGGTGAATCTATTCGTACCGAAGATGACATTCCTTCCGGTCAAGGACCGCGTGCGGATAAATATGAAAATTTCATGAATGATGCTAGGAAACCAATTTATGAGAATGCGAAGTATTCCACCCTCTCATGGTTCGTCCAACTTTTCCAAATTAAGTGCCTAAATGGATGGAGCAACAAGTCATTCACAATGCTTCTTTCGTTCTTGAAAGATTCTATGCCTCCGGGAAATAATGTGCCCGAAAGCTGGTACGAAGCCCAGAAAATGATGTCTGATTTGGGTCTAAAGTGCGAGAAGATTCAAGCATGTCCTAAAAATTGCGTGTTGTACCGGAAAGAGAATTCAGATTTGAAAGAGTGTCCAACATGCGGAGAGGCCAGGTATAAGCCGAAAGATTCTGATAAGAAGCCTGATATACCTGTGAAGATAGCACGATATTTTCCCATAACACAGAGGCTACAGAGGCTATTTAGGTGCAAGAAAACAGCCGAGGCAATGATTTGGCATCACCGTGCTCCTCCAAGCGAAAATGGAAAAATGCGCCATCCAAGAGATTCACCGGCATGGAAGGATTTCGATAGGAGGCACGCAATATTCAGTAGCGATCCTCGCAATGTCCGGTTCGGACTGGCTGCCGATGGCTTCTGCCCATTCAACTATATGGCTGGAAGTCACAGTACATGGCCCGTTGTAATGATAATTTATAATCTGTCGCCTTGGTTGGCTATGGACCAATCATACTTTATGATGCCTCTTCTTATCGACGGACCAAACTCACCGGGGAACAATATCGACGTCTATCTCCGACCTCTGATTGAGGAGCTGAAAACTTTGTTCATTGATGGTGTAGAGACATATGATTCAAACACAAATACAACCTTCATACTGCGTGCGGCTTTAATGTGGACAATTAATGACTTTCCTGCGTATGGAATGCTTTCAGGTTGGTCCGTACATGGTCACAAAGCATGTCCTCATTGCCATGAACACACAACATCAAAATTTTTGAATTTTAGCAGGAAGGTTTGTTATTGCGGCCATCGACGTTTTCTGCCTCCAGACCACCCCTATAGGTTAGACACGGTTCACTTTGATGGTCATCAGGAGCTTCTTGGGCCTCCATCCCTATTGTCCGGAGAGGACGTGACTGCTAAATGGGATGGTTACAATAACGTGACCTTCGGGATGGATCCGACGAGACAGGTCAAACCACAATATTGGAACAAGTTAAGCATTTTCTTCGAGCTTCCGTACTGGTCTACAAATTCAGTGCGTCATTGTCTGGATGTCATGCATATAGAGAAGGGAGTATCAGAGCACATACTTAACTTGCTTCTGTGTAAAGACGGGAAATCGAAAGACAACATGAATGCCCGGATGGATCTACAAGAGTGGGGAATAAGAAGTGAACTGCACCCTAAACCGGTAGCGGGTAAACCGGGCAAGTTTGTACTTCCCAATGCCGCTTATCATATGTCACAACCGGAGAAGAAAAGATTCATGCAGGTGTTGCATGATTTGAAAGTCCCCACAGGCTTCTCAGGATCATTCAGCAAGAAAATAAAAATTGTGAAGGGCAAGATCGATGGGCTGAAAAGTCATGACCACCATGTTATCGTGGAGCACCTTCTTCCATTAGCCCTCAGGACTTCTCTCCCCGACTCGGTTGGTCTGGTAATCAACGACCTATGTTGTTTTTTCAGGGAGTTGTGTGCTAAAACGCTGGAGGTTGCGACGCTGGATAAACTAGAAAATTCTATTGCGTTGATACTTTGCAAGTTTGAGCGTATTTTCCCACCGTCATTCTTCGATATCATAATACACTTGACGGTTCATCTTGCAACTGAGGCGAAATTAGCCGGACCGGTACAATATCGATGGATGTATCCCGTCGAGAGGTACGTTAAATTTTTCGTTTCGCGCAATTTATAAATTTATTTTTGTCATGTATGCCCGTGTTTATTTATTCAACATATTCTCATTAGGTACCTTTACACTCTTAAGAAGTATATACGCAATAAAAATCGACCAGAGGGTTCTATCATGCAAGGTTATCTTCTTGATGAAGCAACCACATTTTGTTCCCGCTATCTGGACGAGAACATTGAGACAAGGCTTAACCGACCACGAAGAATTCAAGACGGGCCATATGGTAAAGCCGAGTATAAGAGGGTAGACACTATGTTTATCAACAAGATATACCGGTTTATCTTGCTTAATTGCGTATGTCTTGAACAAATTAGAGAGTAAGTTCTTTTGGATTAATTGTTATATCTGTGTTTGTGTGTATGAAATGACATAATATTAATGTCACAATTATTTGTCGAAAACAGAACTCATTTTAACGAGGTACGTGAGGGGCATCCTGATTGGAACGAAGAGCGTTTGGAAAAATACCATCAGGATAATTTTTGTGATTGGGTCACAGAGCATGTAAGTTATTCGAATTACATTTTATTGCTATCGGTTTTAATCTAAACTTGTATCGTTATGTATTTATCGTAAAATTTGTTTTGTTAGATCCACGATCCGAACTTGTCTGCATCATTTGAGAGTGATTCAAGATGTTTAGCTCAATTTCCTAGTATGGAGGTTGCACATTACAAAGGATTTGGTGTCCTTGGATACAAATTCGAAGTTAAGGACATAGAAACATCTAGAATCACTCAGAACAGTGGGATTGCGACGGTAGGATCGGACGGTGTGATTTACTATGGGTACTTAAATTGTATACTCGGCATCCACTATCCCGGACGATCAGAACCCTTTTATATATTCCACTGTACTTGGTACGATCCGCGAACCGATACAGACAAGTGGAGAAGCAGTCTTGGGACCTGGAAAGATGAATATGGATTGACAAGTGTGAACACACTTCGATTTTACGGTCAGGACGATCCGTTTATCTTTCCGAAACAAGCGTTCCAAGTATACTACTCACAGTGTTTGAAGCATCCGGGGTGGAGTGTTGTATGCCGATGGAAACCTAGAGATGTCTACGATGTCCCAGAATACGAGGACAGCGATGAGGACGAAGAAGAGAGAAGGCGATGAGGACGAAGAAGAGAGAAGGCTTAAAGTGTTCCGACCGTCTGTTTCGAAGGACGGGTTGTCTTCGACCGATCATGAAGTTACGTGGGTTAGAAATGACATCGACGATGAAATCCAAGTAGATATGTATGATGCGCCCACGAAACGAAAAAGGTTATCAGTAATGTTATATTATTACTTCACATTTTACGCTCTAGATCATATATAGTCAATACTTTTAATGATTGTCTAATGCGTCCACGAACCGTTTATCTAGATTTGATGACGATGTCGGGAGCAGCGAGGGGCGGCAGGAGCTCCAGCCGCGGCAGAGGCAGAGGCAGAGGCAGAGCGGTTCTGCCGCCCGGAGAGCTCCGTAGGGAGCTTCAGAGGGCCGGTCTTGCACCCAGATCGGAGACCCCTTCGGATGCCTCCTTCCGTGTTGATTTGGCCACACCTCCAGGTATACTGCACGCATATCCATTTTGAATGTAATATTACAGATATTCATGCATGTTTATGTAAAAATTACTTATATTGTCAATGTTTGATTGTCTAGTTGTTGGTGATGCGTCCACATCTGGGACAGAGGCCACCCCCGCTCCTCCAGGTATGTTTATATATCATATAGTGTATGTATATTGATTTAGAATGCTATATCATAAATATACACATTCCTTTTGCTCTTACTTAGCAATTTTTATTATTGTCTAGCTGTAGGTGGTGACACCACCGCACCTGCGGGTATGTTTATATGTCCTATAGTGCATGCATATTGATTTAGAACGTTATATTATTGATCTACACATTCTTTTTGCAATTACTTATAAAATCTATTTTTAATTGTCTAATTATAGGTGGTGCGTCCACACCTTCTACAGAGGCCACTCCTGCCGCTTCCATACCCTCCGCATCGTCTGCAGGTTAGTATGAATAAATTTAAAATATTTATTTATTTTACATATGCTCTATAGAATAAATATGAACTTCATGGAGATTTAGCGTCGATGTTTATTTTACAGTTGGAGGGGATGCGTCCGGGACCCCGGTTGTTCCTCACCGGAGGAACTATCGTCCCGCTCGTGCTGCTGCTCGGGCCCAGGCTCGTGCGCTATTCACCGGAGGTATATATCATACTTGAATTCTTAATACAACTTTGTCTTATTATTGATTGTCTTGATATTTCGTGCAGACGCAGGGCCTCTCCACCCCCAGAGGGGGACTCGAGGCCCGAATCAGTCCCATAGGCTGAGGCCTGATAGAGCTAGGGGGGAGGCAGCATTCCCCCTATTTTTTACCCTTGACTATCGCTATACCGGTCCTCATGCCGAGAGGTTCGGCCGGTATTTGGGGGACGAGAGCCGGATCGGGAAGAACTATCCACTTCACGTTGAGTGGGGCGAGCAGCACCAGCGCTCATTCGCCCTCTTCTTTGAACAGGCTCAGGTATGTATTAATATATATTTTCATTTGATCTATCCAATATATTTATTATTAACACTTGCAATCTAATAACAATGTTTTTTTGTATTTTCAGTTGGATTACGATTTTCAGCCTGTAGCCGACCCTGATCACCCGGGGAGGGTGCTCGACCTTCATGCTCTGTACAATGGCCTGATGAAGAACATGCAGGCCAAGGTCCGATACAACAGGAATGAGCTGAAGGCCGACTGCTACTCCCTGTGGATAGCGACCCCCGAGGCAGAGAGAGCGGCCCTCCTATCTACTCCGGCGTTTGCGAGAGTCGACGTAGAGACATGGCCTATATTGTGCGCTTATTTCGACTCCGAACGCAAACGAGTATGTATTTTAAATTTAATTCATTATTTATGATATAATTTATTTCTTTGTGTTTCTTAATTAGAAAACTAAATGTTAATGCGTTGTGCAGAAACAGGCCGCTCAGAATACGGAGAACAGGAAGTCGGCGAAGAGGGGTCGCCCCACTTACACAGGTGGCTCGAGGAACATTACTCGAGCCATGGAGTTATCGGTAAATTAAGAGTTATTCTCTAATATTCTGCAATATTAAGAGTTATTCTCTAATATTTCTAATATTAAGAGTTACTTTCTAATATTGCAGACAGCTCGGACCGTGGCGTCAGGTGGTACACCGAGCGTGCTGTCCGCATATCTTGCCGTCCACGGCACCTCGACAGATCCCGCCACGGGCGAGCTTCGATGTCCCGACGTCGCTACCCAGGAGTACTGCGTAAGTGTTAATATTTTTTCTACCCAAATTTGAAATTTTAGTTTTGGAAGGTTCAAGTTTAAATTTTATACTTATACTTTACTGCTTAATATGGGTGTAGGAGCGGGTGGTTGAGCAGGCCCAGGCCTCGGGGATCGATTTTACCGGACAGAACGATCCGAGGCTGCTGACCCCAGTTCTGGACGCCGCACACGGAGGGCACCACGGAGGTTGGGAGAGAGGCCGGGGATTGGGCCCCAGAAGGGCCCATATGAGGTTGGACTCCACCCCGGCGGTTACTTCCTCCGTCTCCAGTGGCCGGCATGTCCATCAGGAACTGGATAGCTTGAGGGCCACCGTTCAGGAGTTGAAGGAGATGCTGGTATGTATACTACTTTATAGTAAAATATCATTTCATATTATATACATATCAACATATCCATAATTAGTACGTAGCTTGAGCTTATTTGGTTTTAGAATTAAGTTTGATTAATCATACATACATATGTAATTAAAATAAACAACGCTTTTCCAAACTAGATATCCAAACAGGGTTTCGAAATAACTTAATAATGAAACGAATTCGAATAATACACAGTTCTTACACGTTTCTTACACACGTTATGTCCAGACGCGACAGGGTAGATCGGCCGAGCCTCCACATGCATCTCCTTCGGCTGCGGCTCCGCAAGCCACTACATCGGCTGCGGTTCCGCAGACAGCTCCTGTAGCTCCACCGCCCACTCAGACTCCCACAGCCGCGGCTCCGCAAGCGACTACCTCGACGGCGGCTGTGCAGACCACAACGCCAGCTCCACATGCCGCTCAGACTCTCTTATCTGTAGCATTGGAGAGTGTATTTACCGAGGAGCAGGCGCGCGTTATTTTAACGTTATTCGGAGGTGGAGCTGGACCGAACTAGGGTAGCTTTTTGGTTCTTATTTTTTGAAACATGTATTTATTTATATCACATTGTACTACATTTTGAAACGATATTGATATTGGTTTGAATTTATATCATATTCAGTTTTTGGGTTTCTTTTGTATATTATATATATGCGTGGGATGTGATTATGAATACTGCAATATATGATTTGATTGATGTATATAGTATTGTGCACAGGGCGGGAAAAAATCTAGCAGCCCTTTTTAAAAAAAAAATACAGACAAACTGTACCTACGGATTAATCCGTAGGTTTATAATGTGCCCCTACGGCTTTCTCCGTAGGGGCAAACTATCAGGAAACCTGATATTTGCCCACCTGATATCAGTGCAGTGTGTTGGGGGTGCCCCTACGGATATGTACGTAGGCGCCACTGTTTATCCCCTACGTATATAACCGTAGGGGCAAAATATCAGGTTCCCTGATATTTTCCCCCCGATCTCAGTGCAGTGTGTTGGGAGTGGCCCCTACGGATATATTTGTAGGGGCTACTTTATATCCCCTACGGCTGTATCCGTAGGGGACGTAATAGGACCTACGGTTATATCCGTAGGTACATACAATATATTCAAAAAAAAAAATTAAATATATGATTTTATTACCCCTACGGGGTACTCCGTAGGGGCTATAGCACCTACTGAGTTATCCGTAGGGGCATAAATTTGTCCGTAGGGGCACGTTCAGGACCTCAACTTGCACCTGCGGCCTTTGCACCTACGGGGTATTTTTTCGCCCCTACGTATATATCCGTAGGGGCAGTGGGTTGCCCCTACCGATAAATCCGTAGGGGCAAACCATATTTGTAGTAGTGATTGGTTAATAGTACCGATATATTACAAAATTGATAATAAATTAGTGGTATTAAAATGCAATTTTCTGTGATGAACAGGAAGTCATGAGATTCCGTTGGATTCATACTCAAACTACCCCAACACCTCGTGTTTATTAGTTTATGATTAATGTTATGAGTCTTGATCGAATTCATGAATACAAAAGGTGATGTATGATATCAAGTTTTCAAGATTGAGTTCAAGTAGTCATGTCAAGTGCAAGTCATACCAATTGTATTCATGGTTCGAGTCAAGTTGGTTTAAGTGTATTTACTGGGTTAAAGTATTCATGACTGAGTCATGTTAAGATCAAGTCAATTATAACATGTAATGATTTAATCACAGGTCATATAAATAAAAATAAATAAGCAATCACAGAACATGATATGAGATAAGTATACAAGTAACGTCCAAAACAATGTTGTAAATATGTGATATGTACGACTAGTTAATCAAGTCATTTGAAATAAGAATATAAACAAAAACATAGCCTTAAGTGTTATGCACATGTGAGTTCCAGTGTCGCCTATATACGACTACCGGTTTGGGAGATATACATGTTTTCGTACCATCGCGCAAAACAGATCAGAATCTGTTCAGCACCGTCACATATTTTTAAAACGCAGTTTAAGTTAATTTCTATATGGTTTTAGGTTACAAAAATTATTAAAAAATTATAGGTATTTTGGAGCACTTATCCAAAACACTAAGATTCGCGCGATATGGATTTCTGAAGCACTAGTTATGATCGTTTTAACATCAGAGTTTAAAACAGAAATTCAGATTTTTGGACAGCAACTATATGTTATATTGCAAATCCTATATCGGGTTGTTTCATGCATTTTTAAGTAATTTAATATACATGAAATTATATCTCTATCAATTTTTCATCTACATATCTAAATTTTTTCATGAACGGACATCGGGTGTTCGAATTATGTCCAATTTAAAAATAGTGTGCGAATCACGACAGATTCTGTCCAGATTCATCGCTTAATATTGTAACGCAGTTTTCTATATTTTACATCAGTTTTCAATAAAAACTTAAAACTACGAAAATCTGTATTTTTCGATGTATATGTTCAAAACATCTAAAAAAACACTTAATTTGGATCAACTATTAAAGAGTTATCGTCTCTCGAAGATGACCCTTATTGGCAGTTTTCTGGTTTTAAAAACAGTGAATAAAAAAAACTACACAACTTCTAAACCGTTATTCGGTTTGATATGAAATTTTTAATGTAAACATAAAATTCTATCTATTATTTATCCTAATTTTTCTAGGATTTTCAGATGTGAAAATTAATTTTTAAAATTTATTTTAAGGACAAAAGTTATCTAGGACCGTATTTAAAGGTGACAAAACTACTGGATTTATTTGCAGCTTCCTTTTTCTCTTTTATATAAAAAATTAAACAATTATAAAATAAACGGTACATGCTATTATACTTCAAATTGAATCCTCTAATGTCAATATATTGATCATGAATTTCGACAACGTTCTATAACAGGATAGTCCTAATTTTAAGAGTGCTTATGTGAAGTTGTGTTATCGCGCATCGTTTATTTATATTCAGTCCATGATATTCCTAGTTAACGTAAAAGTAAATCTATGACATGGAGGCATTTTTATTCTATACAAAAATAATGAATAAATATGAAGATTAAGTATAAACAAACAATATATATATATATATATATATATATATATATATATATATATATATATATATATGCATTCGATTAGGTACCACGGTCAAGAAAATAAAATCATGGAGAAGACACAATAACAGAGTGAAAGAGATGGAGTGGGGGAAAAGTGACTTACAGGTTGTGTGAGTCGGTATAACAACAGGCTCACCGTTTCGATAGAATGCTCAACGGAGTCTTTAAAACTTGATGGAACCGGTGCTTCTCCAAGCTCAAGGGAAAAAAGATTTTGTTTTATTTTATTTTTAAAATTGATCAAAAGGAAATGGCTAAGGTTGGATGAAGAAGAGATGAAGAGAGAGATGTGAAATGATAGAAATGTGAGATGAAGAAAAGAAAAAAGAGTGACGTATAAAAAAGGTTTTATGGCCACCATAATTCTATTAAATTATAGCTCATAACCATTCTAATTATTTTGGGAGTTAAAAAGAAGATGAAATGAAAGGTCTCATATGTAGGTTATGAGAAAGATAAAAATTGATGAAAAATAATTTCAAGAATGGAGATTTGAACATATGACCTATAGAATAACAATGCAAGGAATTAACTAATAAGCTGCAAGGTTGTTCATGCATATATTTAATAAGAATTAAATATATGTCGTACCTTAAAAAGAAAGTGGGTTTAGAAAAAGAAAAGAAATAAATCAAATGGATTTGTCTTGGTTTAGTTTTGGGCTTTGAAAAGTTATAAAATAGGCAAAATAGAAGGAGTGATAAACTAATATATTTAATAGAGAAAAAATATACGGGGATACCCAAAAACAAATAAATATAGTATTTTTATAAAAAGAAGAATTATATGAAGGTTTAGGAATTTTGGAGTCGTTACAACTTCAAACTCAACTCGAATCCAAACTCGAACCTAAACTTGAACGTGAACTCGAATTCAATCTACTTGACTAACTTGACTCGATCCAAGATTGCAATTGACATGACTCGTATTCTACTCGACTTACTCGACTTCGTTCTTCAAGTTTTGCAATCTATGTTTTCAATCAAAACATGTTATAATCAACCAATCAAATTAACTAAGAATATCTTACAGTTATAATATATATTATACTCGGGGTGTTTGGGATAGTTTCTTGTATGAATCCAACGGAGCTTCAGGAGTTCCGTATTAACCCATTTTTTCTCGTGTTCGACGCAATCGACAGGGAGGAGGAAGGAAATAATGCCCGATGGGAACTCTAATTCGATGGAGCATCTTCCATGAAAAAGCAAAAGAAAAACACCCCCATAATTAAAGCCGGGGTGGGCCTTATCTTCGCGACTCCGTAAGGAGGGATAACGCGTTTCGCCCTTTCCTTAATGGAGCCAAGAACAAACAACGAAGCGGAATATGAAGCTTTGATAGTGGGCCTTGAGATTGCTATTGACATGAGAATCGAAAACCTCCTCATATATGGAGACTCCAAGCTGGTCGTTAGCCAAGTAAATAGAGACTACCAGATGTGCAAGCCAGAGTTGGTAAAATATGGCGAAAGAGTGCAGAAATTACTGACACAAATCCCCTCCTACATCCTGGAAAGCATACCGCGTGCGGAAAATAGCAAGGCTGGTGCATTAGCCAAGCTTGTTAAGGAATTGGCTGACGAAAACCTCGATGATGTAAGGATTGTTGTGCAAAGCCGCCGAATTCTCGCGCCAGCAGAAATATCTTCGGAGTCGTTTGAAGGAAAGGAAGCAACCAAACAAGCAGCTTTCCAAATATAGGGCGAATAAAAGGCTAAGGATTGGAGAGAGGTCTTCATAGACTACTTCAAATCCCAGCGAACACCCGAAGACGCTTCGTCAAGACATCAGCTCATGAAGTGAGCCCTGTCTTTCGCCTTCGTCAATGATACTCTATATAAGAGATCATTCGACTGTCTATGGCTGAGATGCCTGGGACCAGAAGAAGCGAAAATGGTCGTCCAAGAAACTCATGACGGACTCTTTGATTCTCATCAAGCCGGACCAAAGATGAAGCTGAAGATCAAGAGAATGGTTTACTATTGGCCCACGATGATTCAGGACTGCCTCGAATATGCGAAACAATGTCACCCGTGCCAAATTCACGGGGACTTTATCCACCAACATCCAAATCCGCTACATCCAACATTGGTTAGCTGGCCGTTCGAAATGTGGGGAACCGATATAATCGGGCCTATCAAACCAGCATCATCCAAAGGACATCGGTTCATACTAGCAACGACCAATTACTTCTCTAAATGGGCAGAGGCAGTACCGCTAAGGGAGGTGAAGACGGAGAACATCCTCCATTTCTTCAGGACACATGTCATTTACCGGTTCGGCACTCCACGACGAGTCATCTCGGATAATGGAATGACTTACAGGAGCCATAAGATCAGCCGCTTCGCACAGCAGCATAATATAGATTAGAGATATTATTCTGTCTGTAAACCCCGAGCTAATGGTCTAGGTGAGGTTTTCAACAAGACCCTGATGAAGATCATAAAGAAAATAGTGTCCAGAAACAAAAATGACTGGCACGATAGACTGCATGAAGATCTCTGGGCGTATCGAACCACGTTCAAAATGGCCATAAATACAACGCCATTTGCGTTGGTATTCGGCACGGAGGCGGTACGTCCCTTGGAGATAGAGCTACCTTCTCTATGAGTGGCAGTTCGATATGAGCCGACGGATGAAGAAAATGCCCATCTTCGGCTTGAGGAGCTCGATGCCCTCGATGAAACTCGTCTCATGGCACAACAAAACCTGGAAGCTTACAAAGCAAGGATGACGCGCTCATACGAAAGGCTAACTAGGCCGAGAACATTCCGCCAAGGCGAACTCATGCTAGTAGTAAAAAGACCTATTATCCCCAACCGTGCAAAGCGGGGGAAATTCGAGCCGAACTATGAGGATCCGTACATCATAGAAAAGGTCTACCAAGGCAGGGATATGCATGGCGAAAGACCCTTCCAGCCAATAAACGGCCGGTTCCTCAAGAAATACTACACCTGACAAGTCACAACTCAGGTTAATGATAGATGACGACGCTTGTGTCCGCTCGCTATCTTCCCGATTCCAGACTTTATAAGCGGTATCTGGCACAACTCCGCCTCCAAAATGGTTATAACGAACCGAGATGTCCCTAAACTAACAACGGACCGAGATGTCCCTAAACTAACGATGGACCGTAATGTCCTTAAACTAAATATGCCGTCTCAAGCATGGCGATAATGGAATTCAAGTCCATAAGTCCTGATTGATGATATTTTATGCGTGTGCGTTTTTTAAAAGATGAATAAAAAATATTTGTTAACCGCAATCAAGAACGGCGTCGCTTGGTAGCTAGCCGGTGAGTACGGGTCGGTCCACAGGGATGTTGTGTACTTCCTAATTTGGTCTAACGAGTTAATTCCGATTGTTGTCGGATTGATTAAATCTAAAAACTAAGATTGATCTAGACTAGAATCTTGCTAGGGTTAGGTTTAGGTTAAGTTTGGAAATTGAAGATTTCCTCACCGCTTTCAATGCCCTTATTTAGATCTCTTTAGGTGTTATGGTAACAATTAATAAAGGGGATTAGTACCATCGGGAAGAAACGATGGTTCTTCCTCTAGGTTCTAGTCCTTCCTTTCTTAATTCTTACCCTAACCTCCATGGAAAACATACGCAACCGGTATTTTAAACTACGGTATCACCACTACCTCGTGGGGTAAGGTGCCGTAGGGAACGGTGTGTGTATCTATGCATGGAGTCCTATTAATTATACGTGATGGGCAAGAAAGGGGTGAGAGATTTTCATCTCTCAAGCCTTCCCTATCCCTAACCCTAACAAGTGAGGAATTACTCACTCATTAGGGAATTGATAAACATTTCTATCTATCTAACTAGGGCAGATAATATAATTATACTAAGGCAGAATAAAAATTAACTAAGGCAATTAAATAAACTTACTTACTTTATTGATGGCTCTCTCCAAACATTTACACAGGAATTTTAGAATTCTGAATAGATGAAATAAAAAGAGGCATCACCTAAAACAGGTTTTAGGGTTTCTATTTATAGAACATAGAAACCCTAGGGTTACAATCGCGTCATATCTGCAATTACAAGTTTATCCCCTAAGAAAAGAACTAGTCAACGCACCGCCAGCGAGCACAGGATTTTTCCACCACGGGCGACACATGGCCGCGGTTCCACGGCCATATTGTATGCTTGCCGGCTGAAATTTCTTCTGTTGCTTTAGGTTACTTTTAACATCTGTTTTCTTCACTTTGTTCTTCAGAATATCTTATGGTTCTCTTCCAGATTTCCACAGTGAATAATGTAGTGGACTTTTACCACTTGCTTCGTGTCGAAGTCTTGAACCTTGCGCTGCCTTTGTTCTTTGTGAAATTGTCCATTGATCTTCGTTTAGTCTTCAAACTGCCGGCATGATCAAGATCTTTCCATTTGTTTATTTGTAAAATGAATAAGAATTGGGAATGTAATAATGCAAAATTATGGAATGAACAAGTCCCAGCAGCGAGGACTGCAACTCAAATCCCACTGGCTATATAGCTATCCCGGTGGCGAAGTCCCCCCAAGTGCCATTGGCAAACGGAGGGGTAAAAAAAATGGTACGTCCACAAGCGAAATGGGCACGGATGAAAACCCGAAAGGGTGTCGTGAGTAAAAACAGCAGGGCTACCGGCGAGCTTGTGAAAACCTGAAAGAGCGCAATCTCATGGTAAAAAATGGTACGCCCACAAGCGAAATGAGCATGGATGAAAACCCGAAAGGGCTCTGTGAGTAAAAACAGCAGGGCTGCCGGCGAGTTTGTGAAAATCCGAAAGGGCACAATCTCGTTAAAATAAAAACACCTGCAAGGTCCTCTCGATCTTGTGAGAAGAAAACACCTGCGTGAGATCCTTACGACTCACAATGGAGCAACACACTTAGGGATCCCCATAATTCCTAAGGAGAAATTACACTTACGAGATCCTCACGACTCGTAAGGAGAATTCCCCACTATGAGACCTTCATGGCTCATATGATTTAAAAGCCTTAAGATACAGGGACCTGAACCTGTTCTTAAGCCATCACACTCCCCAAGTTACTTTACAGGTGGTCCATATTGACCTTGTATACAATCCACAGGCATAAATAAACGATTTCCCCACCAAGTTCCACCAATGACGAGGAATGTCCTCATATGGTGAACAATACTTATAAGTCCTCTCGACTTGTAAGGAGAAAACACTGTTATAAGATCCTTACGACTTGCAAGAGAAAATATTACTTAGGAGTCTTCACGACTCCTAAGGAGAAAATACACCTACGAGATCCCCACGACTCGTAGGGAGAAATACCTTTATGAGACCCTTACGGCTAATAAAGTCAAAAAGCCTTAGTCGGAGGGATCCTAACCCTATTTGCTAAGCCACCTTTGTCCAAATTAGCGAAGGCAAATGATGATTCTCTCCTGGCAATATTCCAGTGGTAGCGATGCTGATGCCGAAATTGGTATCAAATTCTAAGTCCTTTCAAGGCAAATGATGATTTTCTCCTGGCAATATTCCAGTTGTAGCGGTGCTAATGCCGAGATTGGTATCAGATATTGAGTTCCATACTCGCAACGAAAATCAACGAGCAAAATATGCATATAAAAATAGCCGAAATGTTTGGGCCACTCGCAATAAAAAGCAGCGAGTAAAAAGAAAAAAACAACCGAAATGATTGGGCACCGTGATAAAACAGCCTAAATGATTGGGAAATCGCGACTTTCGCGATATAAAAAGATGAAATGATAGAGCATCGCAGAAAGAAATAAAAAAAATGATGAAACCTTTGCCCTGCAGGTGAGTCCACGTCAACCCCCGTATATAATCCATGGGCATAAACGAAAAAGGAACCATATTTTCCCACCAGGCTCCATCAGAAGGAGAGCCAGGTCTTGACGGTTCACAGACAGTTTAGAGATCAACAACGGCGTTTCTTCTCACTCCAGCAACAACCGACCCTAGGGTCAAAACTTCGGAGCCATAGCAAAGTCCCTAGTTCCAAGTCTCGAAGGTTCACAGACAGCTTAGAGATCAACAACGGTGTTTCTTTTCACTCCAGCAGGATGCGAACGTGACGTCAACAACAGACCCCAGGGTTGAAACATCGGAGCCATGGAAAAGTCCCTACTTCCAAGCCTCGACAGTTCACCAAAAACCTAGAGACTACCTCGGATCCATGGAAAAGTCCCTAGTTCCAGGTCCCGACGGTTTACAGACAACCTAGAGACCACCTCGACGTTCGTCTCAATATAACAGACGCAATGTCACCCCGGAGTTCCTTCTCAACTCCCGCAGAATGCAGATGCAACGTCAACAACCGACCCCAGGGTCAAAACAATGGAGCCATGGCAAAGTCCCTAGTTCCAAGCCTCGACGGTTCACAGACAATCTAGAGACAACCTAGACATTCGTCGCAATATAGCAGACACAATATCATTAAATGAAGCAAAGGAAGATCCCTAGCTTCAGGGTCTTGACGGCAACTCAAATAAAACCTGAAAGACTATCGAAGATCATCCCACACTAGTGCGGAGTGGTCATGACTCATCGGGGCTCCCAAATTGAGCCTAACCTCAAGTAAAAAGCGGCATGGAAAATCCCTAACGCTTGCTCTTCCGACGGTAATATGACCTGGGAGATTACTTGAAGACGACTTGTCCAGCCCCTGAAGGGATCAGAGACACGACAATCGCTGGGCTACTCGAATAGCAAGATTGTGTATCGGGGAATGCATCAGCCAACGCGACGGTACGACAGACAAAAACCCTAGTACCACAGACCCTAACGGACCTCTGTCGTAAAGAGCAGAATTTAACTGTGACTTTAGGACATTCTTGCAAGAACTTATCAATTCGTCTCGACTCATAGGGAAAGCAATGTTCCTGCGAGAACTTCTCGACCCGTCTCGACTCGTAGGGAAAAACATCTTCATGAAACCCTCACAGATTATTAAGGTGGAAAGCCTTAGGCAATGGGGATATCAACCTGTTTCCTAAGCACTGTGGCCCTACAAGTAGGTCCAAGATAGACTATTGTATACTATTCACGGGCCACATTCTCCGAAGTCGAATACCGACAAGGAGGAAAGAAAAACGCTTCCGAGTCCTTTCGACTCGTAAGCGAGAAAATTCTCTTGTGAGGTCCTTATGACTCTCAAGAGAAAACGCACTTAGGAGTCCTCATGATTCCTAAAGAGAAAATACACCTACGGGATCCTCTCGACTCGTAGGGAGAAAAGTCTTTATGAGACCCTCACGGTTCGTAAAGTTGAAAAGTCTTAGGCGGCAGATCCAAACCTGTTTCCTAACCCATCGCTACCCTACAAGAAGGTCCAAACTGACTCTTGTACACTATCCACGGGCCACATTCGCTAGTGAAATGAAGAAGCTACTTACAGGTCCTCACGATTCGTAAGGAAAAATACCAGAATGAGATCCTTACGACTCACAGAGGCGATGAACACTTATAAATCCTTACGATTTCTAGGGAGAATATGCACCTATGAGATCCTCTCGACTTATAGGGAGAAAAAACCCTCTTGATACCCTTACGGCTCATGAAGATGAAAAAAGTCTTAGGCTACAAGGACCCTAAACTTGTCTCCTAAGCCATCAATTCTATAGCCATACATAACTCTGCACTACTTCACCCACGTTCATACTTACGTGGGCAAAATAGTGGGGGGCATTTGTTCCCACCAAATTTTTTGGCTAAAAGCTACTTAATCCCTTATAAAAAAGGGGGAGAGTCCTCAAAATTTGGCCTCACGTGTTAAACACGTGGGCGCTCATATGCAAAGCATATGAGTGCTGAAAACAAACAACTAATGGCTAAATAAGCCTCACGTGTAAAACACGTGAGCGCTCATATGCTTTGCATATGAGCGCTGAACATAAATAACCAATGTCCAAACAGGCCTCACGTGCTAAACACGTGAGCGCTCATATGCAAAGCATATGAGCGCTGAACATAAACAGGCTAAATCCCACACTAGGGGTCACGTGTTAAACACGTGAGTTCTCTTTCTACTCACATGCAAAGAATGTGAGCGCCCCAATTTAAAATGCTCCTGTCAAATTCTAGAATTAAATTCTATTTGGGAAATATTTTCCTGATCTTCCTCGAACTAGAAAGATCTTCTCTGTTAAACAGAGGACCTTAGGATCAAAGATCCAACGGTGATCATTTGGTAGAATAAAATTCTATCATAGGAAAATATTTTCCTAATCTTATTAAACTAACAAGATATTCATATGATAAGAATAAAATTCTATATTAAACTAACGAGATATCCATATGATAGAATTAAATTCTATATTAAGAAAATATATTTCTGATCTTGTTAAACTAAAAAGATATTATTGAATAAAATTCAAATCTTTTTAAAACTAACAAGATATTCATAATTCTGTTAAACAAATAAGAAATCTTCTCTGTTACACAGAGAGCCTTTGGATTAAAAATCCAACGGTGAATAAAATTCACCGATTAATCTAAAAGATCATGGAATCAATCATGATCTCTCAATGAGAGATTTTCTTAACAAATTGATTCTTTTTTCTTCTCATATAAATAAGAGCAAGAAGAGGAGGAAAGAGACACAGAGGGAGAGAGGGGAAGAGAAATACAGAGAGAATTTAATTCTCTATAAAGAGAGAGACCCCCCATAAGCTTTGAGAAACAAAAGAAAAGGAGAAAAAAGTGAATTCAATTCTCTAGAGGAAGAAGATCCCCTTCTTAAACAAAAATCCTAGGTAAGAAGAAACTACAGAGATTATCTTATCTCTTCTTTAAGGGTTTAACCCTTCATACAAGAACTTAGTTCTTTCTCTGGTTGAGGTCTGCAGAAGCAGATCTCCCCACAAGTTGAGAATTTAATTCTCATCGGGGAGATTCTGTTATGCAGATTCAAAACTTAGGGGAAAGAATTAAGTCCGGAGAATTTAATTCTTCCAAAGGTATATACGAATTTAATTCCTCTGATAAAACTAGGGTTTAACCCTGTATAAGAATTTAATTCTTATATAACAAGGGACCTAAAATTCTTAAAACTTAGATCAAAATCTCTACGCATATAAAAGAAAAGACTGGTAACGTGTTCCCATGTGAGCACCTCTGATGAATAAAAAGGAATGACTGAGATCGAATCACGTGTTCTCATGTGGCCCCCAAATAGTTGCTTAAAAGGAAAAAGGAAAAATCCAAAGACAGCGCTCACATTTTGAGCACCTCACGTGTCCGCACGTGAGCACTATATGAGCTAAGTGATTAGCACTTATAAAAGGAAGAGGGAATAAACCCAAAGAAGCAGTACCCAACTCTGGGGTGCCTCATGTGCCCACACGTGATGGCCACAAGAATTAAATGTTTAACACTTATATACAGACGGGGATTTGGACCCAAGTGAACAACGCCAACATTCAGGCGCCTCATGTGAGCGCCCCAAATTTCAGTGTTTAACACTGCTTTAGAGTCTCACGTGGGAGAACATGAGCACCGAGCACATATTAGTGTTTAACACTATAAGAAACCAACTTCAGCCCCAAATTGGCTAAGTCTTCCTGAAATTAAAATATCTTGGATCTCCAAATAGACCGAGCCTCTATGCTTATGACTTCCCATACTAATTGACGAGAACGATGTCCATCCCACATCTCCTAAGTTAATCTTAGTCTTCCAAAAATGACTAATGATTCTTAGATGGTCCACTATGATCTCTCCCTTCAATCTGGAATTTTGTTAAAGGGTACATCTCTCTACACCTATGATACATGTCGTTGTAATTCCTCAACTTCTTCAGAGAGGTGGTGGGTCCCGACAACCAACTACTTTTGGATGCACTTACCAAAATGGCGACAACGGACCACAACGTCCTTAAACTAGCTATGGACCAAAATGTCCTTAAACTACCAACGGACCGAAACGTCCTTAAACTAAAGCAATAGAGCCTAAATGCTCTTTTGTTGGGTCTGAACGATCCCAAAATCCTATCGAGCAGATCTTAGTCTCAAATTAGACTAACGTATCCTCAACAAACATTAAAGTTGATCTTAATCTCAAACGAGATTAACGATCCTTAAATCATCCTAAACCCAAATATAAGAATATACGGATTTGGACTAATCGTGCCCTACGGGCGACGACATAAATTAGTATTCGTATACAATCCACGGGCAACCAAAAATAAAACAAACACACACGACACAAAGTGAACCTCTGGAGCAGGAGAAAGTGGTTATCGCGATACGGTAACGTAATTAACTGCAGGGGCTTGCGCCTGTAGGGAAGAGCGTCCCCACAATCAAAACTTCCTCACAAACGAGGGGGAATCTGATGAAGTCCGCTACAATGGCCGTATCCATCCAAAACTTCGATACACGGTACCATAAATCAACTTGGCATCTTCGGAGAGGTGGACGGATAAATCCAAATAGCATCTGCCCCCAAATTCAGGCAAGACGACCTACGCGGTTTTGTCTCCGTTTTCGGTGGTAAACAGTACAGATTACAGGTACACAGGAAAAAAAACTGGAAAACATGCACAATATGCACAGAAACGATGATTTTTAGCTGGAACAACAAACGGGACGGAAAAACGACCAAGTTCTGAAGAGTTTGCAACAAATGAAGTTGTGTGCAAAAATAAATCATTTTTGGTTCCAACATGATCAAGTGTGAATAAGTGTGAACAAGTAATGGTTCATGTGATCAAGTGGGCATGAACCATCATGAGGCATCAAGTGGGCATGCAAGTGTCTTGGGTAAGTGGGCGTGTCACAAGTATTTGAAAAAGAATTGATTTGAAGTGTGAACACATACCTACTTGCTTTCTCTTCTCTGTTCATTAGCTTCGGATTACACACCAGAAATAATTAAAAGAAAAGAAGACACCGGAGAGATGATATTGAGCTTAGAAGACCACAGTCCAAAGATGGGCCCTTTCTCCACAAAGTGGCCGTCAAAATATTCCCAAAAATGGTAATTTGCGGCCCGAGTTTATTTATTTTGGATCATGCTCTTTTGGTGGTTCCCCGGTTGTCTTGTCAGTCTATTTCTATTGTTTGTTTTTTTATTTTGATTTGCATACATATAGCAGATCACAGATTAAGTTCTGGGTTGGATTTTGAGTGAGAAAAACAGAATGTAACATTTGGTAGTTTCTTCTTCTTGCCTCTTTGAGCTATCATTTGAGAGCTCCATTAAGGAGGTTGACGTTCCTATCTATCTTGTAGCTCAAGCCCTTCCAAATTTGAATAAAGACTTGCACTCTTTTTGCTTTAACTTCTTGTTCTTGTTCTTGTTCTTGTGTTGATGTTTTTCTTCTCTTGTGTTTTTCTTTTTCTTTTTGTGATGATGGAGTAATCTTTTAGGCTATGGTGATGGCAATGATGTGAGATAAATGGCTTAGCCTTTCTCTTTCCTCTTATGGTTGATTAATATGCTTAAATGTGATTGTAAGTTTAAGATTGTCAACTTGTTATTTATGTGATACGATATTTTGCTTTTGATGGTTACCTGTAACCTTTAGCACAAACCATATTCTATCAATATCCTATTTTGCAATGTTAAGCTTAGAATCAACATTAGTCTTAAGGTTGCTAAAGTGTTTAGATAGGATATCTTGTCTAATGATTGTTGACACCCTTCATTTAGCATATATCCTATACTATCACCCCACACTTAGCAAGTTTAATGCTAAAAAATTTGCTCTCATGTGCTAATTTGTTGTTTCTTGATGTTGTATGCCTTGTGATCCTAGTGACTTGCTTTGATACGACATGCTCAGACATAAAAATGGTAAGTGAGAACAAAACGGATTCGTTTCATTTCTCGAGTATGAGTAACACGTTTTGATGGTTTGTGCTTCGCAAACGCCTTGACAAGCCATGCTTCATGTCGGATCTAACAAGAGGAAGGAACATTCATGATCAAGTGAGTGTAAAAACTTCTCCACAATTCAACCATCTGAACCGGAGCCACGGTCGCCTTTCTTACCTTTGTTTCTATAATTTCGTATTTTCTTATTTTTGTGACAAATCCAATTCTTTTCTTCTTGAACTTGCACTTAAAACTTTTACTCACCAATTCCTTATGGTTCGACCCGTACTTGCCGGCTAGTTACAACACGCCGTGCACTTATGGTTTATAAATTTTAAAACGGGACCGAGCTCGCGTGCACCGTATTTCTAAAACCCTTTCTTTTCAAAACACGTAGGCGCACGCGTGTGAAGTCCCATCATGTTTTTGGCGCCATTTCCAGGGATGCGGTAGTCATTAGGGGTTGTTATTTCATGTTTATTTGTATATACAAAACTAACAAACTAACAAAAAAAATTTCAAACCAAAACAAAAAACTAACATTTTGACAATTGTTCTCTGCCTTTTTGATCTGCTGTCACTGAGTTTAATTGAAAATTTTGGAGTAGAATAATGGGACACTTATAGAACAAGGAGAATATAGTACAAATTTGGAGCCACAACTTTAAAAGCTGGCCGTCAAAATTTCCAAAAAACCGCAATTTGTGGCCCAAATTTCTCTGATTGCTCTAAGTTTTTGGTTTTTGCTTCCTTGTCCTATTATTGCTCTATTTTTCTATTTTAAATTTCATAATTGTGTGTGTAGCTTATTGGCCTTATATATCGCTTTTTCTCTAATAATATCCATTTTTCCGACATTTGCAGATTTTACGGAATTGCGATCTGCGATCGTGCGGAGCAAATTGAAATTTCAAGACCAAGGCGATAGTGATTTACAGTGCTAAAGATCTAGATAGTTTGACCTGCGCAAGAGAACCTTTCAAGCTATCGGGATCGACACAATGGGGGTTTCTTAATCCAAAACTTTTGGTACATATTTTTCTAACACCTTCTCTTAAATCCCAACACATTCCAATATCTCGATTTTCTGCAGGATTTCTTTGCAATATTCGCTGCACAAAAGCCAAAGAGAACTAACCCGTATTTTTTGCAGTGCTTAAGCCTAAAATGAAAAGGATGTGCTTAATTGTTTGTTTGCTTAAATTCTTTTATTAATTGCGCATTTGCATCTAAATACGGACTTAAAGGCAAAAGAACCTCACAAGATACGGTAAACGATTTCATCATCTATTTCCATGGCCCACAAATCAAAAAACTGCATTCTTGCATACCCGCAGTAATTTTAAAATCAATTAGAACTCTGACTTTAAGAATTCAAATTCAATTAGGCAAGTTAATTATGTTTAGAACACAGCTTAATGTTATATTGTTCACGAGGTGTATAGGGAAGTGTTCACGGCGCAACCGCCAAATGAGAAAGGGTTATTCTAATTAAGGAATTTCGCAAAAGCGTTTGACAACCTCCCATTATCTCTGCACTTACCTGGCTTCGTGATCAGTATATTTTGAGCCCATTTCTTGACACAGTTTTACTTCGACAATCGGGTTCTTGAGCATGTCTAGTTGACGTAGCAAAATATAGACTGTTAGAGGTGTTATATTATTTGTTTTTATGATTTTGTGAATGCTTGTTGATATGGGTGACACACAGTTCAATTCGATTCTTCACGATCCGTATTCTTTTGTTTATACACATATCCAATTCTTTTGTTCAAAATACCATGATTCTTTCCACATTTTTGACAACTGTCCTTTCTTAGGGGGTCGCCAACCGTACCAGAATTTTGAAATTTTTCCATCCCCTAACACTCTTGAACCCAATCTCACTTCAAACATAGAGCAATTAATTGAAAATTTAGAGAAAGAGGTCGAAAAGATGACTGCTTTAGTATCGCTACCTTCACAACCCTCCTTTCCTGAAACAATTGACACATCAATAGAGTATAATAGTGAGATGGATACTATATTGACCGCTTTGGAGAAAGATTTAGAAGTGATGACTGCGGTTGAGAATCAAACAGTTTCGACGCTAACCATGTCCAACAACAATCTGATCAATTTTTTCACGCTCAATCATAATCATTGGCTAGAATCGATGAACAAGTGAAACATTTAGCTGTACAGATTCTAGGAAATGAACACAGTCAATTCGAAACCAATAATTCCAATATTTGTCATCTATGAAGTCATCTGAGAGAGATAAATGATCAAACAATTTTTGATGATTTCATAGTTGATGATATAACTTATTTGACTGAGTGTTATGAGGACAAGAAAGATAATCCTCCGAATCAGTCCGACACTAGCCTTCAGGTACTAAATAGGCCTCCTATCACCTATGATCTTGAGCATGATTTAACTGATATACTACTTGAAGATGAGATTCTTGTACTGACTGATTTTAGCGATAAAATTTTAGAGGAAGAAACCTTTGAATTTGAAGGGTATGGTTTTGATATAGTGTTCGACGAAATTCACAATCAGGAACCCACGACTTTAGTGTTACCGATTGATATAGCTTTTGAAGAAACTTTAGTGTGGGAACCTACATTCCTAGATGACATCGACCTACCCATGATTCAATGTGTTGAGGGAGAACTTGAATTGGGAGCTGAATTGATGAGAATATGATTGTGGAGGAGTATAGAAAGGAAGATAAGTTTGATAAACATTCTTTCATGCCAAGTTTTGAGGAGATATTTGCGGATGAGCTTGATATTCTTGGTGAGTTTGAGTCATGATCACTTTGGGAGTATCCTAGGGACCTCTCTTTTGCAGAACTTTTTGAGGATGAACTCCAGTTTTTAAACGAACTTGACCTCGAAACTCAACACGTGCTTCTTGAAAATAAAATTCATCTGGGCAACAATTCTTTTGCTACTTCAAAATTTCGTCTTCATCTTCAACGTTTTCTGATCCCTACATTCATACACCCTTGCCATGTACTAACATCTAACTATACTGCTAACATTTTCTTTTTCTATTTCATATAATTTTTCTTTTACCAGCCGTGGCCTTATATTGAAATTTTTTTGAATGGCTGTTACTAATTTTTGGACTAACACAATCTCTTAACTTTTAACTGTTGTAATTAGTTAATATTTCATAATGTTGGGGTTCCTAGCGCCCTGACCATCTACCGTGGATGATTGCGGAACAAAAATTTTGGCGTTTAGAAAACTTGGCGCTAGAAACAACTACCTAAAATCGAATCCAACTATGAAACTAGTAATCTAAAGGAGTCTAACTACTGTGATAAAGGTGTTATATCGAACGAACCGTGTCCTTCAGTTTTCCACCATCTCCCTTAGCTCCTTGGGGTCCTTTGGATCGAGCTTGGTCGCCTGTATTCCTCTGTCGAAAATGATCCACCCGAGAGATGTAGCTCATGGCTCTAGCTACACATAAAAGATCATGTGAAGCAACTAGGGATTCTAGATGGGTAGTCTAGAATGCCTAGGATGTAGTGGAGTATTCTAAGTGTAACTCTACCTCACCTCCTCTCTTGATTCTCAACACATGAGAGCGTAGAGAGGAGGTTGAAAATGAAGGTGGAGTAAGCTAAAAAGATCTAGAGAGGGAGTGAAGCTAATGGTGAGGAGAATAAAAAATCTCATGTGAGAATGAACCATCCAATGTTTTCATCTCATCCATCAAGTGTGTAAAAAATAGCATGAAGAAGTGTTTTATAAAACACAATTTTCCATTTTAATATTCACCCATGCTTGAATAGTTTGCACAAATGAATAAACAATTCATTTGTGCAACTATAGAAGCATGGTTCTCACCATACTCCCCTCTCTCATTTTTCCACCTCATATCCCATTTAAAATAAATGGATAAAATCAAAATGAGGTGTCCACCTTCTAGAATGTTTTCCGTATACATACGGATTACATTCTACTGTATATACATACCTGTATTCGTACCGAAATACGAATACCCAAAGAGATAGAATAACACAAAAAATATAATACTAGAATATACATATCGAAATACATATACATAAATTATTAAATCAATACCTGATTTAATAATCCGGCTCAATCCCGAGCAGGCTAGTATTATGAGCTGTCCGATCGAAAGTTCGAGTACATAGTACAATCAATCGATCGGAACCCTGCACGTATCCAATATGACTACTACATCGTTTCTCCAGAACCAGGGAAACCCTCTTTGTGGGACTATAAAGACTCGTCAATACGCAAGCAGTGGGTTTAACCACAAGAACGTCAGCGGCACTAGCTGTACATAACGGCTACCCGGGTATTGAGCGAAAGGAAGGCCGATGAGCAAACTAAACCGAACCCCTACTGGGCCTGTCTGTGACAATCTCCGTACAGTCCGATCTGTTCGTCTAAGAATATCGCATATCAGGTGTAGGGGAATGGATAAAGTTAGACCCCTAATAACGCGATATTTCGTATCGGTATGAAGCCCATCACCACTGAGAAACTACTGATCCAAATCAGTAATTCTCGTCTACCTTGGCCAAGGATTTCTGGTGACGGTCACCCGTGCACCACGCGACATCAACCACCAGTACCGTGAGAGATGAATCCCAGACGATCCGCTCACTTCCTCCATGTGGCTCGGGACTGTACCCAACTAAAACATGTTTGCATGACTCCTTTGAACCATGGTAGGGTAGTAATCAAAGCACAGTAGGAACTCACACGAGACAAATGAAGATCTCAGGTCGACATACTACCATGTACACATGTCACCTGGAAACTGCTATTTGATAATAGGTATAATACCATCTAGCATGTTCCCGGCGAGTCCGTCCAGTGTACTCATAACCCAATGAGCACCTGTATACTATCTAAGGTGACTAACTGAAACCAATGGCTTGTGAGACCGGCCACCTCCCCTCGTCGGGGTCTCGATAAGTATACACTAGTCTACTCTGGAGTTTCGATGCCCAGTCTCGATACTCCCTCGACTAGGGACATTTAAGGATGTGCTTATATACCACCCAGCTCCCACGTATATGATCGCCATCATAATGCTGGTAGTCAAGCAAGAATCCTATGGGCTCTATCAATATGTAATAGTGATCTGTAATACCACATAGTGCATGTACATGATTATAAAGGCAAACCAGATAGCATACTATCATTTTGAGTAAGACTGTTCTACCTGTATTGGTCCTCCCTTAATCATCACAATCGCGTGCCTGCAATTACAATAATTGACTTGAGGACACTATAGCCAAAAATCTCCCATTTGCACTTAAGGCTAATTATTGCGGTGTCGCATACTCACAGCCCGTGTGATACCGAACACCCAACTTCTCTACTAATCAGTCTCACAAACCCCGTTTGTGAAACTATTGCTTTCGAGAAATAGCCTCAGTGAATAGATCCGCTCCAATGTTTTCATCTTCATCTCTCTATATCTCAACTTTGTGGAGAAAGACTATCTCCCAAAATGAGCAATACCTGTCTTAGAATTTTTCTGGATATCTGATGGGACCTAGTTCACAAATGAACTCCAAATCCAATAAACTTCTTAGACTGTATCATCCACTGAATTTATTCAGTATCCTGTGCAATACCTTCCACAGTATCCACTTGGATCACCTGTCTAACATACTGCCCCTCAAAAGAGGGAAAACTATAACTCTGACAGTCACTCTGTCATCCAGGTCACCTTGGAAGCCAAAAATGATAACCGCCTCCTGAAGGAGGCTACTGTTACTATATACCAAGAACATCCACTTATGTTCATAACTTCTTCCTTATGTTTCTCTAGGATTGGATTAATATATGTTTATTGTAGCTAGTGCAAAAATAATATATGGTGTGGTACTTAACTTCTCATGATTGACTCAATTGCCTAAACAAGAGATATGCCAATCATACAAATCCCTCTCCTCATCAGTTTAGAAGACATCTCTTTAGAGAGGATGACTCCATCACCTGCAGGTACACCACCACGCCAGGAGTCGTCCATTCTAAAACACTTTAGAATAGTGTCAAGTACCCAAATTGGGACACTTTCCAAATCTAGATCTAAAACCATAGATCTAGTCACCAGAATCCTTGATATTTTATCTAGATCATATATGGAGAAAACACCTTATGACAACCATAATATAACCGATTGTAGTATAGGAATATCATTTCCTATCAAGTGCATGCCATCCAAATACCAGGATATCACTCCCTACTACCTTCTTACCTGGTCCATCTGTTGTTCTGATAAAGTCAAACTCTATGACTGTCACATCAAAATTAGATGATCTATCCCCGCTATACTTGCCTTAGTCTATAAATAGACATAAGCTACTTGGCCACTACGCTTACGCTGCTCCCACTAACTACAACAACTCTCTTGCAGAGTCATATACACGTGCACTTCTAAAGATAATTTAGAACGACGTTATACTCATCCACCTACCAGATCTTATAGTCTAGAACAGCAGTAGCGGCAAGCTTGGGTCATCAAAAACCTCCCTGTCACCGTTTTTGAGGAGACCGAAGTACCTCTCGGGTGCCTGTGGTTACCCACCAAATCTGCGGAGTGGCTAATGGACCGTTGAAACCAATTGAATTCTCAGGTTCAACTAAATTTTCAGTAATTGTTTGTTGTTCTGAAATCAATTCCAGTTCTACCATACTCCCACCAATGTTTTCTGAAATGAATTCATTTTACTAAAACTGTGGCAAGTCAAGAACAATATAACTATTGATCTTCCAGATGGTAGAATGTTAACCCTCGTCAAAGCCCGGGATAACCCACAAACTGCCATATCTAAAATGTGCCTAGAGTTTATCTAGATTCTGGTTTTAAGCATAAGCCGGACAACTCCATATACCTTAACATCGTTAAGATATGAATCCATTCGATATATCCAATATAGAAATAAATGCACTAATTTAATTGGAACCAGATTCAAAATATATGCAGCTGTTCCCAGTGCATATCAACTAAATGGAAGAAGGCCAAGCAACATTATTTACAACGGAATACCAAACACAAGTATCTACATCTTCGATCACCTAGAAGAATCCTGATACTTACAACATATGGTTCTCTACTTTATTCTTATACCCATATCTTCTCAAAATCTAGACATTGTATTTCAACGAAATACTTGTCTAAAACTAGAGAAGTCATGAGTAAACAGAATATAGTACGAGTACCAACCCCTTTATCGTAATAGACATCGAACAACATACAATACTTTGTATAAGTCCTCTGAGTTCAATAACTCAAAACATGTGTGTCGTAGGTTGAAAACTGCACTATGGTTAAGAAGAATTACACCGCTGTTGAATGCTCCTTACCTAACCATCAACTGATATAGGTAAATGTCATAAACATAATTTCAAAAAGTTATATCTCACTTTATAAATAAACATACAGATATATCAGTTTGAATTTGGTGCATAACGACGGATATTCAAAACCAAATATTTGCCGTCAGGAAAAACCCAGGCGATTTCCTCAAATATCACCAATTACAAAGAATTCCGATATATAGAGGATCCAATCACCCAATTACTAATATTCTACTCCCACTCAGCATCTGTAACGCCATACAGATGTGGGAATCAAATCTGGTAAATACATACCCTGGAGTCAGAATCTAATTGGGAAAACAGTTTTCAATTAACATCGCACAGTAAAACTGAAACAAGAAAATGTTTCGAAGGGGTGGCCGTGTATTCCTAGTAATACCTCTTCCACTATCCAGATTCATGGCAATAACCGTATATTTCCTTTCCCTCACTCCAATCCCTTTATATGTCTTTACTTCTTACCTTATGTACATTATACTTAGGCTAATTGGTTTTCTTCCTTCCCTACCTTTCGGCACCTGCCTATGGTTTGGAAGAAGACTGTCCAATAAGCGTAATGGGTGTACTCTCCTAATACCAGGAGCCCTCGCAACTTGAGAGAAGGTAAAGAGAAAAGACAACTGAATAATCCTTATTCTATTTCTCCCAAACCGGAAACCATCCTCGAACTGAGACAAGTTCCTTTGAGTTCGTATGTAACTATACGATGGCACATCTAAGCAATATGGATCTTCGTAGTGATACAGAGTGTTATGGAGAAATGCAAAGAGGAAGTAGGAGTGGCAGGGGTATACGCAGCTTCGTCGTGAATGATAGTAGTCACAATTTCCTTTGCCCTCACTCTAATCCCTTTATATGTCTTTACTTATTACCTTCTGTACACCACACTTAGGCCAATTAGTTTTCTTCCTTACCTACCTTTCGTCACCTGCCTATGGTTTGGAAGAAGACTATCCAATAAGCACAATAGGTGTACTCTCCTAATACTAGGAGCTCTCGCAACCTGAGGAGGTAAAGAAAAAAGAAAACAGAATAGTCCTATTCAATTTTTCCAGAACCGAAATTCATCCTCGAACTGAAACAAGTTTTTTTGAGTTCGTATGTAACTATACGATGGAATATCCAATCAATATGGATCTTCATAGTGATACAGAGTGTTCTGGAAAAATGTAAAGGGAAAATAAGAGCGGCAGGGATATATACGACTTAATGACAATCCAAAAGCCAAAGTGTTTTAAGAAGGTTCGGTTAACTTGGTTCATGAGTTTTTAAGGTCGGGCTATGGTCGCTGCTAAAAAGAGAGAGAAAAGAAACACTCAGCGTGCACTTTAACTCAGATTAGATTGGTTAATCACTTTATCTAATCAGAATGGCTCTCACCGTTTCCTCGAATTCTCCTTCAAACCCTAAAAGGAGAATTAGTCGGGATTATCTGAAAATCACCCGAGGAGTAACACCTACTCATCAGGGGGAATCGGGATCCAACTATCATCGCATGATAACTTGATGGAAGCCACTCAAGTCACCACACTCCAGAAGGTATGCACATGCCCGACAAGTTTCCTTTATGTTTGAAACTTCCAATGTGGTTTTTGCCTCAAGCTCTTATAACCTTGACTTTGGCTAACAAATCATAACACGCAAATCAAGTTCTACCCATCATTATCCAGATTGATTTAGACCCACCCGCATACATCCTTGACTTTGGCCAACAAAGTGGTACGACTGTCATAAACCAATGCATTTATTTATGCTACGGATAAGCAACACACAACTACCATTCACGATGCCTTGACTGTGGCCAACAAACCCCGCATGAATACTATGTGCTACTTATTCAAAACGACGGAAGGCTACGGCTGGTTTTTGGCGAAAAACCTTTGACGTAAAGAACTTGATATCGTTGAAGGAACTCGAGTGGTTTTACAAATATATAGTGACGCAAACTTTTGCTAAAGAGGTCACTCCCTATGAATGGATCTCGACTCTTTCTTCATGGAATGAGGTGCTGGATATCATAACCGAATACCACGATGCAAAGCAAAAGAATCAACTATAGTGAAGTTATTATAATGACGCAAACTTTTTCCTAAGAGGTCACTCCCTATGAAGAGATCTCGGCTCTTGCCTCGTCGAATGAGGTGCTGGATATTCAGAACTGAATACCGTTGTGCAAAGAAAAAAAAATACGTTTGTAATAACAGTTTTCAAAAATTGGTTCCAACAACATCATTTTGGTTGGTTTTTCATTGCACAGGCTATCCACACGACTGGGGAACGTCGGGTTTCATTTGCGGCTCAAAGGAAACCTGGGGCTCCAAGATTATCCATTATTCTGTGTTGCTTACCGCTTTTATGTGATGTTGCTTATATCATGCCCGGGACAAATGTTATATATATATATATTTATATATACTAGTAGATGTTGTATATGTTTTGCATCCGCGCTAGTCCAGTTAATTCATTTGTGCAACACTATGCAAGCAGTATTGGGGTTCCTAGCGTCCTGACCATCTACCGTGGCCGATTGCGGAACAAAAATTTTGGCGTTTAGAAAACTTGGCGCTAGAAATAACTATCTAGAATCGAATCTAAACATGAAACTAGTAATCTAAAGGAGTCTAACTACTGTGATAGAGGTGTTATACCGAACGAACCATGTCCTTCGGTCTTCTACCATCTCCCTTAGCTCCTTGAGGTCCTTTGGATCGAGCTTGGCCGCTGGTCTTCCTCCGTCGGAGATGATCCACCCGAGAGATGTAGCTCATAGCTCTAGCTCCACATAAAAGATCATGTGAGACAGTTAGGGATTCTAGATGGCGACTCTAGAATGCCTAGGATGTAGTGGTGTGTTCTAAGTGTATCTCTACCTCACCTCCTCTCTTGATTCTTAACACATGAGAGGGTAGAGAGGAAGTTGAAGATGAAGGTGGAGGAAGCTCAAGAAATCTGTAGGGTTACTAGGCTCAGTCACAAGGGTCTATAAGGCATCAACCATGCCCGATTTAAAATTTAGACTTGCCGAACAACCCAAAGCAAGGATCTGTGCTAGATTATTAGGGTTAAACATGCAAGTAAACATCTTTACAACTAAGAGAGAGGGATTACAACCTTTGTAGTCTGCTCCTTCGCTTCATAAGCTCCGGGTAGTTGTCCCTTCGCCGCGATCCATGATCTTCCGGACTCAAGAGAAGCTCCACAACCCGAATGATCCATGCTTGCTTGAAGTCTTCCTTTTCGAAGATGATCTACCTTGAAGTTTCTTTAACTCAAGCTCTCACTCACTAAACAAGTATTAATGAAGTGAACACCCTAATCTAATTGACTAGATTAGATGAGGATGATGAAATAGGATTTATGGTCTCTTTTATTATCAAATTCTCACACTAATCCATCATAAAAGAAAAACCTAGAAAGATTTTCAAGAGCTCAAGGAAGAAGAAGAAGAATCATCCCTTTTGTGATGAATAATGAATTGTTATATCATTACAATTGCAACCATGGTTAAGTCAAGAAAGACTTAACCATTGTAGAGATTTTACTAGGGTTAAAGGGTGTGGGTTGGGTTAGGAAAATATCTCCAAAATATCAACACATAATATCTTTGCAAGAAACAAAAGAAAAGCTTCTAGAAGCTTCATGAATAAGCTAACCCAAATCAAACCCTAACCATGTTTAATCTCCACTAATCATTTTGCATTTGTAATCATAACTTGTTACAATATTATATATCACATATATAATATATTTTTGTAACAAAAGAAAATAATATAATTAATATATATCGCATATATATCAATGTATTATCCGGTGAAAAAATGAATCAATAAAGCGAGAAAATATTAGATAATGTAATGTAATATATCACATATATATTTATACATTAAATTATCGAATCAACACTTGATCCGACAATCCGGTTATATCCCATATAACCGACTAATATATCATGTACCGATACATCGAATCAACACTTGATCCGATGACCCGGCTGATATCAAATATCGTGAGAATAGAATACGGTATCTCATATCGTATTATTCTCGCTCCCGCACATATCACATATGTTCTCCTACTCTGTTTTGCCTGAGTCAAGAAACCTCTGTGTAGGACTCTAAAGAATCGTCAATACGCCGACAGTAGGTGATGATCATATCAAACACCCACAAGCCGCAAGCGGTCAGCTAAATGTAACAGCCACCCAGGTATTGAGCGATCAGAAGATCAACAAGCATGCCTGTACTTTCTCCTGTGAATCCAATCAGTAACACTACCGTACAGTCCGGTCTCTTCGTCTAATATGTTGCATATCTTGTCTAGGGGTGGTATACATCAGACCCCAGTAACCGATAAGTCGTGTCGATGTGAGGGTCATAACAGGTCGAGAACCTACTGATAACACTTACCAGTAGTACTCAATATTCGCCCTGGCCAGGGACATCCAGTTATAGCCAATCGAATACAGCACAACATCAACTCTCTATATCGGGAGAGATGAAACCCCTCCTATCGCTCATTGCCTCCATGTGATTCGGGACTGTACCCAAAAGCCACCGTTTTGCATGCCCTCTTGGACGTGGTATTATGGAAATCAAAGCACAGTGGGAATCACACAAGACTCTATGACGATCTCGGGTCTACAGACTAGCCTGTACCAGTGTCACCAGAGAACTGCCATCTGACGTGTGGTATAATACCATCTGGGAGTTCTCGGCGAGTTCGTCCAGTGTACGCAGTCTCCACTGAGCACCCGTACACCATCTTTGATGTCAAACACCGATGGATATGGAATCATCCATCGGCCATCATATGGGTCAAGATGCGTATACGCTAGTCTACTCTGGTGTATCGATGCCCTGTCTCGACACACCCTCGACTAGGAACAGTTATAGGATGTACTCGTTGACTACACTGGCCCCACTAGTATGATCTCATCATAGTCCCAGTAGTCGAGTACATATCCTAAGGGCTTTATCAACATGTGAGAGCAAGACAGTAAACTAATATAAGTCAACATGTTAAGATAAAGTGAAACTAAATAGCATACTATCATGTCGAGCAAGAAAGTCCTCTCTATATATATCCAAGCATCCATTATAATATACATCATATGTACAACAATGGCCTCTAGGGCATATATATAACTAACAATCTCCCACTTGCACTAAGGCCAGCTGTTGTAGTATCCCATACCTAACATCCCAAATAAGCTCTCAAACTGTATTTGAGGAATGGCCTTTGTGAGTGGATCCGCAGTGTTGTCCTTCGTATCAATTCTCCTGACCTCGATCTCCCGGCGATCAACTATCTCCCTGATCAGGTGATACCGCCTCAAAATATGTCTGGACTTCTGATGGGACCTGGGTTCCTTGGCCAAAGCCACAGCTCCATTGTTATCGCAATACAAAGGTATTGGATGCTCAATGGACGGAACCACACCAAGTTCAGTAATGAACTTCTTTATCCAGACAGCCTCTTTGGCAGCATCGTTGGCAGCGATGTATTCAGCCTCCATCGTTGAGTCTGCAACGGTATCCTGTTTGGAACTCTTCCAACACACTTCCCCTCCATTGAGGGTAAAGACAAATCCCGAGTGTGACTTAGAGTCGTCCTTATCATTTTGGAAGCTCGAATCGGTAAAGGACTCCACCTGGAGTTCTCCGTTACCATACATTAAGAACATCTTCTTAGTTCTTCTCAAGTACTTGAGAATGTTCTTCATAGCTATCCGGTGACTCTCTCTAGGATCTGCTTGATACCTACTCACTACACTTAGTGAGTATGCTACATCGGGTCTGGTACATAGTATCGCATACATGATAGAGCCTACTGCCGAAGCATAGGGTATCCCTTGCATGCGAGCTCTCTCCAAATCGGTCTTGGGAGACATCTCTTTGGAGAGAGTGAGTCCAGAGATCGTGGGTAGGTTCCCACGCTTGGATTCTTCCATACTAAACCTCTTTAATATGGTATCAATGTACCTGGATTGGGACAATCCCAGTATCCGTTTAGATCTATCTCTATAGATCATAATTCCCAGCATGCAGGAGGAATCACCAAGATCTTTCATTGAGAATCTTTGTGATAAGAAGAGCTTGACCGATTGCAGCATAGGAACATCATTTCCTATCAAGAGTATGTCATCGACGTACAATACGAGGAAGACTACTTTACTCTCTGCAACCTTTTTGTAAATACAAGGTTCATCTACGTTTTAGATGAAGTCAAACTCTTTGACTACAATATCAAAGCAGATGTTCCAACTCCGCGATGCTTTTTTTAACCCATAAATGGATTTAAGCAGCTTGCACATCTTTCTGCTGCTCCCACTATCTATGAAGCCCTCTGGCAGAGTCATGTACACGCTCTCTTCTAAATCACCATTTAGAAAGACGGTCTTAACATCCATCTGCCATATTTCGTAGTCATGGTATGCAGCAATGGCAAGTAAGATCCGGATGGACTTAAGCATAGCCACTGGAGAAAAGGTTTCGTCATAATCTACACCTGGTCGTTGACGAAAACCCTTTGCAACAAGTCTAGCTTTGAAAGTCTCAACTTTTCCATCTACACCAAGTTTCTTCTTAATGATCCACTTGCTCCCAATGTGTTTTACCCCTTCTGGAGCAACTTCCAAAGTCCATACTTTGTTGGTGTACATGGATTCCATCTCAGATCACATTGCATCCAGCCAATTCACAGAGTCACCACTCGTGATGGCCTACTCGAAACTAGTCGGGTCATCATCTTCCATGATGCAATCCTCACTTCCACCATCGATGAGAAAACCGTAGTATCTCTCAGGTGGATGAGAAACCCTACTAGATCGGCGGAGAGGCTTGGGTTTGTCGGGTACTACTGAATCCTCTGGTTCCAATAAATCATCAGTTGTAGTTTGTGGTGCTGGAACCTCTTCCAGCTCTACCTCTTTTCCACTAATTTCCTTTGCAAGAAATTCCTTTTCTAAAAAGGTGGCATGTTGAGCAACAAACACTTTTTGTTGTTCACCATGGTAGAATAGATATCCATACGAATTGCTTGGATATCCCACAAAATTGCAATGAACTGATCGTGCCTCGAGTTTGTTCGGATTTTGCCTTTTGACATAGGCCGGACAACCTCATATCTTAACTCATTTAAGAGACGGTCTCTTCCCATTCTATATCTCATATGGAGTGTTAGGCAAAGATTTGGTTGGAACTCTATTCAATAGGTATATGGCTGTCTCAAGCGCGTACCCCCAGAAAGAAATAGGCAACTCAGCATTTCTCATCATAGAGAGCACTATATCTAATAGGTTGCGATTCCTCCATTCTGATACACCGTTGTGCAATGGTGTATAAGGAGGAGTAAGCTGAGAGAGAATCCCATTCTCTTTTAGATAATCTAGGAACTCATTGCTTAAGTATTCTCCTCCTCGATCAGATCGAAGGATCTTAATACTTTTGCCCGTTTGGTTCTCTACTTCGTGCTTATATTCTCTGAATTTCTCAAAAGCTTGAGACTTGTGTTTCATTAGGAACAAATGTCCGAATCTTGAGAGATCGTTAGTGAATGTAATGAAGTAAGAAGAACCATTCCTGGCATGTGTAGACATGGGACCACATACATCACTATGTACCAGTCGTAAGAGTTCCTCAACTCTTTCTCCGTGTCCACTAAACGGAGATTTGGTCATTTTACCTTTGAGACATGAATGGCAAGTATCATAAGATGATAATTCGAACGGATTTAAATATCCATTTTTATGTAACTTAGCTAGCCGTGTCGCATTAATATGACCGATTCTATAATGCCACAAGATGGATTCGTTCATTTCTGAACTCTTTCTCTTGTATGTATTTTGTATATTAAGGACTGTATTTTGATTGAGAATGAATATGCCATTATGTAACGAGCCTGATCCAATCATCTTTTGACTTAGGAAGATGTTCATAACATTATCCTGTATTACAAAATTATACCCTTCTTTACTTAATAAAGAAACTGATATAATGTTGCACATCATGTTCGCTATATAATAGCACTCATTCAGAATCAATGTATTACTACTTGGTAATACAAGGTGATATTCACTAACTACTTTGGCTGCAATATTTGTACTATTCCCTACTTGTACGGAATGATCACCCTTTCCCAGTTCTCTACCTTTACGTAGCCCACGTAACAATTTACATATGTGGGATCCCGATCCGGTATCTAATACCTAGGACGTATGGTGATCTGAGAAATAGTTCTCAATAACTAACACACCCGAAGAAGATGCATCAACATACTTGTTCTTCGTTTGGGCGGCGTGAGAATTCAGATATTGTCCTATTTCCTGCTCAGTCTCATAACACTTATAAGAAAGAACGGGACCAACGTTCCCCTGCTCAGTATAATAAGCGGGTTCAGTCAATACATCCATATTATTATCTTGATTAAGGCTTGACATGGTCGCTACCTGGAGAGAGAGAGAAGGAAACACTTTAGCGTATGCTCTTGCAAGATTAGATTGGTTATTATCTTATCTAATCAGGATGTCTCCCACTGTTTTTATCAAATCTTCCTTCAAACCCTAAAAGGAAAAACTAGCCGGGTTTAATTACTCCTTACGAGTTCGCCAATCTTTCAGCCAGATCAGTGTTGGTACTTTGAGGGAGGTTCCCCGTGCTCTCGCACGGACCTAATTAAAATAAACCTCATTTTCCCAGAGGTATAACCCCGTTAACACCTTTCTAGACACCTACTTGATCGGCTAATTGTCTTGTGTAAAATTCTCCCTGGAGTAACTTTTACTCGCAGTGGGTATCGGGATCCATCTACCTCATAGAAGGTATGCAATCTCATTGCAAATTTCAGCACTTGAAATTCCCGATAATATCTATTGCCCCCAGCAACTCATGACCTTGGCTAAGGTCAACAAATGATAAGTGCTAGCCAAGTTCAACCCGTCATTTCCCGATTGAATTAAACCCACCCGTACGACCCTTGGCTAAGGTCAACAAAGTCGTACGACTACCCTAACTCAATCACATCTCATGTTTTAACAGATAAATACTAATTAGCTACCGTACACTACGCCTTGGCTAAGGTCAACAAACGCAGCACGAATACTAACTAGTGTCTATCTGAAATGACGGAGGGCTACGCAGGTTTTTCAGAAAACCATGAGCGTAATGAACTTGATATCGTCGTAGAATCGAGTGATTTTGAAAATGAGTGTTTTTTAGGCTTTCACTAGTTTTGCTAAAGAGGTTACTCCCGGTAAAGGGATCTCGGCTCTTTCCCCATCGAATAAGGTGCAGGGTATATCATATATACCGCGGTGCAAAGCAAGAACTATAGAAGCTGTCAAAAACTAAACCGCGAGTTTGTAGCATCTGCCAGTTTTGCTAAAGAGGTCACTCCCAGCGAAGGGATCTCGGCTCTTTCCCCATCGAATAAGGTGCAGGGTATATCATATATACCGCGGTGCAAAGCAAGAACTATAGAAGCTGTCAAAAACTAAACCGCGAGTTTGTAGCATCTGCCAGTTTTGCTAAAGAGGTCACTCCCGGTGAAGGGATCTCGGCTCTTTCCTCATCGAATAAGGTGCAGGGTATATCATATATACCGCTATGCAAAGCAAGACCGTAGCTACCCTTTTTATAAAGTTTTGATTCTACAACATCTTTTAGGTTTCTTTTCTTTTATTAATCTCATTAATAAAATCCCATCAATTATGCTTCCTAAGCATCACAGAAGAAACGAAAGCAGTAATATTTATATACCAACATATATATATATATATATATATATATATATATAGTATAAGCATTCGTCTCAGGCAGTAATATGATCTCATCACAGAACATTGCATCAGAAGATAATATATGAAATATTGGATATTCTAGGACGTCCGTGTTTTATTTCGAGCCTGTATAAAACACCGATTCCACGGTCGCAATGAATAGCCAAACCCACATCCCTAGACCCCTACGAGAGCGGCAAGTAACACTGCCAATTCTAGGGTTAGGAGACCCGGTCTCGACTCATCGAGATGGCCTTCCACTGTACCCTAGAACCCGGTTACTTGTGCTCCCCTCCTCGGGTCTACCTAATGCGGAAAAGTAAATAATATACAATGGTGACAACAACCTCATCCCGGAAGTGCCCCAATAAAAGAATATTATATACAAATGAATTTTACATGAATGAAAATAAAACCCCTCATCTCACATAAAACCCCCGGCTATTCAGAATACGACGATCTAATATAATATATCACAGCAACACATAATATCTCATATCATCAACGTAAGCAAGTATGCGTATCCCGATTGTCGTTGATGTATAGCAACGAAGCCGCTGATACACCACATACTACGCTTACGGTCACAGAAAAGAAAGTGTAAAACTACAACATTTGGAATCCACAATCACTTTAGACATCGTTAATTCGAAATATCACATATTTTGCATTTCATGCCTAACTATATGAATTCCACATATTGTATCACATTCCAGATAAATAGACAATATTAAACTTTCCGATCGAATAATCAAATACCCAAGATTTCCTAAATAGCTCAACGCTTGAGCGGAGTTCAAAAAATCCCAGAACATGTCACCGCCCCAATGAACCAGCCGTAGAAGGGTCAAACCAACGCCTCACATGTGGCAACGCCAAACTACCACAAACCCTAGGGTTCAGTGGAAGTTTTGACGGTCACATAATCGAGTTAAGGTTACGTTCTTCTAGAGGGTCCACAGATATGCTTGCATGTTTTTCCGAAAGATTCAAACTCAACAAAAATTCAACACTTGAAAGTTTTTCGTGTCGGAAAAAGTGAGTTATTGATATCCGTTCGAACATTTTAACACGTTCTAAATTATCCGGAAAACTAAACGAAATTAAACTTTCCAATCGAACCAACGAATGCAAAAGATCTCCAGAGAACTCAACACTTGAGCAAGATTAGAAATTCCAAGAAGTATATACTAATACCTACGAATCAACCCTACTAATATGAGGCCTTAACTCCCAAGTACGGCCGCGGAACCGCCGCGGGAAGCATGTTCCTGCCGCGGTTCCGCGGCGACTTTAGGGAGTTGGGGGCTCATATTTTACAGTAATCCTTATAATTTCCTGCTGAATTTTCTGAGTATTTTTAATACGGAAAAAATCAAATTTTTAAAAAATTTCCAGAGAGGGGTAAAAAAAGATGTTTCGGCGTTCGATCGAACTTTTAACTTCGTATACACGTCGCCTAATGCTCTAGCTTGGCTCTGATACCATTATAGGGTTACTAGACATAGTCATAAGGGTCTACAAGGCATCAACCATGCCCAACTTAAAATTTAGACGTGCCGAACAACCCAAAGCAAGGATCTTTGCTAGATTATTAGGATTAAACATGCAAGTAAAGATCTTTACAACTAAGAGAGAGGGATTACAACTTTTATAGTCCGCTCCTTCGCTTCATAAGCTCCGTAGTCCCTTTGCCGCGATCCATGATCTCTCGGACTCAAGAGAAGCTCCACAACCTGAATGATCCATGCTTGCTTGAAGTCTTCCTTTTCGAAGATGATCTACCTTGATGTTTCTTTAACTCAAGCTCTCACTCACTAAACAAGTATTAATGAAGTGAACACCCTAATCTAATTAGCTAGATTAGATGAGGATGATGAAGTAGGATTTATGGTCTCTTTTATTATCAAATTCTCACACTAATCCATCACAAAAGAAAAACTTAGAAAGCTTTTCAAGAGCTCAAGGAAGAAGAAGAAGAATCATCCCTTTTGTGATGAATAATGAATTATTATATCATTACAATTGAAACCATGGTTAAGTCAAGAAAGACTTAACCATTGTAGAGATTTAACTATGGTTAAAGGGTGTGGGTTGGGTTAGGAAAATATCTCCAAAATATCAACACATAATATCTTTGCAAGAAACAAAAGAAAAGCTTCTAGAAGCTTCATGAATAAGCTAACCCAAATCAAACCCTAACCATGTTTAATCTCTACTAATCGTGTTGCATTTGTAATCATAACTTGTAAAAATATTATATATCACACATATAATATATTTTTGTAACAAAAGAAAATAATACAATTAATATATATCACATATATATCAATGTATTATCCGCTGAAAAAATGAATCAATAAAGTGAGCCAATATTAGATAATGTAATGTAATATATTACATATATATTTATACATTAAATTATCGAATCAACACTTGATCCGACAATCCGGTTATATCGCATATAACCGACTAATATATCATGTACCGATACATCGAATCAACACTTGATCCGATGACCCGGCTGATATCAAATATCACGAGAATAGAATACGGTATCTCATATCGTATTATTCTCGCTCCCGCACATATCACATATGTGCTCCTACTCTGTTTTGCCTGAGTCAAGAAACATCTGTGTAGGACTCTAAAGAATCGTCAATACGCCGGCAGTAGGTGATGATCATATCAAACACACACAAGCTACAAAGCGGTCAGCTAAACGTAACAGCCACCCAGGTATTGAGCGATCAGAAGATCAACAAGCAAGCCTGTATATTCTCCTGTGAATCCAATCAGTAACACTACCGTACAGTCCGGTCTCTTCGTCTGATATGTTGCATATCTTGTCTAAGGGTGGTATACGTCAGACCCCAGTAACCGATAAGTCGTGTCGATGTGAGGCTCATAACAGGTCGAGAACCTACTGATAACACTTACCGGTAGTACTCAATATCCGCCCTGGCCAGGGACTTCCAGTTATAGCCAATCGAACACAGCACAACATCAACTCTCTATACCGGGAGAGACGAAACCCCTCCTATCGCTCATTGCCTCCATGTGATTCGGGACTATACCCAAAAGCCACCGTTTTACACGCCCTCTTGGGCATGGTATGATGGAAATCAAAGCACAGTGGGAATCACACAAGACTCTATGATGATCTCGGGTTTACAGACTAACCTGTACCAGTGTCACTAGAGAACTACCATCTGTTGTGAGGTATAATACCATCTAGGAGTTCTCGGCGAGTCCGTCCAGTGTACCCAGTCTCCATTGAGCACCCGTACACCATCTTTGATGTCAAACACCGATGGATATGGGATCATCCATCGCCCATCATATGGGTCAAGATGCGTATACGCTAGTCTACTCTGGTGTATCGATGCCCTGTTCGACACACCCTCGACTAGGAACAGTTATAGGATATACTCGTTGACTACCCTGGCCCCACTAGTATGATCTCATCATAGTCCCAGTAGTTGAGTACATATCCTAAGGGCTTTATCAACATGTGAGAGCAAGACAGTAAACTAATATAAGTCAACATGTTAAGATAAAGTGAAACCAAATAGCATACTATCATATCGGGCAAGAAAGTCCTCTCTATATATATCCAAGCATCCATTATAATATACATCATATGCACAACAATCGCCTCTAGGGCATATATATAACTAACAAAATCTAGAGAGGGAGTGAAGCTAATGGTGAGGAGAATAAAAAATCTCATGTGAGAATGAACCATCCAATGTTTTCATCTCATCCATCAAGTGTGTAAGAAATAGCATGAATAAGTGTTTTATAAAACACAATTTTCCATTTTAATATTCATTCCATGCTTGAATAGTTTGCACAAATGAGTAAACAATTCATTTGTGCATCTATATAAGCATGGTTCTCACCATACACCCTCTCTCCTTTTTCCACCTCATATCCTATTTAAAATAAATGGATAAAATCAAAATGAGGTATCCACCTTCTAGAATGTTTTCCGTATAAATACGGATTACATTCTACTGTATATACATACCTGTATTCGTACCGAAATACGAATACCCAAAGAGATAGAATAACATAAAGAACATAATACTAGAATATACATATCAAAATACATATACGTAAATTATTAAATCCATACCTGATTTAATAATCCGGCTCAATCCTGAGCCGGGTAGTATTATCAAATGTCCGATTGAAAGTCCAGGTACATAGTACAATTAATCGATCGGAACCCTGCACGTATCCAATACGGCTACTACATCGTTTGGCCAGAACAAGGGAAACCCTCTGTGTGGGACTCTAAAGACTCGCCAATATGCTGGAAGTGGGTTTAACCATAAGCACGTCAGCGGCACTAGCTGTACGTAACAGCTACCCAGGTATTGAGCGAAAGGAAGGCCGACGAGAAAACTCATCCGAACTCCTACTGAGCCTGTCCGTGACAATCTCCGTACAGTCCGATTTGTTCGTCTGAGAATATCGCATATCGGGTCTAGGGGGTGGATAAAGTCAGACCTCTAATAACGCGATATTTCATGTCGGTATGAAGCCCATTACCACCGAGAAACTACTGATCTAAATTAGTAATTCTCGTTTACTTTGGCCAAGGATTTCTGGTGATGGCCACTCGTGCACCGCGCGACATTAACCCCCAATACCGGGAGAGATGAATCCCCGACGATCCTCTTACTGCCTCCATGTGACTCGGAACTGTACCCAACTAAAACCTGTTTGCACGACTCCTTTGAGCCGTGGTAGGGTAGTAATCAAAGCAGTGGGAACTCACACGAGACAAATGAAGATCTCAGGCCGACAGACTACCCTGTACACATGTCACCTGGGAACTGCTATCCGATAATAGGTATAATACCATCTATCATGTTCCCGGCGAGTCCGTCCAGTGTACTCATAACCCAATGAGCACATGTATACTATCTTAGGTGACTAACCGACACCAATGGATTGTGAGACCGGCCACCGCCCCTCGTCGGGGTCTCGATAAGTATACACTGGTCTACTCCGGAGTATCGATGCCCAGTTTCGATACTCCATCGACTAGGGACATTTAAGGATGTGCTTATAGACCACCCAGCTCCCACGTATATGATCACCATCATAATGCTGATAGTCAAGAAAGAATCCTATGGGCTGTATCAATATGTAATAGTGATCCGTAATACCACATAATGCATGTACATGATGATAAAGGCAAATCAGATAGCATACTATCATTTTGAGTAAGACTGTTCTACCTGTGTAGGTCCTCTCTCAATCAACACAATCGCGTGCCTGCGATTACAACAATTGACTTGAGGGCACTATAGCCAACCTGTAAATACCTTTTTAGCTTCTTAGTTCTTAGGTTACCTTTTTATGAATAAAAACTCACCTTAGATGCCTAAGTCTAGCAACCGGAGACGGGGGCAACGATGAGGACATCGTAAATCTCAGGTTTGGGGGTGAGCACTCCGTTTGGTTTTTTTTCGCATTTTGCAGCATATATAAATTCTGCATTGCATATATATTGAAAAACCAATAAAAATTTGAAAAAATTTCAAAAAAATAAAACTTTGTCATCAAGTTAGCTAGTGGGGAAACTTAGATTCGAGATACCGATGGTTTAGTTTGATAAGATATAAACAACTAAATCCTATTTTTAGAAACTGAAAACCCGAAAGATAACCCTCCTTTAAGTTTAACCGCAGCTAATATCCGTCTTTGCATCATACTACACGTGTCGTGGGTTTTGAAAATTAGATGACAAGTTTGATATGTCTTAAAACTTTTTTTTAAAAATTGATAAACTACTTAAGGATCAAACATGTTTCTTCTGAATTAAGTAATATCAAGAATAATTCATAAAGTGAAGTGGATATAAAGGATATTGTTAAAAACCTTAATGGAGGCTAAACTCTGAAAAATAACCCATCTGAAAATTGATTGGAGTGATTACACATCTTATCCACACGAACACGTCTTTGGGATGAAAAGAAAAATTGGCAATATCTCCGTTCGCACTACTTTCTGAATATTTTAACGTATAAAAATGAGTCTTATATTTTGTGGCCTTGGTGACTTAGGCAATTAAGTCTTAAGGGTGTCTCCACACCTAATGCCCTAATATCATCTGGTTTAGGAGTCATTGACCCAAAACTCGCCAAGTTTCCAATCACCAAATAAAATAAGTCAAGCAAGTGTTCTCTCCGAGTTAAAAGTCTTCATGGTTCTTTGTGGGAGAATAATCTTAGCCGGGATGAATTTTCGATTATAACAGTTTTTAATGGAAATATGAAAGTTTAATTTGTAAGATTATAAGACTTTTTGCAAGGTCACGAAGATGTGTATGAACAAAGACAGGTGAAAGATAGGCGTGAAGAATAAGACTTAGTTTTCTGTTAAAAATGATAGAAATTCTGACTTGAGACCTAACCGGAGAATGAAACTTGAGAAAATCTTAATTCATTACAAACTCGCCTGATCCTTTTGAAGTTTTTCCCGGTCTGTATTTATGACATGATGACTCTAATCGTAATTTTTGAAATGTAACGACGCTATTCGCACAAACACGTGAAGACGTATAGGATCTTAAGTTAATTGAGATGTGTGGAGTGAAAAATAAAGGTTCGAAGTTTCTAACTTAGGATGATAAAACTTTTATCTTTGATATTAAACCTTAGGATTAGAAACGACAGTTACTTCATGAAACTAGTTTGACGGGATTTTGTGGGTGTAATCCGCTGAAAACCGCCAGGAGAAAAAACTCCTCCTACTAGGAACTTTTAGCTTTGATACTAAACCTTAGGATTAAAAACCTACACGGGTCGACCAAAAGATAGGTTTGGGTGTATTTGTTCGACACGATTAATTACATTTTAATATCACTTATTTCTTATCATTTTATCAATAAACGGTGTTATTTAATCTGTATCTGTTCATTAGTACAGATTATAGGTACACAAGAAAAAAACTGGAAAACAAGCACAACATGTAAAGAAACGACGGTTTTAGCCGGAACTATAAACGGGATGGAAAAACGACCAAATTCTAAAGAGTTTGCAACAAATGAAGTTGTGTACAAAAATAAATATATTTTAGTCCAACAAGATCAAGTATGAACAAGTGTGAACAAATAATGGTTCATGTGATCAAGTGGGCATGAACCATCACGAGGCATCAAGTGGACATGCAAGTGGCTTGGGCAAGAGTCCATGCCATAAGTATTTGAAAAAAAATTTATTTGAAGTGTGTGTTGGTAGACGCTCGTGCTCGTGCCGCAAACCTACGGCCAAGGCGGAATACAAAACGAAAATTTTCTAAACAAGATCACGAACCCTACGACCTAGAATCGAATCCAAACACTAAACTAGAAAAACACTAGAAGGAATTAACTACTCGATTAGTGATTACAACATTTGTAGTTGTGTCCTTCATCTTCTATGTCACTTCTTTAGATCCTAGGTCGTCCGGAACGAGTTTGGGAGTCGGTCTTTCTTGTCGAAGATGATTGATTGATCATCTTTCGTGTGTATTTGGAAAATTTTTAATCACAATCAAAGAAATTTATACCGCAATCAATTAACGGTGTCGATGTAGCGCGTTGATGAATACGGATCGTCCACTGAGATGCATGTTTTGATCGATTTTGTTTTAGGTGAGTTGAAATGAAAATATAAAAGAAAATGCAAGAAAGTTGATTCAAGATTTGAAAGATTTGATTTCAAGAAACATAAAGAAAAATAAAGATCTAGAATCAAGAATCAAGAAATCTCCCAATCAATTTAGTTATCAAGATTTGTAGAATAGCTTGTAGGAATCGATCAAATTGGTAGCCATGATGAATCTAGAGATGACTAATCTTATCTATTGATAATTTGTAGCTAGAACGATGGTGACGAATAAAGATTAGGGATCTATTGAAGAAACTAGGGTTTCTCCTTTTCTATCCCTTGTCTTTTCATTGATCATCATTCGGATCTAGTCTCTAGCAAAGAGATTCATCAATCATTTGATCCCTAATTTGCAACGAAATTATCAAGAATGTGATATCGATCCAAATTAGGTCATTGATGATTCCTTTTTCTAAAGTTCACAAATCTCATAAGACTTAAGATTAGTATTAGGATTTTATCATCACTAGATCTACCTATTCTCTCGATTCCTCCACAAGCAGAGACTTACTCAAGCATCATGAAATTTAATGAATCAAGATCAAGAAGTTTCATAACGCAAGAATGTAAAGAAAGCAAGATTTACAATATTCACCTTTATTAATCGACGATTAAGTACAATTCACTCAACTCGAGGTTACAAGATTTGAGGAGGTAACTAGATCTGCCGAAATTAGCTTCGCATTAATCTTCTTGAGTCGCGGATCGTCGTGGATCTCTTGCTCGGATGAAGGTCGGCGTTGCTTCAAAGGATCGATAGTTGCTTGCTTGATTTTCTTCTCAAAATGATCTTGATTTGGCTTTAGATTTGAATTTGGGCTAGGGTTTTGGTATCAAGTTGTGTCACTGAACTTGAATTTGAATTTTGGCTCCAAATGTGTAACTAAATCACCACTAATTGTGTAACCTCAAAACCCTAGATGTAGATCTCTTTTTATTACCACCTCATTTGAATTTTCCCTCCAAAACTAGGTTGTTAGAGAGAGTTTTCTAGAATGAGTTTGTTAGAGGGAATATTCTAGAATGAGATTGTTAGTGGAAATATTCTAGAATGAGGTTGTTACAAGAAGCCTTCTAGAAGAAGTTTGTTAGATGGAATATTCTAGAATGAGGTTATTATAAGGAGCTTTCTAGAAGAAGTTTGTTATGCAGAGCCTTCTGAAAGAAGCCACGAGTTCTTTGAGAGTCTTCTGGAAGCTAGGGTTGTTACAGGGAATATTCCAGAGGATTTTGGAGCGCCAAGGAGCTAACCAGGCTGCGGAACCGCGGCGGATCGGCCAACTCGGCCGCGGATCAGCGGCCATATAGTGGGCTTGCTGCCTTCAATCTTCAGGAGTGTTTTCTGTTATCTTTTGGGTACTTTTATGATGCCTGGAATATTATATTTCTTTCTTGTTTGCTGCCAGATCTCAAGTCTTGGACTTGTTGTATTTTGTCGGCACTTTTGTGATTCCGGCTCTTTGACCTAAAGAATTTCCTGCACACAATCTTGATACAAGATATACAAAATCATGCATGTAGTAATAAACACTCAATTTCCCTCTAGAATGTCGGTTATAATGTATAACACATGTTATTTGATATTTTGCAGACGAATTGCTAATATGTGATATATTTATACCAAACACCTTTAGATGATTACAAAGAGTAGGGAAATTGATGTGTTAAAAATGCAATATTTTCGACTGATCAAATTCCCCTAAACTTAATTTTGGTTGTCTCGAGCAAATTTTTTTTATTCAAGAGAAGGAGAAAATAAAGAAAAAGAAAAACTAACTAGCACACTTTCGTAGGTAACACGATTGCACTGAGCACGTGCAACAAGCCTTTGAACCTCTAGGTGTCTCTAGTCGGAGGAGTGTTGTCTCCTGAGGGTTTTCAGCAGATTGCACCCATAAAATCCAATAATAAAAGGAAGACCGTGAAAATTACATGTAAGGATAAGAATTGTAAAAGAAAGACTTTGAAAATTAGAGTTCCTAACTACACTAGCTTTTCGGTTGTCATGAGCCCTATCTTAATAGTCATGAAAAGATGTTAGAAATCACATCATTCATCAATAAAACATCGTCTTTATTCTTCATTCCTACATTTCTTCCAAATATTGATCATATACCCCTATGTGTGTGTAAAGAACATCCCTACACTCGAAGAATTCAATTCAAGCTATCATGCTCTTGTCCATCACCTCAGTACTTTTTAGTAGGTGAATATTTATATGGATTTGCTCACACATTTTTCATGCGACCATTAATACTTCTTGAGGTACTAACCGACCGATTACTCATGTGCTTGCTTATTAGGCATATTAGTATTTTTCCTCGTCTTGCACCACCTAAGGCTTAGCAGTGACTCCCAAACCAGTTGGTCTAAGGTATTAGGTGATGAAGCACCCTCGCTATATTTTTTTATTGATACCTTGGTGATAACAAAACCAGTGTTCATTTTTCTTCACCATTTTCTATTTCATTTATAATTTCCTTCATACTTTGGCTTTTAGACAAGAGCATTTCAAGGTATCCTCTACTATCCCGAGTTTCAAGACGTGTGTAAGTGCGTATAGTAGGGTATCAACGTTCAAATGTTTGGCTTCCAGAATAAGAACTATTTTTCAGACTTATTTTTATCCTCAGATTAGTGACTTCTTTCATCTTACTAACCCTTTGGACAACGGCTCATAACTACTTATTACTAGTCCGTTTAAGAAAACTTCTAATTTTCTTAGTTTTCTTAAATTTTTCCAATCTTTTGGATGTAATTTTCACTATCTAATCTTTTATTATCTTATTTATGTACAATTTTTTTATTTTTTATTTTTTTTTTATATGTTTTGTGCTTATGCAAAGTATGATGCAACATGATGCGTAAACAAGCACAAACCTCCCCCAAACTTGTTTAGAACAGTGTCCTTACTGTTGTCATCCGCTGGATCACAAAAACCTGTAAGCTTGGGAGGAAATTATTAATGGGGGCAAAATTATTTTAAACTGAAAATCCTCCCCCAAACTTATTTTTAGCTCACAATTTTTGAGGACAACAGTTATTTTCAAGAGCCAAAAATATACCCCCCCAAACTTGAGTTAAACAATGTTAATCCTTTTAAAATCACAAGAGGGGGTCAAAGTTATTGGTCAATGCCAAGCTTTGTAAAGACCGAAAGTCAACACCAACCATTCGAAGATTATATCAGTGTAGTGCACCAGTTGGTGGAAGAACATGTTGTATAGAGTCAGGAAGAAATGTGGAAGAGATAAGTGGTGTGATGGAATGGATTTGCGTCTCGTTCTGGAGAGAAGACACAGTGATTGTGATGGATTAATCGCAGGTGGAGGTTCAATTTCTTTGTATTGAAGGTGATTCATCTCAACACCCGTGTCTTTTAAAAATGCGAGTTCATCAGAGAAGATTTCCTCAAAACTCTCATCGATACCCCGAAGAATAATGTCATCAAAAAGCGCGGGGTGATCTTCAGACTCCAAAAACTGTTCATAATCAGTGTTAAATGTTTGTTAGTTATATGTATGCCCTAGAGGCCATTACTGTACATATGATGTATATTGTAGTGGATGCTGGGACATATATAGGGAGGACTTTCTTGCTCGACATGATAGTATGCTATCTGGTTACTCTTTACCTTAACGTGTACATTGATTGTCTCTCTGTTACATGTTGGTAAAGCCCTTAGGATGTGTACTTGACTACCTGGACTATGATGCGGATCATACTAGTGCGGACATGGTAGTCCATAAGTACATCCTTCAAGGTCCCTAGTCGTGGGTGTATCGAGACGGGGCATCGATATACCAGTGTAGACTAGCGTATACCTTCTCGACCCATACAGATGGGCGATGGATGATCCCATATCCATTGGTGTTTGACATCAGAGGAGATATACGGGTGCTCAGTAGAGACTGGGTACACTGGACGGACTCGCCGAGAACTCCCAGATGGTATTATACCTTACGTCAGATGGCAGTTCTCTGGTGACACTGGTACAGAGTAGTCTGTTGACCCGAGATCGTCATAGAGTCTTGTGTGGTTCCTACTGTGCTTTGATTTCCACCTTACCACGTCCAAGAGGGCGTGCAAAATGGTGGCTTTTGGGTACAGTCCCGAGTCACATGGAGGCAATGAGCGATAGGAGGGGATTCATCTCTCCCGGTATAGGGAGTTGATGTTGCGCTGTGTTCGATTGGCTATAACCGGAAATCCCTGGCCAGGGTTGCTGAGATTTACTGGTAAGTGTTACCAGTAGTTTCTCGAACTGTTATAGACCTCATATCGACACGACTTATAGAGCTATTGGGGTTTGACGTTTACCACCCCTAGGTGAGATATGCGACATATCAGACGATCAGACCGGACTGTACGGTAAGTGTTACTGGTTGGATTCACAGGAGTATGAGCGGGCTTGCTTGTCAATCTTCTGATCGCTCAATACCCGGGTGGCCATTACGTTTAGCAGACCGCTTGCGGCTTGTGGGTGTTTGATATGATCATCACCTGCTGCCGGCGTATTGACGAGTCTTTAGAGTCCTACACAGAGGTTTCCTGGCTCAAGCAAAACGAAATAGGAGCGCATATGAGATATGTGAGGGACCGAGAATAATGCGTGTATGTGATACCGTATTCTATTCTTACGATGAATGTATCGATTAGTTATATGCGATATAACCTAGATATCGAATCAAGGATTGATTCGATAAGCCGGTACATAGGATACTAGTCGGTTATATGCGATATGACCGGATCGTTAAATCAAGTGTTGATTTAATGATTTAATGTATAATTATATTACTTTGCATTAACTAGTATTGGTTCATTTTAAATGGATTTTCTTGCTTGCTTTGCATAAGTTGTATATGTGATATACTTTTGTGCACTTGATTGTATCATGTTTGATGATACATGTTAACTTGGTTAAGTGTAAAGATTAAACCATGGTTAAGTTAATGATTAGGGTTTTGCCTTTCTTTCTTATTTATTTATTTATTTATTTTGGAAAGAATAAATAGAAAATGGTGGCTTTCTTTGTTTGTAGTTGAATCTTCATGAAGGTTTGACTTTCTAACCATTTTGTCTTCATGCTTAACCCTAACCATTTAAACAAACCATGGTCTATTCTCTGCACTTAACTAGGGTTAGGATATGATAAGTATTCATATTATTTATCCTTTTTCAATAATACTTATGATATTCTTTCTTCTTCTTCTTCATCTTCAACATTGAAGAAAGCTTTCTACCAACAATGGTGGAATGTGAAAATGAGTGAGAAATCCAATTCTAAAGTGAACCCACTTCCTATTTCTTTATCCTCTACCTCTTGCCAAGTAGTATAGGGTGTTTCCTTCACAAGTTTTCATGGCTTAGTGAAGGTGGAGCTTGATCTAGTGATGCCTCGACGTAGATCATCTTCGGCATCGTCGTCGATGACCTAGCCCGCCCATTCTTCGATGAAGCTGATGCTAGAGTCATGGTTCGACTTGGACAGCGGAGAGGACTTCATCATGGAGCTGTGGAGGTGGAGAAATGGATCTACAAAGGTTGTATTTCCGTTCTTTTAGTTTAGTTGTAAACTAGTTTCATTTTTCGCCTAAAATTCTAGTTAACGATCTAGTTTAGGGTTTCTCGGCACCGTAAAATTTGAAATTGGCATGGTTGATGCCTTGTGAGACCTCATTAGAGTGCCCAGGAACCTTTTAATGTTGACCCGGACAGCTCAGTGGAAGAGTCCGTATGTGTATGATACATAGTTGGGTCAAACAACAACATGTGAAAAGAGTCAAGATCAGTATCATGAGGCTGATCAAATTCGCTGCCGTCGACATCCATTAATTCGACAAAACATACTCGAGCATGAGGATCGGAGGGTTGACTTCCCAACTTGTAAATGTTGAGGTCAATTGACCTATTCCTAAAAGATAGGTTCATAGAGCCATTTCTACAGTTGATTACAGCATTGGAATTAGCCAAAAAGGGACGACCTAGAATCACCGGAATTTGGTTCCGTGGGTTCGCTACAGGCTGTGTATCATGAGCAATAAAGTCCACAGGAAATACAAATTCCCCGATTTTTATCAACACATCCTCAAGTTCACCCCTAGGTTTGGTGATTGATCGGTCGGCCATCTGGAGAGTTATGTTCGAGGGCATTAACACTCCGATACCTAGTTACTCATAGACTGAATATGGAAGCAAGTTAACACTAGCGCCAAGGTCAAGTAAAGCACGGTTAATGTGTTTATCCCCAATAGAAATAGAAATAGTAGGACAGCCAGGGTCCTTACGTTTCCTTGCTAATTGTTGGGGAAAAGCCGTGTCTACAGTACTCGACATGAAAACTTTTTTAGGCACTTGAGTCTTCCTCTTTCTAGTATACAAGTTCTTAAGAATTTTCGCATAGGACGGAACTTGTTGTATAGCATCTAGGAGAGGGATGTTGATGTTAACTTGCTTAAACATTTCCACAAGCTTCTCCATTTGGGCATTGGGTTTGTTGGGCCTCAACATTTCCGGAAATGGAGCTCTATCAATAAGTGTTGGGTCCGACATTTGTGGGGGTGGAAAGGATGAAATGGGTGGAGGGTTCGAGCCATTGGGAAAACGGAAAATAGGCTCGGAAGAAGAAGGTAAATTAGACGAAATAGGGTAAGAAGTAGAAGTAGGAGTGGAAGTGGAAGTGGAAGCCCGGGGTTCAATTGATTCCCCGACATCAATATGTTCACCCATATGATTGTCTAGCACTCTTCCAGATCTCAACATGGTAAGTGCATTCACATTAGTGTATTGTGAAGGTCTAGGATCAGGTAGAGGTTGAGATGGAAGATTCCCTTTCTCTCTAGCACTCATTTCGGCTGTTAACTGTGCAATTTGTGCTTCCATTGATTTAATAATCTCACCTTGGGAGGCGGTGGTTTTCTTTATATCATCGATAGAAGACTTAAAATCAGCCGACATTTGAATAGAATTTGTCAGAAGCAAACTCATGGTTTGTTCAAGTGCAGAGGTGTTATTGGTACCGGAAGAAAAAGGATCAAAGTTGTTGGTCGGGTTTTGAAAAGGTTGCGATTGAAAGGAGTGCAGACTCAGTTGTGGTGGTTGCTGTTGTGGTGGAGAGACCCATTGAAAGTTATTCTGGTTTAGATCCGTGTATTGAGTTTGGTGTTGGATCCAAGAAAGATCAGGGTGATTCCTCCAATCTTGATTATATGAGGAAGAAGAAGGATCGTTTCCAGGTCTTTGCTGAAATGCAACATTAGTTTGATCTTGAAATGGTACATTCAAAGGACATTCTTCCATCAAATGTGATAGATTTGAACAGCAGCCACACCCGGTTTTGGGAAGTGTGTATTGGTTTAAGGGGGCTGAAGAAATTCTGTTTTCTATAGCGTCGAGTTTCCTTTGTATTGCGGCCATTTCGGTTCTCATTGTGACGGAAACATCGAGCTGATTGATATCATCCCTAGACGATAGTGGTCTAACACTTTTCTATTGTAATGTGTTTTGAGCTAAATCTTCTAGGTATTTCCAAGCTTCACTATCATCTTTAGATAGGAATTGGCAATGACACATGGTTTCAAGCATCTGTTTAGTCGTGAGATCAATACCCTCATAGATAACTCGACACAAATCATATCTGAGGATTCCGTGATGAGGGCATTGTAAAAGAAGATCCTTGAACCGTTCAAAGCATTTCCAGAATGGTTCATTGGGAAGTTGGGTGAATTTGAAGATTTCGCACCGAACACGGCTAGTCTTGTGATTGGGATAAAATTTCTTAAGGAATGCTGCAACAAATTCATCCCATTTTGAAATAGAATGTGCGTTTTATTATAAAGCCACTTCTCGGCTAAATCGCACAACGTGAATGGGAGAAAACGTAAACGTAGAGCATCCAAAGACAGTTATGACGTTCCAATCATTGCGCATACATTTTCAAATTTGGATATAAAAATGTATGCGTCTTCAGACTCAAGACCGTGAAATTTGGGTAACAGTTTGATAAATTGGGGGTTGAATTCAAAATTTTCCCCGTTGGAAGGTGGTATAGAAAGACAGGTGGGAAAGGGAACACGTGTTGGATAGCATCTCTCTTGGAGAGAAATGCATGGAGGATTCTGCGCACCTGCGGGCGGTGGCAGAGTGGTGTTAAAGTTTGATGGAAATCTGTCCATCGCGGTCGTGGTGGGTGGTGGGAAAAAGAAAATGTAGAAATACTGACTTTATGGTCGATGGGTGAAACACGGATAAGACGGGCACTAGAATCTCGTGTCCGGCCGAGCTTGCACTAAAGGGTTTAGCACAAGTTGCAGCGTTGTGATAATTAGGGGAAAGATGGTTTGGTGTTTGTTTTGAAAAATACGGTTTTAAAAAAAATTAAATCACAAAAAATGCACACACAACCCTTGATCTAATGGTCACCTAGGTCAAGTCACTAGACCACTCCTAGACTTCCAGAAGACAAGTCGCAAGATAGATCCTCTACTGCCTCTTTTCCCCTTCTGTGGCCAGGTAAGTGGTAGGTTCTCCACTACGTAAGTAGTGGGCCTAATTAAGTAAATACTTGCCTTAGACACACTTTCCTTAGACACCACTAAAGAAACGCGGATAATCAATAGATTACCCACGACCTCCTTCTTTCCTAAATGAGCGCGACGGTCTTTAGTGTCTTGTCTAGATCTTTTTTTAGTTAATGAGGGTGATGCAGATGCAAGTTTGTGATTTTTAGGGCTTAGGAAGGGTAATGAACTCCCCACCTAATCTGAATTTGGTTTTTGCCCCTTAATTTCCGTATTAAAATATACAAACAACCAAGATCAAACACGCAACAATTTTTCTTTTCGCGGCACTGCGAATTTTTGCAAAGAATCCTGCAGAAATTGGTTAATGGACAGAGCAGGGAGGAGATAAGAAAGTATAGAAGTTACCACAGAGAAATGAAATTCTGAAGCTTCAATATCACCGTGGATCCGCCGCAAAATGTTTGCTATGTCCGCGGTTCCGCGGTGAGTTGACGAGATCTCTGCACACAATTTTTTACAGATGCTCCTTTTACTCCACTGGACTTCCTGAAATAATCTGAATATTTTTCCCTTTGCTCCGATGATTCCAGATTCCCTCGCAAAAATCACAACAAATCATTAAGCGCTTGTTGCGAACTTTGATCTAAAAATTCTGATGGAATAATAATTTTTCAACTCAAATAACAAAAACGAACAAAATAGCACACATCCCCGGCAACGGCGCGATTTGATTGATCATCTTTCGTGTGTATTCGGAAAAGTTTTAATCACAACCAAAGAAATTTATACCGCAATCAATTAACGGCGTCGATGTAGCGCGTTAAGGAATACGGATCGTCCACTGAGATGCGTGTTTTGATCGATTTTGTTTTAGGTGAGTTGAAATGAAAATATAAAAGAAAATGCAAGAAAGTTGATTCAAAATTTGAAAGATTTGATTTCAAGAAACATAAAGAAAAATAATGATCTAGAATCAAGAATCAAGAATCAAGAATCAAGAAATCTCCCAATCAATTTAGTTATCAAGATTTGTAGAATAGCTTGTAGGAATCGATCAAATTGGTAGCCATGATGAATCTAGAGATGACTAATCTTATCAATTGATAATTTGTAGCTAGAACGATGGTGACGAATGAAGATTAGGGATCTATTGAAGAAACTAGGGTTTCTCCTTTTCTATCCCTTGTCTTTTCATTGATCATCATTCGGATCTAGTCTCTAGCAAAGAGATTCATTAATCATTTGATCCCTAATTTGCAACGAAATTATCAAGAATGTGATCTCGATCCAAATTAGGTCATTGATGATTCTTTTTTTTAAAGTTCACAAATCTCATAAGACTTAAGATTAGTATTAGGATTTTATCATCACTAGATCTGCCTATTCTCTCGATTCCTACACAAGCGGAGACTTACTCAAGCATCATGAAAATTAATGAATCAAGATCAAGAAGTTTCATAACGCAAGAATGTAAAGAAAGCAAGATTTACAATATTCACCTTTATTAATTGACAATTAGGTACAATTCACTCAACTCGAGGTTACAAGATTTGAGGAGGTAACTAGATCCGCCGAAATTAGCTTCGCATCGATCTTCTTGAGTCGCGGATCGTCGTGGATCTCTTGCTCGGATGAAGGTCGGCGTTGCTTCAAAGGATCGATGGTTGCTTTCTTGATTTGCTTCTCAAAATGATCTTGATTTGGCTTTAGATTTGAATTTGGGCTAGGGTTTTGGTATCAAGTTGTGTCACTCAACTTGAATTTTGGCTCCAAATGTCTAACTAACTCACCACTAATTGTGTAACCTTAAAACCCTAGATCTAGATCTCTTTTTATAACTACCTCATTTGAATCTTCCCTCCAAAGCTAGGTTGTTAGAGAGAACTTTCTAGAATGAGTTTGTTAGAGGGAATATTCTTGAATGAGGTTGTTAGAGGGAATATTCTAGAATGAGGTTGTTACAAGGAGCCTTCTAGAAGAAGTTTGTTAGAGGGAATATTCTAGAATGAGGTTATTACAAGGAGCCTTCTAGAAGAAGTTTGTTATGCAGAGCCTTCTGGAAGAAGCCACGTGTTCTTTGAGAGTCTTCTGGAAGCTAGGGTTGTCCAAGGGAATATTCCAGAGGATTTTGGAGCACCAAGGAGCTAACCAGGCCGTGGAACCGCAGCGGATCGGCCAACTCGGCCGCGGATCCGCGGCCATATAGTGGGCTTGCTGCCTTCAATCTTCAGGGGTGTTTTCTATAATCTTTTGGGTACTTTTCTGATGCCTGGAATATTATATTTCTTTCTTGTTTGCTGCCGGATCTCATGTCTTGGACTTGCTGTATTTTGTCTGTTGGATATAGTGCCTTCAAAGTCAATTATTGGATTTGATTCAAGCATTCATTAGATCTTGTTACGTGATTACAATGATTGAGGCAGGACCTATACCGATATGACAGTCTTGCTCTAGATGATAGTATGATATCTGGTTTGTCTTTATCATCGTATACATGCTTTAGTTCTCTATTGCATGTTGATAGAGCCCATAGGATTCTTGCTTGACTACCAACAGTATGATGGCGATCATATACTGATGGCAATAACCTTTTCAAGAGTGAAAAAGAATAACTCTCTTTTAAAGAAAAATGAAAATATATTTTTATATATTTTTTGTTCTCATCTCAAACCATGGTTTAAACAATGAATTCATTATTGAACTTGAGTTAAAACAAAAAAGGAAACTTTACCTAAGGTTAAAAGGTGGGTGAGAATGGTTAGGTCAAGAGAAGAGTGTAGAAAGAAATCAATAATGAACCCTTTTTCTTTTCCTTTTTGTTTTAGAAACCATCTTCTTCTTCCTCTCTCATTTTGCTCTCTAGCTTTTTGTAGTGAGCAATATACTCATCAAGATTGGATTTTGAAGTGAGAAAGAGAACCACAAAACCATTCTACACAAGTCTAGCCCGCTTGTTTGGAGTGTTAGCTTGATTTCGTTCACTTGATCGGACAAAGTTGCAAGCTTGGACAAAGCGGACTCCGGGTGAATCATCGGTGACATCTAGGAGTTCAAGCGAAGCTTTTTCAAACCCTAAGTAGCCGAGGAGTCTAGCGTAGGGAGGTACAAAGGTTGTACTCTCTAAACCCTAGCTTTCCTTTCATATGATGATGTGAAATTTTTGAAACCCTGATTTTTCTAGGATAGATCCGATGCTTGTTAGCTTAGCACCCTAAAAATGCATTCTTTGGCACATGTGATGCTTCCAAACCCTTCATGAGGTGCTAGAAAAGCCTATCATTGGTATCAGAGCCGACCTAGAATATTAGGCGACACCTTTACGAAGTTAAAACTCCGATCGAACCGAAAATACGGACTTTTGGGTGCTCTCTGGACTTTTTTCAAAATCTGGTTATTTTCAGAATTAAAAATATGTAAAAAATTCAGCAGGTAAAAATAAGAATTACGGTATAAATTTTTTTCCATGAACAGTATTTTCGACAGCGGAAACGCGGCCTAAGCTTGCTTAGGCAGCGGTTCCGCGGCTGTACTCCTCCATCACTGTATAATTTTTATTCTGTAATGATTATTTCTGCTAGTATATTTTTTAGGGTATTTTTAATCTGTATTTAGTTCTGAAAAATTCTGGAGATGGTTTTGGACTCGTCGATTCGATCGGAATTTTGATTTCGTGACTCTTCCGGGTAAATTAGAAAGTCGTGAAGTGTTTGAACGAGTATCATTTGCTCACTTTTCACGGTGTTTAAATCCTTCGGAGGTTCGTGCAAGTTTGTTTGTGGTGGACCCTCTAGAAGACAACAAACATTAACTCGATTATGTGACCGTCTTGAACTGCCTTTTGAACCTTAGGGTTTGGGGTAGTACGGCGTGCCACATGTGAGGCGTTGGTTTGACCCTTCTACGGCTGGACCGCTACCACTATGTCACACTCTAGGTTTTTTGAACTCCGCTCAAGTGTTGAGCTTTAGTGAATCTTGGGTATTTGATCGTTTGTTCGAAAACTTTAATACTGTCTAATTATCTGGAATGTGATGCAATGTGTGGAATTCATATTATATGACATGAAATACGAGGTATGTGATACTTCACATTTACGATGTCTAAAGAGAATGTGGATTCCAGATATTGCAGTTTTACACTTTCTTTTATGTGACCGTAAGTGTAGTATGTCGATATCGCCGGTTTTGTTGCTATACATCAACGACAATTGGGGTACGCATACTTACTTACGGTTATGATATGTGATATTATGTGTTGCTGAGATATGATGTGCAGGATTGTTGCAATTGAATAGCCGGGTTTTTTTTTATGTGAGATGAGAGTTTTATATTTTCATTCATGTAAATTCAAATGTAATGTAATATTCTTTTATTTAGGGCACTTCCGGGTTGAGGTCGATGCCACCTGTGTTGTATATTATTTACTTTTCCGTATTAGGATGGACCCAAGGAGGGGAGCACAGGTGACCGGGTTCTGGGGTTCAGTGGGAGGCCATCTCGAGGAGTCGAGACCGGGTCTCCTAAACTCCAGAATTGGTAGGGTCGCTTGCCGCTCTCGTAGGGGTCCAGGGTGTCGGCTTGGCTATTCATCGCGACTGTGGAATCCGTATTTTCTATTTTGGCTAAATACTAAATACGGACGTCCTGGTATATCCCACATTATATCTATGTCTCTGCTGCGATATCTGTGATGTGATCATTTGATATGTTCTGATGGATACAGTATATAGTATATATGATATATTATATAGGCGCTACTTATGTTATGAACCCGCACTAGCCCTGCCCTGCTCTGTCGTTAGTTACCTAACCTAACGGTGCACGAGGGGACATCGAGGCGAATGCGGATGGCATAAGTGTACGTCGTATTTATCTGTGATGTTTAGGTGACTTAAATGATGGGACTTCATTAATGTGATTAATGAAAGAAAAGAAACCTAAAAGATGTTGTAGAATCAAAATTTTTAAAATAAAAAGGGTAGCTACAGTTTTGCTTTGCATAGCGGTATATATGATATACCCTGCACCTTATTCGATGAGGAAAGGGCCGAGATCCCTTCACCGGGAGTGACCCCTTTAGCAATAACTGGCAAATGCTACACACTCGGTTTGTTTTTGATTGCTTCTATAGTTTCTGTTTTGCACAGTGATATATATGATATATCCCGCACCTCATTCGACGAGGAAAGGGCCGACGATCCCTTCACCGGGACTGACCCCTTTAGCAAAACTAGAAAAGCCTCAAAATCACTCCATTTCAAAACTTCACTTGATTCTATAATGATATCAAGTTCATTACGCAATAGGTTCTCAGAAAAACCTGTTGTAGCCCTCCGTCATTTCAGATAAATCCTATTTAGTATTCGTGCTACGTTTGTTGGCCTGCGTCAAGACGTAGTGTGCGGTAGCTAACTAGTATTTATCTGTTAATGCATGTGATGCAGATTGGATTAGGGTAGTCGTGCGACTTTGTTGTCCTGCGTCAAGGGTCGTACGGGTGGGTTTAATTCAATCAAGAAATGACGGGTTGAACTTGACTAGCGCACTATGGTTTGTTGGCCTGCGTCAAGGTCATAGGACGCTAGGGGCAAAATATTATCGGGAATTTCAAGTGTTGAAATTTGCAATGAGATTGCATACCTTCTATGAGATAGTTGGATCCCGATACCCACTGCGAGTAAGAGTTACTCCTGGGAGAGTTTTACACATTACAATTAGCCGATCAAGTAGGTGTCTAGAAAGGTGTCAACGGGGTTACGCCTCTGGGAAAATGAGGTTTACTTTAATTAGGTCCGTGCGAAAGCACGGGGAGCCTCCCTCAAAGTACCGACACTGGCCTGGCTGAAAGATTGGCGAAGTTGTAGGATGTGATTAATCCCGTCTGGTCTTTCCTTTTAGGGTTTGAAGGAAGATTTGATAAAAACCAGTGGGTGCCATCCTGATTAGATAAGATAATAACCAATCTGATCTTGCAAGAGCATACGCTAAAGTGTTTTCTTCTCTCTCTCCTGGTAGCGACCATATCATGCCCTAATAAAGATAATAATATGGATGTATTGACTGAACCCGCATGTTATACTGTGCTGGGGAACGTTGGTTCCGTTCTATCTTATAAGAGTTATAGGACTGAACATGACATAGGGGAATACCAGGATTCCCATGCCACCCGAATGAAGAAAGTACATGTTGATGCATTTTCTTCGGGTGTGTTCGTTACAGAGAACTGTTTCTCCATTTGCCCTACGTCCTGGGTATTAGATACCGGGTCAGGATCCCATATATGTAATCAGTTACATGGGCTCAAGAAAGGTAGAGAACTTGGAGAAGGTGATAAAGACATTAGAGTTGGAAATGGTGCAATTGTTGCAGCTAAGACTGTCGGGGAATATCACCTTGCATTACCAACTGGTAATACATTGGTTCTGAACGAATGCTATTACATGCCGAACCTGATATGCAACATTATATCGGTTTCTTTGTTGAGTAAAGAGGGATATACTTTTGTATTACAGGATAATGTTATGAACATTTTCCGTAACCAAAAGTTGATTGGATCAGGCACGTTATGTAATGGCATTTATATTCTAAATCAATCAACAATTCTAAGCATAACCAACACACACAAGAGGAAGAGTTCAGAAATGAACGAATCCTTCTTATGGCATTGTAGACTCGGTCATATAAATGCGACACGACTGGCTAAGTTGCATAAGGATGGATATTTGAATCCGTTTGAATTTTCATCTTATGACACTTGCCAGTCATGTCTCAAAGGCAAGATGACCAAAACTCCATTTACGGGACACGGAGAAAGAGTTACTGAACTCTTGGGACTGATACATAGTGATGTATGCGGTCCCATGTCTACACATGCTAGGGATGGTTCATCGTACGTCATTACATTCACTGACGATCTCTCTAGATTCGGATATGTGTTCCTGATGAAACACAAATCAGAAGCTTTTGAGAAATTTAGAGAATATAAACAAGAAGTCGAAATCCAAACCGGAAAAAGTATTAAAATCCTTCGATCTGATCGAGGAGGTGAATACTTGAGCAATGAATTCCTGTACTTCCTAAAAGAGAATGGGATTCTCTCTCAGCTGACTCCTCCATATACACCACAGCACAACGGTGTATCAGAACGGAGGAACCGCACCCTATTAGATATGGTGCGCTCTATGATGAGCACAGCTGAGTTACCTATTTCCTTCTGGGGATATGCACTGGCAACAGCTGCAGACCTATTGAATATGGTTCCCACCAAATCCGTGCCAACCACTCCATATAAGATATGGAAAGGAAAGAGACCATATCTTAATTATGTTAAGATATGGGGTTGTCCGGCATATGTAAAAACGCAAAATCCGGAGAAACTCGCGGCAAGATCCATTCTGTGTAAGTTTATTGGATATCCCAAACATTCGCGCGGGTATATCTTCTACCACACCGAGGAACAAAATGTGTTTGTTTCTCGACATGCCACCTTTTTAGAAAAGGAATTTCTTGAAAAAGAGATTAGTGGCAAGGAGGTAGAACTGGAAGAGGTTCCAGCAATACAGACTACGACAGAAGATTTGGTTGAACCAGAGGATTCAGTAGTTCCCAATGAACCTCAGCCTCTCCGCCGATCTAGTAGGGTTCCTCGCCAACCTGAGAGATACTACGGTTTTCTCATGGATGGTGGCAGCGAGGATTGCATCATGGAGGATGATGACCCAACTAGCTTCGAGCAGGCCATCACGAGTGGGGACTCAGTGAAATAGCTGGATGCTATGCGGTCCGAGATGGAATCCATGTACACCAACAAAGTATGGACTTTGGAAGATGCTCCTGAAGGGGTAAAACCCATTGGGAGCAAGTGGATCTTCAAGAAAAAACTTGGTGTAGATGGGAAAGTGGAGACTTTCAAAGCTAGACTTGTTGCAAAGGGTTTTCGTCAAAGACCAGGTATGGACTATGACGAAACTTTTTCTCCAGTGGCTATGCTTAAATCCATCCGGATCATGCTTGCCATCGCTGCATATCATGACTACGAAATCTGGCAAATGGATGTTAAGACCGCCTTTCTAAACGGTGATTTAGAAGAGTGCGTGTACATGACTCAGCCAGAGGGCTTCGTAGACAGTGGGAGCAGCGGGAAGGTGTGCAAGCTGCTTAAATCCATTTATGGAATAAAGCAAGCATCGCGGAGTTGGAACATCTTCTTTGACGTCATTATCAAAGAGTTTGATTTCGTCAAAAATCCAGATGAACCTTGTATCTACAAGAAGGTGGCAGAGAGTAAGGTTGTCTTCCTCGTATTGTACGTGGACGACATACTCTTGATAGGAAATGACATTCCTATGCTGCAATCGGTCAAGCTCTTCTTATCACAAAGATTCTCAATGAAAGATCTTGGTGATGCCTCCTGCATATTGGGAATCAGGATCTATAGAGATAGATCCAAACGGATATTGGGATTGTCCCAATCCAGGTACATTGACACCATACTAAAGAGGTTTAGTATGGAAGAATTTAAGCGTGGGAACTTACCCACGATCTTTGGAGTCACTCTCTCCAAAAAGATGTCTCCTAAGACTGATTTGGAGAGAGCTCGCATGCAAGGGATACCCTATGCTTCGGCTGTAGGTTCTATCATGTATGCGATGCTATGTACCAGACCCGATGTAGCATATTCACTAAGTGTAGTGAGAAGGTATCAAGCTGATCCTGGAGAGAGTCACTGGACAGTTGTGAAGAGCATTCTCAAGTACTTACGAAGGACTAAAGAGATGCTCTTGGTGTATGGTAACGGAGAACTCCAAGTGGAGTCCTTTACCGATTCGAGCTTCCAGAGTGATAAGGACGACTCTAAGTCGCAGTCGGGATTTGTCTTTACCCTTTACGGAGGGGCGGTTAGCTGGAAGAGTTCCAAGCAGGAAACCGTGGCAGACTCGACGATGGAGGCTGAATACATCGCTGCCAACGATGCTGCCAAAGAGGCTGTCTGGATCAAGAAGTTCATTGATGAACTTGGAGTGGTTCCATCCATTGAGCATCCAATACCTTTGTATTGTGATAACAATGGAGCGGTGGCTTTGGCCAAGGAACCTAGGTCCCATCAGCGATCCAGGCATATTCTGAGGCGGTATCACCTGATCCGGGAGATAGTTGATCGCCGGGAGATCGAGGTCAGGAGGGTTAACACGAAGAACAACATGGCGGATCCACTCACGAAGGCCATTCCCCAGATACAGTTTGAGAGACTCTTCGGGATGCTCGGTATGCGATACTACAGCAGCTGGCCCTAGTGCAAGTGGGAGATTGTTAGTTGTATGTATGCCTTAGAGGCTAGTATTGTACAGATGATGTATATTATATTGGATGCTTGGACATATATAGAGATGACTTTCTTGCTCGATATGATAGTATGCTATCTGGTTGCTCTTTATCTTAACATGTATACTAGTCTCTTTAAACTGTCTTATAGTTACATGTTGGTAAAGCCTTTAGGATGTGTACTTGACTACCTGGACTATGATGCAGATCATACTAGTGGGGACATGGTAGTCCATAAGTACATCCTTCAAGGTCCCTAGTCGTAGTTGTATCGAGACGGGGCATCGATATACCAGTGTAGACTAGTGTATACGCTTCTCGACCCATGAGATGGGCGATGGATGATCCCATATCCATTGGTGTTTGACATCAGAGATGGTATACGGGTGCTCAGTGGAGACTGGGTACACTGGACGGACTCGCCGAGAACTCCCAGATGGTATTATACCTCACGTCAGATGGCAGTTCTCAGGTGACACCTGTACAGGTTAGTCTGTAGACCCAAGATCGTCATAGAGTCTTGTGTGATTCCCATTGTGCTTTGATCTCCACCTTATCACGTCCATGAGGGCATGCAAAACGGTGGTTTTTGGGTACAATCCCGAGTCACATGGAGGCAATGAGCGATAGGAGGGGTTTCGTCTCTCCCGGTATTGGGGTTGATGTTGTACTGTGCTCGATTGGCTGTAACAGGGAAGTCCCTGGCCAGGGCTGATCAGAGATTTGCTGGTAAGTGTTACCAGTAGTTTCTCGACCCGTTATGAGCCTCACATCGGCATGACTTATCGGTTATTGGAGTCTGACGTTTACCACCCTTAGACTTGATATGCGACATATCAGATGAGGAGACCGGACTGTACGGGAAGTGTTACCGATCGGCTCGACGGGAGTTGTAGCAGGTTCGCTTGTTCTCTTCTGATCGCTCAATACCCGGGTGACCGTTATGTTTAGCTGACCGCTTGTGGCTTGGGGGTGCTTGATCTGATCATCACCCACTGCCGGCGTATTAACGAGTCTCAGTGTCCCACAATGGAGTTTCCTAGTCCAGAAGAAACGTTGTGGTGCGCGTATACGATATGCACATGGACCCGATTAAAGTACGCGTATAGGATACCGTATATTGATCGGGCGGCTTGCTTTTGGTTAGGGTCATATGTGATATGGCCGGATTGATAAATCAAGTGTTGATTTATCATTTAACCATTAGCTTCTCACTTGAAATCATTTCTTGAGTAAGTTGGATGTATGCATGCATGTATGCCTTCTTTTTGATTAATGCACATATGGATGTACATATACACATACATACATACATCTTTCATGGTTGATTATACAAGGAATATGATGGCAATATAAGACTCATACCATGGTTTTGATATGGATTATTATTGAATTTTTTCTAAAACAAAAAGGAAAAGAAAAATGGTTCATTATTGATTTCTTTCTACACTCTTCTCTTGACCTAACCATTCTCACCCACCTTTTAACCTTAGGTAAAGTTTCCTTTTGTGTTTTAACTCAAATTCAATAATGAATTCATTATTTAAACCATGGTTTGAGATGAGAACAAAAAATATATAAACATATATTTTCATTTTTCTTTAAAAGAGAGTTATTCTTTTTCACTCTTGAAAAGGTTATTGCCATCATCTTCTTCTTCCTCTCTCATTTTGCTCTCTAGCTTTTTGTAGTGAGCAATGTACTCATCAAGATTGGATTTTGAAGTGAGAAAGAGAACCACAAAACCATTCTACACAAGTCTAGCCCACTTGTTTGGAGTGTTAGCTTGATTTCGTTCACTTGATCGGACAATGTTGCAAGCTTGGACAAAGCGGACTCCGGGTGGATCATCGGTGACATCTAGGAATTCAAGCGAAGCTTTTTCAAACCTTAAGTAGCCGAGGAGTCTAGCGTAGGGAAATACAAAGGTTGTACTCTCTAAACCCTAGCTTTCCTTTCATATGATGATGTGAAATTTCTGAAACCCAAATTTTTCTAGGATAGATCCGATGCTTGTTAGCTTAGCACCCTAAAATTGCATTCTTTAGCACATGTGATGCTTCCAAACCCTTCATGAGGTTCTAGGCTAACCTATCATATACGTGGGAGCTGGGGTCTGTAAGCACATCCTTAAAGTGTCCCTAGTCGTAGGAGTTTCGAGACAGGGCATCGATACTCCAGAGTAGACTAGTGTATACAGTCGAGACCCGGACGAGGGGCGGTGGCCGATCTCACAAGCCATTGGTGTCGGTTGGATCACCTAAGATGTATACAGGTGCTCATTGGGTTATGAGTACACCGGACAGGACTCGCCGGGAACATGCTAGTTGGTATTATACATATCGTCAGATAGCAGTTCCCTGGTGACATGTGTACATGTTAGTTTGTCGACGTGAGATCGTCATTTGTCTCGTGTGAGTTCCCACTGTGCTTTGATTTCTACCCTACAATGCTCAAAGGAGACGTGTAAACAGGTATTTTTTTGGTACAGTCCCGAGCCACATGGAGGCAGTGAGCGGATCGTCGGGGATTCGTCTCTCCCGGTATTGGGTGTTGATGTCGCACAGTGCATGGGTGGCCATCACTAGAAATCCTCGGCCGAGGTAGTGGAGAATTACTGATTTTGGATCAGTAGTTTCTCAGGTGGTGATGGGATTCATGCCGACACGATTTATCGCGTTATTAGGGGCCTGACTTTATCCACCCCCTAGACTCGATATGCGATACTCTTTAGACGAACAGACCGGACTGTACGGATATTGTCCCTGTCAGGCTCAGTAGGGTTTATGGATGAGTTCGCTCGTCAGCTTCCCTTCTAATCAATACATAGGCAACCGTTACGTATAGCTTGTACCACTGACGTGCTAGTGGTTATACCCAGTGCCGGTGTGTTGATGAGTCATTAGAGTCCCCCACAGACCGTTTCCCAAATTTGAGCGAAACGTTGTAGGGGCCGTATGGATTTATGGCAGGGTTCGGAAATTGCACGTGCGTTTTCGCACGTGTCATATTTCGGGCAGATAATACTGGTGGGCTTTGGTTTAAGCCGGATCCGAGTATTATACTATGTAGATATAATATCTTTGTCTCAGTTTCATTTGTATTAGGTCGTAATACAAATGCGGGTATGTTTATACTGTTACGGGGTTATCCTGAAATTCATTTCGGGATCACTTTTGGAAGTTGCCAGTTTCCAGTTTTCTATCAGCCGTATTTAACATTCGGTTAAATACGGATTTATCTTTTTTTCTTGGGTGAGTCATGAGGGTGAGTCATGCTTCTAGAAGGTTCTAGAAGTGATGATAAGGCTTGTGAGTCATTTGTGCTTTAATTGTGCATTTATTGTTTTATGAAAGGTGGATTTTGCATTAATGAGGTTTTGTAAAGCTTAGGATATTTTCTTCTTGATCTTTATTCCTTATGGTCACCTCCCCCCTCTCCTACACTCACCTCCCCCCTCTTATATAGTGGCCGTCCCCCTCTTCACAAGAGGATATGGTTGCTTGGAAAAGATTATGATAGTTTTGGTTGATAGAAATTAGATGTGATCCATTTCTCATTTCCATTCGATCCAAAATGGCAACTTCATTAACCGTTCGTCCATGGCTTTGGACGTAACGAGACAAAGTGTTCTACTCATTCTCTACATCAATCTTGGTCATCTCTTTTAGAAAACTTGATGATCGAGTTGCCTCGGTTCAGAGTCGGGAGCCCGTTTAATGATCCGTTGACGTGGTGCCACCTGGACGAGAAGACTGGAGATTCAGGAGATCAGAGCAGCCGCAATAAAGTGTGGGATGATGGTTGAAGCCCGAAGGACTCGGATCGTTCGGTATAACATTTCTACCCACTTTGTAGTTTGTTAGTTTATCTTTAATGGCAGATCCGGGTTATAGTACGCGATAGCGCCAGTTATAAAAGTTTTTGTTCCGCATTTGGCGTCTGTTAGACGGCCGGGGCGCTACCGTGGACATACAGTGGTATCAGAGCCTCACCATTAAGCTATACTAACTTGTGCTAACACGTTTAAAACATTGATCGAACGGAATTTTGAAAATCACATTTTTCAGCACTAAAGTTTTTGTCGATTTTTAAAAGGGTCTTAAAATTATTTTGAGCATCACAGAAAAACAAGCAGGCTTTATAAAGAATAATAGAGAAAAACGGTCCACTGAATCGTCCGTACGACCGCGGAACCGCGGCCGTCTTGGTGTTTCAGTTTGTCTTTTTTCTACTGGTGATTCTTTGTTGGAAATTGTGATTTCTGGTATAGTTCTTTTGGGCCCAGTTTTTGTCACTGTACAGCAGATGTACGTAGGGCCCACTTCGGGAAGTTTTGTCGATCGAAATTTTAAACTTGTTAGTATGCAGTACTTACTTTATATCTCCGACCGGGAATGTCATTTGAGCGGTAAACCGCGTCTAATTGCTATAGTCCTTTTAGACGGGTTTGCGAACGTGACATTCGCGTTGATGTTCTGTGTTGTGCTGTGATGTTGCGGATTTGTCGTGGTGAATAGCAGTGTGCAATGGTAGTGCAGTTTGGATTTATTTGTACATTTGATATTGCGGGGCGAGCGTCCAACATGTGGACTGTTGTTGTTGCCTGTTTGTATAATATTCTTTTGGGGCACGACCGGGTTGAGGTTGATGTACCCGTTGTACATATTTTTATTTCTGTTCTAGGTTTACCCCGCGACGGAGTGCACGGATAGCCGGGTTCTGGAGGGCAACGGGTCCGTATCTCATAGCTTTGAGAGGCAGAGGGGCCTCACTCTAGAATTGGCAGACTATTCGCCGCACTCGTAGGGGGTACAGGTTGACCCAAGGTAGGGTGCTCAAGTTACCGGATTCCGTGAAGTGTCGGGTGGTCCATTCATTTTGCTGTAGGGGGCTGCCTCGCTTCAGGTTTTGGCGGGTAACTTGCTGCACTCGTAGGGGTCTAGGTTTCATTGCATAGGCTATCCACACGACCAGGGGAACGTCGGGTTTCAGTAGCGGCTCTGTGAAACCCGGGGATCCCAGATTATCTGTATTGTTCTGTGATGCTTATTACTTTTCTGTAATGTTGCATATTATTATGCCTGGAGAGATTATTGTATATTGGTATATATACTATTAGATGTTGTATATGTTTTACACCCGCGCTAGTCCAGTCCCCGCTCGGTCGTTAGTTAAGTAACCTAACGGGTGATGACGGGACCCTGTGGCGAATGCGGATGGCATATACCTACATTATATTTTCTTTCTTTTCTGGTGTGATTGATTGATAGGACTGCATTGATTCTTATCAATGCAAGGATAAAACAAACCTATATTTGATGTTTTTGGAACAAATTTTAAAAAAGTGTTATTACAAAGATGTTTCTTTTTGTTTTGCATAGGGGTATTCAGTTAGAATATCCTGCACCTCATTCGACGAGGCAAGGGCTGATATCCCTTCACCGGGAGAGACCCCTTGGGCAGAAGTTTGCGTCAGGGTAATAACTTCAATATAGTCGATTACAAGTTGCTTTGCATCATGGTATTCAGTTGGAATATCCTGCACCTCATTCCACGAGGAAAGAGCCGAGATCCCTTCACCGGGAGTGACTTCTTTAGCAAAAGGTTTTCACCACTATATTTTTATAAAAATCTATCTGTTTTCTTCAACGAGATCAAGTTCATTACGTTAAAGGTTTTTCGCCAAAAACCAGCCGTAGCCCTCCGTCATTTATTATGGATAGTCAGTAGTATTCAAGCTATGTTTGTTGGCCAAAGTCAAGGCATAGTGTTTGGTAGTTGCTGAATATTCATCTGATGCATAGATAGATGCGTTGGTTTGGGACAGTCGTATTACCTTGTTGGCCAAAGTCAAGGGTATGTACGGGTGGGTTCAAATTAACCTGGATAATGACGGGTAGAACTTGACATGTGACTTATGATTTGTTGGCCAAAGTCAAGGTCATAAGAGCATGAGGCAAAAATCACATCGGGAGTTTCAAACAAACAGCAAACTTGCCAGGCATGCGCATACCTTCTGGAGTGTGATAACTTGAGTGACTTCCATCAAGTTATCATGCGATGATAGTTGGATCCCGATTCTCACTGATGAGTTGGTTTACTCTTCGGGTAATCTCGACTAATTCTTCTTTCAGGTTTGGAGGAGAATTTGAGATTACAGTGGGAGGTTTCCTGATTAGATAAAGTGATAACCATTCTGATCTAGGTTAGAGTGCACGCAGAGTGTTTCTTTTCTCTCTCTCTCTTTGGCAGCGACCTTTGACCGACCCTAGAATATGACTCAGTGACCAAGTTGACCGAACCTTCTTAATATACTGGCGTTTGGATTGTCTAAAGTTGCATAAGTCATTGTCGCTCCTTCTTTTACCCTTTGCATTTCTCAGAACACCCCGTATTACTACGGATATCCACTTCCATTGGATAGATCCGTCGTATGGTTATATACGAACTCGAAGGGACTTCTTCGAGGATGGATCCAGGTTCAAGAGAAATAGAATTAGTTTATTCAGTTGTCTTTTATTATCAACTTCTCTCAGGTTGCGAGGGCTCCTTAGTTTAGGAGAGTACACCTATTACGCTTATTGGATAGTCTTATTCCAAACCATAGGCTGGTGCCGAAAGGTAGGGAATGAAGAAAAACAATTAGCCTAAATAAGGTGTACAGAAGGTAATAACTAAAGACAAAATAAAGGGATTAGAAAGAGGGCAAAGTAAATTGCGACTGTTATCATTCACGACCAAACCGCGTACTTCATCGCCACTCCTATTTCACCTTTGCTTTTTCCCCAGTTCGGGAGAAATAGAATAAGGTATTATTCAGTTGTCTTTTATCATCACCTTCTCTCAAGTTGCGAGTACTCCTAGGATTAGGAGAGTACACCTATTATGCTTACTGGATAGTCTTCTTCCAAACCATAGGCTGGTGCCGAACGGTAGGGAAGGAAGAAAACCATTTAGCCTAACGAAGGTGTACAGAAGGTAACGACTAAAGACAAATAAAGGGATGGCAAAGAAATATACGGTTATATTCATGAATTGGATTATGGAAGAGGCATTACTAAGAATACCAGGATACCCCTACGAAATATTTTCATGTTTCAGTTTCACTGTGCATTGTTAAAGGGTAACTGATTTCCCGATTAGATACTTACTCCAGGGTATGTATTTACCAGGTTTTATTCTCATATCTGTATGGTTTTACAGATGATGACTGGGAGTAGGTTATTGGGAATAAGGTGATCATCCTCATTATATCGGAATTCGTTGTAATTGGTGATATTTGAGGAAGTCGCCTGCGTTTTTGCCGGACGACATGTATTTGGTTTTGAGTATCCGTTGTTGTGCACCAATCTGTACGTTTATTTTTATAAAGTGAGATATAACTTTTTGATATTATGTCGATGACATTTACCTATATCAGTTGGCGATTGGGTAAGGAGCATTGAACAACAGAGCAGTTCTTTACCATAAGTACAGTTTTCAACCTACGATGCACAGGTTTTGAGTTATTCAACTCAGCGGACTTATACAGAGTATTGTATGTTTTCCAGTGTCCATCAGGACAAAGGGTTGGTCCTCGTACTCTGTTCTGTTTACTTGCAACTTCTCTAGTTTTTAGACAAGTGTTTCGTAGAAATACAATGTCTAAGTTTTGAGAAGTTGTGGGTATAAGAATAAAGTAGAGGACCAGGTATCGCAAGTATCAGGATTCTTCAAAGAAATCGAAGATATAGATTCTTGTGATAGGTATTCAAGTAATGATTTTAAGAAACTTGTTTCTCTTTCGGGTTACTCATAATTGGATGTATTCCTAAGTTGAGTAATGCTGATTAGCCTATCTCCATTAAGTTGATATGCACTGGAGACACTTGCATGGTTTGAATCTGGTTCCAATTAAATAAGTGCCAAAGTTTCTATATTGGATATAGAATGGATCATATCTTAACGATGTTAAGGTACGGGGAGTTGTCCAGCTTATGCTTAAAACCAGACACTGGATAACTCAAGGCACGTTTCTGTAATGGCAGTTTGTGGGTTGACCCTGGCTTTGACGAGGGTTGATTTTCTACCATCTGGAAGATCAATTGTGATATTTTTCTTGACTCGCCACAGTTTTAGTAAAATGGATTTTTTTCAGAAAACAGAAGTGGGAGTATGGTACAACTGGAAGTGATTCCAGAACCGCAAACGATTACGGAAAATTTAATAGGACCTATATATTCAATCATGTTTGACATTCCAATAGCCACTCCGGAGATATGGTGGGTAACCTCAGACACCCGAGTGGTACTCCGGTAGCCTCAAGGAAGGTGACAGGGAGGTTCTTGTTTACCCAGACATGACACTACTGTTGTTCCAGACTATGAGACTCGGCAGGAGGATAAGTATAGCGTTGTTCTAAACTAGATTTAGAAGTGTATGTTTATATTATTCTGCCAGAGGGTTGTTGTGGTCAGTGGGAGCAACGAAAGCATAGTGGGCAAGAAGCTTATGTCTATTTATAGGCTTGAGCACATATAGTGGAGATAAGATCATCTATTTTTGATGTGACAGTCATGGTTTTGACTTCATCAGAATAGGGGATGGATCTGGTGAGAAGGTAGTAGAGTGTGATGTCTTGGTATTTGGATGACATACACAGAGTATGAAGTAAAATTCCTATACTACGATCGGTTGTACTGTGGTCGTCACACAGTTGTTTCTCCACAAGGACATGGATATAATATCAGACATTTTGGTTACTAGATCTATCGTTTTAGATCTAGATTTGGGTAGTTTCCCAATTTGGGTACTTTGACAGTATTCTAATAGTATTTTAGAATAGTTGACTCCTGGCATGGTGGTATACCTGCAGGTGATGGAGTCACCCTCTCTAAAGGTGTCTTACAGACTAAAGGTGAGAGGGATGTGCATGATTGGCAGATCACTTGCTTAGGCAATTGAGTCAATCGTGAGATGTCAAGTACCACACCAGATGTTGTTTTTGCACTAGATGCAATAAGTTTATATTAATCCAATCCTGAAGAAACATAAGGAAGCAGTTTTAGAACATACGTGCATGTTTTACGGATTTGATGGCGGCAGCCTCCTTCGGGAGACGATTATCATTCCATGCTTCAAAGGTGACATGGTTGACAAAGTGATTGTCAGAGTTATAGTTTTCCCTCTGACGAGGGACAATATTATGGACAGGTGGTCCAAGAGGATACTGTGGGAGACATGGTGCTGGATACTAATTAGGTTCACTTATCGATACGGTCTAAGAAGTTTGGATTAGGAGTTCATTTATGAACTAGGTCCCATCAGATATCCAAACATATTCTAAGACAGGTATTACTCGATTCGGGAGATGGCTTTCTCCGCGAACTTGAGATTAAGAGAGATATAGAAAGAAACTTCAGGGCGGATCCACTCACTGAGGCTATTTCTCGAACACAAGAGTTTTACAAACTAGTTTTGTGAAACTGATTAGTAGAGGAGTTGGGTGTTCGGTATCACACGGGCTGTGAGTATGCGACATCGCAATAATTAGCCTTAAGTGCAAGTGGGAGATTGTTGGATATAGTGCCCTCAAAGTCAATTATTGGATCGCAAGTATGTGATTACAATGATTGAGGCAGGACCTATACCGATATGACAGTCTTGCTCGAGATGATAGTATGCTATATGGTTTGTCTTTATCATCGTATACTTGCTTTAGTTCTCTATTGCATGTTGATAGAGCCCATAGGATTCTCTCTTGACTGCTAGCAGTATGATGGCGATCATATACGTGGGAGCTGGGGTCTGTAAGCACATCCTTAAAGTGTCCCTAGTCGTAGGAGTTTCGAGACAGGGCATCGATACTCCAGAGTAGACTAGTGTATACAGTCGAGACCCCGACGAGGGGCGGTGGCCGGTCTCACAAGCCATTGGTGTCAGTTGGATCACCTAAGATGTATACAGGTGCTCATTGGGTTATGAGTACATCGGACAGGACTCGCCGGGAATATGCTAGTTGGTATTATACATATCGTCAGATAGCAGTTCCCTGGTGACATGTGTACAGGTTAGTTTGTCGACCTGAGATCGTCATTTGTCTCGTGTGGGTTCCCACTGTGCTTTGATTTCTACCTTACCACGCTCAAAGGAGACGTGCAAACAGGTATTTTTTGGGTACAGTCCCGAGCCACATGGAGACAGTGAGCAGATCGTCGGGGATTCGTCTCTCCCAATATTGGGGGTTGATGTCGCACAGTGCACGGGTGGCCATCACTAGAAATCCTCGGCCGAGGTAGTGGAGAATTACTGATTTGGATCAGTAGTTTCTCAGGTGGTGATGGGCTTCATGCCGACACGATTTATCGCGTTATTAGGGGTCTGACTTTATCCACCCCCTTAGACTCGATAGGCGATACTCTTTAGACGAACGGACCGGACTGTACGGATATTGTCACTGTCAGGCTCAGTAGGGTTTATGGATGAGTTCGCTCGTCAGCTTCCCTTCTAATCAATACATAGGCAACCGTTACGTACAGCTTGTACCACTGACGTGCTAGTGGTTATACCCAGTGCCAGTGTGTTGATGAGTCATTAGAGTCCCCTACAGACCGTTTCCCATGTTCGGGAGAAACGTTGTAGAGGCCGTATGGATTTATGGCAGGGTTCGGAAAATGCACGTGCGTTTTCGCACGCGTCATATTCGGGCAGATAATACTGGTGGGCTTTGGTTTAAGCCGGATCCGAGTATTATACTGTGTAGATATAATATCGTTGTCTCAGTTGTATTTGTATTAGGTCGTAATACAAATGCGTGTATGTTTATACTGTTACGGGGTTATCCTGAAATTCGTTTCGGGATCACTTTTGGAAGTTGCCAGTTTCCAGTATTCTATCAGCCGTATTTAACATTCGGTTAAATGCGGATTTATCTTTTCTTCTTGGGTGAGTCATGAGGGTGAGTCATGCTTCTAGAAGGTTCTAGAAGTGATGATAAGGCTTGTGAGTCATTTGTGCTTTAATTGTGCATTTATTGTTTTATGAAAGGTGGATTTTGCATTAATGAGGTTTTGTAAAGCTTAGGATATTTTCTTCTTGATCTTTATTCCTTGTGGTCACCTCCCCCCTCTCCTACACTCACCTCCCCCCTCTTATATAGTGGCCGTCCCCCTCTTCACAAGAGGATATGGTTTCTTGGAAAAGATGATGATAGTTTTGGTTGATAGAAATTAGATGTGATCCATTTCTCATTTCCATTCGATCCAAAAAGGCAACTTCATTAACCGTTCGTCCATGGCTTTGGACGTAACGAGACAAGGTGTTCTAATCATTCTCTACATCAATCTTTGTTATCTCTTTTAGCAAACTTGATGATAGAGTTGCCTCGGTTCAGAGGCGGGAGCCCGTTTAAAGAACCGTCGACGTGGTGCCGCCTGGACGAGAAGACTGGAGATTCAGGAGATCAGAGCAGCCGCAACAAGGCGTGGGATGATGGTTGAAGATCGAAGGACTCGGATCATTCGGTATAACATTTCTACCCACTTTGTAGTTTGTTAGTTTAGCTATAATGGCAGATCCGGGTTATAGTACGTGATAGCGCCAGTTGTAAAAGTTTTTGTTCAGCATTTGGCGTCTATTAGACGGCCGGGGCGCTACCGTGGACATACATTGTCGGCACTTTTTTGATTCCGGCTCTTTGACCTGAAGGATTTCCTGCACACAATCTTGATATAAGATATAAAAAATCATTTATGTAGTAATAAACACTCAATTTCCCTTTAGAATGTTGGTTATAATGTATAACATATATTATTTGATATTTTGCAGACGAATTGCTAATATGTGATATATTTATACCAAACACCTTTAGATGATTATAAAGAGTAGGGAAATTGATGTGTTAAAAATGCAATATTTTTGACTGATCAATGATCCACCTGAAGGTACCCTCACTTAGGCTCTAGCTTCACACTAAATAGCAAAGTGAAGAAATTAGTGATCAAGACTTGCTAAGAATTGATCACTAGGATGTTCTGGCTAATCTCTAAGTGTTCTTTCTTATCTTTTCTTCTTTCTCAATAAACAAAAATCAAGGAGGAGGAAGAAGAAGCTCAAGGGTGAAAAGTAAGTGAGGAAGCATGAAGCATGAAAAATATCCATCATCCTTTTTCCTTTCTTCATCTCTTTGAAGAAAAACATGAGTGGAATTGTGACTTACTAGGTTAGTCTAGTGAGTCACAAGCCCACACTTTTCTTCAAAGATCTTGAAGAAACGAGAAAAAGGCCGCCTTACGTGTGTACACACACACACATACAAGTATATGCTATAAATACATATACCCGTATTCGTATCTCTATAGGAATACCGTATTTGTATAAAGATACAAATACACGTATTTGTATTACGATACAAATACACTATTTCTACAAATACCTGTATTCAAATAAATATTGTATTTTGTCATAATACGAATGCCAATTAAAAGAGATACTAAAAAGAGATATATAATACTAATTCACATTTTTCTAAATGTGATAATGTGGCTATCTTTCAAACCGGTTAGTATTAACAAATTGTTCGATTAAAAGTACGTGTAGAAAAACACGTGTTTTAATCGAACCTAACTACGTATCAAAATACGTACACTATTGTAAGTCGATGTACTTCACCCCAGTACTTGTGGGGAGGCGGAATTTTCAAAAACGATCATGTTTAAAGAACGAACATCGACTAACCGCTTAAATCGAAGCTAAACGATAACTAACCAAACATATAGTTGTTCTAAACTACTATGCTTAGGGATTATACCTATCGAAACTAGTCCTTCGTCTTTACGATCTCCTTGTTCTCCTCGGCCTTCTCTAGGTAGTAGAAGATCCACCCGAGAGCAAAACTCCAAGCTAAACCTCTAACTTGAGGTAACTAATCTACTTTGATTGCTAATCAAAGAAGAAAGGATGATATAGAGTGAAGGTAATGGATGTTTAAGTCTAACTAATCCTTTGATCTCAACACATGAGGATTAATGATTAGTCTCTTGAAGATGAGAGCTTGAGGAGAGAGAATATGATAATGATAATGAGATGAGAAAGTGAGTGTATCATAATATATTATGAAGCATTCTTATTTTAGAATAATGAATAATAGAAATGAATAAGCATGCTTCATAAATGAAAAGAGGTGATTCATTAAGCATGTGTCATTATCATTTATGGTGCAATAATGATAATGATGAATCACTCTCATGACTCACAATCTTATCCAAAGTAACCTCCTTAGTCACATCTTCTAGAAGCTTCTCGTACAATTACGAGAACGCCCCTCCAATCCGCAAAAATACGGAAAAACTTTAGACTGTAAAAATCCAATAACCGGATACCAGTAACTGGCTTAAACCAAAGCCGACTGGTAAAAACTGTCCGAAAGTCATACGCGCGTAAACGCACGTATGCGTCCGAACCCTTTGTCGCAAAACCATGCAACCTCTATATCGTTTCTCCTGGAGTAGGAAACTCTCTGTGTGGGACTCTAGAGACTCGACTACTACGCTGGCAGTGGGTTTAACCACAGACCACAAGCGGCACTAGCTGTACGTAACGGTCCCCAGGTAGTTGTCGATAAGAAGGCTGATGAGAAAACCCATCCGAACTCCTACTGAGTCTGATGTGACAATCTCCATACAGTCCGGTCCGTTCGTCCAAGACTATCGCATATCGGGCCTAGGGGGGCGGCAAGCGTCAGTCCCCTAATAGCGGTATAAGTCGTGTCGGAGGGAAGCCCATTACACCCTGAGAAACTACTGGAACCTACCAGCAAATCTCGCTTGCCCTGGCCAGGGACTTTGCGTAATGGCTCTCTGACACAGCACGATATCTACTCCCAATACCGGGAGGGACGAATCCTGTCTAACCGCCACTGCCTCCAAGTGCTCGGGACTGCACCCAACTGCTACCTGTTTGCACGACTCCTTTGAGCCGTGGTAGGGTAGCAATCTAAGAACAGTGGGACACACTCGAGGCGAAGTAGCAGTGTCAAGTCTGCGGACTACGCTGTACTCATGTCACCTGGGAACTGTTCACTGACGACTGGTATCAAACCAACCAACAGTTCCCTGTGAGTCCTGTCCGGTGTACCCGTAACCTAACGAGCACCTGCATACTATCTCCAGTACGACGTACTGACGGCTGTTGGACAGACCATCTCCCCAACTGGGATGAGAAGCGTACACACCAGTCTACTCCGGAGTATCGATACTCTGTCTCGATAATTCAACGACCAGGGACCTGAATAAGGATGTGCTTGTAGACTACCCAGCCCCCACTAGTGTGACTGCCATCACAACGCTGGTAGACAGGCAAGATCCTAAGAGCTCTATCAATACGTACACTCACATATTAAGATAGAAAAACCAAGTAGCATACTACCATGTTTAGCAAGACTGTTATATACATGTGAATATCCCAAGCTTCCATTAAGTAATATACAAGCTAGTATGATACAGTAATGGCCTTCTAGGGCATAAACACTAACAATCTCCCACTTGCACTAGGGCCATGTACTGGCATATCGTAGACCAATGATCTCGAGTAGCCTCTCGAACTGAATCTGAGGAAGGGCCTTCGTGAATGGATCAGCAATGTTCTCTTCTGAAGCAACTCTCCGAACCTCGATCTCCTGACGATCAATGATCTCCCTGATCAGGTGATACCGCCTCAAGATGTGTCTGGACTTCTGATGGGACCTTGGTTCCTTCGCTAAAGCTATAGCTCCGTTGTTGTCGCAATACAGAGGTATTGGATCAACTATGGTAGGAACCACCTGAAGTTCTGTTAGGAACTTCTTCATCCAGACTGCTTCTTTTGCGGCATCGCAAGCAGCTATATACTCCGCTTCCATCGTCGAGTCGGCAACGGTGTCCTGCTTGGAGCTCTTCCAGCACACCGCCCCTCCATTGAGGGTAAAGACATAACCCGACATGGACTTGGAATCGTCCTTATCACTCTGGAAGCCGGAATCAGCAAAGGCCTCCAACCTGAGGTCTTTTCCGCTGTAAACCAAGAACATCTCCTTAGTCCTCCTCAGGTACTTGAGAATGTTCTTTACTGCTATCCAGTGTTTCTCCCCTGGGTCTGACTGATACCGGCTTACCACGCTCAGTGCGTAAGCTACATCTGGTCTGGTACACAACATCACATACATTATAGAGCCTACCGCAGAAGCGTAGGGTATAATAGACATGCGTTCCCTTTCCAAATCAGTCTTGGGAGACATCTCTTTGGAGAGGGTGATTCCGTGACAAGCCGGTAGATTACCGCGCTTAGAATCTTCCATACTGAATCTTTTCAGTACAGTGTCGATATACCTGGACTGCGAAAGTCCCAACATCCTCTTGGATCTATCACGATAGATCCGGATCCCCAGAATGTAAGAGGCATCACCCAGGTCTTTCATGGAGAACCTGTGTGACAAGAATCCTTTGACAGATTGTAGCATAGGAATGTCATTTCCTATCAATAGAATGTCATCCACGTACAAGACGAGGAATACGACACTTCTGGCTACAACTTTACTATATATGCACGGCTCATCTGGATTTTTGATAAAGTCATATTCTTTGACTGTCTCATCAAAACAGATGTTCCAACTCCGCGATGCCTGCTTTAGTCCATAAATAGACTTAAGCAGCTTGCATACTTTCCCGCTGCTCCCACTCTGATTGAAACCCTCTGGCTGATCCATATAGACGCTCTCTTCTAAATTTCCATTCAGAAAAGCCGTCTTTACGTCCATCTGCCAGATTTCATAATCATGGAAGGCAGCAATAGCAAGAAGGACCCGAATGGATTTGAGCATAGCCACTGGAGAAAAAGTTTCGTCATAGTCCAAACCAGGTCTTTGACGAAAACCCTTTGCAACAAGTCTAGCCTTATAGGTTTCCACCTGTCCATCTACACCAATCTTTTTCTTGAAGATCCATTTGCATCCTATGGGTTTTACCCCATCTGGAGCAAAGTCCAAAGTCCATACTTTGTTGGTGTACATGGACTCCATTTCGGTCCGCATTGCATCTAGCCATCGTACCGAGTCACCGCTCTGGATGGCCTGCCGGAAGTCAGTAGGTTCATCATCTTCTATGATGCAATCCTCTCTATCCCCGTCTATGAGAAAACCATAGTATCTCTCAGGCGGATGAGACGGCCTACTACTCCTGCGGAGGGGTGCGGGAATGTTCTGTTCTTCTTGAACCTCTGGTTCTACCAAACTTTCAGTAGCAGCTTGTGGTTCTGGAATTTCTTCCAGTTCTATTTCGCTCCCACTCTTCTGATTTTCTAAAAATTCAGTTTCTAAGAAGTGGGCATGACGAGAAACAAAAACCTTTTGTTCCTCTGCGTAATAGAAATAATATCCCTTGGAGTTCTTTGGATATCCCACAAGCTTACACTGTACTGAACGTGCCTCGAGCTTGTCCACATGCTGCTTTTTTACAAAAGCTGGACACCCCCATGTCCTAAAATGTTTTAGACAGGGTTTCTTCCCACTCCACATCTGATATGGTGTGGTAGGCACAGTCTTGGTTGGAACCTGGTTCAAAAGATATGCCGCTGATTCTAGCGCATAACCCCAGAAAGATCGCGGTAACTCAGCATTACTCATCATGGATCGTACCATATCTAATAGGGTTCGATTCCGTCTCTCCGATACACCGTTGTGCTGTGGAGTGTATGGAGGAGTAAGCTGAGAGAGAATTCCTTTCTCTTTTAGGTAACCTAGGAACTCGGCACTTAAGTATTCTCCACCTCGATCAGATCTCAGTGTCTTAATACTTTTGCCTGTTTGGTTTTCCGCTTCACTCTTGTATTCCAGGAATTTCTCAAAGGCCTCTGATTTATGCTTCATTAAGAAAACATATCCATACATAGAGAAATCATCTGTAAAAGTAATGAAGTAGGAATAACCACCTCTCGCATGTGTAGACATTGGACCACATACATCGCTGTGTATGAGTCCTAAGAGCTCGCTCGCTCTTACTCCTTGTCCAGTGAATGGAGTCTTTGTCATCTTTCCTTTGAGACAAGATTGACAAGTATCATAAGTTTGATATTCGAACGTGTCCAAATATCCTTCTCTATGCAACTTAGTCAACCTTCTCTCATTGATGTGACCCAGTCTACAATGCCATAAGAAAGCTTTATTTAAATCTGGAGACTTTCTTTTTAGTGTGTTCTGGACATTGAAAATTTGGAGTTGGTTTAAAACATATATGCCGTTATTTAATGTACCTGACCCAATCAAACCATGATTAAGGTGGATGTTGACAACATCTCTTACAAACGTGAAATCATAACCTTTATTTGATAACAAGGAAACTGATATGATATTACACGTTAAGCTGGGTACAAAATAACAGTTATGTAAAACCAAAATGTGTCCACTCGTCAATCCTAGGTGATAATCCCCGACGGACGCAGCTCCCACGCTAGCTCCGTTAGCAACCTTTAGGGTCATATCACCTTCCTTCAGCACTCTACGGTTTCTCAGTGCCTGCAATGAATTGCAAATATGAGATCCTGATCCGGTATCCAATACCCAGGAAGTAGAGTTGATCGACAGACAATTCTCAATTACAAACACACCTGAAGTCGAAGCCACAGCTTGCTTCGGTTCCTGGTTCTTGGCGTTCCACGCCTTGCAATCCTTCGTCCAGTGCCCTTTCCTGTGACAATGGAAGCACTCATCCTGACCAACTATCGGTACTGCTTTCTTTTTCTTTCCCTTCCCTCCTACCTTACTAACACCTCCTCTAGGTCTGGGTGCGGCCTTCTTCTTCCTTCCTTTGGCCCTAGCCTTGGACCCGGAAGAAGATGTACCGCCAACAAACATAGCGGGTGTTTCCCTTGCCTTCTGCAAGGTGCCCTCTGCACTCCTTAACATGTTCAGGAGTTCCGCAAGTTCAACTTCTTTTCCTTGAAGATTGAAGTTGAGGATAAACTGGGCGTAGGTGGGAGGAAGGGACTGGAGAATAAGGTCTGTATAGAGCTCATTATCCAAAGTCGTCCCAAGGTCTGCGAGCTCTTCTATATAGCCGATCATCTTTAGGACATGTTCACCTACCGATGACCCGACATCCAACCTCGCTCGAAACAAGTTCTTAGAGGTCTCGTATCTTGCTATACGAGATTGCTCTCCATAAAGTTCCTTTGTATGGAGAAATATGCCATCTAGGGACATATCCTCGTGCCTCCTCTGATGTTCATTGTTCATCGAGGCAAGCACGATGCACTTGGCTCTCGCGCAATCTAAATCCCAGGTTTTGCGGATTTCCTTATCCGCATTGCTGGATTTGGGACCAGGGACAGCAGGTGCCGTAGCGATGAGGACGTACCCCAGTTTGTCATAGGTCAAAGCCATTTTGACATTCCGCAGCCAATCTTTATAGTTTGGCCCCGTCAGTATATTTTTCTCTAAAAGTAACTTAAGTCCAGTCATTTTCAGGGTCGCTGCAATTAGGAGAGAGAGAAGAAAACTCTTTAGCATGATGCTCTTGCAAGTTTAGAGTGGTTTTTAGTTTATCTAAACTGGATGGCTCCCACTGTTTCTCGAATCCTTCCTCAAACCATAAAAGAAGAATTAGCCAGGACTATTCTCACCGTACAATACTTGCTTAACCGTTCAGCCAGGCTGGTGTCGATACTTCGAGGGAGGTTTTCCAACGCTTTCGCGAAGTTCCTTAATTAAATAACCTCTTTTCTCTGGGGGCGTAACCCCGCTGACACCTTTCTGGACACCTACTAGGTTTATAGCATTGATCGTTAAGCGACGAATATCCTGATAAGTAGCATATACTTACAGTAGGATCGGGATCCAAATATCATCGTATGATAATGTTGAAGGAATCCTACCAACATTCATCAAACTCCAAATGGTATGCATCTCTTTGCAAATTTCAGTTTCTTTAGAAATTCCCGATATGGATTTTTGCCCCATGCTCTTATGATCTTGACTAAGGGCCAACAAATCATAAGTCACATGTCAAGTTCTGCCCATCATTATCCTGTTGATTTGAACCCATCCGTATACTCTTGACTAAGGGCCAAACAAAGTAATACGACTATCCCAAACCAACTCATCTATCTATGCAACAAATGAATACCCCAGCAGCTACCAATCACTATGTCTTGATTAAGGGCCAAACAAACATAGCTTGAATACTACTGACCATTCATAAGAAATGACGGAGGGCTACGACTGGTTTTGGCGAAACCGTGAACGTAGTGAACTTGATATAACCGAAGGAACCTGATAGCTTTTAAAAGGAGTGGTTAAATCTCCGCATTTAAAAATATCTGTTTTAAAAATAACCGAGTGGTTTCTTTTAAATTGTTCCAACGATTTAATCTTGGTTTATTTTCTTTTCATTATAGATAATGCGTCCCATCATTAACCTATCATTGCAGAAAACAACGAAAATACAACGTCCTCTTATGCTATCCGCATTCGCCATGGGGTCCCGTCATCACCCGTTAGGTTACTTAACTAACGACAGAGTGGGGGCTGGGCTAGCGCGGGTGTAAAACATAAGTGACGTCTAAATAGCTACAATACATATAGATATTTTACATTCGTCTGACGCAATGATATTCATTCCAGAACACAGATAAACAATATTGGATTTGCAAGCAATCTGTATTTCTTTTGAGCCTGCAAGAAAAGACAGATTACACAGTTGTGATGAATAGCCGTTACCCCACCCTCGACCCCTACGGGTACGGCAAACTACCCACCCGGCAGTTTGTGTACCCCACCTTGGGTCAGTCCTAGGAGCAAAAACAGTAAAATGAAATAATACAACGGTGGCTACAACCGCAACCTGGATGTGTCCCGCAAAATAATATTACAACAAGTTACATTTACAACAAATGAATTAAACAATAACCCATTGCTAAACCCCGGCTAAACACCACAACAGTCCAATACAGTTTATATGCACAAACAGATATAACCATTTCAGAAATGTGCAACCCCCTGCCAACCGACATACTAGCAGTTAGGGGAGGTTTACGAACACATTAAACAATCACAGATATAATCCAATATGCAAATACTGTACAATTTCGATCGATAAAACATCTTTAATATTGCTCCAAAATCTGCTCTGTATACTGGAAACCTGAGCAAAATTAAAATATTCCAGAAAACCCCTAATTACACAGAGAAGCAACAGAAGAAAATTGGGTCCCTGACTCGCCAACTCGGCGGCGGAAGCGCGGCGACTCAGTATGCTGAGGCCGCGGTTCCGCGGCGAGTTAGGCGATTCAGGGGCCTATTTTTCTTGGGTGTTCTACTGGTGTCTTTTCAAGCTCTCTGAACGCACCTGAAAAATTTTTGGACATCGTTTTAACTTCGACAGAAACTTGACAGAATTAGGGTTTTTCGGCTTCGTTTTTCCGTTCGAAATTCGTACAAATTTGCAATTAAGTTATTTATTGTTTAGCGAGGCTCTGATACCACTGTAAGTCGATGTACTTCACCCCAGTACTTGTGGGGAGGCGGAATTTTCAAAAACGATCATGTTTAAAGAACGAACATCGACTAACCGCTTAAATCGAAGCTAAACGATAACTAACCAAACATATAGTTGTTCTAAACTACTATGCTTAGGGATTATACCTATCGAAACTAGTCCTTCGTCTTTACGATCTCCTTGTTCTCCTCGGCCTTCTCTAGGTAGTAGACGATCCACCCGAGAGCAAAACTCCAAGCTAAACCTCTAACTTGAGGTAACTAATCTACTTTGATTGCTAATCAAAGAAGAAAGGATGATATAGAGTGAAGGTAATGGATGTTTAAGTCTAACTAATCCTTTGATCTCAACACATGAGGATTAAGGATTAGTCTCTTGAAGATGAGAGCTTAAGGAGAGAGAATATGATAATGATAATGAGATGAGAAAGTGAGTGTATCATAATATATTATGAAGCATTCTTATTTTAGAATAATGAATAATAGAAATGAATAAGCATGCTTCATAAATGAAAAGAGGTGATTCATTAAGCATGTGTCATTATCATTTATGGTGCAATAATGATAATGATGAATCACTCTCATGACTCACAATCTTATCCAAAGTAACCTCCTTAGTCACATCTTCTAGAAGCTTCTCGTACAATTACGAGAATGCCCCTCCAATCCGCAAAAATACGGAAAAACTTTAGACTGTAAAAATCCAATAACCGGATACCAGTAACTGGCTTAAACCAAAGCCGACTGGTAAAAACTGTCCGAAAGTCATACGCGCGTAAACGCACGTATGCGTCCGAACCCTTTGTCGCAAAACCATGCAACCTCTATATCGTTTCGCCTGGAGTAGGAAACTCTCTGTGTGGGACTCTAGAGACTCGACTACTACGCTGGCAGTGGGTTTAACCACAGACCGCAAGCGGCACTAGCTGTACGTAACGGTCCCCAGGTAGTTGTCGATAAGAAGGCTGATGAGAAAAACCCATCCGAACTCCTACTGAGTCTGATGTGACAATCTCCATACAGTCCGGTCCGTTCGTCCAAGACTATCGCATATCGGGCCTAGGGGGGCGGCAAGCGTCAGTCCCCTAATAGCGGTATAAGTCGTGTCGGAGGGAAGCCCATTACACCCTTAGAAACTACTGGAACCTACCAGCAAATCTCGCTTGCCCTGGCCAGGGACTTTGCGTAATGGCTCTCTGACACAGCACGATATCTACTCCCAATACCGGGAGGGACGAATCCTGTCTAACCGCCACTGCCTCCAAGTGCTCGGGACTGCACCCAACTGCTACCTGTTTGCATGACTCCTTTGAGCCGTGGTAGGGTAGCAATCTAAGAACAGTGGGACACACTCGAGGCGAAGTAGCAGTGTCAAGTCTGCGGACTACGCTGTACTCATGTCACCTGGGAACTGTTCACTGACCACTGGTATCAAACCAACCAACAGTTCCCTGTGAGTCCTGTCCGGTGTACCCGTAACCTAACGAGCACCTGCATACTATCTCCAGTACGACGTACTGACGGCTGTGGGACAGACCATCTCCCCAACTGGGATGAGAAGCGTACACACCAGTCTACTCCGGAGTATCGATGTTCTGTCTCGATAATCCAACGACCAGGGACCTGAATAAGGATGTGCTTGTAGACTACCCAGCCCCCACTAGTGTGACTGCCATCACAACGCTGGTAGACAAGCAAGATCCTAAGAGCTCTATCAATACGTACACTCACATATTAAGATAGAAAAACCAAGTAGCATACTACCATGTTTAGCAAGACTGTTATATACATGTGAATATCCCAAGCTTCCATTAAGTAATATACAAGCTAGTATGATACAGTAATGGCCTTCTAGGGCATAAACACTAACAACTATATCGTTTCGCCTGAGCTAGAAAACCCTCTATGTAGGACTTTATAGACCCGACAATATGCTGGCAGTGGTTTTAACCATAAACACGTCAGCGGCACTAGCTGTACGTAACGGCTACCCAAGTATTGAACGAAAGGAAGGTCGACAAGCAAACTCGTCTGTATCCCTACTGAGCCTGAAAATGAAAATCTCCGTACAATATGTTCTGTTCGTCTAAGAGTATTGCATATCGGGTCTAGGGGATTGATAAAGTCAGACCCCTAATAACGCTATAAGTCATGTCGGTGTGAAGCTCATCATCCACTGAGAAGCTACTGATCCAAATCTAGCATGTTCCAGGTAAGTCCGTCCTGTGTAACTCATAACCTATTGAGCACTTGTACACTATCTTGGTGACTAACTAACACCAATGGCTGTAAGACCGACCATCGCCCCTCGTCGGGGTCAAAAAACGTATACACTAGTTTACTCTGGAATATCGATGTCCAGTCTCGATATTCCTATGACTAGGGACATTTAAAGATATGCTGATAAACTATCCAGTTCTCATAAGTGTGATCGCCACAATAACCCTGGTAGTCAAGTATGAATCCTAAGAGCTCCATCAACATGTAATAGTGATCCGTAATACTACATAATACATGTACATGATGATAAAGATGAACCAAATAGCATACTATCATCTCGAGTACGAATGTTCTACCCATATAGGTCCTCTTTCAATCATCATAATCTCATGTCTGCAATTACAATAGTTTCCTTGAGGGCACTATAGCCAACAATCTCCCACTTGCACTTAAGGCTAATTATTGCGGTGTGGCATACTCACAGCCAGTGTACTACCGAACACCCAACTTCTCTACTAATCAGTTTCGCAACTCATGTTTGCAAGACATTCGTGTTCGAGAAATAGCCCCAGTGAGTGGATCCGCTCCAATGTTTCTATGTTTATCTCTCTATATCTCAATTTCGTAGAGAACGACGATCTCCCGAAATGAGTGATACCAGTCTTAGAACTTGTCTAGATATCTGATATAACTAAGTTCATAAATGAAATCCAAATCCAACAAACTTCTTAGACTATATTTTCCACTAAATTTAATTAGTATCCTACGCCATTCCTACCTTAGTATCCGATTGGATTACTGTCCAATATACCGCCTCTCAGAAGAGGGTAAGCTTTAACTCTGACAGTCACTCTGTCATCCAAATCATCTTGGAAGCCTGAAATGATAACCGCTTCCTGAAGGAGGCTGCCGTTACCATAACTAAGAACATTCTCTCATGTTTATAACTGCTCCCAATGATTCTCCAGGATTGGATTAATATATGCTTATTGCAGCTAGTGCAAAAGCAATATCTGGTGTGGTACTTGACATATCTTGATTGACTCAATTGTCTAAGCAAGTGATATGTCAATCATACAAATTCCTCTCCTCATCAGTGTAAAAGACATCACTTTAGAGAGGGTGATTCCATTATCTGTGGGTACACCACCACGCCAGGAGTCATCCACTCTAAAAAACTTTAGAATAGTGTCTAAGTACCCGAATTGGGACACTTCCCAAATCTAGATCTAAAACTATAGATCCAGTCATCAGAATATCTGATATTTTATCCAGATTCTATGTGAAGAATCATTTATGACAACCACAGTCTTACCGATCGTAGTATAGGAACAACACTTCCTATTAAGAGTATGTCATCCTTAAACTAGGACAGTACTCCCTACACAACCTTCTTACCAGGTCTATCTATCATTCTTGATAAAGTCAAACACTATGACTGTCACATCAAGAATAGATGACCCATTTCTGCTCTTTTTGCTTTAGTCTACAAATAGACATAAGCATTTTTACCACCACACTTCCGCTACTCCCACTGACTAAAACAACCCTCTGGCAGTCATATACACGTGCACTTCTAAATTCAATTTAGAATGATATTATAGTCATCCATCTGCCGGATCTCATAGTCTAGGACAACAGCAATGATAATCTTGGCTCATAGAAACCTCCATGCCACCGTCTTTGAGGAGACCGAAATACCTCTCGGGTAGATGGGGTTACCCAGTAAATCTGCGGAGTGGCTAAAAGATTGTCGAATCCAATTGAATCCTTAATTTCTATTAAATATTCAGTAATCGTTTGTGGTTCTGGAATCACTTTCAGTTCTACCACTCCTACTAATGTTTTCTGAAAAGAATTCATTTTACTAAAAGGTGGAAAGTCAAGAACAATACAACCATTGATCCTGCAAATGGTAGAATGTTAACCCTCGTCTAAGCTCGGGATAACCTGTAAACTGCCAATACTGAAATATGCTTTGAGTTTATCCGGATTCTGGTTTTAAGCATAAGCCGGATAACTCCATATATCTTAATATCTTTAAGATATGAATCCATTCTATATCCAATATAGAAACAAATGCACTAATTTAAAAGAAACCAGATTCAAAAATTATGCAGCTATTTCCAGTGCATATCGACTAAATGGAAAAATACCATGCAACATTACTCATAAAGGAGCACACCCACGGATAAGTAATCTGAGAGAGAAGCAAGTTCTCAAAAATATTACTTATAACGGAATACCTAGCATAAGTATCTATATCTCCGATTACCTCGAAGAATCCTGATACTTCTAACGTGTGGTTTTCTGCTTTATTCTTATACCTATAGCTTCTCAAAATTTGGACCTTGTATTTCAAAGAAATGCGTGTCTAAAACCAGAGAAGTCATAAGTAAACGAAATAAAGTATGAGTACCAACCCTTTGTCTTAATGGACATCGGACAACATACAATACTTTGTATAAGTCCTCTGAGTTTAATAACTCAAACCCTGTATGTCTTAGGTTGAAAACTGTATTATGGTTAAGATGAATTACACCGTCATTGAATGCATCTTACCTAATCATCAACCGATAAAGGTAAATGTTATAAACATAATTTCAAAAAGTTATATCTCACATTATAAAATAAACATACAGATATATCATTTTGAACTTGGTGTATAACAACGGATATTCAAAACCAAATATTTGTCGTTAGGCAAAACTCAGGTGATTTCCTAAAAAATTATCAATTACAAAGAATTCTAATATTGAGGATCTAATCATCCAATTCCCAATATTCTACTCCCACTTAGCATCTGTAACGCTATACAGATGTGAGAATCAAGTCCGGTAAATACATACCCTGAAGTCAAAATCTAATTAGGAAAGCAGTTTTCAATTAACACCGTACAGTAAAACTGAAACATAAAAATGTTTTGAGGGGATTACCGGGTATTCTTAGTAATATCACTTCTAATACCATACTGTAACGTTTTGGAAATTTTTTTTAAAAAAGGGGGTTATTTTAATTTTTGAAAAATGATACAAGACTTTTGTTAAAAAAAGGGTGGTATTTAAGTGTAATAGTAATTAGTTTTAGATGATATTTAATTGTAAAAGGGTTTTAAATGCTAAAAAGTTTTTTTTTTGCAAAAGGGTTTTTAGTTTATTGTGGGTTTAAGGAGTGAGGTAAGAGTAAGTAGGTGTTAAGGTTAGAATTAACTCTCACACACAACACACCATGTGTGCACCATGAAGCCTACACCTCATACTTACCCCACAACACACCTCCTCCTTCCATCAATTCACCACTCTTATGTTGTCTTTCATCATCAAAATGAACATAGCCTTTCATCCAACACTTCATCACAAAACAATCAAGTTAGTTCTTCACTATCTCACAAGGGAAAGTTGAATTCTTCATGAAAATTGTTACAAACACAGATCTAAGCCTACACAACTTCAAGAAGCTTCAAGTGTGCACTCCTTGATCTTTGAGTTTCTGTGGAATTCATCAAAATAGGTAAAAACTCATCCTTTTCATGTTACATAAGAGTTTTTGTTTCAAATATCTTCTTCAATATCTGAAAATTTTAGTTTGTGTAAGGCTTTGGGCTCAAATTTAATCTGCTATCTTTTTATTGTTCACAAAAATAATCTAATATTACTGAAAGTTTGTTTTAGAACGTAGAATACATCCCAGGAACCCGAGCCCATTTCTCCAAGATTCGACTGCCGAAAATTGCATTTGGCTCGCTACTGGCGTTTTTTAGTGGAGTTAGGTATTGGGTTTGGCATCTCTGTGTCTTATATAAGGTCTCTGGTATACTTAGTTTTTTTCCAAATTGTGTATTCAAAAATCTGGAAGTAGTTTACTAGACTTAGTGTGATATATTAGCGTATGATACGGATATTTCATATTAAGTTTTGGTAGTTTTTCTAATTTCGACGATTCGAGGTAGTTATAGGTAGCTTCACATATGTTTAGCATACGATTATCACATGTTTTAAGTTACATGAGTTTGGTTCGCTTTTTTTTGTATATTCATCGTATCGGAAATCTAGTCTCTTTCTTGCAAATGTATTATTTCGATATTAGGATCGGTTGTGAGGACTTCGGAGATGGCAAGAAAAGGAAAAGAAGTAATCGGATTCGAGTAGACCGAGACTTGTTCCGGTGAGTAGGGGGACTTTTACAAGTGGGAACTCGGGCAGATGGCGTATAGCACCCCCGACTACCAGAAGCTTTATAAAACTCCGTATCAGTTTCTAAACACTATTAGCGATACGTAACCATATTTATGTCATATGCATTACATTGAGTACCATGCTATCTTATTGTATATCACACTTGCTAGAATAAATATATTGAATAGAACACAAACACGAATACCAACGATTACCATGTTGCACAATCACATACGCATATATTACACTACACATCGTTGGTATTGTCATGACACTAAAAAACTGCTATGCTATTTGTATTTTAAAGGAATCCATGGTAGTCGAAATAATTGCGTACTACGATTTTGATGTTTGAATATTATTGTCATATATATTCATGTGTTGTAGTTGCCTATTGTTGCAGGACTGAACTATTTATTATTGATATAATAGATTTGATGTTTCTATGGATTTGAGAAATCGCGGGCATCTTTTATAAAATGGGTTATGTTTTCAAAAGTGCGATTTTCTTGTGATATGATGATTTGGTGTCCACCATGAGTTTTGGTTTTCACGATGAGATATCCGAATCGAGAGAGGAGTTAACCGATTATGGATACATGGCGGACCCGGTACGACTTCGAGGGGCAGGAAGACCGTAGGGAGGTACGGGAAGCCTAGCGAGGACGATCGATACCGGAAGTGACATTAGAGCGTGTCGGATATCCGGAGGATTCCGACCGTGGATGAGTTGATATCAATAGAGGATCGATCGGTTGGACGGTGCTTACGATATTCAGATTTTATGTCGATGATGGACAAGAGTTTTATGAGGATTTGATGATGATGGATATTATTATTATAAGATTTCATTCATATGGTATTTGCATTCATTATTATACATGTCATATTATATCTTGTGATGTATACTTCTATTCACTGAGTTGGCAACTCACCCCCATTGTGCCTTAGCTCCTTGCAGGGTAGACCGCATGGACACATAGCAACGTTGTGGATTCATACTGTGGAGTACATCGTAGCTTTTGCTAGGTGGGTTATACGTATAGTAACCGCCTCTTTTGTTTATATTGTATCTTTTATCTAGAGTCACTTCATCAGACCACCTGTATATTCTTTTGACTTAGATCGAGTTTGAGACTCTATGTATATTCGTTTGGGTCGAACTCCGATAGAGTTGACTAGTTAGTTTTATTACACAGTTCGTTTTATATTTACTTATGATCCTTCGCCTTCGAGCGCCGTATATAACTGTGTGGTTATGATTCTGTCATTGGGCGTTGAGGTAGCTCCCAAGTAGGGATGCGTTTATAATTACATGTATATATATACCTGTTTTTATCAGTAATTGCAAAGGAGGTGTTGTCGAAATGTCAAATAATGAAAACATTTTTGTTACCCTATTTCAAATTAATTGGCATATGCTTTTAAATAAACAATTCTTGTAAATAAATTTTTTTTCATACTAAATAACCTTTTGAAAACTTCACCTTCCTTATTATTTAAAAATCTTTAGATCTTGGTTTTTGGTTTACTTGGGCCGTGTCGACATTTCTAAACGTCATGCGATCTAAGTGCCGGTCACGTACCAATTTGGGTCGTGACAAAGTTGGTATCAAAGTGCTAGGTTTAACCTTTTTCGAGTTTAGGTTTGACTATGTGGAGTTTAGGGTATATATTTCGGAACCTAGGCTTAACCTTGCAGAACTTAGACTTGACTTTGGGGGTATTGTACCCGAACTTTCGTCTTATAGATTGAACCTGGTTTGATGGAGTAGGTAACTTAGGTAGAGTAATGTAATGTACGTATATTCCTCAGCATATATACGATACAATACTCCACTGACCTTAGGATTATATCTTGTTAACAATTTTCCTTAACTCTCTACATCCTTTTGCTTCCATTATTACACCTTATCTACTCTCGTTTCCTTGTTTGAGCCATAGCTAGGGATGCAGTCAGGGAAGATCCGCCAGTGACGGGGAATGACCCGCAGAGCACCCCGATGGCACAGGGACAAGTCGATCCTCCTATCCCCGACCGGATGACTAGATTAGAGGAGAGCTTGTCGGGCTTACAGCAGATGATAAGACAGTTGGATGAGACCACCCGAATTCCGAGATAGGATCATGTATCGCTTATTCTAGAGCCGTTGTACAGCCCGTTCGAACAGTTACACCTGTTGTCTCAGAGGTTATGGAGGTATCTCTTTCGGATTTTATGAGGATGAAGCCTGCGATGTTTACATGGACAAATGCAGCAGAGGATCCTTAGTCATTTCTCGACAGGATAGTTAGGATCAGTAGGTCCTTGAGGTGTTCAGATGATAGGTCGGTGGAGCTGATTAGTTTTCGGTTGGAGGGACTTGCCCAGACTTAGTGCTAGTCAATTGAGAGAGATCGAGCAGCCGATCTTCCTCCGATGACTTGGGCAGAGTTCTCCGAGGTTTTTCTAGCCTGATTCCTTCTGTAGAGCATGAGAGATGCCAGAGCTCGCAGTTTTGAGGCATTGTGCAAACCCGTGAGTATGTCGGTAGCTGACTGCGATTTGCAGTTTACCCAGCTGTTGCGTTATGCTCCGTATTTAGTTCCTACCGAGGAGCTTAGGGTGAAGAGATATGTGAGGAGTCTTGATACCCAGTTGTTCCTTGCTCTCAGCGCCTAGCACTTCGCTATATATGCCGAGGCCATGGATGCAACGATACGAGTAGAGGAGCGTCTGAATGAGATCACGGTTGTTCCAGAACCGATGAGGGTCCATCCTAGTATTCCAGCTTCCAAACAGAGAGGTCGTGGTGGATTCATCCCTAGACATGGTGGCGGCAAAGGTTAGACTCAGGGTCAGATGTACGGCTTTTATCCTGAGGGGCAGAGGTCATCGTCGATAAGTTTTAGTTGCGGGAACCTAGATCATTTCTACAGGGACTGTCCTACGAGATGTCAGGGTGGGGCCGCGAGCTTTCAGATTGCTTTACCCCCTCTACCACATCCTTAGATAGCCTTACTTACTCCACCTGACGCTACTCCGCACCAGACATTTGCTCCGAGAGGCCGCGGTATTGGTGGTCGTGCATAGAGAGGAAATAGGGGCAGAGGCAGAAGACCCCAGGGAAGAAGTGGAGGTCAGGCTAAAGTTTTCGCCTTGACACCTTAGAATGCCCAGGCATCCAATGTGGTGGTTATAGTTACTCTTCCAGTGTGTTCTTTTGATGCGCTTGTTTTGTTTGATCCAGGTACTACACATTCATATGTATCTTCATATTTTGCACCGACTCTGGGTATAGATTCATCATTGTTAGACCTACTGCTAGTTGTAGTTACTCTAGTGGGAGATTCTTTTGTAGCCAGATACGTATTCAGGTCATGCTCTGTTCAGATTGGTGACAGAGAGTCGTTGGTCGATCTGATTCTTTTTAATATGATAGACTTCGATATACTTCTCAGTATGGACTGGCTGTCCGCTTGTCATGCATACGTTGATTGACGCATGATGTCGGTCAAACACTGTTTTCCTGGTGAGCCAGTTTTTATGGTGCAGGGGTATCGCAGTGCTGATCCTGCCAATATGATTTCTGCACTTTTTGCTAATCGGCTTTTGAAGAAGGGATGTCATGGGTTTTTAGCGTTTATTCGGGATATTGGAGTAGCAAGGGTTCCGTTGGAACAAGCTCCGATTGTGCGAGGGTTTCTTGACGTGTTTCCTGATGAGCTACCAGGATTGCCGCCAGAACATGATATTGAGTTCTACATTTACCCGATCTCTGGTGCGGGGCCTATTTCTATACCTCCCTATCGGATGGCCCCGACAGAGCTCAAGGAGCTTAAGAATTCGTTGCAAGGGTTTCTTGATACTAACCTGTATACTAGTGTATACTTATCGAGACCCCGACAAGGGACGGTGGCTGGTCTCACAAGCCATTGGTGTCAGTTAGTCATCTAAGATAGTATACAGATGCTCATTGGATTATGAGTACACCGGACGGACTCGCCGGGAACCTGCTAGATGGTATTATACCTATTGTTAGATTGCTGTTCCCAGGTGACATGAGTACAGCTTAGTCTGTCGACATGAGATCGTCATTTGTCTCATGTGAGTTCCCACTAAACTTTGATTACTACCCTACCACGGCTCAAAAGATACTTGCAAACAGGTTTTAGTCGGGTACAGTCCCGAGCCATATGGAGGCAGTGAGCGGATCGTCAGGGATTCGTCTCTCCCGGTATTGGGGGTTGAGGTCGCGCATTCAATGGTGGCCATCACCAGAAATCCTTGGCCAAGGTAGTCGAGAATTACTGATCTAGGATTAGTAGTTTCTCAGGTGGTGATGGGTTTCATACCGACACGAATTATCGCGTTATTAGGGGTCTGACTTTATCCACCCCCTAGACTCGATATGCGATACTCATAGACGAACAGACCGGACTGTACGTAGATTGTCACTGTCAAACACAGTAGGGGTACGGATGAGTTTGCTCGTCGACCTTCTTTTCGCTCAATACCTGGGTAGCTGTTACGTATAGCTAGTGCCGCTGACGTGCTTATGGTTAAACTCACTGCTAGCATATTGACGAGTCTTTAGAGTCCCACACAGAAGGTTTTTAATACTAGTGGCTTAGGCGATATGGTATAGATGACGTATGTTGGTACATACATGTGTCCGATTAAATATTTGTACATGCTGCACAGACATTAATCGGACGTTTGATAATACTAGCGGCTTAGGACCGAGCGGGATTATTAAATCAGGTTTCGATTTAATAATTTATATATATATGTATTCTAGTATTATTGTTCACTATTCATTTTCTCTTTTGGCTATTCGTATTTTTGTATGAATACGCGTATTTGTATTTCGATACGTGTACCGGGTTGCATTCCGTATTTATACGGAATAGCTTCTAGAAGATGGCCACCTCATTATTTGATTTTCTTTTTAGAAATTTTTTTTCGGAAATGAGGTGGAAGGGATGAGGTGGCATGAACATTGTGTGGCATGTAGAGAGGTATGGCATAGACTTGTTAATTGGAAAAAATGAGAGGAGATTTTTTGTGTGCATTATTGGATGGGGGCTGCCATCATTCTAGACATGGCTTTCTCATTGTTTTTCTTTACTTGCTTCATTACTCATTCTCATTTTCTCACTTGGAGAAAAACACTTAGCCATTTCTTGAGTTGGTCATGCCACTTGTTTTCCTCACCTCCTCTTCATCTTCTATGGTTTCTCTTTGAGCATTTGTGATGAAAGAAAAACAATAGTGAGATAATCCTACACCTCCACTCTCCATTGCTAGCAACTTTGGAACGTCGGTTGCCTCGCTTGGCGAGGCTGAAGCTTGCGTCGTTTCCCTCAGGTGGATCATCGTAGATGGAGGAAGACCGGAAACCAAATTCGATCCGCGACAACTAGGAGCTTGGGATAATGGTTGAAGACCCGATGGACTTGGTTCATTCGGTATAACCATCTAACTCATCTTTATAGGTTTGCTAGTATAGGGTTTTTGGTTCGACCTTGTGCGGGTTTTGTTTGCGTCATAGTTTTTGAAAATTTTTGTTCCGCATTTTGCCACGGTTTGATGGCCGGGGCGCCGGAAAAACCCAACATCGTATCGGAGCCACCCAAACACCTTAAACTAGCTAGTTGTGACATTAGAATTCACGTTTTTTCGGGCATCGAAAACTGTCGAAAAAACAGTCCCGAATTTTTGAGTTTTGAGATGTTTGCACACCCCACGGGCTCTCGGTTTGATCTGAGAAGCCGCGGGGTGCTGTGTGGGCATCCCGGGGAGACCGAACATATAGGCCCACTCCCCAAGACCACCACAAGGTGGTCTTGGGGTAGGGACCCGAAACTGCCCCTGCATGGGCAGTTTCGGGTCTGCCTCACCCTCTGGCCACCTCGTGGTGGCCTCGAGGGTGGGGTATCCCCTCCAGGCCCGCCAACTCGAAGTTAATTTCGTGCTCTAACACCCCGTGAAGGTTCGGAAGCGTTTCGTTTTGATTCGGACCTCCGAATTGGCTCAAAACTCGACTTTTTTGGATGTTTAGTGCACTTGTTTTTTTATCCTTAGTATATTTGGGATGTGCGCTAGGAATTCTAATGTCGTGACTTCATTTGCATGCGTGGATGTGTTGGCAACGTTGTCTAATTTCTATATGCTCAATTAGACGGGGTTACACACTTGATTCGGTTACTTGCTTCTGTGGATATATATCTGGTTATGGTTTATGCGGATTGTCGTGATGGATAGCCTTGGGTGCAATGGTAGTGCAGTTTAGTTTATTTGTACATTTGATATTGCGGGGAGAGCGTCCGACATGTGGACTGCCGTCACTGCCAGTTTTTATATTATTTGTTTGGGGCATGACCGGGTTGAGGTCGATGTCACCCTTGTACATATTATTTCCTCTTTTCTGTACTAGGATTATCCCGCGGTGGAGTGCACGAATATCCGGGTTCTAGAGGGCAACGAGCCCGCATCTCATGGCGTTGAGACGGAGGGGGCCTTACTCTAGAATTGGCGGGTTATTCACCGCACTCGTAGGGGGTATAGGTTGACCCGCTGAGGGATGCTCAAGTTACCGGATTCCGTGAAGTGCTGGGTGGCCCACTCACTTTAATGATTGGGGTTGCCTCACTTCTGGGATTGGCGGGTAACTTTCCGCTCTTGTAGGGGTCTAGGTTTTCATTGCACAGGCTATTCACACAACCAGGGGAACGTCGAGTTTTATTTGCGGCTCAAAGGAAACCCGGGGCTCCCAGATTATCCTTTTGTTCTGTGATGCTTATCGCTATTCTGTGACGTTTCTTATATCATGCCTGGGACGAATGGTTTATACACACACACACACCACACACACACACTAGTAGATGTTGTATATGTTTTGTATCCGCGCTAGTCCAGCCCCCGCTCTGTCGTTAGTTAAGCAACCTAACGGGTGATGATGGAGCCCAGTGGCGAATGTGGATAGCATATAAGTACATCATATTTTCGTTCTTTTCTGGTGCGATTAATTGATGGAACTGCGTTGATTCTGATCAATGGAAGGAAAACAAACGTATATATGATGTTGTTGGAACCAAGGTTTTTTAAAAACTGACATTACAGACATTCTCTTTTGCTTTGCACAGTGGTATTCGGTTTTGAATATCCAGCACCTCATTCGACGAGGCAAGGGCCGAGATCCCTTCATCGGGATTGACCCCTTGAGCAGAAGTTTGCGTCAACGTAATAACTTTACTGTAATCGATTATTTTTTTCTTTTCATTGTGATATTCAGTTTGGAATATCCTGCACCTCATTCGACGAGGAAAGAGTCGAGATCTCTTCACCGGGAGTGACCTCTTTAACAAAAGTTTTCGCCACTATATATTTGTAAAACCACTTGGATTCCATCAACGATATCAAGTTCATTACGTTAATGGTTTTTCGCCAAAAACCAGTCGTAGCCCTCCGTCATTTCTTTCGAGTAGTACCTAGTATTCGTGCTGCGTTTGTTGGCCTTTGTCAAGGCGTAGTGCACGGTAGCTGGATATTGCTTGTCTGTTGCATAGTGTTGCGATTATCTAGGACAGTATATAACCTTGTTGGCCTTTGTCAAGGGTTTGTACGTGCGAGTCTTGATTAATCTTGGATAATGACGGGTTGAACTTGACTTTTGGTTTATGATTTGTTGGCCTTTGTCAAGGTCATGAACCACTTGGGGTAAAAATCCACATCGGGAGTTTCTAAAGAAACAGAAACTTGCCAGGCATGCGCATACCTTCTGGAGTGTTGTGACCTGAGTGGCTTCCATCAAGTTATCATGCGATGATAATTGGATCCCGATTTCCACTGATGAGTAGGTTTACTCCTTGGGTGATTTTAGATGATCCAGACTAATTCTTCTTTTGGGTTTGGAAGAGAATTCGAGGAAACAGTGGGAGACATCCTGATTAGATAAAGTGATTAATCATTCTGATCTAGGTTAGAGTGCACACTGAGTGTTTCTTTTCTCTCTCTCTTTGGCAGCGACCATGGCCCGCCCTAGACTAAAACTCATGAACCAATTTGCCCGAACCTTCTTAAAACACTTTGGCTTTTGGAATGTCACGGTGTCGCATATATCATTGACACTTCTATATCACCTTTGCGTTTCTCCAGAACACCCTGTATCACTATGAAGATCCACATCTACCGGATAATCCATCGTATAGTTACATACGAACTCGAAGGAACTTGTTCCAGATTCGAGGATGGATTCTGGTTCTGGAGAGATTGAATAGGATTATTCGGTTGTCTTTTCCCTTACCTTCTCTCAGGTTGCGAGAGCTCCTAGGATCATGAGAGTACACCTATTGCGCTTATTGGATAGGCTTCTTCCAAACCATAGGCCGGTGCCGAAGGGTAGGGAAGGAAGAAAACCAATTAGCCTAAGTGTGGTGTATAGTAGGTAATAAGTAAAGACAAATAAAGGGATTACAAAGAGGGCAAAGAAAATTGCGACTGCTATCATTCACGACGAAACCGCTGTTCCCTAATGGAAACTGAATAAAAATATGAATAAAGAAACGAGGAAAGCCCCCAAGGGGAGCATCACGTGCCACACGTGATCGGGCCTCACATGCAGACACATGACTTTTTATGGGTAAAATCTATAGGCGCTGAATGAAATAAACAATTGGAGATGCTTAATTGGTGAGGTCACGTGCCAACACGTGATGGGCTCCTGAGCCCTCTAAACTAATAGAATTAAATTCTAATTAGAAGCTTTATTCTTAATTAGTGAGGTCACGTGCGAACACGTGATGGGCTCTTGAGCCCTCTGAATTAATAGAATTAAATTCTAATTAAAAGGAATCAAAAGCCCTAATTGGAGAAATATTTCCCTAGATCTTTCCAAACAAGAAAGATTGCACTCTGTAAAGTAGAGCACCGTTGGATTAAAAATCCAATGGTGATTAAAAATCATCAATTTATAGGAAGATTTTGTGCAAGGAAATATTTTCCTAAAATTTGCTAGGAACAACAAATGAAATATCTTATGTGAAATAGAAGTCTTTGGGTTAAAAATCCAACGGTGAATAATATTCACCGAGTGATCTAAAAAGATCATGTTGGTTATAAAATCAATCAAAATCTCTCAATAAGAGATTGACTGAACAAACTGATTCTTTTCTTTCTCCTATAAATAAGAGCCAAGAAGAAAAAAAAAAAGAAAAAAAGAAAGAAAAAGAGAGAGAGAAAACCCCTCCTTGAAAGGAAAAAAAAGAAGAGAATTTAGTTCTCCAGAGAGAAGAAGATCTTTTCAAAGAAGAAAGAAACTCTAGGTAAGAGAGGGAAGGAGATCATCCCATAAGCTCCCACAAAACAAAAGAGAATTTAATTCTCAAACCAAGAGTTTAACTCTTCTGAAATAAACTTAGTTCTTCCTCTGGTTGAAGATCTGCAGAAGCAGATCTCCCCACAAGTTGAGAATTTAATTCTCATCGGGGAGATCTGTCATGCAAATTCAAAACGTAGGGGAGAGAATTGAGTTTAATGAATTTAATTCTTTCAACGTAACATATAGGAATTTAATTCCTATAAATAAAACCGGAGTTTAATCCTACAAAAGAATTTAATTCTTAAACAAAGGATTTAACTCTCTATGCATGTAAAAGAGATCAGTACCCAACATGATAAATTTCAGATCACGTGCACCCACGTGAGCCCCCCTTAATGATCAAAAGAGAACAATTGATATCAGATCACGCGCTCCCACGTGAATCCTGAACAAGCCTTTCAAAAGAAAAAAAAGGGATTAAGACCTAAAACAGATCCCAATTTGGGACGCCTCACGTGACCCCACGTGACCCCCTAACGAGTGCTCAAAACTTTCAAAAGAAAAAGGGGAATAAATTCAAGGCGGTTGAAGCTTTTAGGGTGCCTCACGTGATCCCATGTGACCCAATAGTGCTCAGCATTCAAAAAAGAATAAGGGAACTAATCCGAAGAAACTATGCTAATTTTCAGGCGCTGCACGTGACCCCACAAGAGCGCTTCATTCTTAGTGTTTAACACTATATTCAAGCCAATCTTGGCCCAAATTAGCTAAGTCTTCCAGAGGCAAGACCCCTTTTAACCGAGCCCCATTACACTCAGATCTTCAAAGATTTATCATCTCAGATGGAGTTGAAAATAATGTTCATCTCATTGCTTCCCAATATGGCTTTTGGTCCAATGGTACATCTCATCACACCTCTGATATATGTCGTTGTAATTCTTCAACGTCTTCAAAGAGGTGGTGGGTCCCGACGACCAATAACTATCTCATGCATTTCTAAACCCATGGTTACGTTCAAACTTTAGACCGTAATGTCTTTAAACTAACTTTGGACCATAATGTCCTTAAACTAACCACGGACCGTAACGTCCCTAAGCTAAAACGATAGAGCCCAAATACTCATTCGTTGGATCTAAATGATCCTAAAATCCTGTTAAGTAGATCTTAGTCTAAAATTAGACTAGCATATCCTTAACAACCATTTAAGTTGATCTTAATCTCAAACGAATGAGATTAACGATCTTTAAACCCAACCCAAAACCAAATCTAAGAAAATACGGATTTGGACTAATCCACGCCCTACGGGGAACAACATAAATTAGTCTCCGTATACAATCCACAAGCAACCAAAAAAATAAAACAAACATACACGACACGAAGTGACCATCTGGAGAAGGAGAAAGTGGTTACCGCGATGAGGTAGCGTAATTAACTGCGGGGGCTTGCGCCTGCAGGGAAGAGCGTCCCCACAATCAAAACCCCCTCACAATGAGGGGGAATCTGATGAAGTCTGCTACACCGGCCGCATCCGTCTAAACCTTCAATACATGGTGCCATAAATCAACTTGGCATCTTCGGAGAGCTGGACGGATAAAACCAAATAGCATCTGCCCCTAAATTCAGGCAAGACGACCTACGTGGTTTCGTCTCTGTTTTGGGCGGTAAACAGATTCTGGCATGCCCAGTGGGACCTTTTCCTCTTTCCACTCCACACTTCGTGTGTCGTGTTTCGCGAACGAATCGCGGTTTGCTATGGTTTCCCCTGGATTCGAGGAACTAAGATTTGGTGTCTTACTCCGTGCAGAAAATCGAAGATCAATGGCTTTCAACTGCACAAATTGCAACAACTGCAACAACTCTCACTCTGTCCTCGCTAGAGGAGTGACATATGGGCCTCAGGAGGCCTCCATTTTCAAGATGCTAGTGGATCAAGTGACGCAAGCCACCACCGGGCTGTTCTTTGGGACCATGCTCCCACCTATGAGCTTCAACGCACCATTGCCGTCGCAAGAAACTCCGAAGAAGTCGGTCTTTGATCGGCTTACGACCACCGCGGCCCCACTCAACGGGTCGTCCAATTCCAGCGCCTCGGTCTTTAACAGACTAGGCCAAAGCTCCAATGGTCCCGTGAAGAAGCCCGCGATACCTGAGGGGGTTATCCCGAAATGGATAGCCATCCCTGCTCAAGTGGACGAAGTCATCCGAGAGGCTTCTCCTGCTAAAGAATCAGTCTTCACAAGACTAGCCGCTCCAATTCATGTTCCAGGCGAGTTCACCAAGGCTGCTATCCCTATTCGAAAGTCTACCTTCGACAGGTTGGTCGTCCCCTCTCAGCGGACGTCGGTCTTCGACAGGCTAACGATTACAACAACCCTTCATCAAAGCGGGGGGAATGATGAACTGTCACGACCCGAAAGTACGGAACATGACCGGCACTTAGACTACGAACGTCTCAAGGAGTACGTATGCTAAGTAAGCCGAAACCCAGAAATCCAAACCAAGAGAAGTAGTAGAGAATAGGAAGAACCATATCAAATCAACCTGTATGCAACATAATATACAACGCCTAAAGGCGAGGATCACAACAGAAATGGAACTCAACCAGCAAGAAACTCAAGAAATAAAACATGCTACTCTATGGTCGAAAGAATAACATTACTGGTCTCTATCTCAAAAAAATACAAGTTTGGTTGATGGAACTTCTAGATACAACTGAAATATAATATACAAGGTATAATGATGGGTAAGATACAATAAACCCACCTACTAGAAAGTCACCCGAAAAGAAACTGTGCCCGCAAAGCCGTAATCAAATCCGTACGGCAACACCTGCAAGAAACTGGGGCACAACGGGGGTGAGTTGCCAACTCATGAGTAGAAAAAGATCTACGAACAGAAAATCGCATGAATAACGCAACCTAGGTCAATGATCATAATATATCCTCAAATATATGAATAACATGCAGCCTATAACAATAGCTAGGGTAATATCTAACCCGAGTGTGATCTCATGTGCCCGTGTCAGTGCCTCAGGTAGCAATATATCATATGAATGAGGTATGAATGCATGAAAACAGAATACATGTAAATGAAGAAACTGTTTTCATAAATTAGTGAGATTTCCTTTGTATTTTTAAAATGAGGTATCATAAATGAAATCAGCATCAACAGTGTCTAGCATCGACACAAAACATAAATCTCAATGTCTCAAAACCTCAGGCTCCGGCCATCCGGACTGGCCTGTATCATCAAATCTCAGTACCTCAATATCTCGAAATCTCAATGTCTCAATCTCAATATCTAGGGCGCCGTCAGTCCAGACCGGCCCCTACCATCCATCTCAAGACCACGACGGTATCCTCCGGATATCCGACGCGTCGGGTAAAATCACCGGTAGGTAGTCTCCCCCTGCCAGGCTCATCGTCATCACCACGAGCTTCTTGCCCCGGGGTACCTTACCGGTTCCACCATGTACCCGAAACGGTTCATCCAACTCCTCGAATCGGGTCTCCAAATCTATCAGCAAACTCATGGTGGACGACTCATACATCATGGGAAAAACCACGCTTTTTATTTAAAAAGAGAAAGAAGAAGTTTGTATATGTTTTGCGGTTTTCCCCAAATCCAGAAAATCTCATGGAAATCCAAATCCAAAACCTCAATAGCACGTAAAAAGTGAATATATGCATGAGAATCCATGAATGCGGCATAACAATGAATAACAGTATGCATGAGGTAGCAGGTAATAACTATAATGTCTAAACTAACATATAAGGCAAGTACACTAATATCATGTCTAAACTATTAGCTAACAGGCTATGTCAAGCAATAATATTTTCTAAGGTGTACGTGACATGGCAATTACCGATGAAGATGTGTGTGAGCCGGCAAGTAAGTGTACGTGGTACATACGCATCATCGGTAATGGTGCTGGTGTCCTAACCACAAGATATCAACAGTAGAATATGAAGCATAATATAAGCATGTGATGCGGAGCAAACAACAATAATGAGCGGGAGCTGAATACTAGACGCAACGATAATTAATCTGTTTTAACCTAATATAAGTCCTACAATGGTGCCTTTTGAAATAACACGAATCGTGGGGTTTTGAAAATAGGGGCTACGGTGTTTTTAAGAAAAGATACGTTTTTTGAAATATCCGTAGGATCCCTTAGGCTGTCTTTAAAAAATACGCACGATTCGTAAGCTTTGAAATAGGTAGGAACCGAATCTAATCTAACAACTAACTAAACTAAAGGGCTACGCTATAAGCTAGACTACAGGTAAGGAAACCGCCTAACATCTGAGTCGATACATATACATACCTGTATATATATTAGTCGGTGATCCCGCCTCAATAATATCATATCCGATACCATATCTATAATCAGACATCCCAAGTCAACAGTGCGGATCAATCATCAAGATATAGCTCGTACGTAAATCCGTCGTACGGCATCCCCAAATCTGGGTACGGGTCAATATCATATTCCTCACACTATTCCTCTGGTATCCTCTTTATCCAAGATCATAGTCTAGGGTACTGACCTATGTCTAGTACAATACTAATATCCTCAATATACTCATGATCTGACTACTGATCGACAATCTCGTACAAACCGATATCGTCAGCACATATCATCATCAAGGGGTATACATCGCCCGATACGGCCTAATATCAATATCCTAGCATATTATGCCTTATATCACGATCACATGTCGACCATTTATTTATAACACTATTCACCCGTATCGCCGCCGCAAGATCCGCTATAACACCAGGACGTACCTTAAGTACGAATCCTGCCATATCACCGAGATCACAACCACAAACAAATCTCATCGACTCAGCTCAATCCCAAGTATCCTCCTCAAATCCGTATGTGAACACATAGTCCCATACCCATGTGAACATATAAATATATTCCCATACACGCACATATGAAATAAGGAATGTATGCAAGTATGTATATGTGTGTATGTGTAAGTGTAGTGCACCCACTACCTAAGGTTTCGTAACCATGCACCAATCCAACACCAATATCCATCTAAAATCATCAATAATAAATCCTAACAACATATCATAAATAAGTCGTATAAACAAATTTCCGGAATTTAATCTCATTAAATTCCAAAAATCCTAATATTCTAGTTTACAAAATACCCTTTTTAACAATTTCATAGCAAAAATGAATAAACTACAATTTAGGTTGGATTTCCATGAACTAAAGTGTTAAACTACACTTAATAAAGTTAATAATATGATAAAAACCCTAACCATATTTTTAATCTCATATTTCGAATTAAATCAAAAAAACTAGTTTGCAACAAAAAGCTTAATTTGGACATTTTTCAAGTAACAACTTGTAATTAACAACTAGATTAGTTTTCTACAAAACTAAATATATTAATCCAACTCACTAAACCATACACAATCAAACACAAATCATTTCCACAACAAACCCTAACTTAGTAATCAAAACCCTTTCTTTAAATTTCAAAACTTGAAATTTAAAACCCTAATTTAACACCTAATAGCTAGATTCAAGTAATTTAACAACAAATTAAGCATAAGGTTATGATTATACCTCACAAGCTTGAGATCAAACTTGCAAAAATCTTAGCCTCCAACAATGATTTCATGCTCCAAGATCCATGCTTGAATAGCTAAAGAATAATGGGTAAAGCTTGGATTTAGAATTAGCTTTGAATTTTTGAGAAAAGGGTGGATTTTTGATAGAAATTTTGGGGATTTTGATGGAAAAATGAGATGAAGTATTTGGGGCTGTTTTGGTTCAGGTTTTGGCCAGAAATCTTGGGGGATTGGGTGAGGGAGGAGAGAGAGTGAGGTGGGGAAAGTTAGTTCAAGTCAAAGTCAACTCAAATTATACCATTTTCTACTCTTTTTTCTTTTCTTTTCTTTCATTTCTTTTCTTTAAAATCCAAGTGGGGACAAAAGAGGGGGCTGCTGAATTCTTCAAGGGGATAAGTGAATGGGGGTGTGTGGGTACGGGTGTGGGATGATGAAAAACGATAAATACAATACCCCAAACATCCATTTACGCTAAAAAAAAGCCTTTTTTCTTCAATAATTTCTAAACCATTTAAATTTTTATTTAATGTTTTATGATGCACAAAATTTGTTTCAACTCATTCCAATTTGTAATTTTTCCTAATTAAATGTATTAGTGACAGCTTAAAATAATAATAAAATAATATTTTTTTCAGAAAATTTGAAATTTCACCAGCGGCTCAATAAACACCAAATAATAGCAATTACATAGCTAGAATATGTATATTTAATTTTTATAATAAGATATTTGTATTTTGACTTTTTACAGAAAGCCCCCTCATTTTACCGATTTTCCGAAATTTCACCGAAACGATTTTCAAAACGCTACATGAACCCACCCCCATATCTGAATCAATACCGTCTGCAAGGCATGCTCGAAGTCGCCACTGGCGCCGAGTGAGGAAAACTGGGGGCAGCTCTCCTTCCTGACTGACTCCGCCAGCTCCAGTGGTGGAAATTAATGCTGCTGTTCCAACTAGGAAAAGCTTTGAACCACTTATGAGGGTGCGCAAAAACTCTCCAACTGCAGATTGAAAAGTTCTCCTGCACCTGTGGAGAGCGCTACAAAGGCAAAGCTGGAGCAGCCCCCTCAGCGGCTGTCCTCCAAAATTCACAAGGTCTGGCGACAGGTCCAAGACTCGGTGATCAACCAAGACTACTCTCGCCAACCGAAGAAGATGAAAGTTCGGCAAGAGAAGGACCACCCTGTTATACCACAGAAGGTGTCACCTACTTGGGTGCCCCCTGCAACGGCCCCCTTAACTTCGACCGCAAACAAAAGAAGGAGGCCGGAGAAGATTCCCGTGTCTGCGATGAATCTCAAAGGCACTGAACCCTAACGCCCTAAGTCTGGGGTTATGGTGGTGCACACTGTTTATATGGCTACCGGAAAAGAGGAAAGACGCGCTTCTACGGGTCACCGACTGCTCGCCCGATCAGTAACAAAGGCTCAGGAGCAACAACAGCAAAAGCTCCAGGAGATGCTGACAACTATGGCTGCACTCACCGGGCCAAAAAAAAGGCTGGAGGCATTGTCGGAGCAGCGTCAAGAACAAGAAACTGATGCTGATTTCCTCCGCAGAATCATCGAAAAGAAAGGCAGAGAGGCGGCGGAACAACCGGCCAACATAAAACGAATGACGCTTTTATTCCAAGATATGGTCAGGATGATGATACAGTCGGACCCTCCAGTCGAAGAGCCTCCAATAATAATTGACGATGATAGAGGGGAGACATCAAACCCTTCTGGCCTCTTCAGCTGCAAAGAAGGAAACAATCTCAAAAGCGGTGCTCGATGACTATATCACTCAGCAGATACGAGCTCATCAGGCGAACGAAGCGGCCGAGCAATTTGTTATTACTGGACAACCCTATCCGGGTTGGTATGATCAAATAAAATACCCGCCGGGATATACGATCCCTAAATTCCACGTGTATAAGGGGACGGGTAATCCACACCAGCACGTTGCTCAGTTCAGGGCTCTGTGCGGTAATACTGGGGGTGGCGACTAATTGCTGCTTCGCCAGTTTGTTGGCAGCTTGTCGGAGACTGCGTTTGAATGGTACTCCGAACTCCCGAATGACTCCGTTAAGACATTTGCAGAAATGGAGTTACTGTTTACCCAGCGTTTCGCAAGCGCTAGCAAACGCACCCCAATCACGGCACTAATTAACGTCAGGGTGAAGCCGGGAGAAACATGGGTTCAGTATGCAATCCGGTGGCGGAACCTATGGTCGAAGTTCAAACAACGCATCGAAGAAGCTCCTGCAGTAGGCATGTTCATGGGTACTCTGGATCCGCAGGCGACCATATCCCAGTTCATGATGTTTTTCAAGCCGGCTACCTTTCAGACCTTGATTGATAAGCTGACCCAAATGGGTCATAAGCCTTCCTTTTCAAATACAGAACCGCGGAATGAAAAGGGCAAAGGGAAAGCGACCTTTGTCCCTAATACTCAACAACAGCCGAGCAACTTAAAACCGGTTGTTCGCCAAAGCAACGTGCGTCCACGCCAATCCCTTGAGGAGAGACTAGGGCATCCTTACTCGTTTCCCTGGGATAAAACGAGGAGACTGTTCGAGCTGGCAGTGCACAACAGACTCATCAATATGCCAGATCCAAGACGTTCGTTGCAGCCAGGCGATGCCAACAATCCTAATTACTGCCCTTACCACCGAGCAGTAAGCCATCCAGTCGAAGATTGCTTCATTTTCAAAGGCTGGATTGAAGACCAATATCGGCAGGGCAGATTCGCGCTGTCTGAGAATTGGAAAGTAAGCCCGCCCCAGCCGCACGCTCTTAAAAAGGTGGACACAACAGGGGCATCGTGCTCTTTTGTAGAAGAAGCTCCATGGGAGGTCATTCTTTCAGCGAAAACTAAAAGAATGCTGAATGATCTCCAAGCATGTCTGGCGATTAAGTGGAAGAATCCGCTGGAACCCGAGGTCATTGAGGGAATGCTGAAGCCGCGCCCGATGCCAAGAATTGGCAGCGATAGTCAAAACGCCCATGCCCAACCTTCAAAGTCTTCAAAGAAGAAGAAGAAGACGACCAAAAATCCCGTGAAGCCTGATGATAAGCTCACGGACCTGCAAAAACATACTGATGCGCTGGAGGAATACAACTAAAAGGTGCGAACCCCGGTCACACTCCAAGAATTTCTCAACAATTTCCTTGAGAGTGGAGATAACGACCATAACGACGAAGATGACTCGTCAGAAGAATATGAGGATTATGTGGCAAGTTTCCACATGATCTCTAATTCGGCGTTAACTAACGAAGAAGCTCACTCGGCGTTAGAAAGCAGCATAAAGGAGCTGGGGGCAGGATCGAAGCCAAAACCCTTGGAACTGTCTGACGAGATGATTGACCTATTGCTGAACGATGCCCGTCAGAAGAGCAAGGATGATCAAGAACGCAAAATAGCCATATTTGAAAAAGCCAAACGCCGGCGACTGGACGAAAGGGTTAAAACACTCCCACCAGATCAAAGCACATCCACCGCAAACAAAAGCAGGCTTAAAATGAGGAAATGATTCGCTAAAGCCCTGTTAATGGGGATGAAGCTGCTAGCCTCCAAAGGAAACACTCCTGGCGGGATACACTTTGAGGAAACGGATGTACATCCTAGTTACTGCTTATACCATCAAAGGATTGCGCATCCTACCGAAGAATGCAATGCCTTTAAAAACTGGTGGCAAGGATATGTTGCCCACTGGCAGCATTTCAAGCGAATGAAGCGCAAGACGCATCGAGAGAAGAAGAGCATGGCAGATGAGCGCAAAAGAACTACCGGCAACTGTCACATGGTTGATAGCAAGGGATCGCAAGTTCTCACCTTCGGGAGCGATTCGGATGAAGAAATAGCCCTCGGCCCTCTCTTTAAGGAATCCATCTCTGAAACAGAAGAGATAAAGACCTGCGAGAACATTCAGCTACGTAATCGCACGTTACCTGAGAAGAATCTCAGACTCACAAACAAAGAGTCGAGTAAAAAAGATAAGGGGAAGGAAAAAGTCCCTGAAGATATCGCCCTCGATGATCAAGTCGTCAAAGAGCTGACAGCCAAGGACCTGCCAAAGAAAAACAAGGTGGATTACAATGTTCTGGCACACCTGAGGAAGATACCCATGCAGCTAAGCAATCTCGATGCCCTTCTGCTATCTAAAGATGCGAGAGATTCATTGATCAAGGCGTTACAAGAGCCTGACCAGTTTCAAGCATTCCTGGCGGAAGAAAAGATGAAGGACGAGCTTGAAGAGGTACACACTGCTGAAGTCACTTTCGGCGAAGAAGACCTCCTCCTCGGGACGTGCTGTAACATTTTAGAAAAATATAAAATATTATTTTTGGAATTTAATATTAAAATAATACTTTTCCCAAAAACTGCCGATTTGCGAAATTGGGGTTTTCGAAAAAGGGTATAAATATATACTAATAATTATGAAATAAATGGAAATTAAAATGATTTATTTATTTTAAAATATATTTAAAGGATTTGGCATTTTTAAGATTTATTATATGCAGTTTAAATGAAAACCCGATTAGCGCACTGCTAATCGTGATTATGCCAAATCCGTGTTTTTACAGTTTTTCGTGGCTAGTGTACCATGTCATGTTACATTTGGTTACATGTTGTCGCATTTTTTTATGGGTATTATGTGATTTGGTTTTAAAGGAGAAAATAAAAGAAAAGACAAAAGGGCAAAAGGGTAATATTTAGTGAGAGAGTGGGTGAGAATAAGTGAGGAGAGAGAGAGGGGCTACCACATTCATCTCCCTCCACCATTTTTACATCATTTTCTTCTTCTCCTTCAATGTCATCTCCCTCCACCTTCACCCCAAGAAACCATCTCCAAATCTCCATCAAAACCCTAAACCCCTTTCATTAAAAGTGACCCCCTCTACACAATGGACCAAGCAAAGTAGGATTTTGACAACATTGGGGAGATAGGATTTTTCTTGGATTGCCCAAGTGAGGTATAAATTCTTCCATCTAGTTTAATTTAAAGTCTAATAGCACCTCATAGTAGTTTAGAGTTAAATAGGGATTGATTAGTGAGGTTAGAAAATTTCTAGAGAGGGATTAGGGTTTGAGTGGTGTTGTGGTGATATAGTGGCTGTTAACAAGACTTGAGTGATGTTTTTTCTGACCTAGAACAGAGAATAGAACCCAAAACATGGACTTAGAAGCCCCGACATCGGATAATTGTGTGAATTGTGGTAGTATATTGGAATCTACAGTGACTCAGGGACCTGGAAAATTATTTAGCGAAGACTGAGAGTTGTGCAGGTACCTAGGAAGGTACCACAGAGACCCGAGCCCCAACCCCCAAGCTAAGGCCGCAAATTTATTCATTCTGGCCGCAATTTGCGGCCAGAGTAGGTGCAAATTGGTCAATTTTTGTTCTGTGGCTCCTTTATTAGTAAAATAGACCCTCCATATATGCAGAATTGGCTAATTTCAATTAGGGTAAAATTTGGGACCATTTCCATGAGTTGATGCATTATTTTTCGACTTCGTTTTGACTTGATTTTGGTATTTGGTATTGTGCTTCCATCGTGTGGCGTTTGAATGTCAACGACTAGGATTATTGGTCGTGTTTTGCATGCGAGGCTATAGGTTTTTACCTATGTGCGTAGCATGTGCCGTTTTGGTTTTCCGATTGGATTTTAATACGCATTTCGATTGGATTGTATGTGTAGGTACCCCCACGTGGATGTCGAGACGTGGAAGAAGAAGATGGTGACATCGGCATCGGCACGCAAGAAACAGGTGAGTAGATTTATATCTACGGGGAGAAGTCGGGTGGATGGCGTATAGCACCCCCGCAAAGTCGTAAGAAATGATGTGATATGATATAGATATGCATTATATGTTAGGATGTGATATGAACCTTAGCAAGAAAGCTTTAGGAGATTAGGGGTTAGTGTTAGCGAGAATTGAAGAAGGACCCTAGTCGATTTCTTAGTCCTGAAACCTTAGAGTAAGGATTGCATACACGCACATACACATACTCGCATACATTGATATCCTTGTGCGTATTGGGGACATAATTATATTGGTATATTCATATGCTCGGATGATGACAATGTTATATGATACTTGGGAATGATTCGATATGATCGGGCTTGATGCCGTGAGATATTTGATATGTGACCGAGATATGTCATGATATTATAGCGGATCGTTGGACGACGATACTATGTTGATGATATATTTATGATAGTTGACACGTGATCAAGATATGAGATAAGATATGTTAAGATAATTATAATGGACCGCTTAGGCAATGTATACTCCTATATGATGATAAGTGTTGATGACATCGGATTGTACAAGACTTTGGAATCAGTAGCCAAATCATGATTATTGTTGATGATATTAGTATTGTACTAGACTTAGATCTGTACCCCCTGTTCACGATATGTGATGATAAGGATATCCGATGAGTAATGGGATAAATATGATATTTGACCCGTACCCAGATTTGGGATGCCGTACGATAGATTTACCGTACGAGATATGATTATGATGTTAGATCCGCACTCTTAACTCGAGGATGCCATAATATACATATTGTATCGTACGTGATACTATGGAGGCGAGATCACCGACTACTAGAAATATATAGATCGACTCAGACTTAGGTGGATTTCCTTACCCTTTTGACTGGGCTCGAGACACACTAGTTTTCAAAAGTGGAGGATTGTTAGTATTTTTAAATATCAAATTTTATGACTCGTACATTGGGTAGGATTATTTCTTCAGTGTTGCTGTTATCATATCGCTTTCTGTATATTCATGATGTTTCATCGCATTGCATGCTTATATACATGTTATCTGTAATTATAATGAAAATATGCTGTCAGGACACAAGCACCATTACTGATGATGCGTATGCTCCACATACACTTGCTTGCCGGCTCACACACATCTTCATCGGTAATTTCCATGTCACGTACACTTTAGAAAATACTATTCCTTGACATAGCTTTCTAAGTTGGTAGTTGCAATATGTTATAGCTTTCAGATGCTAGTTTAACTATTGCATTCATTGCATGATATCAGATGCATTCATGTATTCATTGATTATGCAGTATTATGGAGTTTTATGCTGATATTTACTGTTTACTTGCTATTGATGATTGGACTTTGGATTTTCATGAGATTTCCTGGATTTGGGAGAAAACCGCAAGAATATATATATAAACTTCTCTCTCTCTCTCTCTTTTTAAAATGAAAACTGCGGTTTTCTCGTGATGTATGAGTCGTCCACCATGATGTTTTCTCGGTTATAAGATGGATTTCGAGACCCGATTCGAGGAGTTAGATGAACCATCTGCGGGTACATGGTGGACCCGGTAACGTACCCCGGGGAAAGAAGTTCGAGGTGTAGACGATGAGCCCGGCAGGGGCAGACTGCCTACCAATGATTTTACCTGGCACGGTGGATATCCGGAGGATACCGTTCGTGGTCGTGTGATTGATGATATGGGCCGATCCGGATTGACGGAGCCCGAGATATTGAGATATTGAGATTTGAGACACTGAGATATTGAGATTTGATGATACATGTCAGTCCGGATAGCCGGAGCCTGAGATATTGAGATATTGAGATTTATGTTTTGTGTCGATACTTGACACGGATTTTATGTTGATTTCATTGATGATATCTCGATTTATATACATACATAATCTCATTAAATAAAGAAAAACAGTTCTTCGATTCCTGATGCACTTTGTTCTCATTATATGCATCTGCACATCTTTTAGTGATATATTGCTACCTGACATTTGTACATCATATTAGCGACATGTTGTTACCTGAGGCACTGACACGAGTTCTCGGTATTACACTATATGGATGGATGTTTACCCTTACCATTATATTATACTTCAGACCATATTATTATCTGAGGATATTACTTGATATGACCTAGGATAGCGTCATGCATGCGATATCTACTCGTAGATGTTTTCTACTCACGAGTTGGCAACTCACCCCCGTTGTGCCACAATTCCTTGCAGGTTTTGCCGAAGATTCTTCAAACACTAGCGAAGAGACTAGCTTTACGCAAGAGATTGATTTGACTTACAGGTTTCGTTGCGACTTTGCTGGTACACTGTTCCTTCCGGTGGTTGCTTTGGTAAGTGGGTTCTTTTGTATCCGGACCACCATTGTATCTTTATATTCAGTAGTATCTAGTAAAACTCCATCAATCAGACTTGTATATTTGATAGAGATAGAAGACCAGTGTATATTCTTTCGACCTTAGAGTCGCGTATTGTATTATTATGGTTTTCTTGATGATTTTTGAGTTTCCTTTTGAGCTTTGATCCTCGCCTTTGGCGTTGTATATTATATTGCATTGTGTAGTTTTGTCCATCGATTGACGAAGAGCTAGCTCCCGCTTGGGGATGCCTTTATTCATTATATATGCTTTATCAGGTTTTGTACCCGTTTGGGGTCAGTTTTTACAAAGGGAACTCTGCCGAAATTTTCAGAAAAGACCTGAGATTTTAAAAATGCATATTTCGGCTTATGTTGTTAAAATTCTTGCTTTAAAATTGGTTTTTCCTTCACTCTACTGCTTTACTTGGTTTGGATTTCTGGGTTTGGCTTACTTAGATTACGTACGCCTCGAGACGTTTCGTAGTTTAAGAGCCGGTCGTGTTCCGTACTTTGCTGGTCGTGACAAAGTTGGTATCGGAGCGTTAGGTTTTACTTTCGTAGTGTAGGATGACCCTTGGTTGATGGAGTAGGTAGCTTGAGTAGAGTGACGTACCGTACGTTTGTTCCGCGGCATATTTACGATACGCTATTTCTCTTAAGAAGCCTTTTGATGTACATTTCCTTGCACAGTATTATATTTCTTCCTATGATCTAGCCTCATCGATACCAGTTATGGTTTGATTACTACGGTTGTACGGGCACGGAGAACTACGGCTAGAGTTGCGGTCAGCACGAGCTCATCACGGACGATGACTGACCAGGGCGTGATTCCAGGGACATACGATTTGCATAGATACGTCGTTTATTGTGTTTTCACGCCATGAGCGTTTGATGGGTCGTTTTTACGAGATTTCTCGGACGTACAGATCATCATGAGAGGATTGGGCTACTGATAGAGGCTAGCCAGAATGTGATGACCATCGATGTATCGCTTATTCATGATGATTGAGGAACTGTCCACCGTGCAGATGAATGAGCCAGTTGTTGCTGCGAACGACAAGATATTGCCCCAGGTGTTGGAGCTATTGTTGTACGAGTTGTACTTAGAGGTGTGATAGAAGGTCGCTAGTCTCCCGAGGATGAATGACTAAAACATGTGGTTCGTTCGCTTACCCCGATGCGAGGTCATCAGATAGATTGATTCTAGCTAGAGACGACTTCACGCGGATACGTTGAGAGTCGATAGAGGAGATCGAATGTCAGAAACCCATATTCCAAGTTTAAAGTATTCAGAAAGACATGAAAGCAATTTATGGACCCTCTAGAAGAATGAAACCCTAACTCGACATAATGACCGTGTGAAAGCCTTTGAACCTTAGGGTTTGCAGCAGTTCCGCGGTGCCATTAGTGATGCTTGGGTTTGCCCTTCTATGGCTGGTCCACCGATACTGTGGTATGTACTCGATACTATTAAACCGTACCCAAGATGTTGAGCTATTGGGGGATTATGAGGTTTTGACGAATCGATCGAACGGTTCGACTTCATTCAGATGCTATGTGGTGGGATGCATTGCTTAGGAGACTCTAGATACGAGTATAGCCGTTGGAGCGCAGTCCATGCAGCCATGTTGAGACGGGTCCGAAGCAGTCGACCGTAGAGAAAAGTGGAGCAAGAGGCTCGTACGAGATCTTGATGAGACGACGTTCGACTCCGCTGACATCAGAAATGTGATACGCAAGCAGAGGCGTTGACTATGGATATATCTTCCAGAAGGAGCTACGATGAATATGCAGCCATTCCGGAACAAGAAACAGATTTAGTAAAGGACGATGACTTCCGGGCAGTTCGGCAGAAATGGGATTTTGGGAGAGACCTCGACAGGAACTTTCTGGAATAATGCACGAGAAGACTTGGACCCAGGAGTGGTCATTTTACGCACACCAGCAGGCCAGAGTTCAGCATCGTCGACGAGACATGTTACGAGTGACCATGACAGTTGGCCAGAGATTTTTAGAGGACGTGCTTGAGCGGGACTATTCCGCCATACTTGATTTCGGTATTTTGGGCGATCTATTCACATGATTGAGTTTTGATGACCGAGTTTCATGATATTTGTTTTCGTGCACCATGGTTGCACCTACTTGGTATTTATATTTTGTGCATATGGTACGCACCCGATTTGGTTTTTGCACTCGGTATAGTTCACATATTCTTGCAGTGCATTGATAAGTATTTTTTGCACCACAGTTGCACTGGACTTCGATTTGACGTCATTTGAGATATTGATTTGGATTTCATGCCTAGGGCATGTATATGATTTGACTTATACTTACGGCATAGTTTTCATGCACTTTTAGTGTTTTGATTAGATTTTGTGCACGTTGATGCACATGGTTGTGAGATTTGATACCACGGTATACCTGATTTGGATTTGAAATGTGTTGTATACCGTCGATTTCGATTGTGATGCTCGATATTTTTTTTGTGCACCTTGTGCACCTGATTGGATTCTTGCGCATATTTGACGCGTTTGATATTGGAATTCATGATTTCGAGCATGTTGGATGCACAGGATTTAGATTTTTTTATTCATGCATGATGGATGCACCTAATTTGGATTTTCACGCAGGTTGGACGCATGATTTGAGATGCGATTTTGGTGCACACCAGATGCACTAAATCGGGATTCTTCGTGCATATCAGATGCACCTGATATTGCTGTTAGGCACACTGTTGCCTCTGACAGGTGTTTCATGCACACCCGTTGCACTTAGATGTTGTTTTTGTACACATGTATGGCATATTCATGGATTTTGATTTCCGTGCGCACCAGACGCATGTAGCATTCATATGCACATTATGGGATTGATTTTTGGAGCAGTACGTTTTTATGATATTTGCTACTTGATATAGTAGCTGAGCAGGACTAGTCAGAGGACAGTACCTGGATATATTTTGCATTCATTGATAGATATCGAAGGGATTTCCAAAGAAAGAGCTATAGTCTCAGTATTTACCTACGTGTCTGAGATGACACGAAACTTTTACGAAAATGAAACCCTTCTAAATTGTTTTCAAAAACGGCGGGACGTGCATATTAAACAAAAGATATATACATATATAATTATTTTCTTACAATAGACGTCCTCCACCGTGCAGAGTTATGCGCATCGCACAGCAACGTGAAAGGTTTGACATGCATTTCCTTCAGATGTTTACATGTATGGTTTTGATGTATATCATGTTGGTTTCGTTTTGGGCTTTGATATTGATGTCTTCGCCATGACTCCGATGATTTCAGGATGCTTGACGGGGTTTTGATTTCGAGTTATCTGCTCATTGTTCATGCGCGTTCATTGCGCTATGATGCGTTTTATGTATTGATGATTTCGGATCTCCGGCGACTTGGACATTTTACTGAAATGTTTTAATATTTGAGAGGTTTAAATTTAAATTCGGGGACCGAATTTCTTTAAGGGGGGAAGACTGTAACATTTCAGAAAAATATAAAATATTATTTTTGGAATTTAATATTAAAATAATACTTTTCCCGAAAACTGCCGATTTGCGAAATTGGGGTTTTCGAAAAAGGGTATAATTATATACTAATAATTGTGAAATAAATGGAAATTAAAATGATTTATTCATTTTAAAATATATTTAAAGGATTTGGCATTTTTAAGATTTATTATATGCAGTTTAAATGAAAACCCGATTAGCGCACGGCTAATCGCGATTAGGCCAAATCCGTGTTTTTACAGTTTTCCGTGGCTAGTGCACCATGTCATGTTGCATTTGGTTACATGTTGTTGCATTTGTGTTTTTTATGGGTATTATGTGATTTGGTTTTAAAGGAGAAAAGAAAAGAAAAGACAAAAGGGCAAAAGAGTAATATTTAGTGAGAGAGTGGGTGAGAATAAGTGAGGAGAGAGAGAGGGGCTGCAACATTCATCTCCCTTCACCATTTTTACATCATTTTTTTCTCCTCCTTCAACCTCATCTCCCTCCACCTTCACCCTAAGAAATCATCTCCAAATCTCCATTAAAACCCTAAACCCCTTTTATTAAAAGTGATCCCCTCTTCACCCTCTACACAATGGACCAAGTAAAGTAGGATTTTGACAACATTGGGGAGCTAGGGGTTTTCTTGGGTTGCCCAAGTGAGGTATAAATTCTTCCATCTATTTTAAATTAAAGTCTAATAGCACCTCATAGTAGTTTAGAGTTAAATAGGGATTGATTAGTGAGGTTAGAAAATTTCTAGAGAAGGATTAGGGTTTGAGTGGTGTTATGGTGATATAGTGGATGTTAACAAGACTTGAGTGATGTTTTTACTGACCTAGAACAGAGAATAGAACCCAAAACACGAACTTAGAAGCCCCGACATCGGATAATTATGTGAATTTTGTTAGTATATTGGAATCTGGAGTGACTCGGGGACCTGGAAAATTATTTAGCGAAGAATGAGAGTTGTACAGGTACCTAAGAAGCTACCACAGAGACCCGAGCCCCAACCCCCAAGCTAAGGCCGCAAATTTATTCATTCTGGACGCAATTTGCGGCCAGAGTAGGGGCAAATTGGTCAATTTTTGTTCTGTGGCTCCTTTATCAGTAAAATAGAACCTCCATATATGCAGAATTGGCTAATTTCAATTAGGGTAAAATCTGGGACCATTTCCATAAGTTGATGCATTTTTTTACGACTTCGTTTTGACTTGATTTTGGTATTTGGTATTGTGCTTCCATCGTGTGGCGTTTGAACGTCAACGACTAGGATTATTGGTCGTGTTTTGCGTGCGAGGCTATAGGTTGTTACCTATGAGCGTAGCATGTGCCGTTTTGGTTTTCCAATTGGATTTTCATACACATTTCGATTGGATTGTATGTATAGATACCCCACATGGATGTCGAGACGTGGAAGAAGAAGATGGCGACATCGGCACGCAAGAAACAGGTGAGTAGATTTATATCTACGGGGAGAAGTCAGGTGGATGGCGTATAGCACCCCCGCAAAGTCGTAAGAAATGATGTGATATGATATATATATGCATTATATGTTAGGATGTGATATGAACCTTAGCAAGAAAGCTTTAGGAGATTAGCGGTTAGTGTTAGCGGGAATTGAAGAAGGACCCTAGTCGATTTCTTAGTCACGAAATCTTAGAGTAAGGATTGCATACACGCACGTACACATACTCGCATACGTTGATATCCTTGTGCGTATTGGGGACATAATTATATTGGTATATTCATATGCTCGGATGATGAGAATGTTATATGACACATGGGAATGAGTCAATATGATCGGGCATGATGCCGTGAGATATTTGATATGTGACCGAGATATGTCATGATATTATAGCGAATCGTTGGACGACAATACTATATTGATGATATATTTATGATAGTTGATATGTGATCGAGATATGAGATAAGATATGTTAAGATAATTATAATGGACCGCTTGGGCGATGTATACTCCTATATGATGATAAGTGTTGATGACATCGGATTGTACGAGACTTTGGAATCAGTAGCCAGATCATGATTATTGTTGATGATATTAGTATTGTACTAGACTTAGATCAGTACCTCCTGTTCACGATATGTGATGGTAAGGATATCAGATGAGTAATGAGATAAATATGATATTTGACCCGTACCCAGATTTAGGATGTCGTACGATAGATTTAACGTACGAGATATGATTATGATGTTAGATCCGCACTCTTGACTCGAGGATGTCATAATATATATATTATATCGTACGTGATACTATGGAGGCGAGATCACCGACTACTAGAAATATATAGATCGACTCATACTTTGGTGGATTTCCTTACCCTTTAGACTGGGCTCGAGACACACTAGTTTTCAAAAGTGGAGGATTGTGAGTATTTTTAAATACCAAATTTTATGAGTCGTACCTTGGGTAGGATTATTTCTTCAGTGTTGCTGTTATCATATCGCTTTCTGTATAATCATGATGTTTCATCGCATTGCATACTTATACACATGTTATCTGTAATTATTATGAAAATATGCTGTCAGGACACCAGCACCATTACCGATGATGCGTATGCTCCACATACACTTGCTTGCCGTCTCACACACATCTTCATCGGTAATTGCGATGTCACGTACACTTTAGAAAATATTATTCCTTGACATAACTTACTAAGTTGATAGTTGCAATATGTTATAGCTTTGAGATGCTAGTTTTACTATTGCATTCATTGCATGATATCAGATGCATTCATGTATTCATTGATTGTGCAGTATTATGGAGTTTTATGCCGATATTTACTGTTTACTTGCTATTGATGATTAGACATTGGATTTTCATGAGATTTCCTGGATTTGGGAGAAAACCGCAAGAATATATATAAACCTCTCTCTCTCTCTCTCTCTTTTTAAAATGAAAAGTGTGGTTTTCTCGTGATGTATGAGTCGTCCACCATGATGTTTTCTCGGCTATGAGATGGATTTCGAGACCCGATTCGAGGAGTTGGATGAACCTTCTGCGGGTACATGGTGGACCCGGTAAGGTACCCCGTGGCAAGAAGTTCGAGGTGTAGATGATGAGCCAGGCAGGGGCAGACTTCCTACCGGTGATTTTACCTGGCACGGCGGATATCCGGAGGATACCGTTCGTGGTCGTGTGATTGATGATATGGGCCGATCCGGATTGACGGAGCCCGAGGTATTGAGATTTGAGACACTGAGATATTGAGATTTGATAATACAGGCCAGTCCGGATAGCCGGAGCCTGAGATATTGAGATTTATGTTTTGTGTCGATGCTTGACACGGATTTTATGTTGATTTCATTGATGATATCTCGATTTATATACATACAGAAATCTCATTAAATAAAGAAAAACAGTTCTTCGATTCATGATGTACTTTGTTCTCATTATATGCATCTGCACATCTTTTATTGATATATTGCTACCTGACATTTGTACATCATATTAGCGACATGTTGTTACCTGAGACAATGGCACGAGTTCTTGGTATTACACTATATGGATGGATGTTTACCTATACCATTATATTATGCTTTAGACCATATTATTATTTGAGGATATTACTTGATATGACCTAGGATAGCGTCATGCATGCGATTTCTACTCGTAGATGTTTTCTACTCACGAGTTGGCAACTCACCCCCGTTGTGCCACAGTTCCTTGCAGGTTTTGCCGTACAGGTTTCGTTGCGGCTTTGCTGGCACACTATTCCTTCCGGTGGTTGCTTTGGTAGGTGGGTTCTTTTGTATCAGGACCACCATTGTATCTTTATATTCAGTAGTATCTAGTAAAACTCCATCAACCAGACTTGTATATTTGATAGAGATAGAAGACCAGTGTATATTCTTTCAACCTTAGAGTCGCGCATTGTATTATTATGGTTTTCTTGATGATTTTTTAGTTTCCTTTTGAGCTTTGATCCCCGCCTTTGGTGTTGTATATTATATTGCATTGTGTGGTTTTGCCCGTCGATTGACGAAGAGCTAGCTCCCGCTTGGGGATGCCTTTATTCATTATATATGCTTTATCAGGTTTTGTACCCGTTTGGGGTCAGTTTTTACAAAGGGAACTCTGCCGAAATTTTCAGAGAAGACCTGAGATTTTAAAAATGCATACTTCGGCTTATGTTGTTAAAATTCTTGCTTTAAAATTGATTTTTCCTTCACTCTACTGCTTTACTTGGTTTGGATTTCTGGGTTTTGGCTTACTTAGATTACGTACGCCTCGAGACGTTTCGTAGTTTAAGTGTCGGTCATGTTCCGTACTTTGCGGGTCATGACACGTGCGAGCACAACCGTCCCCTGTATGTCATTGGATACTGTCATGAAATCAAGATAGGCAAGATCCTGGTCGACAATGGGTCCTCCGTCAACCTTCTCAATGTGAGAGTGCTAAAGGGAATTTGCATGAGCGTGCAGCACCTCGCTCGGGATAAAATCGCCATCTCCGGTTTCGACTCCCAGTCATCACGGATGCTTGGGTGTGTGATATTGACGTTACGCTTTGGGCTGCTCGTCACTGACATCAAGTTTCACATCATTAATGCCAAGACTTGCTACAACGTGTTGCTCAGCAGGCCTTGGTTACACGAGTACAATATCATCCCTTCTCGAGGGTAAAACCTAACGCTCTGATACCAACTTTGTCACGACCCGAAAGTACGGAACATGACCGGCACTTAGACTACGAACGTCTCGAGGCGTACGTACTCTAAGTAAGCCGAACCCAGAAATCCAAACCAAGAAAAGTAGTAGAGATTAGGAAGAACCATATCAAATCAATCTGTATGCAACAATATATACAACGCCTAAAGGCGAGGATCACAACAGAAAGAAACTCAACCAGCAAGAGCCCAAGGAAATATAACACGCGACTCTAAGGTCGAAAGAATAAATATCACTGGTCTCTGTCTCAAAAATAAACACATGTTTGGTTGATGGAAATTCTAGATACAACTGAAATATAATATACAAAGTATGACGATGGGTATGATACAATAAAACCCACCTACTAGCAAGTCACCCGAAAGGAACAATGCCCACAAAGCCGTAATGAATCCTGTACGGCAACACCTGCAAGAAACTGGGGCACAACGGGGGTGAGTTGCCAACTCGTGAGTAGAAAAAAGATCTACGAACAGAAAATCGCATGTATGACGCAATCCTAGGTCATACGATCATAATATATATAATTCTCAAATATATAACCAACAATCTCTAACCCTGGCTAGTGTAAATATCTAACCCAAGGGTAAACCCATGTGTCTATGCCAGTGTGTCAGGTAGCAATATATATCATATGAATGATGTATGAATGCATGAAACCGAACGCATGTACTGCAGAAAACTTCTTCCCTATATTTCTGTATTTCAAATGAGGTATCATAAATGAAATCAGCATAAAACAGTGCCTAGCATCGGCACAAAACATAAATCTCAATATCTCGATATCTCTGTATCACTATCTCTGTATCTCAATATCTCAAATCTCAATGTCTCAATCATAATATCCAGGGCGCCGTCAGTCCAGATCGGCCCCTGCCATCCATCTCATGACTACGACGGTATCCTCCGGATATCCGACGTGTCGGGTAATATCACCGGTCGGTCATGCTCCCCTGCCAGGCTCAACGCCATCTCTTGCGATCTTCTTATCCCGGGGTACCGCACCGGGCCCACCATGTACCCGAAATGGTTCATCCGCCTCCTCGAATCGGGTCTCGAAATCCATCAGCAATACTCATGGTGGACGACTCATACATCATGGGAAAACCGAATTTTTATTAAAAAGAGAAAGCGGTTTATATATATATGTTTTGCGGTTTTCCTCCAAATCCAGAAAATCTCATGGAAATCCAAATCCAAATCATCAATAGCATGTGAAATCATGAATGCAGCATATAATGAATAACAGTATGCATGAAGTGACAAGTGATAGCTACAATATCAAGCTAACATATAAAGCAAGCATACTAATATCATGTCACTACTAGCTAGCAAGCTAAATCAAGCAATAATATTTTCTAAGTGTTCGTGACATGGCAATTACCGATGAAGATGTGTGTGCGACAGAAAATAAGTGTATGTGGAACATACGCATCATCGGTAATAGTGCTGGTGTCTTAACAACATGATAGCAATAATGGAATATAAATCATGACAGTATGCGATGCAGAGCAACAATAATAATATGCGGGAGCTGAAATACTGAACACCATGATCGCTAAACTGCAACTAATGTCATAAAGGTCATATAGCCACACCACTACAAGGCTGCGCTAAAGCTAACAGTAGGTAAGGGAAACTGCCTAACCTCTGAGTCGATACATAAATATAAGTATATATAGTCGGTGATCCGCCTCAATAATATCACATCCGATAACATACCTCTATAATCAATTATTCCCAAATCAAGAATGCGAATCAAACATCAATTTATGGCTCGTACGTAAATCCGTCGTACGGCATCCCCAAATCTGGGTACGGGTCAATATCACGTTGGTCATATTATTCATCAAGTATGCTCTTTATCAAATATCATTATCTGGGTACTGGCTTATGTCTAGTACATTGCTAACATCATCACTGTAATTAAGACCTGACTACTGATCGACAGTATCTAGCAACTCGATAATCATCATCATATATCGTCACAAAAGAATATACATCGCCGAATGCGGCATATCATAATTATCTTGTCGTATCATATCATTTTATATCTCATAACCTAATCACATATCGATCACATAATATATATGTGTCACTATTACTAGGGCACCATCATTCCCAAAATCCTCTAAAGTATCAAGACGTATCAAAATCATGAATTTTACCGTCATAATAGGTCATATCACCGATATCATAATCTCAGGTCAACTCATCGAATCATATCAATTCCATGTATCATCCTCAAATCCCATGTGAACACATATCTATATAGAATCCCATAACCACATATGAACAAGGATGTATGCAAGTATGTATGTGTGTATGTATAGGTGTATGCATGTGTAGTGCACCCACTACCCTATGGTTTCGTAACCTTTCGCCAACCCAATATACCATTATCCATTTAAACATCAATAATAATCCCAACAACATATAATATTTATAGGTGTGTATACGCATCCGTATACATCACCTCGGACTGCGGGGGTGCTATACGCCATCCACCCGACTTCTTCCCGTAGATATAAATCTACTCACCTAGTTATGTGTGCCGGTGCCGATGTCGCCGTTTGCATCTCCAACGCCTCGACGTCACGTGAGTACCTACAAGAATATCACAAGATAAAACTCATGAAAACCATGTCGGAAACCAAAATGGTGCACACTACGCCCATAGGTAAAAACCTGTGACCTTGTGTGCAAAAACAGCTAATCACCACTGTCGTTGACGTCCAAACGCCACCCGACAGATACGAATCATCGAATATCAAAATCCATACGAAAACGAGTCGTAAACCATACGCCAACTCATGAAAATGAAACCAGATTTTACCCTAACTGGAAACAGTCAAAACTAGACATACCGAGGGTCAATTTTACATGAAAAAGGGGCTGTGCATGCAAAACGAGGCAGTTTTACACTGCTTTGGCCGCAAATTGCGGCCAGGGGGATTAAATTTGCGGCCGGGACTTTGAGATTGTGGCTAGGGCTTTGGGTAGTGGTTCCAGGGTGCCTGCACAGCTCACTGACAAGTCAAATTTTCCCTAGGAGGTCCCGGGTGAAAGCAGGTCTCAGAAAGGTCTCAAAATCGACAAAAACGCTAAAATACGCTAAGTCGAATAACTCTGGTAAATACTAGGAATATGGGGTAATATTGGTTACAATGGTTTCAAAAACACCTAATAAGGTTACCCTGACAATCGAAACCATCTCTTTGCCAAACCTCACTCAATTTCACTAAAACTAGCACTAGATCATGGATATAACAGCAAATTATCAGCTAGACACTATAACTTGCAAGATAGAAATTTGGTTATGAGATCATACCTCAAGGGAGTCCTGGAATGAAGGAGAAGAGAGGATGAAGGAAGGAGGAGGGTGCTGAGGTGCCCTGTAGCATTTCAAGGTGCTGCTCTGGCTAAAAATGCAAAGCTGCTGCTGCTGTAGCTATTTGTTGCTGTTGCATTGGCTACTGCTGCTGCTTGGAAATGTTTTATGGCATGAAGTTGCAGAAGCAGGAGTTTGTGGCTATGGGAGGGTATATTGTTGTGTGGGGTAGAGTATGAAGGGGTGTGGTGTGGTCTTGATTGGATTAGTTCAGCTGATGCAGAATTAGGGTTGAAGTTGTGTTTGAAGTGTGCTGAGCTGATGTTTTTCCTGGCTGAAACTGATGTTGTGTTGAAGGGCTGCTGCTGATGTATGGTTCCAGCATAAGGATGAGTTGATATGGGGGCTAATGGGGTGATAAAGGGGCTGAAGTGATGAAAAGGGGGGCTGAAGTTGAAGTATCAGCTGCTGTTGTACAAATGATGATGTTGCTGATGCTGATGTAATGGGCTGCTGTTGCAGCAGTTTGGTGGCTGAAGTTGAAGCATTTGGGGGCTGTTGTATGGGCTGATGGGGTGTATCAGCTGATGGGAGGATGTAGGTGTTGGCTAAGGGGTTAGGGGCTGGTATGTGTGCTGATGTTTTGATGGGGCTGAGGCTGATGCAAGCTTGGGCTGATGGCAAGTTTCAGCAGCTGCTTCTGCTGCTGTTTTGCTGATACAATGGGCTCAAATGTGTTCAATTGATGCATAATTTCAGCTGCTGGTGTAGGGGCTATTGTATTGGAAGGTGTAGCAGTTGCTGATGCTGCCTTAACTGATGTATAATGGTATTTAGGGGGGCCGATGCTATGATATTGGGGTTAATGTTCAGGATTAGGGTTGAGCTGCTGATGTAGTTGGGTTGAAATATGCTGATGGTGGCTAATGTGTTGGGGTGTTGTGTGCAAGGTGTAGGATTGATGGTGGTGTGGTGTTTGAGTGAGAGGGAGAGATGTAATAGGTATTTAAAAGTTGAGAAAAGAAATGAAGTGTGACACTTCCTAGCCACCACTCTCTCTCTCTCATGAATGTTGCATGACAACCATCCTATCCCCTCTCTCTCACCTACCAAATGTCAACCTACCCTAATCACCCTTAACGAGCTAAAACCCCTAATTAAGATAATTAACATAACCAAAAGGTTTAAGCCACCATGGTCACCTGAGCATGGTCCAACCCTAGGCCACCATGAGTCCAAAACAAGAAACAAGTGTAACAAGTGTAGAAAATGTCATGTGCACATTTTTGTACAAAAAGCCAAAAATCCACTTAGCGATTTTTAATCGCGATTAACACCAAAATAACATATAATCCATCATAAAAACTGTGAAATTTCCACAAAATGCCCAAATTTAGAATTTCTTTAATTTTCTCCAGAATTTTAACCATTTATCGGTATTTAATTATACCGACTATTAAAATATTCATTAAAAATTAATATTAAAATATGAAAATTCCAAAAAATAATATTTTATTTTTTTGAAATGTTACACAAAGAGCTCGACGCACTTGATACCTATAGTATGCAAGAACTGCAGACGTTCTACGTCCCTCCCAAGAGAAAAGATGAAAAGGCGATCCTCTTTTATCGATCTGCGGAAACCAAAGTGGAGAAAGAAATCTGGCATGGTGCCGATTCTGCACTTGACAGACCCCAGCCCATCCGTCTGCCCAGATACTACACAGAAGGATTAAAAAGGCAGTTAAGGAGCCAAGGAGTACCCTTTAAGCAGACCACGCGACAAGCTCAGTTCTACAACAAGATCTGGAATATTCCCGGTACTCAGCGAAAATTGCCCAATGGAAAAATGGAAGCGATCGGGCTTGGATATATCCGATCCAAGAAACTGGAGCGATTCTATGGCTGCTACGTTATGCATGACTTCGATGAAGAAGGAGATGCTCTGTTAGAAGACGCTAACCCTGAACCAAAATGAGGTCCCGCCATGAAAGTGCCAAGTCCGTCGTTCGAAAAACAGATGGACAAGCTAATAAGGGAAGTGGGTCAGAAGGTCCGGGATGACCATAGCTGCGAAATGGCCATCTACGAGAAAGCCAGGACGCAGCGCCTCCTTCAGCTGGCCACAAAGAATGACGATGCCCTTCGTCGCCAGCCCGTCATATAGAAGACCCGACGCGGCGGCAAAAATAAACTAAAGATCGGAAAAAACGTTCGACAGCGGCAAATAGGGTCCAAGAAGCCACGCGATCGAGAATTGTGCAGCCGAGATCCATCTCTTATAAAGAAGATGGGTCGAGCATATTCTTTTCCTTAAGACAAGACAAGGAAGATATTCGATCTTGTCATGAAACATCAAATGATGACACTCCCGGAGTCTCGGCACCTCAAACAAGCAAGTGAGGTTCATCACCCAGAGTATCGCTCTTATCACCGAGCGATAGGACATCCTCTTGAAGACTACTTCACCTTCAAAAACTGGGCCGAGGACCAGTATCAACTCGGCAGGTTTTCTCTATCCGACAGTTGGAGGGTAACCCCACCGCAAAAGCATGTGCCAAAAGTAACGAATATAGCGAGAGTAGAACCAGATCAACATCGGTCTTGGAAACGGTCTCGTACCTGCCACGTGATAACGCTGTCAGAAGAAGGAGAGCGCGACAATGTGGATGACCTCTCCCGGTGCTTCGAAAATGAGGAAGAAGATGTGTTGATCTCAGAATTTCCATCAGCGCCAAAAGAGCTGGAAGATAGAATACATACTACTGCGGACAACCTAAGGAAAATTGACTTGGGGACGGCAAAGGACCCACGGCCGACATTCGTCAGTGAGCTGTTGTCTGAAGAAAAGGTGGTTACGCTCAAAGAAGTGCTCATGCAGTATAAAGAATGCTTCGCGTGGAACTATTCTGAGATGCCGGGATTAGATCCAGAAATAGTCGTCCACAAATTGGTGAAATCTCCGGATATCAAGCCAATTAAACAAGCACCGAGAAGAATGCGGCTCGAACTTGAAATGAACATCAACGCCGAAGTCAAGAAACTAGTCGACTCCGGATTCATCCAAGAAGTTCAATACCCATCAATATTGTCCCAGTGATGAAGAAAAATGGGACGGTGCGCATCTGCGTAGACTTTCGGGACCTCAACAAAGCTTGTCTGAAAGATGACTTCCCAGTACCTGTCACTGAGCTGATGATAGAAAACACGTCCACCCACAAAGTTTTCTCCTTCATGGATGGCTCATTAGGATACAATCAGATAAAGATGCATCCCGAAGACCAGAAGAATACCGCTTTCCAGACTCCTCTGGGCATATTCTGCTACAAAGTGATGCCTTTCGGTCTGAAGAACGCTGGCGCCACCTATCAGAGGGCCAGGACGAAGATTTTCGATGACCTCATACATGAAATCGTCGAATGCTATATCGACGACCTCGTGGTTAAAAGAAAATCGTACGAGGAACATTGGGAGCATCTGAAGATAGTGTTTCAGCGCCTTTGGAAATACAATCTGAAGATGAACCCCCTCAAATGCGTGTTCGGAGTTTCCTCAGGCAAATTCCTAGGATTCATCGTATGACATCGAGGCATCGAAATAGACCCGTCAAAGATTAAGGCGATTATGGAAATGCCCCCGCCAAGAACTCTCAAGCAACTGTGGTCTCTCCAAGGAAAGCTCGCGTATATCCGGTGGTTCATAGCTAACCTCTCCGGTAAATGCTGTCCCTATAGCCACTTAATGAAGAAGGGAACCCCTTTCGTCTGGGATCGCAGATGTCAAAGTGCACTAGATGAAATCAAGCAATACCTGCAGAATCCGCCGGTACTGACCACTCCGGTCAAGGGAAAGCCCCTCATCCTGTACACAACAGCCTTTGAAGGTTCCTTAGGCGCGCTATGGGCACAAGAAAATGACCAAGGGAAGGAGAAAGCCATTTACTATTTGAGTCTAGTTCTCCTAGGGGCAGAAAACAACTACTCCCCCATTGAAAAAGACTGCCTGGCTTTAATCTTCACAATAACGAAGCTCGGACACTACGCGTTGGCGCATGAGGTCCACCTCATATCAAAAGTGGATCCTCTCAAATATTTGATGTCAAGAGCCATACTAACGGGACGACTCGCTAAATGGGCTCTCCTCTTGATGGAGTTCTCGATAACATATCGTCCTCTTAAGGCAGTGAAAAGCCAGGCTATAGCTGACTTCCTCGCCGTGCATCCAATACCTGCCGACTCCCCCTTGAACTGCAAATTGCCCGACGAGCACGCATTTGACACGATCGACAAGGAGAAAGGAGGGAGTGATACCCGATGGGAACTCTACTTCGATGGAGCATCCCATGAAGAAGCGAAAGCACAGCACCCCTATAATCAAATCTGGAGTAGGCCTTATCTTCGTGACTCCACAATGAGAGATAATGCGCTTCTCCTTTTCCTTAACAAAGCCGAGGACGAACAATGAAGCCGAATATGAAGCTTTGATAGCAGGTCTTGAGATCGCTGTCGACATGGGAATCGAAAACCTCCTCATATATGGAGACTCCCAGCTGGTCGTTAGTCAAGTAAACGACGATTATCAAACGTGCAAACCAGAGTTGGTGAAGTACGACGAAAGAGTGCAACAATTGCTGACTCAAATCCCTGCCTTCGCCCTAGAAAGCATACCGTGTGCGAAAAATAGCAAAGCAGATGCATTAGACAGACTCGCTAAAGAACTGGCCGACGAAAACCTCGATGACGTGAGGATTGTTGTGCAAAGTCGTCGGGTTCTTGCACCAGCGGAAATATCTCCGGAGTCGTCTGAAGAAAAGGAAGTGACCAAGCAAACGGCCCTATAAATAAAAGACCAGGAAAAGGCTAAGGATTGGAGGGAAGTCTTTATAAACTACTTCAAATCCCGTCGAACACCTGAAGATGCGTCCTCAAGACATCATCTCATGAAACGAGCTCTGTATTTCGCCTTCGTCAATGACACGCTGTATAAGAGATCGTTCGACTCTTTATGGCTGAGATGCCTAGAACCTTAAGAAGCAAGGAGAGTCGTCCAAGAAACTCACGATGGACTCTGCGGTTCTCATCAAGCCAGGCCAAAGATGAAGCTGAAGATCAAAAGGATAGGCTACTATTGGCCTACGATGATCCAAGACTGTCTTGAATACGCGACGCAGTGCCACTCGTGCCAGATTCATGGGGACTTCATCCACCAGCATCCAAATCCGCTACACCCAATGGTGGCTAGCTGGCCGTTCGAAATGTGGGGAACCGACATAATCGGGCCCATTGAACCAACATCGTCCAAAGGACATCGATACATATTGGTGACAACTGATTACTTCTCCAAATGGGTAGAAGCAGTGCCGTTAAGAGAAGTGAAGACGAAGAATATTCTCCATTTCTTCAAGAAACACGTCATCTATCGGTTCGGCACTCTGTGACGGATTATCTCCGATAACGGGCCGGCCTACAGAAGTCATAAAATCAGTCGCTTCGCACAACAACATAATATAGACTGGAGATACTCGTCGGTCAACAATTCCCGAGCTAACGGTCTGGTTGAGGCTTTCAACAAGACCTTGACGAAGATCGTGAAAAAGACGGTGTCCAAAAATAATAAGGACTGGCACGAGAGACTGCATGAAGCTCTCTGGGCGTAGCGGACCACATTCAAAATGGCCACAAACACAACGCCGTATGCATTGGTATTCGGCACTGAAGCAGTACTCCCCTTAGAGATAGAATTACCCCTTCTACGATTAGCGGTTCATTACGAGCTAACGGGCGAAGAAAGTGCTCATTTTCGGCAGGAGGAACTCGACGCCCTTGACGAAACCCGGCTCATGGCGCAGTAAAACCTGGAGGCTTACAAAGCAAGGATGACGCGCTCGTATGAAAAATTGACTAGACCGAGAACATTCTGCCAAGGCGAACTTGTGCTAGTGGTCAAGAGACCTATGATCCCCAATCGTTCCAAACGATGGAAGTTCGAACCAAACTAGGAAGGCCCATACATCATAGACAAAGTCTACCAAGGTGGGGCTTACTTGCTCATGGATATGCATGGAGAAAGACCCTTCAGGCCAATAAACGGTCAGTTCCTAAAGAAATACTACGCCTGACGAGTTACGGCCCAGGTTAATGATAGATGACGACGCCTATGTCCGCTCGCTATCTTCCCAAGCCCAAACTCTATAAGTAGTAGCAAACGAAACCATTGCAACAATGGACCACAATGTCCTAAAACTAACAACGGACCGAAACGTCTTTAAACTACTACAAACCGTAGCATCCTAAGGCTTACGCAAAAAAAAGGTACGTCCATAAGCGAAATCGGCATGGATGATAACCCGAAATGGCTCCGAGAGTAAAAATAGCAGGGCTACCAGCGAGTTTGTGAAAATCCGAAAGGGCGCTATCTTGTTAAAAGACACTTGCAAAGTCCTCTCGACCTTGTAAGGAGAAAATACCGGCGTGAGATCCTTACGACTCACAAGGGAACAACACACTTAGGGATCCTTACGATTCCTAAGGAGAACATACACTTACAAGATCCTCATGACTCTTAAGGAGAATTCCCCTATGAGACCCTTACGGCTCATAGGATTCAAAAGCCTTAAGCTACAGTGATCTGAACCTGTTCTTAAGCCGTCATACACCCCAATATTGCCCTACAAGCGTTTCAATATTGACCCTTGCATACAATCCACGGGCACGAATAAACATTTCCCCAACAGAGTCCCACCAGCGACGATGGATATCCTCACATGGTGAACGACCCTAGTAAGTCCTCTCGACTTATAAGGAGAAAACACTCTTGTAAGATCCTTACGACTTAAAAGAGAACATACAATTAAGAAACCTCACGATTCTTAAGAAGAAAACGCATTTACGAGATCCTCACGACTCGTAAGGAGAAACATCTTTATGAGACCCTTACGGCTCATAAAATCAAAAACCTTAGCCGACAGGACCTTAACCCTGTTTGCTAAGACACCTTTGTTCAAACCGACAAAGGCAAATGATGATTCGCTCCTGGCCATATCCCAGTTATACCGATGCTGATGTCTAAATCGGTATCAAAATTCCAAGTTTAAACTCGCGGCAAAAAGTCAGCAAGCATAAATGCATACAAAAACAGCCGAAATGATGGGGAAACTCGCAAAAAAAATCAGTGAGTAAAATATATATATACAAAAACAGCCAAAATGATTTGGCAACTCGCTATAAAAAGAAGCGAGTAAAGAGAAAAAATAGCCGAAATGATCGGGCACCGCGAAAAATAGCCGAAAGGATTGGGCAATCGCGACTTTCGCGATATAAAAAGCTGAAATGATAGAGCATCGTGGAAATAAATAAAAAATACATAAAAAAAATGATGAAACTTTTGCCCTGCAGGTAAATCCATACTGACCCCTGTATACAATCCATGGGCATAAAAGAAAAAGGAATCATCTATCCCAAACGAACTCTGTCAAAGGGAAAGTCAGATCTCGACGGCAACATCTACAGCCTAGATATCACCAACAGCATTCTTCCTCCAGCAGGATACAGACGCGATGTCAACAACGACTCCAGGGTCGAAAACAAGACGGAGCCATGGAAAAGTCCCTAGTTCCAAGTCTCGACGGTTCACAAAACAACCTAGAGACCACCTCGACACTCGTCTCGTTACAACAGACGCAATGTCAACAGCGGCGTTTCTTTTCACTCCAGTAGGATGCAGACGCGATGTTAACAAACAACCCCAAGGTCAAAACAAAGCGAAGCCATGGAAAAGTCCCTAGTTCCAAGCCTCGATGGTTCACAAAACAACCTAGAGACCACCTCGACACTCGTCTCGTTACAGCAGACGCAGTGTCAACAACGGCATTTCTTCTCACTCCAGCAGGATGCAGACGCGACATCAACAAACGACCCCAAGGTTAAAACAAAGCGGAGCTATGGCAAAGTCCCTAGTTCCAAGCATCGACGGTTCACAAAACAACCTAGAGATCACCTCGACATTCACCTCATTACAGCAGACGCAATGTCGACAAAGGAAGCGAAGGACAAATTCCTAGTTTCTGGGTCTTGACGGCAACTCAAATAAAACCCGAAAGATTATCGGATATCATCCCACACCAGTGTGGAGTGGTTATGACTCATCGGGGCTCCCTAAACTGAGCCCAATCTCAAGTAAAAAAGCGGCATGGCAAAATTCCTAACACTTGCTCTTCCGACGGCCAAATTGCCTAGGAAGATTACTTGAAGACGTCTTGTCCAGCCCCCAAAGGGATCAGAGAGACGACAGTCGTGGGGCTACTCGAACAGCAACGTAAAGACTGCATATCGGGGAATACATCAGCCAACACGACGGTACAACTGGTAAAAAAACCACCTAGTACCACAAACCCTAACGGACTTCTGTCGTAAAGAGCAGAGGTTAACTGTGACGTTAGGACGTCCTTGCGAGAACTTCTCGATTCATCTCGACTCATAGGGAAAAGCGTTAGGCAGTGGGGATTAAAAAAAACCTATTTCCTAAGCACTAGGGCCCTGCAAGTCAGTCTAAGATGGACGTTTGCATACTATTCACGGGCCACACTCTTCGAAGCCGAACATCGACAAAGAGGGAAACAACCACTTACGAGTCCTCTCGACTTGTAAGCGGGAAAATTCTCTTGTGAGATCCTTACGACTCTCAAGAGAGAGCATACTTAGGAATCCTCACGATTCCTAAGGAGAAAATACACCTACGAGATCCTCTCGACTTGCAGGGAGAAAAATCTTTATGAGACCCTCACTCTCATAAAGTTGGAAAGCCTTAGGTGACAGATTTGAACCTGACTCCTAAGCCATCGCTGTCCTGCAAGGAGATCAAAATGGATTATCTACAAAATGCATTTGCTAAAAAGGACACACCACCATGAAACAAAATATGTCTTTTATTCATGAATCAAAATGAATACAAAGTACAATCTATAAAAGAATCAAAAAATACTCTCATTCAGGAGTAAGTACATAAGGAGAATAAAAAGAAACATATATATTTTTAAGCCGGCGAACGATTTAATAAATTTGCCAGTTCATCTTTCTTTCGCTGGGTCTCGGCTTCATGTTTTGTTATTGCTATGAGACGGGTTCCGCCTGAGACTGTTGAGCCTGATATGAGGCGAGCCGACTTTCAAGCTCCTTTTCAGCAACTTTGTGAGCTTTGACCATCTCGTGACTATAAATAACGGCTTTATCAATGGCCACCACCTCCCTGATAGCTTCTTGAAGCACCCGCCAAAGTTCATACGCACGAGTGGTCTTAGCCGTGAGTTCGGCTTGAAGTTCCCCCAAAGCATTTGAAGCTAGCTCCCTCTCCGAAAATTTTCAGTTGAGCCTCTTCTCACATGACTGTAGATTCGCGGCGCACCGTTCTATTAGCTCCCGTAAGCTCGTCTTTGCAGCCACAACCTCAGAGGGAAGGTGTGTGCACTTTAGACCATGTAAACAGACCTCCACTCGACGCCAATACTTTATCAAAACATGCACAAACTATTTTCTCGTTCTGGTAACAAGGAAAGTCTCTGGTAGGTACCCCATTAAGCATGCGTTCATGACTATATGCCTATGGTATCTAGAAGACGCTGATTTATGGACATCACGATGACGATATTCGCACCTAAAAGAAATTCCCAGGGGTCAAGTATAACGCTCATGTACTCAGGCGGGATGCACGTACGAATATATGACGAAAAGGAAAATTCAGTAGAAAAGCCTTCAACAGCCAATGATAAAAGGAATACATTGATTTAAAGATACTACGCTACAGGGAAAAAGGTCACCAAATAAATGATCGGTGATACAAGGGTTAACAAAACAAAATAAAAAATTCTCGAGCTCCCACTCTGCCTTCTCCAACACATTGAAACGACGATTTTCGTGAGGAGTTGCTCCCCACCGATTAGCGCCGTGCTCATCAGCAAAAGCAGACATGACAGCCCGCCGGGCTCTTATTTGACCCAATAGACGAATTGAGCGGTCCTTCAGAGCCCGGGTAATTAAGCATGCCACGTAGAAACACTCGATCTTTTCCTCTGCCGCGTCGAGGATCACCAGAGTCACCTCTGTCGGATGAGGAGGGATGTCGGCAAGCACGGACGAAAAGATCATCCGTAGCCAAATGGAACCCATAGGAAGGGGAGAGCCCCTACGAGTTAGGAGTTTGTACGTCACCACGTCACATTCGGCATCGGTGAGAAGAGGATCCACTAGCCGCGCAGCAAAGCGAGGAATCATCTCCTCGACGGGCACCTCCCATGGTTGTCGACGAGCAGAAGAAGGAATGCATGGCTTTAGGATATAGAGGAGAGCATTCAATGCTATGAACAGAAAATGTTATGCATGGTGGAACTATTCCCAAGGCCCGAGAAAAGGGGAGAGCATTGGAAATGAAAAGAAGTGACTTATTGGAATCAGAGCAGGGAGACGAAACGACCCCATCAAGCAGAGCCCCGCGTGCATAACACGTGAGCACAAGCCTTGATCCTTATTGGAAATTAAAATGGCACTGCACGTACATAACACGTGAGCAGGCGTTGTTCCACGATTGAAGTCCTCCACAATGCCTTACGTGCCAAACACGTGAGCACCAATAAGACAAATCTTAATAAAGAACGCATGTAAACATAAAAAGGGGGAAAGGAAAGTTTGTCATTCATACTTTGAGAATCCATACAAAAAAAATAAAAGAAAATGTTTACAATGGTAAAATATTAAATCCAGGACACGGATTAAGAAATTTGAAAGTGAGGCCGTCTAAAATATTTCTGGCCTTTCTGACCATTCTCGTGTGCATCCTTTCACGATCGCAAGCGTCAGGATCCCCGCCAATGTCCTCCGCCCTCCGATAAGCAGCGATCATCGTCGTCTGTTGAAAAACTTGATGCAGGATATCAATGAGATTATCTCACCTTTTCTTCGAGATCAGGCCCGTCAGATATACTGAGTGCACCTTATCTTCAGCATCATCAAATGCCTCAAGCGGCATAGCTTCGTGAAATCCAGGAATTGCTCCCCAAATTGCTCTCACTATAATCTTCAAAAGAGCGGAGCGACGAGGAAGTAGTCGACTGTTGTGAGCATTGAAACGACTTATAATTTTAGCGCATTGGACGTTTGTAAACTCCTGGTTTTGACAACGGCCTTATGTGCGAATGTCCTCGTAAGAGATAATTTCGTCAAGACAGTACAGGTGAGTGGCCATAGTATCTGAAAAAGAGATGTCAGTGAAAGTTTAGTGATAAAGAAAACCCTCATTAAAACAAGCATTAGGATTCAAACAAATTCTTGGGAAGACAAGTTCTGTTAAGCTACCAACAAAATTCAAATCTGTACGAATAAGGGTAAAACCCTTTGAATAGATTTTCAAGAACACCAGGGAATAAAATTCCCGAAGGGTCCCATTGATCTTTCAGAGTTAAGCTCTTCACTAGATGAATTAAATTCATTTTATGTAATGGAATTAAATTCCAAGAATCCATAAAAATACATGAGAAACAAAAATCCCATGAATCCTCAAAATCAGAGGGAATTGTTCGAGATATGAAGTTATTTCTCAAAGATCACATCTTTGGAGGATGGGTTTCTGAGGAGAGCAAAGCTCTCATAATGGATTTAAAATCCAGAGGATTTCTCAAAGAAGGAAAGTTTTCTGATGAGCAAAGAAGTTGCCTAAAAAAGGATTTCTTTTGACAGAGTTAAACTCTGGAATTTTTTTGAACAGAGAACTGAGCTCTGAGAAAAAGAATTAAATTCTCAAACCAAAAATGAAGAAGGAAGAAGATGAAAGAACGGAGGCGCTGCTGAGATGAGACCTCTGCATTTATAAGACATGATAGGAAACGGTTCATCTTCCCCGTTCCTTAGGCAAATCCAACGGCCATAAAGGTGACAGCGTTGCACTCACGTGCAAACACGTGAGAACAACACTGCCGGGGCATTTGTTCCCTTATGCGAACTCAATAAAACATATGAATAAAGCAACGAGGAAAGCCCCTAAGTGGAGCATCACGTGCCCACACCTGATCGGGCCTCATGTGCAGACACGTGACTTTTTTTGGGCAAAATCTATAGGCGCCGAATGAAATAAACAATTGGAGATGCTTAATTGGTGAGGTCACGTGCCAACACGTGATAGGTTTCTGAGCCCTCTAAACTAATAGAATTAAATTCTAATTAGAAACTTTATGCTTAATTGGTGTGGTCATGTGTCAACACGTGATGGGCTCCTGAGCCCTCTGAATTAATAGAATTAAATTCTAATTAAAAGGAATCAAAAACCCTAATTGGAGAAATAATTCTCTAGATCTTTCCAAACAAGAAAGATTGCACTCTGTAAAGTAGAGCACCGTTGGGTTAAAAATCCAATGGTGATTAAAAATCACAAATTTATAGGAAGATTCTGTGCAAGGAAATATTTTCCTAAAATTTTCCAGGATGAAATATCATATGTGAAATAGAAGTCTTTGGATTAAAAATCCAACGGTGAATAAAATTCACCGAGTGATCTAAAAAGATCATGTTGGTTATAAAATCAATCAAAATTTCTCAGTGAAAGATTGACTGAACAGACTGATTCTTTTTTTCTCTCCTATAAATAGGATCCACGAAGAAAGAAAATGGGAAAAAGAAAGAAAAAAGGAGAGAAAAAACCCCCTCCTTGAAAGCAAAAAAAGAATAAGAGAATTTAATTCTCCAGAGAGAAGAAAATCTCTTCAAAAAAGAAAGAAACACTAGGTAAGAGAAGGAAGGAGATCATCACATAAGCTCCCACAAAACAAAAGAGAATTTAATTCTCAAACCAAGAGTTTAACTCTTCTAAAAAGAACTTAGTTCTTCCTCTGGTTGAAGATCTGTAGAAGCAGATCTCCCCACAAGTTGAGAATTTAATTCTCATCGGGGAGATCTGTCATGCAAATTCAAAACTTAGGGGGAGAATCGAGTTTAAAGAATTTAATTCTTTCAACGTAACATATAGGAATTTAATCCTCTAAATAAAACTGGGGTTTAACCCTACAAAAGAATTTAATTCTTAAACAAAGGATTTAACTCTTTATGCACGTAAAAGAGATCAGTACGCAACATGATAAATGTCAGATCACCTGCACCCATGTGAGCCCCCCTTAATGATCAAAAGAGAACAATTTATATTAGATCACGCGCTACCACGTGACCCCTGAACAAGCCTCTCAAAAGAAAAAGGGGAATAAGACCTAAAACAGATCCCAATTTAGGACGCCTCACGTGACCCCCTAACGAGTGCTCAAAACTTTCAAAAGAAAAAGGGGAATAAATTCAAGGCAGTTGATGCTTTTAGGGCGCCTTACGTGATCCCACGTGACACAATAGTGCTCAACATTCAGAAAAGTATAAGGGAACTAATCCAAAGAAACTATGCCAATTTTCAGGCGCTGCACATGACCCCACGTGAGCGCTTCATTCTTAGAGTTTAGCACTATATTCAAGCCAATCTTGGCCCAAATTAGTTAAGTCTTCCAGAGACAAGACCCCTTTTAACCGAGCCCCATTACACTCAGATCTTCAAAGATTTATCATCTCAAATGGCATTGAAAATAATGTTCATCTCATTGCTTTCCAATATGGCTTTTGGTCCAATGGTACATCTCTTCACACCTCTGATACATGTCGTTGTAATTCTTCAACGTCTTCAGAAAGGTGGTGGGTCCCGACGACCAATAACTATCTGATGCATTTCCAAACCCATGGCTACATCCAAACTTTGGACCGTAATGTCCTTAAACTAATTTTAGACCGTAATGTCCTTAAACTAACTTTGGACCGTAATGTTCTTACACTAATTTTGGATCGTAATGTTCTTAAACTAACCACGGACCGTAACGTCCCTAAACCAAAACGATAGAGCCCATATGCACTTTCGCTGGATCTAAATGATCCTAAAACCCTGTTAAGTAGATCTTAGTCTAAAATTAGACTAACGTATCCTTAACAACCATTTAAGTTGATCTTAATCTCAAACGAGATTAACGGTCCTTAAATCAATCCAATTACAAATTCCTCAACTGACATTGGTTCAAGGGTACATCTCATCACACCTCTGATATATGTCGTTGTAACTCTTCAACGTCTTTAGAGAGGTGGCGGGTCCCGACAATCAATAAACCTAATGGACCGCAATGTCTATAAACTAAAACAATAGAGTCTAAATGCTCTTTTGTTGGATCTAAATGATCATATTAAGTAGATCTTAGTCTAAAATTAGACAAATGTATCCTTAACAAATGTTTAAGTCGATCTTAGTCTCAAATGAGATTAACGATCCTTAAACCCAACCCCAAAGCCAAATCTATGAAAATACGGATTTGGACTAATCCACGCCCTACGGGCGACAACATAAATTAGTCTCTGTATACAATCTACGGGCAACCAAAAAAATAAAACAAACATACACGACACGAAGTGACCATCTGGGGAAGAAGAAAGTGTTTACCGCGATGCGGTAGCGTAATTAACTGCAGGGGCTTGCGCCTGCAGGGAAGAGCATCCCCACAATCAAAAACCCTTCACAATGAGGGGGAATCTGAAGAAGTCTGTTACACCGGCCGCATCCGTCTAAACCTTCGATACGTGGTGCCATAAATCAACTTGGTATTTTCGGAGTGGTGGACGGATAAAACCAAATAGCATCTGCCCCCAAATTCAGGCAAGATGACCTATGCGGTTTCGTAGCTGTTTTCGGCGGTAAACAACCGCGTATATCACCGCCACTCCTACTTCACCTTTGCATTTCTCTTGAACATTCCGTATTACTACGAAGATCCACATTTATTGGATAAGCCATCGTATAATTACATACGAACTCGAAGGAACTTGTTCCAGTTCGAGGATGCATTCTGGTTCAGGAGAAATCGAATAAGATTATTCGGGTTGTCTTTTATTTTTACATTCTCTCATGTTGCGAGGACTCCTGGGATTAGGAGGGTATACCTATTACGCTTATTGGATAGTTTTCTTCCAAACCATAGGCTGATGCCGAAGGGTTGGGAAGGAAGAAAACTGATTAGCCTAAAAGTGTTGTACATAAGGTAATAAGAAAAGATATATAAAGGGATTTGAGTGAGAGGAAAGGAAGTATACGGTTACTGTCATGAATCTGGATAGTGGAAGAGGCATTACTTGGGATACCCGGCTAACCCTACGAAACATTTTCATGTTTCAGTTTTACTGTGCGGTGTTAATTGAAAACTGTTTTCCAATTAGATTCTGACTCCAGGGTATGTATTTACCAGATTTGATTCTCACATCTGTACGGCGTTACGGATGCTGAGTAGGAGTAAGATATTGGGAATTGGGTGATTTTTTCCTCATTATATTGAAATTCTTTGTGATTTGTGATATTTAATGAAATCACCTGGGTTTTGCCCGACGACAAATATTTGGTTTTGAATATCCGTTGTTATGCACCAATTTCAAACTGATATAACTTTTTAAAAGTGAGATATAACTTTTTGAAATTATGTCTATGACATTTACCTGTATCAGTTGATGATTGGGTAAGGAGCATTCAACAACGATGTAATTCTTCTTAACCTTAGTACAGTTTCAACCTGCGACGCACATGGTTTGAGTTATTAAACTCTGGGGACTTATACAAAGTATTGTATGTTGTCCAGTGTCCACTAGGACAAAGGGGTTGGTACTCGTACTATATTCTGTTTACTTGAGACTTCTCTAGTTTTTAGATATGTGTTTCAGTGAAATACAAGGTCCAAATTTTGAGAAGTTATGGGTACATGAATAAAGTAGAGAACCACATGTTGCAAGTATCAGGATTCTTCAAGGTGATCGAAGATATAGATACTTGTGCTAGGTATTCCGTTGATAGTAATGGTTTTGAGAACTTGCTTCTCTTTCAGGTTACTGATATGTGGATGCACTCCTAGATGAGTAATGCTGCTTGGCCTCATTCCACTTAGTTGACATGCACTGGAGATAGCTGCATGATTTGAATCTGATTCCAATTAAATCAGTATCTCTGTTTCTATATTGTATATAGAATGGTTCATATCTTAACGATGTTAAGGTATATGGAGTTGTCCGGCTTATGCTTAAAACCAGACTCTGGACAAACTCAATGCACGTTTTAGTAATGACAGTTTGTCGGTTATCCCGGGCTATGACGAGGGTTAGCTTTATACCATCTGGAAGATCAATGATTATATTGTTCTTGACTCACCACAAGTTTTAATAAAATGGATTCTTTTCAGAAAACACTAGTGAGAGTATGGTAGAACTGGAAGTGATTCAAGAATCATAAACGATTACTGAAAATTTAATAGAACCTAAAGATTCAATTGGTTTGTACATTCCATTAGCCACTCCGCAGATTTGGTGGGTAACCTCATGCACCCGAGAGGTACTTCGGCCTTCTCAAAGATGTTGATAGGGAGGTTCTTGTTTACCCAGACCTTCCATTGCTGCTGTTCTAGACTATAAAACCCTGCAGGAGGATGAGTATACCATCGTTCTAAACTAGCTTTAGAAGTGCACGTGTATATGACTCTGCCAGAGGGTTTTTGCAGTCAGTAGGAGCAGCGGAAGTATAGTGGGCAAGTAGCTTATGTCTATTTATAGACTAAAGCAGGTATAGAAGAAATTGATCATCTATTTTTTATGTGACAGTCATAGGTCTTGACTTCATCAGAATAGGAGATAGATCTGGTAAGAAGGTAGTAGGATGTAATGTCCTTGTATTTGGATGACATGCACTTTATAGGAAGTGAAATTCCTATACTAGGATCGGTTATACTGTGGTTGTCACAAAGTTGTTTCTCCATATAGGATATAGATATAATATCAGGTTTTCTGGTTACTAGATCTATGGTTTTAGATCTAGATTTGGGAAGTATCCCAATCTGGGTACTTTGACATTATTCTAAAGGTGTTTTAGAATGATTGACTCTTGGCATGGTGGTATACCTGCAGATGATGGAGTCACCCTCTCTAAAAGATCTCTTTCAGACTAAAAGGGGAGAGGGATTTGCATGATTGGCATATCACTTGCTTAAGAAATTGAGTCAATCATGAGATGTCAAGTACAACACCAGATATTTCTTTTGCACTAGCTGCAATAAGCATATATATTAATCCAATCCTGGAGAAACGTTGGAAAGCAGTTATGAACATAAGTGGATAATTCTATGGATATGGAAACGACAGCCTCCTTCGGGAGACGGTTATCATTTCAGGTTTCCAAGGTGACCTGGATGAAAGAGTGACTGTTAGAGTTATAGTTTTTCCCTCTTTTGAGTGGCAATATGTTGGACAGGTGGTCCAAGAGGATACTGAGGACGACATGGCACAAGATACTGATTAAAATCCGTGTATGATACAGTCTAAGAAGTTTGGTGGATGTGGAGTTCATTTGTGAACTGGGTCCCATCGAATATCCAGACAAATTCTAAGACAGGTGTTCCCCTCCGAATGGCGACCGACGACGCGAGGGCGTCTTGCCTGAGATTCGGGGCAGATGCTATTTGGTTTTATCCGTTTACCTCTCCGAAGATGCCAAGTTGATTTATGGTACCGTGTATCGGAGGTTTAGATGGATGCGGCCGATGTAGCAGACTTCGTCAGATTCCCCCTCGCTTGAGGGGTTTTTGATTGTGGGGACGCTCTTCCCTGCAGGCGCAAGCCCCTGCAATTAATTACGCTACCGCATCGCGGTAACAACTTTCTCCTTCTCCAGAATTTCACTTCGTGTCGTGTGTGTTTGTTTTGTTTGTAGTTGCCCGTGGATTGTATACGGAGACTAAGCGATGTCGTCGCCCGTAGGACGTGAATTAGTCCAAATCCGTATTTACTTAGATTTGGATTTGGTGTTTTGGTTTAAGGATACGTTAGCCGTATTTAGGCTAAGATCGACTAAAACGTTTGTTAAGGATACGTTAGTCTTATTTGAGACTAAGATCAACTTAACGGGATCGTTTGGATCCGTCAAAAGAGCATTTGGGGGCTCTATTGTTCCAGTTTAGGAACATAGTGGTCCATGTTCCAGTTTAGGGACATAGGGGTCCATATTCCAGTATAGGGACGTGGTGGTCCATCGCCAGTTTAGGGACGTAGTGGTCCATGTTCCAGTTTAGGGACATGGTGGTCCATCGCCAGTTTAGGGACGTGGTGGTCCATCATTAGTTTAAGGACGTGTCGGTCCGACATTAGTTTAAGGACGTTTCGGTCCGACATTAGTTTAAGGACGTTTCGGTCCAACATTCCCATTTTGGGGTAAATATTAGTTTAAGGACGTTTCGGTCCGCGAGTTTAAGGACCCCGCAGTCCATATTCGTATGTGGTCGTCGGGACCCGTCACCTCTCCGACGTCGTTGAAGGATTACAACGAGAGGTGTCAGAGGAGTTCGGAGATGTACCCTCGAACCGGAGGTAAATTGATTTAGGAGAGAAATCTTGCTCAGTCAATTTAATTTGAGGACTTACAGCCATGATTGGGCTAAGTCCAGTTGGAAAATACTCATGATTTTTATTTGCTTTTGCATTGCATTTCTTTTATTTTTATTTGGGCTCTGCCCATAAAGGATGCAAAGCATCAATTTTTTTTGGGCTCTGCCCATTTATAAATGATGCAGAGCATCAATTTTACTTGGGCTCTGCCCTTTTTATTGCTTTGCAATTTACTTTGGCCTGCTAGGTCTTTTTGACTTGGGCCTGGCCCTTCAACAAAAGAAATGCATTGCATTTTTCAGGCGCTTTGCACCAATAAAAGAGCGCAAGCGCTTGTGGTGATGACACATGTCATGCAAGCGCAGTGCGCTGCGCTAGTGCGCTACGCTTGCGCTGCTGACACATGGCGCGCTCTGGTGAGTTGCGCCAATTTCAGAGAGCAAAGCTCTATTTCAAAAGCGCATAGCGCAAATGGTTCAGATGCCGACACGTGGCGCTCTCTGGTGGCTTGCGCCAGCCCAAGAGCGCAACGGTGCAGATTTATAAGTGCAAAGCACTATTAATTTGAGAATCTTTTAGATTCAAGAACCAATGGTTCATAAGAGAAGTGCAAAGCACTATTTGATTTCTTGAACTAATTTAGATCAAAGAAAAACAAGTTTTTGCTTATTTCAGGAACCAGAGGTTCATAAAAAAGTGCAAAGCACTGTTTATTATGTGAAGATCATTGATCTTGTTCTTAGATCAATGATCTATTAGAAGAAATTTCTTCTATTTAAAAGGTCTTTTACCTTTTTTCTTCTTCTTGAAATTTCTTCAGAGTTCTCTCTGCTTAAAATTTTTGATTCCTCACCAAAATGTTGATGCCTTTGAATTGAGGTTTAGGGTCCTTTTTATAGTGCCCATATATTAGTTAAAGAGATCTTTCTATGAATGATTTGGGGAATTCTTCGCACCGTTGGATCTTTGATCCAAGGGCTTCTGTTTTACAGAAAAAAATCTTCTTGTTTTAATAAGAACAGAAAGATTTCTTTAGAGCCTTAATTCTGTTTGGCGCAAATGCCCCAGCGCGTGAAATGTGTTAAGCAGCGCACAGCGCAGCGCAATTACGCTAGCGCATCTGCGCTGACACGTGTCACGCAGCGGAACTGCGCTAGCGCATCTGCGCTGACACGTGTCACGCAGCGCAAAGCGCAGCGCAACTGCGCTAGCGCATCTGCGCTGACACGTGTCGCGCAGCGCAGTGCTTGTGCAACTGAAGCGTTGCTTCCTTTAATTTTGATTTAAATAGAGCTTTGCTCTGATTGGGTGCGCTGCTTTGGGCACTGCGCTGATGTATCTGCGCCTGACACGTGGCGCGTTGCGCCCGGGATTTGAAGCGTTGCTTCAAAATTTGAATTTTGAATTTCCAATAGAGCTTTGCTCTGATTGGGGGAAACAAATGCCCCCCCACCGTTGCGCTCACGTGGCGCGCACGTGAGTGCAGCGGTGGCAAGCTCCTGACCTTTGGATCAAGGGGTGAGCTGAAGGGGCCTAAGCGCCTTATAAATAGGACCTCTGTCCCTTAAAAAAAAAATCTCACCCTTTTTCAAGATTTTTGATTTCAACAGAGCTTTGCTCTTGCTTAAGAACTTCAGAGCTTTGCTCATTTCCAAAGTTAAAAACTTTAGGTAAAAATTAATTTAAATCAATCTTAACCAAAAGAGCTTTGCTCTTATAGATCTTTTGATCTAAGAAATCTCTTTGGGGTTTCATAAACAGAGATTTGCTCTAAAAAACTTGTAGATCTACAGAGATCTTGTTCATGGGTTCTAACCCATGAACAGAGCTTTGCTCTTGGATCAAATGTAGATCTTTTAGATCTGAAAAATGAAGAACTTATTATAAGTTTTCATGGATTTTTCAGAATTTTAATTCTTTTAAGTGTTAAAATTTTTGATGGATCTTTCCATTATTACCACAGAGCTATGCTCTTTTAAGGAATTTTATTCCTTTGAGACCAGAATTTGACAAGTGTCATTCTGTGACAGAGCTTTGCTCTGAAAGAGGAGATTTTCTCCTTGTCTCTAGGGATTCTCCACTGATGAGAATATTCTCTTGGGGATCTTTTCTTTAACTGACAGTCTCACCCAATGATGAGGTTGTCTTATTAAATGAGGCACTTTCATCCGGATTTTGTGGGTCCCCATTTGGTCCCCTACCCACTGCACTGCGGTGTGGTGTGATTAATTTTAATTTAATTAATTTTTAAATTCAGTTAATTGAAAAATTTTAAACGCCAAGCGTTGGAATTGCAGCACTAACGGCTGTTTCTTGTTCCTTTGCAGTGACTATGTCTCTCGATACCTCGTTTCCGTTCGCCCGCTCGGAGGAAGGGTTTCCTGAAGCACCCTTGGACCGTGAAGTTCTAGCCATGATTAAGGACCACGACCCGGAATGCAAGAGTCTCCACCTTTGGATTATGGTATAATCAGATTATCATGGGTCAACGGAGCTTCACCTGTTAGTTATATGTATGCCCTAGAGGCCATTACTGTACATTAGATGTATATTGTAGTGGATGCTGGGACGTATATAGGGAGGACTTTCTTGCTCGACATGATAGTATGCTATCTGGTTGATCTTTACCTTAACGTGTATACTGATTGTCTCTCTGTTACATGTTGGTAAAGCCCTTAGGATGTGTACTTGACTACCTGGACTATGATGAGATCATACTAGTGGGGACAAGGTAGTCTATAGGTACATCCTTCAAAGTCCCTAGTCATGGGTGTATCGAGACGGGGCATCGATATACCAGAGTAGACTAGCGTATACCTTCTCGACCCATACAGATGGGCGATGGATGATCCCATATCCATCGGTGTTTGACATCAGAGATGATGTACGGGTGCTCAGTGGAGACTGGGTACACTGGACGGACTCGCCGAGAACTCCCAGATGGTATTATACCTCACGTCAGATGGCAGTTCTCTGGTGACACTGGTACAGAGTAGTCTGTTGACCCGAGATCGTCATAGAGTCTTGTGTGGTTCCCACTGTGCTTTGATTTCCATCTTACCACGTCCAAGAGGGCGTGCAAAACGGTGGTTTTTGGGTACAGTCCCGAGTCACATGGAGGCAATGAGCGATAGGAGGGGATTCGTCTCTCCCGGTATTGGGAGTTGATGTTGCGCTGTGTTCGATTGGCTATAACAGGAAATCCCTGGCCAGGGTTGCTGAGATTTACTGGTAAGTGTTACCAGTAGTTTCTCGAATTGTTATAGACCTCATATCGACACGACTTATCGAGCTATTGGGGTCTGACGTTTACCACCCCTAGGCAAGATATGCGACATATCAGACGATCAGACCGGACTGTACGGTAGTGTTACTGGTCGGATTCACTGGAGTGTGAGCGGGCTTGCTCGTCGATCTTCAGATCGCTCAATACCCGGGTGGCCGTTACGTTTAGCAGACCGCTTGCGGCTTGTGGATGTTTGATATGATCATCATCCGCTGCCGGCGTATTGACGAGTCTTTAGAGTCCTACACAGAGGTTTCCTGGCTCAAGCGAAACGAAATAGGAGCGCATATGAGATATGTGCGGGACCGAGAATAATACTGTATGCGATACTGTATTCGATTCTCGCAATGTGACATCGATCGGTTATATGTGATATAGCCGGGTTATCGGATCAAGTGTTGATTCGATAAGATGTTACTAATGATACCAGTCGGTTATGTGCGCATGACCGGGTCATTGAATCAAGTGTTGATTTAATGATTTAATGCATATTTATATATTTGATATATTACTTTGCATCAACTAGTATCGGTTTACTTAAGATGGATTTTCTCACTCGGGTGTGCGCATTACATATGCGATATGATTTTGTGCACATGCTTGTATCATGTTTGATGATACATCCTTTTTGGTTAAGTGTAAAGTATTAAACCTTGGTTAATGAAATGGTTAGGGTTTCTTATTTATTATTCATTTATCTTATTTAATTATCCTTTTTATTTTTGATAAATGAATAAATGAAATGAGAAGAATGGTGGCTTGTTTTGGATTGTAGTTGAAGTTTCATGAACCTTTGACTTTGTCCACCATTCTTATCTCATGCTTAACCTAACCATTTGTTTTAACCCTAGTTGAATCTCTACACTTTACCATGGTTTAGTCATGATAAGTTTTGATTATTCTTTTCTTTTTCAATTAACTTATCATAACTATTATCTTCTTCTTCTTCATTCTTCAAGTGAAGAAAACCAAGCTTCATCAATGGTGATTGATGTTTTTGAGTGAGAAATCCATTTCCAAAGTTTACCCACATCCTATTTCTTCATCCTCTACCTCTTGCCAAGAAGTAGAGTGTGTTTCCTTCACAACTTTTCACGGTTTGGTGAAGGTGGAGCTTGATTCATCGATGCCTCGACGTAGATCATCTTCGGCATGGACATCGACGACCTAGCTTGCCCATTCTCCAACGAAGCCGACTCTAGAGCCCGGATTTGATTTGGACAGCGGAGACGACCTCGTTGCGGAGCTTTGGAGATGGAGCAAACGGATCTACAAAGGTTGTATTTCCGCATTTTCTTTAGCTAAGTTGTTAGCTAGTTTTCTTTTCGCCTAGACATCTAGTTATCGATCCGTACACTAGGGTTTGTAGGCACCATAATTTTTGAAATTGCCATGGTTGATGGCTTTGGAGACTTCACTTGGGTGCCTAGGAACCCTGCATCACCTGCGCAGTGCCGTCAGAACCCATTACGGCGATTCACTATGCTACCCCTCCCTCGGTACAGTATGCCGTGGAGATGGTTGATTGGACCTCAAAGGGATTTCTTCATCCTTCTATGGATGCGATTCCGGTCCAGCGTCCTATGGTTTTGGATATCCTAGGACATCGTATCTGTCAGGGCGAGGCGCGACCTTGGGGGCAATCATATAACATTGGTCTGATCCCCCGCCACCCGATCGGTTATCTGCCTTGGGCCCGGTATATCCTGTCGACGAAGAAGTCGCTGTTGATAAGGTTAGGATTGTACACCGCGGTCTACGTCTCTCTGTTCTAATATCCCACACTCCCCACCTGGTGGTTCAAGGCTTTCTTGGAACAGTGGAACATTCCTACCCACACTTTCCTTGCCATGGATCGGGAAGTGTCAATTTATTTGGGGGAGTTCACGGAGGTATCCGGTTTACCAGTCATAGGGGAACACTATGAGGAGTTTTTCCTGACAGACGAGTACATCTTCGGTGCTAAGCCGGTGGTAAGGGGGCTCACGCCGGAGAATGCTGTTCAACACCAATTCCCAAGCTTGATTAAAGTGTTGAACATCTATGAGTCCCTTTTCATCGGACATGGGAGTCGAGGAGTTAACTTTGAGGATTTCATCGCTCGGTTCCTTCTCCCTAGCGTCCTCTCATCAGAAGCTGCCAAGTTCGCTACCCTGGATGTCCCTTTCGATCTAGGAGTGGACAACCTGCCGGAGAAGGAGATAGACCAAAAGGGTTTTTTCCTTCCGGACTTCCCGACTATGTCTTTTGCAGAAATTGCGGCCCCAGGGATGGACGAGGAGGCCTTTTTCTTAGGATTTCTCGGGTTGTGGCTGAGTTGGTTTGCGATCCCAATGCACTTTCACTGTATGCGGCCCTCTGTCTTTTACCCAGCCCACTGGATGGCCATCGGGGTAAAGGTGGCCGTTGGGATCGCTGGCTTGGCACACCTATATCATGGCCTCAGTCGAGCAGCGGATGCTAATGAGCCCGGGATACTGCACGTGGTCTTCCTGATGCACTACTTTGTATCATGGCTCGAGCTACACATGGCGGGTGTCCTCGGCATGCTCAAAAGGCCCTCGTTCTTCGACAAGTGCGGTTTCCCTCGCATTATACAGCTGATCGGCGCATCAATTGTGACCCCATCACCACGGAACGCCAGGGGTTTACTCCTTCGCTCTCACACCGTTGGAGCCGGGATGTCCTTTATTGACAAGGTGTTGACTATTGGAAAGGCGTCCACCACTGCGGTGCGACCATTACAAGACTCCTTTAAGGATGGAGCCTCAGTTTTGACGGCCCGGGAGACCCTTCACTTATATTCTAATAGGCCGGGCTTCCTAGTCTTCAGGAAGAATGGTGCGGCGATTTTCATGAGATATAACCCGCATCGTTTCGCCCAACAACTGGGCTACGATCAAGGGGTCCCCTTGGAAGCTTTCCTGCTGGAACCCGCTGCCACTGAAGAAGGGATGGAGAACGCGCTGCATCATTTTATGCGTCTGAATACGGGTTCTCATTTTTTTATCAGTTCGCCGGCTTGCGCTCCACGACTCCTCAACGTATAGAAAGACTGGTACAATCATGCAACAGGAGCCGTTATAAAGGAGGAAAGGCGACTGCTGGTCGACCGTAAGGGTGAGCCTCCAGGCAGCGACATCAACGCTCCTTTGGTTCATAGGACTCCAGTAGTTGCCCCTCTAAAAGAGGTTAGAACCGGGCCATCCCATGCGCAAAGTCCTCCGCACGGATTGCCGCTCCCCGATATTACAGATGCAGCTCTAGCGCCCTGTGCTCCAGTGGAGACAGTGGTTGTAGCCTCGCCGGAGTCTGGCGTGGGTGCAGACATCGGGACCCGCCGTCCCAAGGTAGCTGCTAAGCGTAAGTCGATCCCACGTGCACCTAGGGTCGGAGGGCAGAAGAAAAAGAAGTCGCTCTTCGCTGCAGACGTCGCGTTCGGTCAGGAACCCCACGCTCCCTATGCCGAGGGCCTGAGTGAATATGGGACTAACGAGGGATTGGTCATGCCGCCGGATGACACAGACTTGGAGGCCGCCCTCGAAACTTCAGCGTGGTTGGCAAGGCGTGACGCATGGCTGGCTAAGCTTGCGGATTCATGTAATCACTAGTCGCATTTTCTATTGCATCATATCTTTATTATTGCCTTTGACTAATATTTTTCCTTCTTTTCTTCCAACAGGCATCACCACTGAAGAAGCCATTGCCGCTTCACTCAAGACCTTCCAAGAGGAAGAACGCCTTAGAGCGTCTTTAGGCCTCAGTAAGATTCGATTCATCAAGTTTTTATTCTCCTTGTGTTATGGTCAATCTAATCTCTCCCTTTTTTTTTGCAGAAACGCCGTTCCCGCCAAGTGACGCAAATCTTCTGCCAGCTGCCGATGTTCCTGCTTCCTATGGGCTACCGCAGGAGGTTCGTCTTGAAGACCCGATGAGAGATGCCTTAAAGACTCTGGAGGCATCTTTAAATGAGGACGACGATGCTTCGATGAAGGAAGCGTCAAAAAGGTCCATCGTGACAGCCCGGGAGGAAAGAAAGCGGTCGAGGCGCGAAGCAAAGGCACGCAGGGCCGCCTTGGCCATTGGAGCGGGCCCAAGCACCGTCCCTCGTGCCGATACCCCGTCAGAAGAGCCCCCGGTCGCCCTGTCTACAGCTCATAGACAAGCGATCCGCGCCAATAGAGAGGCTAACGACAAGCCTACCTCAGGTAATACTTCTTTCAGAATTTTGTTATAAGACTTATAAAGATGTCGGTTCTTATATGTTCTACCCTGTAGGGCCAAGCCTAACCGAGGGGGAGACGGAGACTGTCGAACCTGAGGGGCTGAGGGGAGATACATTGGTCGAGCCCGAGTCGGTGGCGGATGACACAGCTGGGATTGCTGGGCCCGAGATAGTGGCTGACGAACTGGTCATGTCCACTATGCCTGAGTAAGCGGTTGTTGCTGAGCCCGAGGTAGCAGCGGGCGGAATGCCTGAGGCCGATGACCTTGTGGTGACGGTGGACGAGACAACCGTGACTGCTGAACCCGAGGGAGTAGCGGGTGAGGTGGCCATGATTACTGAGGACGAGCCAACCGCTCCTTCTTAGGAATCTGGCAATGCTCCAGTCATAGCCCTCACCGCCTATGGTCCCCTGCCGTCTCCAGGTTTTGCGAGCACGACAACGGTCCCCATTGAGTCGGGTGACGAGGCCACGGGCGGTGGCCTCGTGTCGATGGAGGAGGGAGTCGCCTCCGTTTCGGCTGGCAGCTCATCAGGTAAATCCCAAGTTGCTGTCCTCTTTATCTTACAGTCCTTTCTGACAAGTTCACATTTGTTCGTAACGCAGGTACAGCCAGTGCCGATGCCCCATTGCTCGAGGGAGCGCCTTCAACTACTGCCTTGGCGGTGGTCACCTCTCAGCCCTCTCTCATACCGTCAAAGATATTGGAAGGTATGGGTTTGCAACTTAGTAATCTCACTTTTCAGACGTATAATTTGTGTACTAAAGTCATACTATTGTGCCTTTCAGGAGTGCTTTTTGACCATCTTTATCAGGTGTTGCTCCCACACTTCTCCTTCCCATCCGAACTCGCTTCTTCCTCTAGTGGCGCTGGTGAGTATGATTAATATTGATATCTTTCTTTTTCATTGATGGAATTACTTCTAACCTTTTTTCTCATCCCGACTGCAGTGCTACAGATTGAAGGAGGGGATAAAAGATCGGCTGCGCCACCGGCCCTTCCGGCCTTGCCACCTGTCTCGGCTGGTACGGCGACTATCACATTGATGACTCCCCCCTTTTTTTTCCTGAACTGTTATCTGATCACATCCTTTTTCTTTTCAGCCGTCGTTCTGGTCTCAGCGCCCTTCGAGCCTCGCATCATAATGCCGGCAGGTCCTTATCTGAGATGTCCATCTTCGAAAGGGGCCGCGAATAGTCTGCGTATGTTGAGTGATTACGTTGAGGAACTCGACGTTGAAACTCCTACATATGCTGCAGACTTCGCTACGGCGGTTAACCCGATGCTGGTGATACTCGTGAACTTTCATGATGAGGGCATCATTGCATCTTGGGTTAACTATTGCAGGGAGATCGAGGCTCGCCTGCATTAGCTGGAGTCGATGCGTCCCGCTCCCGAGACCTTAGCCGCCAGCAATCAAAGAGCAGCGTGGGTTGAGCAGAGCGCTTCTTACTTCTGCCATCTCGAACAAGAAGTTACTTCGAGGCCTAAGGAGCGTGGTGAGACTTCAAGCAAATCTGCCCAACTACATGCTCGGGTGGGGGCCAACGCTGCACGGCTGAAGGTTATTTTTGAGGGCCTTCTGCAATGCCTCTCCGAAGGGTTATCACTGAGGAATCAGCTTGACGTTGTCGAGCGGGATGCACCTAGCCAGGAAGCAGCCCAGAAGGCGGCGGAGGAGCAACTTTCATCCTTCTTGCAGCAGCGGGCCCAGATGGAAGCTGAAGTAGCCGCGGCAGCCACCCAGGAGGAGGCGCTAAAGAAAGTGCGAGAGAAGCTCACGGATTTGGTAAAGACACTTCCTCTCCAGTAATTCTCCTTGTATCTAGATACTTGTAGCATTTTTTCTTTTTGAATAATATGTATCCATTCTTCAATATTTTGTACGCTTCATCTTGTACCTGATTACATTCAATAAAGATACACATTTCTCTTTGCAATGTCTTGTACTATTTCTTTGCTTTTTCTTTTCTTATTATCAGCATGCTGTCACAATTAGCAGATAATAGAGTAAGCACCTTGATTTATTATCGAGATAGCGATGGCTTAGGCCGCAGGTTCAGATCTGCCGCCTAAGACTTTTCAACTCTATGAGCCGTGAGGGTCTCATAGAGACTTCTCTCCCTACGGATCGAGAGGATCTCGTAGGTGGGTTTTCTCCTAAGGAATCGTGAGGATTCCTAAGTGTGTTTTCTCTTATAAGTCGCAAGGATCCTATAAGAGAATTTTTCCCTCTTACGAGTTGATAGAACCCGTAAGCGGTTGTTTCCCTCCATGTCGAAATTCGACTTTGGAGAGTGAGACCCGTGAATAGTCTGCAAGAGACCGTTTTAGACCGACTTGCAGGGTCCCATTGTTCAGGAAGCAAGTTTTTTTAATCCCTGCTGCCTGAGGCTTCATCTTGCAAGTTGAGACGAATCGGGAATTTTCCCGCGAAGACACTGGTTTCTCTGCGAGTCGATGCGAATCAGGAGGCTCTCGTGAAGGATTGTTTGTTTCCCCGAGTTGAGGTATTTGCCAAGGATTATTTGTTTCCCTGGTGTTGAAACGAATCAAGAATTTCCCACGGAGACACTGTTTTCTCTGCGAGTCGATGCGAATCAGGAGGCTCTCATCAAGGATTGTTTGTTTCCTTGAGTTGAGGTATTTACCAAGGATTATTTTTTTCCCTGGTGCCAAGGATTATTTGTTTCCCTGGTGTTGAAACGAATCGAGAATTTCCCACGGAGGCACTGGTTGCTCTGCGAGTCGACGCAGATCAGGAGGCTCTCATCAAGGATTGTTTGTTTCCCTGAGTTGAGGTATTTGCCAAGGATTATTTGTTTTCCTGGTGTTGAAACGAATCGAGAATTTCCCACGGAGGCACTGGTTGCTCTGCGAGTCGATGCGAATCAGGAGGCTCTCGTCAAGGATTGTTTGTTTCCTTGAGTTGAGGTATTTGCCAGGGATTATTTGTTTCCCTGGTGTTGAAACGAATCGAGAATTTCCCAAGGAGGCACTGGTTGCTCTGCGAGTCGACACGGATCAGGAGGCTCTCGTCAAGGATTGTTTGTTTCCCTGAGTTGAGGTATTTACCAAGGATTATTTGTTTCCATGGTGCCAAGGATTATTTGTTTCCCTGGTGTTGAAACGAATCGAGAATTTCCCACGGAGGCACTGGTTGCTCTGCGATTCGACGCGGATCAGGAGGCTCTCATCAAGGATTGTTTGTTTCCCTAAGTTGAGGTATTTGCCACGGATTATTTGTTTCCCTGGTGTTGAAATGAATCGAGAATTTCCCACGGAGGCATTGGTTGCTCTGCGAGTCGATGCGAATCAGGAGGCTCTCGTCAAGGATTGTTTGTTTCCTTGAGTTGAGGTATTTGCCAGGGATTATTTCTTTCCCTGGTGTTGAAACGAATCGAGAATTTCCCATGGAGGCACTGGTTGCTCTGCGAGTCGACACGGATCAGGAGGCTCTCGTCAAGGATTGTTTGTTTCCCTGAGTTGAGGTATTTGCCAAGGATTATTTGTTTCCTTGGTGTTGAAACGGATCGAGAATTTCCCACGGAGACACTGGTTTCTCTGCGAGTCGATGCGAATCAAGAGGCTCTCATCAAGGATTGTTTGTTTCCCTGAGTTGATGTATTTGCCAAGGATTATTTGTTTCCCTTGTGTTGAAACGAATCGAGAATTTCCCACGGAGGCACTGGTTGCTCTGCGAGTCGACGCGAATCAGGAGGCTCTCATCAAGGATTGTTTGTTTCCCTGAGTTGAGGTATTTGCCGAAGACACTGGTTTCTTCGGAGTTGGGATGAACTGTCGAGATTTGGCTTCGTTTTCTGGCGGAGCCTGTTGGGAGAGTATGGCTCCCTCTTCGTTTGCGCTCTTGGATTGTATACAGCGATCGATGTGATCTCAACTGTAGGGCCAAAGTTTTATCATCATTTTTTTTGTTTTATTTCCGCGATGCTCTATCATTTCAGCTTTTATATCGCGAAGGTCGCGATTGCCCAATCATTTCGACTATTTCTCGCGGTGCCCAATCATTTCGGCTGTTTATTTTGTTTTCACTCGCTGCTTTTTATTGCGAGTTGCCCAATCATTTCGTCTATTTTGCATGCATACATTTTACTTGCTGCTTTTTATTGCAAGTTGCCCCATCATTTCGGCTATTTCGCATGCATGTGCGGCCTACTGGCTTTCCGCCGTAAACCTGAAATTAGACACCGATTTCGGTATCAGCACCGCTACAACTGGGATATTGCCAGGAGCGAATCATCATCTGCCTCTGTCGATGTCAAACAAAGGTGGCTTAGCGATCAGGGTTAAGGTCCTGTCGACTAAGGCTTTCGACTTCGTGAGCCGTAAGGGTTTCAGAAAGGTATTTCTCCCTACAAATCGTGAGGATCTTGTAGGTGTATTTTCTCTTTAGGAATCGTGAGGATTCCTAAATGTTTGTTCCTCTGTAAGTCGTAAGGATCCTACAAGAGGGTTTTCTCCTTGCAAGTCGAGAGGACTTATAAGGGTTGTTCATCATGCGCACATATCCCCAATCACGGATGAAACTTGGTTAGGGAAATGTTTATTCACGTCCGTGGATTGTATACAAGGGTTAGTATTGAACCACTTGTAGGGAAATATTGGAAGTTGTGGGGGTTGCTTAAGCACAGGTTTAGGTCTCTGTAACTTAAGACTTTCAAATCTTATGGGCCGTGAGGGTCTCATAAGAGAGTTCTCCTTACGAGTCGTGAGGATCTTGCAAGTGTATCTTCTCCTTAGGAATCGTGGGGATCCCTAAGTGTGCTACTCCCTTGTGAGTCGTAAGGATCTCACGCCGGTGGTTTTTCCTTACAAGGTCGAGGGGACCTTATAAGTGTCTTTTAACGAGGTTGTGCCCTTTCGGGTTTTCACAAACACTCGCCGGTAGTCCTACTGTTTTTACTCACGGAGCCCTTTCGGGTTTTCATCCGTGCCCATTTTGCTTATGGACATACCGTTTTTATTTTATTTATTTTTATTTATTTTTATTTTTATTTTTATTTTTTGTCAGCCTACGGATGCTGCGGTATTAGTTTAAGGATGTTTCGGTCCGCCATTGAGAAAGCTGGCTACTGCGTATAAAGCTTGAGCTGGGGAAGATAGCGAGCGGACATAGTCGTCGTCGTCTATCATTGACCTAGGCTGTGACTCATTAAGCGTAGTATTTCTTTAGGAAGTGACCGTTTATTAGCCTGAAAGGCCTTTCACCGTGCATGTCCATGAGTGGATAGGCCCCACCCTGGTAGACCTTATCTATGATGTACGAGCCTTCATAGTTTGGCTCGAATTTTTCTCGCTTGGCGCGATTGGGGATCATAGGCCTTTTGACCACTAGCACGAGTTCACCTTGGCGAAATGTCCTTGACCGGGTCAATCTTTCATATGAGCGCGTCATCTTTGCTTTATAGGCCTCCAGATTTTGTTGCGCTATGAGCCAGGTCTCATCGAGGGCATCGAGCTACTCAAGCCGAAGGTTAGCATTTTCTTCATCTGCTAGCTCGTAGTGGACTGCCACTCGTAGAGAGGGTAACTCTATCTCGAGGGGGAGTACAGCTTCTGTACCGAATACCAGCGCATATGGCGTTGTGTTTGTGGCTGTCTTGAACGTAGTTCGATACGCCCAAAGAACTTCTTGCAGTCTTTCATGCCAGTCCTTCTTATTTCGGGGCACTGTCTTCTTCATAATCTTTGTTAAGGTCTTATTGAAGGCCTCAGCTAGACCGTTAGCTCGCGGATTATAAACGGAGGAGTATCTCCAGTCTATATTATGCTGTTACGCGAAGCGACTGATTTTGTGGCTTCTATAAGCTGGTCCGTTATCGGAGATGATCCGGCGCGGAGTTCCAAACCGATATATGACGTGCGTCTTGAAGAAATGGAGGATATTCTCCATCTTCACTTCCCTCAACGGTACTGCTTCTGCCCATTTGGAGAAGTAGTCAGTTGTCGCCAGGATGAAACGATGTCCCTTGGACGATGCTGGTTCTATAGGGCCGACTATAACAGTTCCCCACATTTCGAACGGCCAGCTAGCCACCGTTGGATATAGTGGATTTGGATGCTGGTGGATGAAGTCCCCATGAATTTGGCATGAGTGGCATTGCTTCGCATATTCGAGGCAGTCCTGGATCATCGCGGGCCAGTAGTAGCCCATCCGTTTGATCTTCAACTTCATCTTTGAACCCGCTTGGTGAGAACCGCAGAGTCCGTCATGAACTTCCTGGACGACTCTTTTCGCTTCATCAGGTCCCAAGCATCTCAACCACAAAGAATCGAATGACCTCTTGTACAGAGTATCATTGACGAAGGCGAAAGACAGAGCTCGTTTCATAAGCTGATGTTTTGAGGATGCATCTTCGGGCATTCGGCGGTATTTGAAGTAGTCTATAAAGACTTCTCTCCAATCTTCGGTATTTTCCCGATCTTTTATTTGCAGGGTCGTCTGCTCAGTCGCTCACTTCTCTTCGGGTGATTCCGGAGATATTTCCGCTGGGGCGAGCACCCGACGGCTTTGTACCACGATTCTCACGTCATCGAGGTTCTCATCAGCCAGTTCTTTAGCGAGTTTGGCCAATGCGTCCGCTTTGCTGTTTTTCGTGCGCGGAATGTTTTCCAAAGTATAGGAGGGAATTTGAGTCAACAGTTGTTGCACCTTTTCGCCGTACTTCACCAACTCTGGTTTGCATGTTTGGTAGTCGCCGTTTACTTGACTAACGACCAGTTGGGAATCTCCATATATGAGGAGGTTTTCAATTCCCATGTCGATGGCGATCTCGAGGCCTGCTATCAGAGCTTCGTATTCGGCTTCATTGTTTGTCCTTGGCTCTGTTAGGGAGAAAGCAAAACGCATTATCCCTCTTTGTGGAGTTACAAAGATGAGTCCTACCCCCGATTTGATTATGGAGGTACTTTGTTTGCGTTTCTTCATGGAAGATGCTCCATCGAAATAAAGCTCCCATCGGGTATCACCACCGTCGATCGCATCAAACGCATGATGGTCTAGAAGATCGCAATTTAAAGGAGAATCGGCGGGTATCAGATGCTCAGCGAGGAAGTCGGCGATGGACTGGCCTTTCGCTACCTTGAGAGGTTGATATGTTATCGAGAAATCCATCAAGAGCAGGGCCCATTTAGCGAGTCGTCTCGTCAATATGGCCTTTGACATTAAATATTCAAGAGGGTCCACCTTCGAAATGAGACGGACCTCATGGGCCAACGCATAGTGTCTAAGCTTTGTTATCGCAAAGATCAACGCCAGACAATGTTTTTCAATGGGGGAGTAATTGCTTTCTGCCCCCAATAAAACTCGGCTTAAGTAATAGAGAGCTCTCTCTTTCCCTTGATCGTTCTCTTGTGCCCATAATGCGCCTAAGGAGCCTTCGCTAGCGGTTGTATAAAGAATGAGGTGCTTTCCCTTGACCGGAGCAGCCAACACCGGCGGGTTCTGCAGGTATTGTTTGATCTCGTCTAGCGCGTTTTGGCATTTTTGGTCCCAGACGAACGAGGTTCCCTTCTTCATCAGGTGGCTGTAGGGACGGCACTTTCCTGAAAGGTTGGCTATAAATCGCCGTATATACGCGAGCTTCCCTTGGAGAGACCGCGGCTGTTTGAGAGTCCTTGGAGGAGGCATTTCCATGATCGCTTTGATCTTTGACGGATCTATCTCAATACCTCGATGTCGGACGATGAATCCCAAGAATTTTCCCGAAGAAACTCCGAATGCACACTTGAGAGGGTTCATCTTCAAGTTGTAATGCCGAAGGCGTTGAAATACGGTCATCAGGTGCTCGAGATGTTCCTCCTATGATTTGCTTTTAACCACGAGGTCGTCGATATAACATTCAACAATTTCATGTATAAGGTCATTGAAGATCTTCGTCAAGGCCCTCTGATAGGTGGCACCGGCGTTTTTTAAACCGAAGGGAATCACCTTGTAGCAGAATATACCTAAAGGAGTCCTGAAGACGGTGTGCTTCTGGTCTTCGGGATGCATCTTTATCTGATTATACCCTGATGAGCCGTCCATGAAGGAGAAAACTTCATGAGTTGACGTATTGTCTATCATTAGTTCGATGACTGGCACTCGGAAATCGTCTTTCGGGCAAGCTTTATTGAGATCCCGGAAGTCCACGCATATGCTCACTGTCCCATTTTTCTTCGTCACCGGGATGATGTTGGCGATCCATTCAGGGTATTGAACTTCCTGGATGAAACTAGAGTCGATCAGCTTCTTGACCTCGGCATTGATACTCATCTCAAGCTCGAGCCGCATTCTTCTCGGCGCCTGTTTGACTGGTTTGATGTCCGGAGATATCGCCAATCTGTGCACAGCAATTTCTGGATCTAGTCCAGGCATTTCGGAATAATTCTACGCGAAGCAATCCCTATGCTGTAGAAGCACGTCCCTTAACGCAGCTATCCTTTCTTCAGATAGCAGCTCGCTGATGAATGTCGGTCGCGGGTCGTTCGCTGTTCCCAACTCAATTTTCTTAAGGTTATCTGCGGTGGTATGGATTCCATCTTCCAGCTCTTTTGGTGCTGGTGGGAATTCTGAGATTACCTCGTCGTTGCTGTTTTCGAAGCACCAAGGAAGGTAATCCATGTTCTCGGGCTTTTCTTTTGATATCATTATCACGTGACAAGTACGAATTCGCTTCCAATCCTAATGTGGAACTGGTTCTTCTTCCGTGGCCTTGGGTTCGTGCTTCTGTGGCGGCGCTACCCTCCAGTTGTCGGACAGAGCGAACTTGCCAAGCTGATACTGATCTTCAACCCAATTCTTGAAGGTGAAGCAGTCCTCGAGAGGGTGCCCTATCACTCGCTGATAAGGGCAATAGTCCGGGTGAGAGACTTCGCCTGCTTATTCGGGGTGTTTAGATTCCGGCAGTGTAAGCATCTGATATTTTAAAGCGAGGTCAAGTATTTTCTTCGTCTTGTCCCGAGGAAAAGAGTATACTTGACCCATTTTTCTCATGAGGGATAGATCGGAACCGCTTGGTTCCCGCTTCCGTGGCCTTTTAGCCCCGCTTCATTGCCGTTGAGCGTCTTTTTCGCGTTTCGACTTGTTTCTGCCTCTGCGTCGAGCCTTCTTTATAACAGGTTGACAAGGAGCGGCATTTTCATCTTTCACGGCCTGTTGGAGAAGGCGTTGCATTTTGGCTTTCTCGTAGATGACCATTTCGCGGTTATGATCGTCCCAGACTTTTTGACCAGCTTCCCTTATAAATTTGTCCATTTGTTCTTCGAACGACGGACTGGGCACTTTTGCATCTGGAACTTTCACTGGCTCAGGATTAGCATCCTCCCATTGAGCATCCGCTTCTTCATCGAAATCATACACGACATAGCAGCTGTTTAGTAGCTCTCGTTTCTTTGACCGGATGTATCCAAGCTCAATTGTTTCCATTCTCCCATTAGGCAGTTTGCGTTGAGTCCCGGGAACGTTCCAGACTTTTTCATAGAACTTGGCTTTTCGAACGGTCTGCTTGAAGGATATCCCCTGGCGTTTCAGCAGCTTTTTCAAACCTTCCATATAATATCTGGGAAGACGGATAGGCTGAAGCCTTTCGAGCGTAGGATCCGCGCCTTGCCAGATTTCTTTCTCCACTTTGGTTTCTTCAGAGTGGTAGAATAGAATTGCTTTTTCGCTTTCTCGCCTGGGAGGGACATAGAACGTTCGCAGCTCTTCTACACTGTAGATATCAAGCGCATCTAGTTCCTTACGGTGTTTAAGCGGCACCATGGTGACTTGTAGACTTTGTTCTTCGTCAGCGGACGTTCATATTGAAAGTCGAGCAGAGAATACAGCATGGATCTCATATTCCGAGTCGCTACCAAAGATCAACGTAGGAGTAGATAGCCCTGGCTTGTTGTATTGGGGCGGACCCGAATACACTATCTTTTCTTCCTCCTCGGCATCACTCCCGAAAACAGGGATGGTGGCGTTAGCTTTGTTGTCCGGCTTGTGACACCTTTCCGTGTCTTCGAAATACGGTAAGAAATATTTGGCATCTTCATATTTGCGGACTTCGTTCACGGAAAATGGATTCAGTTCTCCCGCCACGGTATACTCGAGACCATCCTTAGCGTATTTCATACACTGATGTTGTGTAGAAGGGATGACGTTGTACTCGTGTAACCACGGTCGGCCGAGCAAAGCGTTGTAGCATGTTTTGGCGTCTATGACGTGGAATTTAATGTCCGTGACGAGTAGCCCAAAGCGTAGCGTCAGTATCACAGACCCAAGAGTTCTTGATGACTGGGAGTCGAACCCGGAGATGGTGATCTTGTCCCGAGCAAGGTGCTGGACGCTCATGCAGATCTCTTTTAACACCCGCACATTGAGGAGGTTAATGGAGGATCCATTGTCGATCAGGATTTTGCCTATCTTTATGTCGTGGCAGTATCCTGAGACATAAAGGGCGATTGTGTTCGCATGTCCCAAGGAGAAGGTTTTCATCACCAAAAGCGACATCGGCCGTGTGCACTTCCTCTAATTCATCCTTCATCTTTTCCTCGGCTAGGAAAGCTTGGAATTGCTCTGGATCCTGTAGTGCCTTGATTAACGAATCTCTCGCCTCCTTTGATAGCAAAAGGGCGTCAAGAATGCTGAGCTGTGAGGGTAGCTTCCTCAGATACGCTAAGACGTTGTAATCCACGTTATTTTTCTTCGGCGGGTCTTTGGCACTTAGCTCTTCCACCACTTGGTCATCTAAGACGATATCTTCATAGACCTTTTCTTTCCCTTTATCTTTTCTGTTTGAGGGCCCGAGATTCTTTTCGGGGAGCGTGCGATTACGTAGCCGGATATTTTCGCAGACCTTCGGCTCTTCTTCTTTTCCCGAGGTGGACTTTTTAAAGAGGGGGCCAAGCTCCAGCTCCTCATCAGAATCACTCCCGAATGTAGGCACCTGTGATCCCCCGGTGTTAACCATGCGACAATCGCCGATAGTTCTTTTAAGCCCTTCGGTCGTATTTCTTTGCTCCCGACGAGTTTTACGTTTCTCCCGCTTAAAATGTTGTCGATGAGCTGTTAGTTGTATGTATGCCCTAGAGGCCAGTATTGTACAGATGATGTATATTATATTGGATGCTTGGACATATATAGTGATGACTTTCTTGCTCGATATGATAGTATGCTATCTGGTTACTCTTTATCTTAACATGTACACTAGTCTCTTTAAACTGTCATATGGTTACATGTTGGTAAAGCCCTTAGGATGTGTACTTGACTACCTGGACTATGATGCAGATCATACTAGTGGGGACATGGTAGTCTATAAGTACATCCTTCAAGGTCCCTAGTCGTGGGTGTATCGAGACGGCGCATCGATATACCAGAGTAGACTAGCGTATACGCTTCTCGACCCATGAGATGGGCGATGGATGATCCCATATCCATTGGTGTTTGACATCAGAGATGGTGTACGGGTGCTCAGTGGAGACTGGGTACACTGGACGGACTCGCCGAGAACTCCCAGATGGTATTATACCTCACGTCAGATGGCAGTTCTCAGGTGACACTTGTACAGGTTAGTCTGTAGACCCGAGATCGTCATAGAGTCTTGTGTGATTCCCACTGTGTTTTGATCTCCACCTTACCACGTTCATGAGGGCGTGCAAAACGGTGGTCTTTGGGTACAGTCCCGAGTCACATGGAGGCAATGAGCGATAGGAGGGGTTTCGTCTCTCCTGGTATTGGGGGTTGATGTTGCGCTGTGCTCGATTGGCCGTAACAGGGAAGTCCCTGGCCAGGGCTGATCAGAGATTTGCTGGTAAGTGTTACTAGTAGTTTCTCGACCCGTTATGAGCCTCACATCGGCACGACTTATCATTTATTGGGGTCTGACGTTTACCACCCCTAGACTTGATATGCGACGTATCAGACGAACAGACCAGACTGTACGGTAAGTGTTACTAGTTGGATTCACAGGAGTGTGAGCGGGCTAGCTCGTCGATCTTCTGATCGCTCAATACCCGGATGGCCGTTACGTTTAGCAGACCGCTTGTGGCTTGTGGGTGCTTGATATGATCATCATCTGCTACCGGCGTATTGACGAGTCTTTAGAGTCCTACACAGAGGTTTCCTGGCTCAAGAGAAACGAAATAGGAGCGCATATGAGATATGTGCGGGACCGAGAATAATGCGTGTATGTGATACCGTATTTCATTCTCGCGATGAATGTTTCGATTGGTTATATGCGATATAACCTAGTTATCGAATCGTAGATTGATTCGATAAGTCGATACATTTGATACTAGTCGGTTATGTGCGACATGACCGGATCATTGAATCAAGTGTTGATTTAATGATTTAATGTATAATTATATATTTGATATATTACTTTGCATTAACTGGTATTGGTTCACTTTAATAGGATTTTCTCACTTGTAGTTCACAAGTTGTATATGTGATATACTTTTGTGCACTACTATGTGTCATGTTTGATGATGCATGTTGATTGGTGTTGTGTTAAGACTTAAACCATGGTTATGATAATAGTTAGGGTTTTTATTTATTTACTTATTTATTTATCTATTCTTTTTTGATAAATAAATAAATGATAACAAAATGGTTTCTTTCATGAAGCTTCATGAAGCTTTAACTAAAGTGACTATTTTGTCATCATCCTTAACCCTAACCATTCTCATTTGACCATGGTTTATTCTCTACACCTAACCAAGGTTAGAAGATGATAAGTATTGATTTTATTATTCTTTTTACACAACACTTATCATATTCTATTTTACTTCTTCTTCTTCATCTTCAAGAGAAAAAGCTTGATGCCATCAATGGCATCTTGAGTTCCAAAGTGAGAAATCCAATTCTAAAGTGAACCCACCTCCTATTTCTTTACCCTCTACCTCTTGCCAAGTTGTTTTGGGTGTTTTCTTCACAAGTTTCACAAATTTGTGAAGTCGGAGCTTGAACTTGTGATGCCTCGACGTAGATCATCTTCGGCACGAAGCCGACGACCTAGTCCGCCCAATTCTCCGATGAAGCCGACGTTTGAGTTCGGGATAAGAGATGGACAGCGAGAGGACGCCTACGTGGAGCTAAGTAAGTGGAGAAACGGATCTACAAAGGTTGTAGCCTCTCTCCTTTAGTTAAGTCGTTAACTAGTTTAATGTTTCGCCTAGAATTCTAGTCAAAGATCCGTGTTAGGGTTTCTCGGCACCCATAATTTTTGAAATTGGCATGGTTGATGCCTTGTGAGACCTCTATTGTGTGCCAAGGAACCTTTCACTGGTATCAGAGCCTAGCTAGAGCCTTAGGCGAAGTCCCGACGACGTTTGAAGTCCGATCGAACCAAAACCCTAACCCGAAAACGGCTCTCTGTACAATTTTTAAAAAATGGGTTTTTTCCAAATTAAAAATATGCAGAAAACTCAGCAGAGAATTCTAAGAATTACGGCGCAAAATTGGGCTCATGAACAGTGCAACCTGCGGTGGAACCGCGGCAGAAGCTTGCCTTAGGCGGCGGTTCCGCGGCAGATTGATGACGTCAGCCCTCCTCCTCTGCACAGTAATTTATCATTTCTGCAGCTGAGTTTTATGGGTATTTTTAATATTTATTCTAGAGTTGTATTTTCTGGGGTGTTTTAGAGCTTCGTTGTCTCGATCGGATTATCAAATTTCGTCTTTGTGCATTTCCGGATAATTTTTAGAAAATGTTAAAAAGTTCGACCGGATATAAATACCCAATTTTTCCCCTGTCGGGAAATTTCCAAGTGTTGGATTTTTCCGTAGTTTAACGACGTTCTAAGTAGTGCAAGTAACGCGATGGACCCTCTAGAAGACAACAAACCTTAACTCGATTATGTGACCGTCTTGAACTGCCCTTTGAACCTTCGGGTTTGGGGCAGTACGGCGTGCCACATGTGAGGCGTTGGCTTGACCCTTCTACGGCTGGACCGTTGGTACTGAGGCACGAACTGAATGTTGTTAGACTTATTTCATGTGTTGAGCTGTATCGGGAAAACTTGGGTATTCGACTGTTCGATCGGAAAGTTTAACATTTTCTGTTTATCTGGAATGTGATACAATAATTGGAATTCACAAACAGTTATGAGATAACTGAATGAATGTTGTAAATCTAGCGGTTTAGTTTCACTTGATATTGAAAAGAGTTTTCGATAATGAGACTAAAATGCGGGGTTTATAACTGTTAGGCATGTGATGTCTAAGTATTTCATTTGATTAGGCATGTGATGTCTAAAAGGGTTGCGGATTCCAACTGTTGTAGTTTTACACTTTCTTTTCTGTGACCGTAAGTGTAGTATGTTCATATCGCCGGTTTCGTTGCTATACGTCAACGGCAATTGGGGTATGCGTACTTACTTACGTTGATGACATGTGATGTTATATGTTGCTGGATATGTTATATTGGATCGTCGTGTTCGAATAGCCGGGGTTTTTTTTATGTGAGATGAGTGTTTTTCATTTTCATTCATGTAAAAACTTGTATGTAATATTCTTTTATTGGGACACTTCCAGGTAGCGGAAGTTGTCGCCTTTTGTATATTATTTACTTTTCCGCATTAGGATAGACCCAAGGAGGGGAGCACAAGTAACCGGGTTCTGGGGTCCAGTGGGAGACCAACTCGAGGAGTCGAGTCCGGGTCTCCTAACCCTAGAATTGGCAGGGTTGCTTGCCGCTCTCGTAGGGGTCTAGGGGTGTGGGATTGGCTATTCATCACGACCGTGGAATCCGTGTTTTATACTGTCTCGTATTGAAAACACGGACGTCCTAGTATATCCAATGTTTCATATGTTTCTTCTGCTGCGATATCTGTGATGCGATCATGTGATGTTCTGTGATAGATACAGTATATAGTATATATGATATATTATATAGACGTTACTTATGTTTTGCACCCGTACTAGCCCTGCCCTGCTCTGTCGTTAGTTACCTAACCTAACGGTGCACGAGGGGACATCGAGGCGAATGCGGATGGCATAAGTGTACGTCGTATTTATCTGTGATGTTTAGGTATTTAAATGATGGGACTTCATTAATGTGATTAATGAATGGAAAGAAACCTAAGATGTTGTGGAATCAAAATTTTAAATAAAAGGGGTAGCTACAGTTCTTGCTTTGCACAGCGATATATATGATATATCCCGCACCTTATTCGATGAGGAAAGGACCGAGATCCCTTCACCGGGAGTGACTCCTTTAGCAGTAACTGGCAGATGCTACACACTCGGTTTGGTTATTGATTGCTTTTAAGAGTTTTTTGCTTTGCACAGTGATATATATGATATATCCCGCACCTCTTTCGACGAGGAAAGGGCCGACGATCCCTTCACCGGGAGTGACCCCTTTAGCAAAACTAGAAAAGCCTCAAAATCAATCCATTTCAAAACTTTATTTGATTCTACAACGATATCAAGTTCATTACGCAATAGGTTTTCAGAAAAACCTGCCGTAGCCCTCCGTCATTTCAGATAAGAACTGTTTAGTATTCGTGCTGCATTTGTTGGCCTTTGTCAAGGCGTAGTGTGCGGTAGCTGAATAGTGCTTATCTGCTAATGCATGTGATGCAGATTGTTTCAGGGTAGTCGTACGACCTTGTTGGCCTTTGTCAAGGGTCGTGCGGGTGGGTTTGATTCAATCAAGAAATGACGGGTTGAACTTGACTAGCATCCTGTGATTTGTTGGCCTTTGTCAAGGTCATAGGATACTAGGGGCAAAATATTATCGGGAATTTCAAGTGTTGAAATTTGCAATGAGATTGCATACCTTCTATGAGATAGTTGGATCCCGATACCCACTGCGAATAAGAGTTACTCCTGAGAGAGTTTTACACATTGCAATTAGCTGATCAAGTAGGTGTCTAGAAAGGTGTCAACGGGGTTACGCCTCTAGGAAAACGAGGTTTACATTAATTAGGTTCGTGCGAAAGCACGGGGGACATCCCTCAAAGTACCGACACTGGCCTGGCTGAAAGATTGGCGAACTTGTAGTGTGTAATTAATCCAGGCTAGTCTTTCCTTTTAGGGTTTGAAGGAAGATTTGATAAAAACCAGTGGGAGCCATCCTGATTAGATAAGATAATCACCAATCTGATCTTGCACGAGCATACGCTAAAGTGTTTTCTTCTCTCTCTCTCCAGGTAGCGACCATTTCATGCCCTAATAAAGATAATAATATGGATGTATTGACCGAACCCGCATGTTATACTGTGCTGGGGAACGTTGGTTCCGTTCTTTCTTATAAGAGTTATAGGAATGAACAGGATATAGGGGAATACCAGGATTCCCATGCCACCCGAATGAAGAAAGTACATGATGATGCATTTTCTTCGGGTGTGTTCGTTACAGAGAACTGTTTCTCCATTTGCTCTACGTCCTGGGTATTAGATACCGGGTCAGGATCCCATATATGTAATCAGTTACTTGGGCTTAGGGAAGGTAGAGAACTTGGAGAATGTGCTAAAGACATTAGAGTTGGAAATGGTGCAATTGTTGCAGCTAAGACTGTCGGGGAATATCACCTTGTATTACCAACTGGTAATACATTGGTTCTGAACGAATGCTATTACATGCCGAACCTGATATGCAACATTATATCGGTTTCTTTGTTGAGTAAAGAGGGATATAATTTTGTATTACAGGACAATGTTATGAACATTTTCCGTAACCAAAAGTTGGTTGGATCAGGCACGTTGTGCAATGGCATTTATGTTCTAAATCAATCAACAGTTCTGAGCATAACAAACACACACAAGAGGAAGAGTTCAGAACTGAACGAATCCTTCTTGTGGCATTGTAGACTGGGTCACATCAATGCGACACGGCTAGCTAAGTTGCATAAAGATGGATATTTAAATCCGTTTGAATTTTCATCTTATGACACTTGCCAGTCATGTCTCAAAGGCAAGATGACCAAAACTCCGTTTACGGGACACGGAGAAAGAGTTACCGAACTCTTAGGACTGATACATAGTGATGTATGCGGTCCCATGTCTACACATGCCAGGGATGGTTCTTCGTACTTCATTACATTCACTGACGATCTCTCTAGATTCGGATATGTGTTCCTGATGAAACACAAATCAGAAGCTTTTGAGAAATTTAGAGAATATAAACAAGAAGTTGAGAACCAAACCGGAAAAAGTATTAAAATACTACGATCTGATCGAGGAGGAGAATACTTGAGCATTGAATTCCTGGACTTCCTAAAAGAGAATGGGATTCTCTCTCAGCTAACTCCTCCATATACACCACAGCACAACGGTGTATCAGAACGGAGGAACCGCACCCTATTAGATATGGTGCGCTCTATGATGAGCACATCTGAGTTACCTATTTCCTTCTGGGGTTATGCGCTGGAGACAGCAGCATACCTATTGAATCAAGTTCCATCTAAATCTGTACCTACCACACCATATGAGATATGGAGTAGGAAGAGACCATGTCTTAAACGAGTTAAGATATGGGGTTGCCCGGCCTATGTCAAAAGGCAAAATCCGGACAAACTCGAGGCACGGTCAGTTCTATGCAAGTTTGTGGGATATCCCAAACATTCATATGGATATCTTTTCTACCATACAGAGGAACAAAAAGTGTTTGTTTCTCGGCATGCCACCTTTTTGGAAAAGGAATTTCTTGCAAAGGAAATTAGTGGCGATAAGGTAGAACTGGAAGAAATTCCGGCTACACAAACTCAAACTGAAGATTTAGTGGAACCAGAGGATTCAGTAGCTCCCGACGAACCTCAGCCTCTCCGCCGATCTAGTAGGGTTCCTCGCCAACCTGAGAGATACTACGGTTTTCTCATGGATAGTGGGAGCGAGGATTGCATCATGGAGGATGATGACCCAACTAGCTTCGAGCAGGCCATCACGAATGGGGACTCAGTGAAATGGCTGGATGCTATGCGGTCCGAGATGGAATCCATGTACACCAACAAAGTATGGACTTTGGACGTTGCTCCTGAAGGGGTAAAACCCATTGGGAGCAAGTGGATCTTCAAGAAGAAACTTGGTGTAGATGGGAAAGTGGAGACTTTCAAAGCTAGACTTGTAGCAAAGGGTTTTCGTCAAAGACCAGGTGTGGACTATGATGAGACCTTTTCTCCAGTGGCTATGCTTAAATCCATCCGGATCATGCTTGCCATCGCTGCATATCATGATTACGAAATCTGGAAAATGGATGTTAAGACCGCCTTTCTAAATGGTGATTTAGAATAGTGCGTGTACATGACTCAGCCAGAGGGCTTCGTAGACAGTGGGAGCAGCGGGAAGGTGTGCAAGCTGCTTAAATCCATTTATGGATTAAAGCAAGCATCGCGGAGTTGGAACATCTGCTTTGACGTCGTTATCAAAGAGTTTGATTTCGTTAAAAACCCAGATGAACCTTGTATCTACAAGAAGGTGGCAGAGAGTAAGGTTGTCTTCCTCGTATTGTACGTGGACGACATACTCTTGATAGGAAATGATATTCCTATGCTGCAATCGGTCAAGCTCTTCTTATCACAAAGATTCTCAATGAAAGATCTTGGTGATGCCTCCTGCATATTGGGAATTAGGATCTATAGAGATAGATCCAAACGGATTTTGGGATTGTCCCAATCCAGGTACATTGACACCATACTAAAGAGGTTTAGTATGGAAGAGTCCAAGCGTGGGAACTTGCCCACGATCTCTGGAGTCACTCTCTCCAAAGAGATGTCTCCCAAGACTGATTTGGAGAGAGCTCGCAGGCAAGGGATACCCTATGCTTCGGCAGTAGGCTCTATCATGTATGCGATGCTATGTACCAGACCCGATGTAGCATACTCACTAAGTGTAGTGAGCAGGTATCAAGCTGATCCTGGAGAGAGTCACTGGACAGCTGTGAAGAGCATTCTCAAGTACTTGCGAAGGACTAGAGATATGTTCTTGGTGTATGGTAACGGAGAACTCCAAGTGGAGTCCTTTACCGATTCGAGCTTCCAGAGTGATAAGGACGATTCTAAGTTGCAGTCGGGCTTTGTCTTTACCCTTTACGGAGGGGCGGTTAGCTGGAAGAGTTCCAAGCAGGAAACCGTGGCAGACTCGACGATGGAGGCTGAATACATCGCTGCCAACGATGCTGCCAAAGAGGCTGTCTGGATCAAGAAGTTCATTACTGAACTTGGAGTGGTTCCATCCATTGAGCATCCAATACCTTTGTATTGCGATAACAATGGAGCGGTGGCTTTGGCCAAGGAACCCAGGTCCCATCAGCGGTCCAGGCATATTCTGAGGCGGTATCACCTGATCCGGGAGATAGTTGATCGCCGGGAGATCGAGGTCAGGAGGGTTGACACGAAGAACAACACGGCGGATCCACTCACGAAAGCCATTCCCCAGATACAGTTTGAGAGACTCTTCGGGATGCTCGGTATGCGATACTACAGCAGCTGGCCCTAGTGCAAGTGGGAGATTGTTAGTTGTATGTATGCCCTAGAGGCCAGTATTGTACAGATGATGTATATTATATTGGATGCTTGGACATATATAGAGATGACTTTCTTGCTCGATATGATAGTATGCTATCTGGTTACTCTTTATCTTAATATGTACACTAGTCTCTTTAAACTGTCATATGGTTACATGTTGGTAAAGCCCTTAGGATGTGTACTTGACTACCTGGACTATAATGCAGATCATACTAGTGGGGACATGGTAGTCCATAAGTACATCCTTCAAGGTCCCTAGTCGTGGGTGTATCGAGACGGGGCATCGATATACCAGAGTAGACTAGCGTATACGCTTCTCGACCCATGAGATGGGCGATGGATGATCCCATATCCATTGGTGTTTGAGATCAGAGATGGTGTATGGGTGCTCAGTGGAGACTGGGTACACTGGACGGACTCGCCGAGAACTCCCAGATGGTATTATACCTCACGTCAGATGGCAGTTCTCAGGTGACACTTGTACAGGTTAGTCTGTAGACCCGAGATCGTCATAGAGTCTTGTGTGATTCCCACTGTGTTTTGATCTCCACCTTACCACGTCCATGAGGGCGTGCAAAACGGTGGTATTTGGGTACAGTCTCGAGTCACATGGAGGCAATGAGCGATAGGAGGGGTTTCGTCTCTCCCGGTATTGGGGGTTGATGTTGCGCTGTGCTCGATTGGCCGTAACAGGGAAGTCCCTGGCCAGGGCTGATCAGAGATTTGCTGGTAAGTGTTACCAGTAGTTTCTCGACCCGTTATGAGCCTCACATCGGCACGACTTATCGGTTATTAGGGTCTGACGTTTACCACCCCTAGACTTGATATGCGACGTATCAGACGAACAGACCGAACTGTACGGTAAGTGTTACTGGTTGGATTCACAGGAGTGTGAGCGGGCTAGCTCGTCGATCTTCTGATCGCTCAATACCCGGATGGCCGTTACGTTTAGCAGACCGCTTGCGGCTTGTGGGTGCTTGATATGATCATCATCTGCTACTGGCGTATTGACGAGTCTTTAGAGTCCTACACAGAGGTTTCCTGGCTCAAGAGAAACGAAATAGGAGCGCATATGAGATATGTGCGGGACCGAGAATAATGCATGTATGTGATACCATATTTCATTCTCGCGATGAATGTTTCGATTGGTTATATGCGATATAACCTAGTTATCGAATCGTAGATTGATTCGATAAGTCGATACATTTGATACTAGTCGGTTATGTGCGACATGACCGGATCATTGAATCAAGTGTTGATTTAATGATTTAATGTATAATTATATATTTGATATATTACTTTGCATTAACTGGTATTGGTTCACTTTAATAGGATTTTCTCACTTGTACTTCACAAGTTGTATATGTGATATACTTTTGTGCACTACTATGTGTCATGTTTGATGATGCATGTTGATTGGTGTTGTGTTAAGACTTAAACCATGGTTATGATAATAGTTAGGGTTTTTATTTATTTACTTATTTATTTATCTATTCTTTTTTGATAAATAAATAAATGATAACAAAATGGTTTCTTTCATGAAGCTTCATGAAGCTTTAACTAAAGTGACTATTTTGTCATCATCCTTAACCCTAACCATTCTCATTTGACCATGGTTTATTCTCTACACCTAACCAAGGTTAGAAGATGTTAAGTATTGATTTTATTATTCTTTTTACACAACACTTATCATATTCTATTTTACTCCTTCTTCATCTTCAAGAGAAAAAGCTTGATGCCATCAATGGCATCTTGAGTTCCAAAGTGAGAAATCCAATTCTAAAGTGAACCCACCTCCTATTTCTTCACCCTCTACCTCTTGCCAAGTTGTTTTGGGTGTTTTCTTCACAAGTTTCATAAATTTGTGAAGTCGGAGCTTGAACTTGTGATGCCTCGACGTAGATCATCTTCGGCACGAAGCCGACGACCTAGTCCGCCCAATTCTCCGATGAAGCCGACGTTTGAGTTCGGGATAAGAGATGGACAGCGAGAGGACGCCTACGTGGAGCTAAGGAAGTGGAGAAACGGATCTACAAAGGTTGTAGCCTCTCTCCTTTAGTTAAGTCGTTAACTAGTTTAAATGTTTCGCCTAGAATTCTAGTCTAAGATCCGTGTTAGGGTTTCTCGGCACCCATAATTTTTGAAATTGGCATGGTTGATGCCTTGTGAGACCTCTATTGTGTGCCTAGGAACCTTTCATGAGCAACATATCCTTGCCACCATCTATCGAAAGCTTTGCATCCTTCGGTGGGGTGCGAAATCTTCCGATGATATAAGCAATAGGGGGGTGCATATCTATTTCACCAGTAATTTTTCCTTCGGAGGATGGTAGCTTCATGCCCATTGATATGGCCTTAGCAAACCTTTTCCTCATCTTGAATTGGCTTTTATCGGTAGTGGAGGTATCTTGCTCCAGCGGGATCGTCTCAGCTCTTTCATCAAGTCACCGGCGCTTGGCCCTTTCAAATATAACCGTCTCGCGTTCTCGATCAGCTTTACTTTTCAATCGAGCTTCGTTAAGGAATGCTTCAATTACTTCATCTGATGGCCACAGAATTTTTGATTCAGGGTCTGCACCCAGCGCTTCAGTACAAGGAGTCTCCTTATCGTCCATGAACGAATGGGAAATCACATGACAGCTCGCCACATATTCTTCAGATTCATCAGATGAACTTTCTCCCTCATCTTCCTCTTGAAAGACGTGATTAAGGAACTCTTGGAATGTAATGGGAGTCCGTGCCTTCTGGTTGTATTCCTCCAGCGCGTCAATTTGTTTTTGCAAGTCCGTGCGCTTGTCGCCAGGCTTCACGGGCTTCTTTGATTTCTTCTTCTTCTTCTTCGAAGATTTTGATGGCTGGTTGCGAATGCTTGGGCCACCACCATCGCTCTTTCGAGTTGGATGCGGCTTTAACATCCCCTCAATGACTTGCGGTTCCAACGGGTTCTTCCACTTGATCGCTGGGCACACTTGAAGATCATTTAGCATTCTCTTTGTTTTGGCTGACAATACAACCTCCCAAGGAGCTTCTTCAACTACGGAGCATGTTGCCCCCGGCGTACTCATCCCCTTAGAGGTATGGGACTGCGGGGGATTCACCTTCCATTTGTCAGATAACGCGAATTTTCCCTGTCGGTATTGGTTTTCAAGCCAATTTTTGAAAACGTAGCAATCTTCAATCGGATGGCCCAGTACTCGATGATAAGGATAGTAGTTGGGCTCATTGACATCACTTGGTTGCAACAGACGTTTTGGATCCGGCAGATTTATGAGTCGGTTGCACAACGCCAGCTCGAATATCCTTCTCGTTTTATCGCGGGGAAAGAAGTAAGAACGTCCTAGTCTCTCCTCAAGGGCTACGTACGGACGCATATTATTTTGACGAACAACCGGTTTCGAGTCGCTCGGTTGTTGTTGAGCATTAGCGACAACGATCGCTTTTCCCTTCCCTTTGTCATTTCGGGAGTCCGGCTTTGGAAGAGGGGGTTTATGGCCCATCTGATCCATTTGCGCTAGCTTGTCAATCAAGGCCTGGAAGGTAGTCGGCTTGAAAAATATCATAAATTGCGAGATGGTTGCTTGTGGATCAAGGGTTCCCACAAACATACCCACCGCGGGAGCTTCTTCAATGCGTTGTTCGCACTTCGACCATAAGTTCCGCCACCGTATAGCATATTGAACCCACGTCTCGCCTGGCTTTATCCTGGCGTTAATCAGTGCCGTCATCGGGGTGCGCTCACTGGCGCTTGCAAAACGCTGAGTAAACAACAGCTCCATCTCCGCGAAGGTCTTGATAGAGTCATTCGGGAGATCAGAGTACCACTCCAACGCCGTATCTGATAAACTTCCAACAAACTGGCGAAGCAAAAGCTTGTCATCACCGCCGGTATTGCCGCAGAGTGCCCTGAACTGGGCAACATGCTGGTGAGGATTGCCCGTCCCCTTGTAGACATGGAACTTGGGAATTGTGTAACCGGGCGGGTACTTGATTTGGTCGTACCAACTTGGATATGGACGCCCCATTTTTACGACATGGCCAGCTGCTTCAGCAGCATGATGAACCCGTATTTGTTGGGCTATGTACTCGTCCAAATCAGCTTTGGAGATTGTATCCTCCTTAACCGTCGACAGAGCTGGCGAAGGATTTGATGTCTCTCCCCTATCGTCTCCAAGGACGATCGGGGGATCTTCGGCCGGAAGATCTTGTTGGATCATCATCCCCACCATGTCTTGGAACAAGAGGCCCATACGCTGTATGTTGTCTGTTTGTTCAGCAGCCTCTTTGTCCTTCTTTTCCAATATTCGACGAAGGAATTCAGCGTCGGTTTCTTGCTCTTGGCGTTCATCCGAGGACGTTTCAGGGTTTTCTTTTGGCCCAGTAAGTGCGGCCATAGCGTTCATCATCTCTTAGAGCTTCTGCTGGTGCTCCTGCGCTTTGGTCACTGATCGCGTAAGCGGTCGATGACACGTAGATATGCGACTGTCCTCTTTACCAGACGCCACGTAGACGGTAAGAACTACAATACCCCCTGAATTAGGACGTTTGGGTTCACCACCTCTGATATTCGTCATCGGCGTTGGAACTTTCTCCGGCCTTCTCTTTTTTGGGCCATAGAAGTTGAGGGGGACGTTGCTTTGGGCACCCTGGTGACTGTCATCCTTTCCTGTTTGATCGGGCGGTCTTTTTCTTTTTCCACTTTCTCCTTTTTCTGCTGACGAGAGCGATCTGGGTCAATTACAGAGTCTTTTACTCTCCGCCAAACTTTATAAATTTTTGAGGACAGCCATTGAGGGGGCTGTTCCTGCTTCGTTTCCAGAACTTTCTCCGTAGCTGGAGGAGATCTTTTCAGTGTAGCGGTTGGAGAGTTCTTACGTACCCTCCTCAGCAGTTCAAAGCTGTTCCCTGTTGGAACAGCAGCGTTGACTTCCACCACTGGAGCCGGTGGAGTTAGCCCCGAGGGGGAGTTGCCCCCTGCCTTCCTTACTCGTCGCCAATGGCGACGTCGGGCACGACGAGTCGTCGGTATTGGTTCAGAAACAGAAACAGCTTCTTCTTGCTCCATGTTCAGGTATGAGGTTGTTGCCGGCGTCAGCCTGTTGAAGACTGATGTCTTTTGAGCAGCAAAAGCATGAGTGGGATTTGGGACGGTCAGTCTTGTAAAGACTGATCTCTTAGCCGGAGAAGCCGCCTTGACGACTTCATGAGCAGGTTTGGCTATTCCTTTTGGAATAACTTTTTCCGGGACTGCAAGCTTCATCGTGGGCCCGCAGGAGTTTTGGCCCAGTCTGGAGAAGTCCGAGGCACTGGTGTTGGGCGACCCATTGAGAGGGGCCGCAGTAGCTGAAAGTCGATCGAAGACCGACTTCTTAGGAGCTTCTTGTACGGGCACGGGGGTGCTGAAGCTTGTTGGCGGAAGCATAGTTCCGAAAAACAAACCCATGGTGGCTTGAGTAATCTGCTCCACGGGCATGGTGAACAAAGAGGTCGCTTGGGGTTCGTAGGTTATGCCCCCAGTTGAGGCCGGACGCGAGCTGCAGCTGCAGTTAGAGCACTTTGAACAGGTAGAAGCCATCGATGCTTGATTTCTTTCTGCGCCAAGCAAGAGACCAAATCTTAGTAAACTTGAAATCCAAAGGCAATCATTAACAAACCGCGATTCGTTCGCGAAGACGACACACGAAGTGTGGAGTGGAAAGAGGAAAAGGTCCCACCGGACGTGCCAGAATATGTTCCCCTCCGTATGGCGGCCGACGACGCGAGGGCGTCTTGCCTGAGATTCGGGGCAGATGCTATTTGGTTTTATCCATATACCTCTTCGAAGATGCCAAGTTGATTTATGGCACCGTGTATCGGAGGTTTAGACGGATGCGGCCGATATAGCAGACTTCATCAGATTCCCCCTCGCTTGAGGGGTTTTTGATTGTGGGGACGCTCTTCCCTGCAGGCACATGCCCCTGCAGTTAATTACGCTACCGCATCGCGGTAACAACTTTCTCCTTCTCCAGAATTTCACTTTGTGTCGTGTGTATTTGTTTTGTTTGTGGTTGCCCCTGGATTGTATATGGAGACTATGCGATGTCGTCGCCCGTAGGATATGGATTAGTCCAAATCCATATTTACTTAGATTTGGGTTTGGTGTTTTGGTTTAAGGATACGTTAGCCGTATTTAGGCTAAGATCGACTTAAACGTTTGTTAAGGATACGTTAGTCTGATTTGAGACTAAGATCAACTTAACGAGATCGTTTGGATTCGTCAAAAGAGCATTTGGGGGCTCTATTGTTCCAGTTTAGGGACATAGTGGTCCATGTTCCAGTTTAGGGACATAGGGGTCCATATTCCAGTTTAGGGACGTGGTGGTCCATCGCCAGTTTGGGGACGTATTGGTCCATGTTCCAGTTTAGGGACGTGGTGGTCCATCGCCAGTTTAGGGACGTGGTGGTCCATCATTAGTTTAAGGACGTTTTGGTCCAACATTAGTTTAAAGACTTTCGGTCCAACATTAGTTTAAGGACGTTTCGGTCTAACATTCCCATTTTGGGGTAAATATTAGTTTAAGGACGTTTCGGTCCACGAGTTTAAGGACCCCGCAGTCCATATTCGTATGTGGTCGTCGGGACCCGTCACCTCTCTGACGTCGTTGAAGGATTACAACGGCAGGTGTCAGAGGAGTTCGGAGATGTACCCTCAAACCGGAGGTAAATTGATTTAGGAGAGCAATCTTGCTCAGTCAATTTAATTTGAGGACTTACAGCCATGATTGGGCTAAGTCCAGTTGGAAAATACTCATCATTTTTATTTGTTTTTGCATTGCATTTCTTTTTATTTTTATTTGGGCTCTGCCCATAAAGGATGCAGAGCATCAATTTGTTTTGGGCTCTGCCCATTTATAAATGATGCAGAGCATCAATTTTACTTGGGCTCTGCCCTTTTTATTGCTTTGCAATTTACTTTGGCCTGCTAGGTCTTTTTGACTTGGGCCTGGCCCTTTAACAAAAGAAATGCATTGCATTTTTCAGGCGCTTTGCGCCAATCAAAGAGCGCAAGCGTTTGTGGTGATGACACATGTCATGCAAGCGCAGTGCGCTGCGCTAGTGCGCTACGCTTGCGCTGCTGACACGTGGCGCGCTCTGGTGAGTTGCGCCAATTTCAGAGAGCAAAGCTCTATTTCAAAAGCGCATAGCGCAAATGGTTCAGATGCCGACACGTGGCGCTCTCTGGTGGCTTGCGCCAGCTCAAGAGCGCAACAGTGCAGATTTATAAGTGCAAAGCACTATTAATTTGAGAATCTTTTAGATTCAAGAACCAATGGTTCATAAAAGAAGTGCAAAGCACTATTTGCTTTCTTGATCTAATTTAGATCAAAGAAAAACAAGTTTTTTCTTATTTCAGGAACCAGAGGTTCATAAAAAAGTGCAAAGCACTGTTTATTATGTGAAGATCATTGATCTTGTTCTTAGATCAATGATCTATTAGAAGAAATTTCTTCTATTTAAAAGGTCTTTTACCTTTTTTCTTCTTCTTGAAATTTCTTCAGAGTTCTCTCTGCTTAAAATTTTTGATTCCTCACCAAAATGTTGATGCCTTTGAATTGAGGTCTAGGGTCCTTTTTATAGTGCCCATAAATTAGTTAAAGGGATCTTTCTCTGAGTGATTTGGGGAATTCTTCCCACCGTTGGATCTTTGATCCAAGGGCTTCTATTTTACAGAAGAAAATCTTCTTGTTTTAACAAGAACAGAAAGATTTCTTTAGAATCTTGATTCTGTTTGGCGCAAATGCCCCAGCGCGTGACACGTGTTAAGCAGCGCACAGCGCAGCGCAACTGCGCTAGCGCATCTGTGCTGACACGTGTCGCGCAGCGCAAAGCGCAGCGCCACTGCGCTAGCGCATCTATGCTGACACGTGTCGCGCAGCGCAACTGCGCTAGCGCATCTGCGCTGACACGTGTCGCGCAGCGCAGTGCTTGCGCAACTGAATCGTTGCTTCCTTTAATTTTGCTTTAAATAGAGCTTTGCTCTGATTAGGTGCGCTGCTTTGGGCGCTGCGCTGATGTATCTGCACTTGACACGTGGCGCGTTGCGCCCGGGATTTGAAGCGTTGCTTCAAAATTTGAATTTTGAATTTCCAATAGTGCTTTGCTCTGATTGGGGGAAACAACAGGTATTGCTCATTTCGGGAGATGGTTATTCTTAGCGAAGTTGAGATATAGAGAGATTCAGAAAGAAACATTGGAGCGGATCCACTCACTGAGGCTATTTCTCGAACACAATAGTCTCGCAAACGAGCTTTGCGAGACTGATTAGTAGAGAAGTTAGGTGTTCGGTATCACATGGGCTGTGAGTATGCGACATCGCAATAATTATCCTTAAGTGCAAGTGGGAGATTGTTGGCTATAATACCCTCAAGTCAATTATTGAATCGCAGACAAGCGATTTTGATGATTGAGGGAGGACCTATACCGGTAGAACAGTCTTACTCGAGATGATAGTTTCTATCTGGTTTATCTTTATCATCATGTACAGCATTATGTAGCACTACAGATCACTATTACATGTGGATAGAGCCCATAGGATTCATGCTTGACTACCAGCATTATGATGACGATCAAATACGTGGGAGCTGGGTGGTCTATAAGCACATCCTTAATTGTCCCTAGTCGTGGGAGTATCGAGACTGGGCATCAGTACTCCAGAATAGAGTAGTGTATACTTATCGAGACCCCGACGAGGGGCGGTGTCCGGTCTCACAAGCCATTGGTATTCGTTAGTCACTTAAGATAGTATACAGGTGCTCATTGGGTTATTAGTACACCGGACGGACTCGCCGGGAACCTGCTAGATGGTATTATACCTATTGTCAGATTGTAGTTCCCAGGCGACATGAGTACAGATTAGTCTATCGACCTGAGATCGTCATTTTTCTCGTATGAGTTCCTATTGTACTTTGATTACTACCCTACCATGGCTCAAAGGAGTCACGCAAACAGGTTTTAGTTGGGTACAGTCCCGAGCCACATGGAGGCAGTGAGCGGATTGTCAGGGATTCGTCTCTCGGTATTGGGGGTTGATGTCGTGCAGTGCACGGGTGGCCATCACCAGAAATCCTTGGCCAAGGTAGTAAAGAATTACTGACCAAGGATCAGTAGTTTCTCAGGTGGTGATGGGTTTCATACAGACACGAATTATCGTGTTATTAGGGGTCTGACTTTACCCACTGTAAGTCCACGTTACCTCTCCCAGTACTTACGGGCTTGCGTAAATGATGAAAAACGATTTTTCAAGAGGTGGTAACATGGACTCAAAATACGGATCTTTGTTAAACAACTATCTAACAACCTAACTAGGAGTTTTACCTACTCGGTTAGGGGGCTATACCTTTCTTGAACTCCTTCGTCTTCAACTCTTTGCGGTGTACGGATCGGCCTCACCTCGTCGTCTCCTTGCGCCGAAGATGGATCCACCTGAAAGCTTCTACCTTTGGCTTCTTCTTCGAACTTGAAGAAACTAGAACACTTGGTTTGCTAAACGTTGTGAGCTAGGATGAGTAGAGAAGTGATATGGGTTTTCTTTTATCTCTAAGGCAGTGTTTCTCAACTCATGAGAGGGAGTTGCCTTGAGCTAGAGAGAGAGCAAGAGGAAGAGCAAGAGGGAGAGCTCAAGCAAGAGAGAGAAAGCAAATGAGAGAATGAGTAAGTCTTTTGCCATCCAAGCTCTCATAATCCAAAACCATCATAACAAATAATAGTAATCAAGTATTATGTGATGGTTCAAGTCAAAATGGCCATATCATTTCATGCACTCATTTTGCAAAAAGAAACAAGCAAGCAAAAGTCTTTCCCATGAAATGATAGCCATTGTAATGATGATGGTCAACTAGTCCAACCTAGTCAACCGGTCAACAAAGTCAACAAGTCAACAAAGTCAACCCCTCAACAACCATGTCACTATAATACTTAATTAATATTATTGTTAATCATATTTCTTATTCTCATTAGGGTTTAGGAAAAAGTCAATAGTCAACAGTCAACAACCCCAATGAGAATCCCCTGCCTCTGTCTCTCTGTCAACTGTGCATACACACCCGCATCCGCATTCTGAGGAACACGAATACAAACGATATAAAACTAATCCCAAAACGTACACTAGGATCTGGCTTAAACCAAAGCCCACTAGTGTTGACTGTCCGGACACTAAACGTGCACAAGTGCACGGATGTGACCGAACCCTGTCGCAAAACCATGCGACCTGTCGGAAAACCATGCGACCTCTACTCTTTTGCCTAAAGGCGAATAGCTTTCTGTGTGGGACTCTAAAGACTCGACACTACGCTGGCAGTGGGTTTAACCACAGACCGCAAGCGGCACTAGCTGTGCGTAATGGTCCCCAGGTAGATGCCGACAAGAAGACGGACGAGGTGAAACCCATCTGAACTCCTACTGAGCCTGAATGTGACAATCTCCGTACAGTCCGGTCTGTTCGTCTGATAACATCGTATGGCGGGCCTAGGGGGCGGTAAACGTCAGTCCCCTAATAGCGGTACAAGTCGTGTCGGAGTGTAGCCCAGAACATACTGAGATAACACTGGAAACCTACCAGTATAACTCGCTTTCCCTGGCCAGAGACGACTTGTGTAATGGCTCTCCTAGACACAGCGCGATGTCAACCCCTAATACCGGGAGAGACGAATCATGTCTAACCGTCACTGCCTCCAAGTGCTTCGGGACTGCATCCAACTACTACCTGTTTGCATGACTCCTTTGAGCCGTGGTAGGGTAGTAATCAAAGTACAGTGGGAACACACTCGAGGAGAAGTGACAGTGTCAAGTCAGCGGACTAAGCTGTACTCATGTCACCTGGGAACTGATAACTGACGATAGGTATAGTACCAACCAACAGTTCCTGACGAGTCCTGTCTAGTGTACTCGTAACCTAACGAGCACCCGCATACTATCTCAAGTACGACGTACTGACGGCTGTAGGACAGACCGTCTCCCATACTGGGATGAGAAGTGCATACGCCAGTCTACTCCGGAGTATCGATGCCCTGTCTCGATAGTTCTACGACTAGGGACCTGCATAAGGATGTGCTTGTAGATTATCCAACCCCCACTAGTGTGACTGCCATCACAACGCTGGTAATCAAGCAAAGATCCTAAGGGCTCCACTAATGTGTATAGGTGATATACTAAAATAAACACATGTACACATTAAAGCAGAAACAAACCAAGTAGCATACTACTATATTGAGCAAGATTGTCTATACAAGGTGAATATCCCAAGCTTCCATTAAGTAATATACAAACTAGTATGATACAGTAATGGCTTCTAGGGCATATATACTAACACCCACCCCCTAGACTCGATCTGCGATACTCATAGACGAATAGACCAGACTGTCCATAGATTGTCACTATCAAACTCAGTAGCGGTACAGATGAGTTTACTTGTCGGCCTTCCTTTCGTTCAATACTTGGGTAGCCGTTACGTACAGCTAGTGCCGCTGACGTGCTTGTAGTTAAACCCACTTCCAGCGTATTGACGAGTCTTTAGAGTCCCACACAGAGGGTTTTTCACGGCTCCGGCGATATGGTTTAGATGATGTATGTTGGTACATAGAGGTGTCCGATTAAATATGTGTACAGGCTGCATAGACTTTAATCGGACGGTTGATAATACTAGTGGATTAGGATTGAGCCGGATTATTAAATCAGGTTTTGATTTAATAATTTATATATGTATTTATATATATGTATTCTAGTATTATTGTTCACTATTCATTTTCTCTCTTAGCTATTCGTATTTTTGTACGAATATATGTATAAGTATTTCGATATCTGTACCGAGTTGCATTCTGTATTTATACGGAATAGCTTCTAGAAGATGGCCACCTCATTATTTGATTTTCTTTTTAGAAAAACATTTTGGGAAATGAGGTGGAAGGGGTCAGGTGGCATGAACATTGTATGGCATGTAGAGAGGTATGGCATGGACTTGTTTATTGGAAAAAATGAGGGGAGATTTTTTTTTGTGCATTATTGGATAGGGGCTGCCATCATTCTAGACATGGCTTGCTCAATGTTTTTCTTCACTTGCTTCATTACTCATTCTCATTTTTTCACTTGGAGAAAAACATTTATCCATTTCTTGAGTTGCTCATGCCACTTGTTTTCCTCACCTCTTTTTCATCTTCTATGGTTGCTCTTTGAGCATTTGTGATGAGAGAAAAACAATAGTGAGATAATCCCACGCTTCCACTCTCCATTGCTAGCAACTTTAGAGCGTCGGTTGCCTCGCTTGGCGAGGCTGAAACTTGCGTAGTTTTCTTCGGGTGGATCATCGTAGATGGAGGAAGACCGGCAACCAAATCCGATCCGCGACCACTAGGAGCTTGGGATGATGGTTGAAGACCCGAAGGACTTGGTTCATTCGGTATAACCATCTAACTCCTCTTTATATGTTTGCTACTATAGGGTTTTGGTTCGATCTTGTGCGGGTTTTGTTTAGTTTTTGAAAAATTTTGTTCCGCATTTGGACACGGTTTGATAGCCGGGGCGCCAGAAAAACCCAACAAAAAGTTCGTAAGTGCAAGTGGATTCAAGTGGAGTTAATGACCAAGCTTGTTCCGTCAAAGATCGAAGCCGTTTCCGGAGCTCTCGAGATGCTACGAATCCCCATCCCTTCTTCCTTACCCTTTTCTTGATATTACCAAACAGTAAGTCCCTCTCGTCTTTCTTTCGTTTCATCTCATTTCATCTCCTAATCATATATCGGTAAAGTGGAGTTATTCCCGATACATTTCGTTTTAAAACCTAGAACACCCTTTTTATACCTTGGCCAAACTAAGTTTACCACCCTACTTGTAACTTTAATTACAAACATTTAGCTTCAAGTTTAACCAAAATTCTCATGTGAAACAAATATAAACGAACTTTTTCATTAAAATACCTTAAACTTAGTAACCTCTTTTCGATAACTTTAAAACAATACCTTTAGGAAAACTTCACTGGGTAATGACCTACCCCATATGCACACTTTGGTTTAATAGCGTGATGCCTATATATATATGGTTGGTTCAAAGAATAGCTTTTCATTAAAATACCACAGCTTTTAAAAACCGGGTTTCTTTTAAAGCGGTATTTTGTAATTCTTGGCAAATACGCCTCTACAACCCTCGTTAGGGGACCCATTAATGGATGGTGCGGATTATTGCACATCATTGGGATAGTAGAGCGATGCAGAACTGCTCACGGAGTATTCGATCTCGAAAGAAATAAAATACGTTTTTTAAGAAAACGCGACTTTTCTAAACAAAACTAATTTTTGAAAATTATATAAAAATTATAAATCCGTATTTTCAATATATTATGAAATAGTTTTCTAAAAACGAAAGATTAAAATGTTAATAAAATACCATCAAGTTACCAAAAAGGGCTAGTTTTCAAAAAAATACCATAAATTTTTAAAAGCTAAGTATTTATCATTAAAATACCCTAATAATTAAAACACATGCTCATGAAAACCCTAAATGTTATAAATCAACATCGGGGTTTATTTTTAAACTATATCAAAATATTTTTCATAAAACCCCCTCGAGATATGCAAAACAATATTTTAAGCACTCTAGTTTAATATTGGTTTAAGCGGGATCAATTCTCTTGAGCCCTAGGGAGCCGGAGAAAGTGAGTGCTTTCCTATTCAGATTAGACAACTTAACGTAGTTATCAATGACAATTTTCTTGGAAAAAGACACAAATCCTGCCGTCCATGTGCAGTAGTTGCCGATTACTCCCGAACTTAAGAAAGTTAAGAAATAAATCCGTTCACAAGTGTCTGACTCAATCTAAGTCCAAACTCAAGCTAGAATCCAAAGTCAAACACGAACTTGAATACTTGATCATGAACTTGAATACTCGAATTCAAATATCAAACTCAAACTTGTATACTTGTCTCGACTTGACCGAACCGTGGTTATAACTTGATATGAACTTGACATGGATACCTGAACACATGATTACATCCTGAACCTGAACCTGAACATTTTATACCTATGGATTCGATCGACACCTATAATTTTAATCTATACAATACAATACGCGGGGATAAAGGGGTAGATTGGTACGGAATGTATATCGTAGAACGAGAGGTCACTTAAAAGACACCTACATGAATTCACATGCCGTTGTCCGTGAGTTATGACTGGGCTTTGTACTACATGTTACCATTGTCCACGGGGTAAGATGGACTCCTCTCGTATATATGAATACCTTCCTTATCAAACTACAAATAACCACGTTAGAATAACTATCATATACCTGTAAATGATCATATACAATTTTACCCGTCCTTTGTTCTTTTAGTTCTTATTCACATGATATACTATTCTCTCTAGTGTCCTTTGGGACTTACCGAACACTAGTTCGCTGACGATATTCCTTTCTGTTTCTTTTCATGGAATGTTCGTCAGGAAGACCAGACTGTGAAGAGATAGAGCCGAGACAGGAGGACTTGGACCAGCTTACAGTTCATCCTGACTACTAGTTCTTCCTGCACTTACTTTCTGTACGCCATTGTTTAGGCATTGCTTTGTTTATTGTATCTTTTATTTCAGACACTTGTATGTAAAGTTGAATGTAAATAAAGTTGTTGTTTCATTTTATTACTCTTGTCATTCTTGTTTATTGTTATATTGCTTAGTTACGCTTAACGTATTTATTTCATAGTAAATACGTTGCGGGCTTGCCACATCACCGTTCTAATCTATTGGGAAGCGGGGCGTGACAGGTTTTGTTGGCGGCCCATGCAGGTCAGTTATACATGAAGTCTTAAACAATATATCACAAGAATTTTAAGAATCGACAACTATACATTCCTTGCATTTCAAATTTCTTGAATCTATCCTAACCTTTCCTTTTTCATCAAGGTGATGGATTCTCCCAACAACACCAGTACCAATATCAATGGCACCACACCATCACCTACTTTACTACCTCCCCATACCATTGCTACTTCAATCAATGAACAAACGGTGCTTTTAAAAGCTATCAAAAGTCTTCTGGAGGGCCAGCAGCAGCAGACTGCTATTCTCTTGAACAGACAGGAAGACGAAGCACATGGAGTAAAGCGATTCCGTGCGTTGCATCCAAAGAATTTTTCTGGGAAAGAGAGTCCTCTTGAGGCTGAAGAATGGGCCCAGGGTATAGAGGATGACCACGCTGTAGCACAGGTACCGGACTTAGCTTGGGTTCGTGTGGCCAAGCTCCAGCGCACAGACAATGCAAGAGTCTGGTGGAAAGCTGAGGAAAGCCGTCTCACACAACCCATAAAGTGGAAGACGTTCCGCGATTTGTTCGATGTGAAGTTCTTTGCCGATAATTCCCGTTTCGAGATGGAACAAAAGTTCATCCACCTACAATAAGGCTTGTGGGTGAAATCAGTGGATGAATATGATGCCGAATTCATCATGCTTAGCAGGTAAAGAATTCGTATCAAGTTTTGTTCCGTAAAACACATCAATATCCTGACATCAACATCTTCTCAGGTTCGCGTCACACTTGATCCTGACCGATGAGATTCAGGCTAGACGATTCCAACAGGTTTTAGACCCGGAAATTCAGGCGGCATTAGCCATAGGTGACTACCCAACTCATGAACTCGCCCTAAAGCCAGCACATCGTTATGAAGCTGTGGTCAAAAAGAAGGGTAAGCCCCAAACAGCCGGAATCAAATGCCCTGCTACACAGATGAAAGGAGGAATCTCTTTTAGGCCGACTTTTTCACCCAGGAGGCCAGGCGGATCATTTAACTGGTCCCGTCCAGATTTATGTTTCTACTTCAAGAGAACTAGACACTTCACAAAGGACTGCAGGCGTGCAATGTTGGGATGCCTAGCACAACAATAAGGTTTCAGGAGGCATCGTCCATGCCATTTTCAAAAATTTGCCATGCTAAACATCCGTAACCCTAAATCTTAACTAGAGAATTAGACAACACAACATGTAAACAACTTTACATCTAAGTGAATATGGAATACAACCTTTCTAGACCGGTCCTTCACTTCAATAGCTCCGTGTAGTAGTCCCTTCGCTCCAAGTAGTGATCTTCCGGATTCTAGAATGGATCCACAAGATGAAAGGAACAAGTTTGCACGAAGTCTTCGAGGCCGAAGATGATCTACGTCGAGGAGACACCAACCCAAGACATCTCTTCACTAATTAGGGATTAGTGAACCTAACACCCTAAACTAAATGGCTAATCTAGTAGAGGATGATGAAGTAGGATTTTTGCTCACTTTAGAAATCTTTTTCTCACTAATTTTTCTCACCTCTACAAAACCTAGAGAGCTCTCTCTTGTTGATGAAGAAGATGAAGCCAATAATGTTTTGAATGAGTGAATCATGAGAGAGAGGCAACCATGGGTGAGAAATATCTCATATAACTCTTGTAGAGACTTAACCATGGCTAATGAGAATGGTTGGGTTAATAAATATTTCAAGTAAAATAAAATTAGTGGACTAAGTCAATGGATCCACAAGCTTCATGCCATGTGACTAATTTCCAACTAATTTGGATTTTCTTTAAATAATAAAATCCACAATTATCATAAGCATGGTGTGAGTCTCATACACCCATGTAGCATGTGGTATCAAGCATGACATAAAAAGAAACACAATTAATATATATCACATATATATTAAGTGTGCACATGTGAGAAAAAGAAATGCACAAGTGAGCTAATATTAGTTAATATAATTGTATATTTGATATACTAATTTACATTAACTAATATTAGCTCACTTGTGCATTTCTTTTTCTTATATGTGCACACTTAATATATATATATATATATATATATATATATATATATATATATATATATATATTAATTGTGTTTCTTTTTATGTCATGCTTGATGCCACATGCTATATGGGTGTATGAGACTCACACCATGCTTATGATAATTGTGGGTTTTATTATTTAAAGTAAATCCAAATTAGTTGGAAATTAGTCACTTGGCATGAAGCTTGTGGATCCATTGACTTAGTCCACTAATTTTATTTTACTTGAGATATTTATTAACCCAACCATTCTCATTATCCATGGTTAAGCCTCTACAAGAGTTATATGAGATATTTCTCACCCATGGTTGTCTCTCTCTCATGATTGATTCATTTACAACATTATTGGCTTCATCTTCTTCATCAACAAGAGAGAGCTTTCTAGGTTTTGAAGAGGTGAGAAAAACTAGTGAGAAAAAGATTTCTAAAGTGAGCAAAAATCCTACTTCATCATCCTCTACTAGATTAGTCATTTAGTTTAGGCTGTTGGCTTCACTGATCCCTAATTACTGAAGAGATAGCTTGGGCTGGTGTCTCCTCAACGTAAATCATCTTTGGCCTCGAAGACTTCGTGCAAGCTTGTTCCTTTCATCTTGTGGAGCCATTCTAGAATCCGGAAGATCACTACATGGAGCGAAGGGACTACTGCATGGAGCTATTAAAGTGAAAGACCGGTCTACAAAGGTTGTATTCCATATTCACTTAGATGTAAAGTTGTTTACATGTTGTATTGTCTAATTCTCTAGTTAAGATTATAGGATTAGGGTTCTTTAGCATGGCAAATTTTTTAAAATGGCATGGACGATACCTCCCGAAACCTTGCTGTCATGCTAGGCATCCCAACAGTAGTATCAAATCCAAGCTATAGAATTAGACGATGTTTGTAGAATTATGAAACCGAAACAACTCCGAAACACTCGAAACAAAAACCTAGTTTTTGTCGAAATTTTTAAGTCGTCTAAATTTTTTTAAGTAACTGCAGAATGTTATATGAGATGTAACATGAACACTGGACTAACACGAACCTAATTAGCCGGATTTGACCCGGCAAGACATGCAATAATTCCGGCCTGGCCGGCCATGATGAAGCTTTTGGGGTTCATTTTTGTTCGGTGTTCCGGTCTCTGGGTTTTGGTCTTTCAGGTTTTGCTTGTTTTTGCTGAAATTGCATGAGATGTTAACTTTCTGTAAAGGCAATTCGGAGTGTTTTATTGTCGTAATTCTAACATTGTTTTGGGTTATTTAGACGGCGTTAACAAGTTCGAACGAATATCAATAACCCAATTTTTTCCCTCGTCGGAAATTTTCCAAGAGTTGGATTTTTTCCAAGTTTGAAAACATTAAAAAATCATGCAAGTAATTTGATGGACCCTCTAGAAGAACGAAACCCTTACTCGATTCTATGACCGTCAGAACCGCCGCCAAACCCTAGGGTTTGCGGTAGTTCCGCGGCGTCATAGGTGAGGCAAGGGTTGGCCTTTCTACGGTTGGTCCATAGGTACTGTGGCATGTTCTGGATATTTTTAAACTGTGCTCAAGTGTTGAGCTCTTTGGGAAATTTTGGGCGTTTGTTGATTCTATCGGAATGTTTAACATCATCTAGCTAATTTGTAGAATGTGATACAGTATTTGGGATTCATTCGGTTATGCATGAAATCCGAAGTATGTGATATTTCGGGTTTATGATGTCTAAGGTGATTGTGAATTCCAAATGTTGTAGTTTGACATTTTCTTTTCTGCGACCGTAAGTGTAATATCTGGTGTATCGCCGGTTTCGTTGCTATATGTCAACGACAATTGGGATACGCATTTTTACTTACGTTGATAACATGTGATGTTATGTGTTGCTGGGATATGTTATATTGGACGTCGTGTTTTGAATAGCCGGGTTTTTTTTATGTGAGATGAGAGTTTTTCTATTTTCATCATGTAAAAACTTGTATATAATATTCTTTTATTGGGGCACTTCCGGGATGAGGATGATGTCACCATCGATATATATTATTAACTTTTCCGCATTAGGATAGACCCAGGATGGGGAGCACAAGTAACCGGGTTCTAGAGTCCAGTGGGAGACCATCTCGAGAAGTCGAGTCTGGGTCTCCCAACTCTAGAATTGGTAGGATTGCTTGCCGCTCTCGTAGGGGTCTAAGGATGTGGGTTTGGCTATTCATCACGACCATGGAATATGTGTTTTTTACGGGCTTAATATAAAAGACGGACCTCCTAGAATATCTAATATTTCATATGTTGTTTTCTGCTGCTGATATAATGTGATGCGATCACTTTATATGCTTGAGACGAATGCTTTATTATTATATATATGATATATAATAAACGTTGCTTATGTTTTGCACCCGCGCTAGTCCTGCCCCGTTATGCCGTTAGTTAAGTAACCTAACGGTACATAACGGGACACTGTAGCGAATGCAGATGGCATAAGAATATGTTGTATTTTAGTTACTTCTGTGATGCTTAGGAAGCATAAGTGATGGGACTTCATTAATGAGATTAATGAAAAAGAAAGAAACCTAAAGATATTGTAGAATCAAATTTTCAAAAAGGGTAGCTCTAGTTTTTGCTTTGCATAGCAGTATTCCTTGTAGAATATCTAGCACCTTATTCGATAAGGAATGAGCCGAGATCCCTTCACTGGGAGTGACCACTTTAGCAAAAGATAGTAGATGGTATAACCCACTCGGTTTTGTCTTTTGATTGCTTCTCTAGTTCTTGCTTTGCATAGTGGTATTTGTGAAATATTCTGCACCTTATTCGATAAGGAAAGAGCCAAGATCCGTTCACCGGGTGTGACCTCTTTAGAAAAACTTGCAAAAGCCTAAAAAACACTCCTTTTCAAAAATCACTTGTTTCTACAACGATATCAAGTTCATTACGCAAAAGGTTTTCTTAAAAACTTGTTGTAGCCATCCGTCATTTCAGATAAGGACTATTCAGTATTCGTACTACATTTGTTGACCTTGTCAAGGCGTAGTATACGGTAGCTAATTAGTGCTTATCTGCTAAAGCATGAGATGCGACTGGATTAGGGTAGTCGTACGGCCTTGTTGACCTTGTCAAGGGTCGTGCGGGTGGGTTTAATTCAATCATGAAATGTACGGGTTGAACTTGACTTGCGATTTATGGTTTGTTTACTTTGTCAAGGTCATAGATCGCTTGGGGAAAAATATTATCGGGAATTTCAAGTGTTGAAATTTGCAATGAGATTGCATACCTTCTACGAGATAGTTGGATTCCGATACCTACTGCGAGTAAGAGTTATTCCTGTGAGAGTTTTACACATCACAAATAACCGATCAAGTAGGTGTATAGAAAGGTGTTAACAGGGTTACGCCCGTGGGAAACGAGGTTTATTTTAATTAGGTCCATGCGAAAGCACAGGGAACCTCCATCAAAGTACCGATACTGGCTTGGCTGAAAGATTGGAGAACTTGTAAGGTGTAATTAATACCGTCTAGTCTTACCTTTTAGGGTTTGAAGGATGATTCGATAAAAATAGTGGGATTCATCCTGATTAGATAAGATAAAAACCAATCTAATCTTACAAGAGCATGCACAAAGTATTTTCTTCTCTCTCTCTCTCCAGGTAGAGACCATGTCAGTGCTTAATCAAGATAATAATATGGATGTATTGACCGAACCCTCTTGTTATACCGAGCAGGGGAACGTTGGTTCCGTTCTTTCTTATAATTGTTATAAGACTGAGCAGGACATAGGGGAATATCCGGATTCCCAAGCCACCCAAACGAAGAATAAGCATGTTGATGCATCTTCTTCGGGTGTGTTAGTGACCGAGAACTGTTTTTCAGTACACTCTACGTCCTGGGTATTAGATACCGGATCGGGATCCCACATATGTAATATGTTGCATGGGCTAAGGAAAGGTAGAGAACTGGGAATGGGTGATCATTCTGTAAGAGTAGGGAATGGTGCAAATGTTGCAGCCAAAGCAGTTGGCGAATATCACCTCATATTACCAAATGGTAATACATTGATTCTGAACGAATGCTATTACATATCGAACCTGATATGCAATCATATATCAGTTTCTTTATTAAGTAAAGAAGGATATAATTTTGTAGTACAGGATAATGTTAAGAACATTTTTCTGAATCAAAAGTTGATTGGATCAAGCTCGTTAAATAATGGCATATACGTTCTAAATCAAACCACGGTTCTTAACATACAAAACACAAAAAAGAGGAAGAGTTCAGAAATGAACGAATCTTTCTTGTGGCATTGTAGACTAGGTCATATCAATGCGACACGACTAGCTAAGTTATATAAGGATGGATATTTGAATCCATTCGAATTATCATCTTATGAAACTTGCCAGTCGTGTCTCAAAGGAAAGATGACCAAAACTCCGTTTACAGGACACAGAGAAAGAGTTACGGAACTCTTGGGACTAATACATAGTGATGTATATGGTCCCATGTCTACACATACCAGGAATGGTTCCTCATACCTCATTACATTCACTGACGATCTCCCAAGATACGGACACGTGTTCCTGTTGAAACACAAGTCTGAAGCTTTTGAGAAATTCAAAGAATATAAGCATGAAGTCGAGAACCAGACGGGTAAAAGTATTAAAATCCTTCGATCTGATCGGGGAGGAGAATACTTGAGCAATGAGTTCTTGGACTATCTAAAAGAGAATGGGATTCTCTCTCAGCTTTATCCTCCATATACACCAAAGCACAATGGTGTATTGGAACGGAGGAATCGCACCTTATTAGATATGGTGCGCTCTATGATGAGCACCACTAAGTTGCCTATTTCCTTTTGGGGTTATGCACTTGAGACAACAACATACCTATTGAATCAAATTCCATCTAAATCTGTACCTACCACACCATATGAGATATGGAGTGGGAAGAGACCATATCTTCAACGAGTTAAGATATGGGGTTGTCCGGCTTATATCAAAAGGCAAAATCCGGACAAACTCGAGGCACGATCAGTTCTTTGCAAGTTTGTGTGATATCCAAAAAATTCATATGGATATTTTTCTACCACGGTGAGGAAAAAAATGTTAGTAATATGTATGACCTAGAGGACATTACTGTACATACGATGTATATTATAGTGGATGCTTGGACATATATAGGGAGGACTTTCTTTCTCGACATGATAGTATGCTATCTGGTTGCACTTTATCTTAACATGTACTCTGATTGTCTCTATGTTACATGTTGATAAAGCCCTTAGGATGAGTACTTGAATACCAGGACTATGATGCAGATCATACAAGTGGGGACAGAGTAGTCTCTAAGTACATCCTTCAAATGTTCCTAGTCGTAGGTGTATCGAGACAGGGTATCGATATACCAGAGTAGACTAGCGTATAGCTTCTCGACCCATGTAGATGGGTGATGGATGATCCTATATCTATTGGTGTTTGACATCAGAGACAGTATATAGGTGCTCGGTGGGGACTGGGTACACTGGACGGACTCGCCGAGAACTCCCAGATGGTATTATACCTCACGTCAGATGGCAGTTCTCTGGTGACACTGGTACAGGTTAGTCTGTAGACCCGAGATCGTCATAGAGTCTTGTGTGATTCCTACTGTGCTTTGATTTCCACCTTGCCACGTTCAAGAGAATGTGCAAAACGGTGGCTTTTGGGTAAAGTCTCGAGTCACATGGAGGCAATGAGCGATATGAGGGGTTTCGTCTCTCCCGGTATTGGGAGTTGATGTCGCGCTGTGCTCGATTGGCTATAACAGGAAGTCCTTGGCCAAGGCTGCTTTAGAGATTTACTGGTAAGTGTTACCAGTAGTTTCTCGACCCGTTATGAGCCTCATATCGACACGACTTATCGAGTTACTGGGGTCTGACGTTTACCACCCCTAGACGAGATATGCGACATATCAGATGAAGAGACCGGACTGTACGGTAGTGTTACTGATTGGATTCGCAGGAGTGTGAGCAGGCTTGCTTGTTGATCTTCTGATCGCTCAATACCCGGGTAGCCGTTACGTTTAGCAGACCGCTTGCGGCTTGTGGGTGTTTGATATGATCATCACCTACTGCCGGCGTATCAACGAGTCTTTAGAGTCCTACACAGGGGTTTCCTGGCTCAAGCAAAATGGAGTAGGTGCACATATGTGATATGTGATATGTGCAGGACCGATATTGATATGATATGAGATACCGTATTCTATTATCGTGATTCGTGACATTGATCGGTTGTATGCGATATAGCCGGGTTATCAGATTAAGTGTTGATTCGAAAAGTTGTTACACATGGTATTAGTCGGTTATAGCCGGATTATTAAATCAAAAGTTGATTTAATAATTTAATGTATAATTATATATTTGATATATTACATTACATTAACTAGTATTAGCTCACTTATGATTCTTTTCTCACTTGATGTGCACATTGTATATATGTGATATATTTTTGTGTACATGTTTTGTGTCATGTTTGATGATACATGCAAGATGGGTGTATGAGACACACACATATGATTATGATAATTATTAGGGTTTTTATTATTCTAGGTAATTACAAAATGGTGAAAATTGTGGAAGCATGAAGCTTGTAGAAGCTTGTATTGTTCTTTGACCAAGTCCACTCTTTTGTTTTGCCAAAGATTTTTATTAACCCAAATGAGTTATCATAACCATGGTAATGTCTCTATAAGAGTTAGGCATGAGGGCTTAACACACCATGGTTGCAATTATCCTTTTGGATTAACTCATATGATGAGTTCATCTTCTTCCTCATCATCTTCTTCCAAAAAAGCTTTCTAGCTCTAATGGAGGTATGAGATAAAGTATGAGAAAATTAATTCAAAAGTAAGCCCACTTCCTACTTCATCATCCTCTACTGCTTGCCATTTAGTATAGGGTGTTCTCTTCACAAAGTTCTTGACATAGTGAGGAAATAGCTTGGGTTAGTGTATTCTCGACGTAGATCATCTTCGGCCTCGAAGACATCGAAGCAAGCGCGTTCGTTTCTTCATGGGAGACTCTCTAGAGTCCGAAGTTCATGATCGCAGCGAAGGGGACTACTACACGGAGCTATTGAAGTGAAGGACCAGCCTATAAAGGTTGTATTCCTTGCTCTCTTTACTTATTGCAAAGTGTTTGCATTTGGTTCCGTATATTTCTAGTTTACGATTCTAGTTAGAGTTAGCTAAAATGGCAAATTTTTGAATTTGGCATGGGCGATGCCTCACGAAACCTTGCTGCCGTCTTGGGTAACCCTGCAGTGGTATCAGAGCCATGCTAGAAATTAATATGGATTTTTTTAGAATTACGAAACCGAAACAACTCCGTGACTTGAAACACGAAACTATACTTTCTGTAGATTTTTAAAATCTTTCAGAAAATTTTTCAAACAAGTGCAGAATGGTATTTGGGACATTCTAAGAGCATGGAAGAAAATTGCGACCCTGTGCTCGGATTTTGGCCAAGCACATGGGGGGAAATTCCGAGGTGGCCGGCCCCAGTAGGGTTTTTTGGTCTCAATTTTTTTTCATGTTCTGTTCTCTGGGGTTTGGTGTTTCATGTGTTGTTTATTTTTGCTAATTTTACATGTGATGTAATCTTACACTATAAACATGTCAGAGTATTTCGTATTCGTAGTTTTAATACTGTTTTGGGTGATTCACATATTGTCTAGAAGAAGTTAGAAAGTTCGATCGAATGTCAAAAACTCATTTTTCCAAGTTTAACGTATTCGAAAAAACATGCAAGTGATTCCATAGACCCTTTAGAAGAACGAAACCTTAACTCAATTATGTGGCCGTCAAAACCGCCACATGGACCCTAGGGTTTGTGGTAGTTTAGCGTTGTCACATGTGAGGCGTTGGTTTGACCCTTCTACGGCTGGTTCATAGGTACTGTGGCATCTTCTGGATATTATTAAAACTGTGCTCAAGTGTTAAACTGTCGGGAAATTGTGGGACTTTGATGAATCGATCGAAGAGTTTATCGTCATCCGGATATTATGTGATGGGATACAATGTTTGGAATCCACAAATGTAGTTATGAGATAACTAGTTTGAATGTTATAAATCTAGCAGTTTAGTCTCATTTGATCGGTTGCCACGGGATTTTGATGCGATCAAAAGTCCGTCGCAATCACATAGCGTACGCGGATACTCGCCGGGTAAACTTAATAGATAACCACGCCCTATAGCCCCGACCAAGTGACTGTAGGAGAACCCCGTCGCTAAAAGCATCCGTTCGGGTGCTCGCGGCAGCGGTGTTCCGCCTTAATGCACTTCGTCGACGGCATCGGGGGGGTGCAGCCGTCTACTTAAGTTTTTGACGAGCATTCGATCTGGATGTCGGGAATCTTGTTGAATTTCCCGACTTGATATTGAAAAGATTTTTTGAGATCGAGACTAAAATGAGGGGTTTATAATTGTTAGGCATGCGATCTAAGGAATTCATCTGATTAGGCATGAAATCCAAAGTATGTGATACGTTGGGTTTATGATATTTAAGGTGGTTGCGGATTCCAACTGTTGTGGTTTTTCACTTTCTTTTCTGCGACCGTAAGTGTAATATGTGGTTTATCGTCGGTTTCGGTGCTATATGTCAACGACAAATGGGATACGCATATTTACTTACGTTGATGACATGTGATGTTATGTGTTGTTGTGATATGTTATGTTGGATCGTCGTGTTTTGAATAGCCGGGGGTTTTATGTGAGATGAGAGTTTTTCATTTTCATTCATGTAAAATTCATTGTATGTAATATTCTTTTATTGGGGCACTTCCGGGTTAAGGATGATGTCACCATTGTATATTATTTACTTTTTCGCATTAGGATAGACCCAAGGCGGGGAGCACAACTAACCGGGTTCTGGAGTCCAGTGGGAGACCATCTCGAGGAGTCGAGACCGGGTCTCCTAACTCTAGAATTGGTAGGGTTGCTTGCCGCTCTCGTAGGGGTCTAGGGGTGTGGGATTGGCTATTCATCACGACCGTGAAATCCGTGTTTTATACAGGCTTAAAATAAAACACAGAAATTCTAGAATATCCAATATTTCATATGTTGTTCTTCTGCTGCGATATCAGTGATATGATCATTTGATATGTTGAGATGAATACAGGATATAGTATATGTGATATATTATATAGATATTGCTTATGTTTTACACCCGCGCTAGCCCTGCCCCGCTCTGACGTTAGTTACCTAACCTAACGGTGCACGAGGGGACATCGAGGCGAATGCGGATGGCATAAGCGTACGTTGTATTTATCTGTGATATTTAGGTAACTTAAACGAAGGGACTTCATTAATGAGATTAATGAAATAAAAGAAACCTAAAGATGTTGTGGAATCGAATTTTCAAAAATAGGTAGCTCTAGTTATTGCTTTGCATAGCGGTGTTCCTTTTAGAACATCCAGCACCTTATTCGCTAAGGAAAGAGCCGAGATCCCTTCACCGGGAGTGACCTCTTTAGCAATAACTGGAAGATACTACAACCCTCGGTTTGTATTTTGATTGCTTTTCTAGTTCTTGCTTTGCATAGTGGTATTGTAAATATCCTGCACCTTATTCGATGAGGAAAGAGACGACGATCCCTTCACCGGGAGTGACCTCTTTAGCAAAAGTAGTAAGCCTCAAAAACACTCCATTTAAACTATTTGATTCTACAAAGATATCAAGTTCATTACGCAAAAGATTTTCTTAAAAACCTGTCGTAGCCCTCCGTCATTTCAGATAAGTACTTCATAGTATTCGTACTACGTTTGTTGACCTCCGTCAAGGCGTAGTGTGTGGTAGCTATTTATACTTATCTACATAAGCATATGATGTGATTGAGTTAGGGTAGTCGTGCGACTTTGTTGACCTCCGTCAAGGGTCATGCGGGTGGGTTTAATTCAGTCAGGAAATGACGGGTTGAACTTGACTAGTAGCCTATGGTTTGTTGACCTCTGTCAAGGTCATAGGAGGCTAGGGGTAAAATATTATCGGGAATTTCAAGTGTTGAAATTTGCAATGAGATTGCATACCTTCTATGAGATAGTTGGATCCCGATACCCACTGGGAGTAAAAGTTACTCCTGGGAGAGTTTTACACATTACAATTAGCCGATCAAGTAGGTGTCTAGAAAGGTATCAATGGTGTTACGCCCCTAGGAAAACAAAGTTTATTTTAATTAGGTCCGTACGAAAGCACGAGGATCCTCCCTCAAAGTACCGGCACTGGCCTGGCTGAAAGATTGGCAAACTTGTAGGGTGTAATTAATCCCGGCTAGTCTTTACTTTTAAGGTTTGAAGGATGATTTAACTAAAACAGTGGGAGCCATCCTGATTAGATAAAATAATAACCAATCTAATCTTGCAAGAGCATACGCTGAGTGTTTTCTTCTCTCTCTCTCCAGGTAGCAACCATGTCATTCCTTAATCAAGATAATAATATGGATGTATTGACCGAACCCGCTTGTTATACTGAGCTGGAGAACGTTGGTCCCGCTCCAACTTATAATTGTTATAAGACCGAGCAGGAAATAGGGGATTACCAAGATTCCCATGCCGCCCAAACGAAAAAAGTGCATGATGATGCATCTTCTTCGGGTGTATTCATTACAGAGAACTGAGAAATGGTGATAAGTTTAAAGAGTTAGAAACGACGCAATTGCTGCAGCCAAGTCTGATGGCAGTTATCACCCTGTATTACCAAATACATTGATTCTGAACGAATGTTATTAGATATCGAACCTGATATACAACATCATATCAGTCTCTTTATTAGTAAAGAAGGATAGAATTTTGTATTGTTGGATAATGTTTGAACATTTCCTATATCAAGAGTGTTGGAGATAGTGCCCTCAGAGTCAATTATTGGATCATAGGCACGTGATTGCAATGATTGAGAGAGGACCTATACCGTTAGAACATTCTTACTCAAGATGATAGTATGCTATCTGGTTTATCTTTATCATCGTGTACTGTTTCAGGTGACCTTACAGGTCACTATTACACGTTGATAAAGCCCTTAGAATTCTTGCTTGACGGCCAGCAGTATGATGGCGATCATATACGTGGGAGCTGGGGTCTATAAGCACATCCTGAAAAGGCCCCTAGTCGTAGGAGTTTTCGAGACAGGGCATCGATACTCCAGAGTAGACTAGTGTATACAGTCGAGACCCCGACGAGGGGCGGTGGCCGGTCTCACAAGCCACTCGTGTCAGTTGGTTCACCTAAGATGTATACAGGTGCTCATTGGGTTATGAGTACACCGGACAGGACTCGCCGGGAACATGCTAGTTGGTATTATACCTGACGTCAGATAGCAGTTCCCTGGTGACATGTGTACATGTTAGTTCATCGATATGAGATCGTCATTTGTCTCGTGTGAGTTCCCACTGTGCTTTGATTACTACCCTACCATGGCTCAAAGGAGTCATGCAAACAGGTTTTAGTTGGGTACAGTCCCGAGCGACATGGAGGCAGTGAGCGGATCTGCAGAGGTTCGTCTCTCCCGGTATTGGGGGTGAGGTCACGCTGTGTCTAGGAGAGCCATTACATGAAGTCCTTGGCCAAGGCAGGAGATTTATTGGTAGGTATTCCAGTAGTATCTCAGGGTGTTCTAGGCTACATTCCGACACGACTTGTACCACTTTTGGGGGTCTGAATTTTACCAACCCTTAGGCCAGCCATGCGATGCTCATAGACGAACGGACCGTACTGTACGGATATTGTCACTGACAGGCTCAGTAGGGTGTCAGGATGAGTTCGCTCATTGACGTCCCTTTTGGTCAATACCTGGTAGCCTGTTACGTATGGATAATACCTCTAACGTTCTAGTGGTTAAATCCACAACCAAAGTATTGATAAGTCTTTAGAGTCCCCCACAGACCGTTTCTCAAGTTTCGGGCGAAACGCTGTAGAGGCCGTATGGATATATGGCAGGGTTCGATCATATATGTGCGGTGTTGCACGGATCATGATCGGACGGGTAATACTACCGGGCTTTGGTTTAAGCCGGATCCTAGTATTATACAGTGTAGATTTTGTCTCATTGCATTTGTATTTGGTCGCAATACAAATGCGGGTATGTATATACAGTCGCAGGGTTTTCCTGTAATTTATTACGGGATCGATTTTTTGGAGTTGCCAGTTTGCTTTCCGGTTTCAGCCATTTTCCTTTGTTTCTTTCTTTGGCTGAATTTTGGTGGAGGGGGTTATTTGTAATTATGCATTTTAAAAATGGAGATGACTTTTTGTGGTACATGATGGTTCATGATGGTTCTTGTTTGAGGTTGACCCTTTTTGCTTCATCATTACTCTCTTTACATGATGGGTTTTGTTTTTTTGACTTTTGTGGTGATCATTGTTCGTAATCATCACCTTTTCTCTTTCATGCATTATTATTGGATTACTCCCTCTCTTCTCATCTAAGCTTGGTCGGCCATTCCAATGATGGGGGTTGTCCCAATTTTGCAAGGTGATTTTGGTTCTCATTTGCTTGCAAAAAGGTTCCTTAGCCATCACAAAATTCACATCTCCTTTCCCACTTCCAAAATGGCAACTTAAACAACCACTAGAGACATGGTGATCTACGTATAACCTACAGCATTCTTGGACACGTCGACTCGCCAACTTCGTGCCCGAGTTGCCTCGGTCAAGAGGTGGGAGCCCGTAAAAGAACCCGGCGATGTGGTGCCCTTCCGACGAGGATATGAAGACCGGAGATTCCGCGGGGAGATCGGGATGACGACGAGAAGACCGAAGGACAAGGATCGCTTGGTATATCTCTCTACCCCATTCTCAAGTTAGCTAGGAGTAGGTTAATGGCCTGATCCGGGTTTTTAGTACGCGGTAGCGCCAGTTTTAAAAGTTAAAGAAAAGTATCGTTTCCGCATTTTAGCCTCATTCAGACAGCCGGGGCGCTGCCGTGCACTTACAAAGAGTTGATCGGTTCAGGCACGTTATCTAAAAGCGTATACGTTCTAAATCAAACCACGGTTCTTAACATACAGAACACACACAAGAGGAAGAGTTCAGAAATGAACGAATCCTTCTTGAGGCATTATAGACTAGGTCATAACAATGCGACCCGACTAGCTAAATTACATAGAGATGCATATTTAAATCAGTTTGAATTTACATCTTGTGAAACTTGACAGTCATGTCACAAAAATAAGATGACCATAGCTCCGTTTATTGGAAATAGAGAAAGAGTTAGTGAACTCTTGGGATTGATACATGTTGATGTATGTAGGTCCCCTGTCTACACATGCCAGGACTGGTTCTTTGTACTTCATTACATTCACTGATAATCTCTCAAGATTCGCATATGTGTTCCTGTTGAAACACAAGTATGATCCTTTTGAGATATTCAAAGAATATAAGTTAGAAGTAGAGAACCAAAACGGGTATAAGTATCATGTCCTATGATGTGATCAGGGAGGAGAATACTTGAGCACGAAATTCCTGGACTATTTTAAAGGAGAATGAGATTCTCTCTCAGCGTTACTCCTCCGTATACACCACAGCACGTTGGTATATCGGGGCGGAGCAATCGCACCTTATGTGATATGGTGTGCTCTATGATGAGTACTACTGAGTTTCCTATTTCCTTTTGGGGGTTATGCACTTGAGAAGCTGCATACCTATTGAATAGGGTTCCAATCATATCAGGTGCTTACCACTCCATATGTGATATGGTATGGGAAGAGCCCATCTCTTAAGGATGTTAAGATTTGGGGTTGTCCGGCCTATGTCTAGAAGCAAAATCCGGACAAGCTCGAGGCAGGATCAGATCTGTGGAAGTTTTTTGGATATCCCAAGCATTCGCAAGGGAATATCTTCTACCACACTGAGGAGCAAAAGGTGTTTTGTTTCTCAGCATGCCACCTTTGAGAAAGGGAATTTCTTGTGAAGAAATTAGTGGTCATGAGGTAGAACTGGAAGGAGTTCCAGCTATACAAACTACAGCTGATGATTTGGTAGAACCAGAGGATTCAATAGCTATCAACGAACCTCAGCCTCTCCGCCAATCTAGTAAGGTTCCTCACCCACATGAAAGATACTTCGGTTTTCTCTATGACAGTGGGAGCGATGATTGCATCATGAGATGATGGCCCAACTAGTTTCGAGCAGACCATCAAGAGTGGGGACTCTGTAAGAATGGCTGGATGCAATGCGATCAGAGATGGAATCTATATACAACAACAAAGTATGGACTTTGGTTGCTTTATTTGAAGGGTTAAATCCCCATCAGGAGCAAGTATATCTTGCAAAGATTACTTGGTGTATATGGAAAAGTTGAGACTTTCAGAGCTAAGACTAGTTGTAAAAGGTTCTCGTCATCGACCAGGTTTGGATAATGATGAAACCTTTTCTAGTGGCTATGCTTAAGTCCATCCGGATACTACTTGCTATTGCTACATACCATGACTACGATATCTGGCGGATGGGTGTCATGACTGCTTTTCTAAATAGTGATTTAGAAGAGAGCATTTATAAGTACACAGCCAGAGGGCTTCGTAGACATGTGCAAGTTGCTTTATGGGACGCGGAGTTGGAACATTTGTTTTGATGTGGCAGTCAAAGCGTTTGACTTCATCAAAATGGTAGATGAACCTTATATATACAAAAAGGTAGTAGGGAGTATGGTGGTGATCCTCGTAGTGTACATGGATGACATACTCTTGATAGCAAATGAGTTTACTATGCTACGCTCGGTCAATCTCCTCTTAACACAAGGATTCTCCATATAGGATCATGGTGATACCTCCTAAGTCCTGGGGTATTGGATCTATGAGATAGATCTATGTGGATGTTAGGATTCTCACTAGGTGTAGTGAGATGGTATCAATCGATCGTGAGGAGAATCACTGGATAGCTTCCAGGGGTGGTAAGGTCGACTGAATGTCAGTCACAGGCATTGTCTTTACCCTTAATGGAGGGATGGTATGTTGGAAGAGTTCCAAGCTAGATACCGTGGCATACTAGACGATAAAGGCCGGATACATTGCTACCAAGGATACTACCAAAGAGGTAGTCTGGATGTATATAAGTTCATGAGATGAACTTCGTTCCTACCATTGTGTGACAATGGAGTTGTGGCTTTGGACTAGGAACCCTCGTCCCATCAGTGATCCAGACATATTCTTATGCAGTATCACCTGATCATGGAGACGGTTGATCTCCAGGAAGATCGAGGTTAGGAGAGTAGACAAAGAGGACAACAGCGCGGATCCACTAACACAGGCCTATTTCCTAGTAGAGACTTTTATGGAATGGTTGAGTATGAGATACTTCAACCACTGCTGATTGTTAGGTATGAGATACTACAACAGATGGCCCTAGTGCAAGTAGGAGATTGTTAGTAATATGTATGCCTTAGAGGCCATTACTGTACATACGATGTATATTGTAGTGGATGCTTGGACATATATAGGGAGGACTTTCTTTCTCGACATGATAGTATGCTATCTGGTTGCACTTTATCTTAACATGTACTCTGATTGTCTCTATGTTACATGTTGATAAAGCCCTTAGGATGAGTACTTGAATACCAGGACTATGATGCAGATCATACAAGTGGGGACAGAGTAGTCTCTAAGTACATCCTTCAAATGTTCCTAGTCGTAGGTGTATCGAGACAGGGTATCGATATACCAGAGTAGACTAGCGTATAGCTTCTCGACCCATGTAGATGGGTGATGGATGATCCTATATCTATTGGTGTTTAACATCAGAGACAGTATACAGGTGCTCGGTGGGGACTGGGTACACTGGACGGACTCGCTGAGAACTCCCAGATGGTATTATACCTCACGTCAGATGGCAGTTCTCTGGTGACACTGGTACAGGTTAGTCTGTAGACCCGAGATCGTCATAGAGTCTTGTGTGATTCCTACTGTGCTTTGATTTCCACCTTGCCACATTCAAGAGAATGTGCAAAACGGTGGCTTTTGGGTACAGTCTCGAGTCACATGGAGGCAATGAGCGATATGAACGGTTTCGTCTCTCCCGGTATTGGGAGTTGATGTCGCGCTGTGCTCGATTGGCTATAACAGGAAGTCCTTGGCCAAGGCTGCTTTAGAGATTTACTAGTAAGTGTTACTAGTAGTTTCTCGACCCGTTATGAGCCTCATATCGACACGACTTATCGAGTTACTGGGGTCTGACGTTTACCACCCCTAGACGAGATATGCGACATATCAGACGAAGAGACCGGACTGTACGGTAGTGTTACTGATTGGATTCACAGGAGTGTGAGCAGGCTTGCTTGTTGATCTTCTGACCGCTCAATACCCAGGTGGTCATTACGTTTAGCAGACCGCTTGCGGCTTGTGGGTGTTTAATATGATCATCACCTACTGCCGGCGTATTGACGAGTCTTTAGAGTCCTACACAGGGGTGTCCTGGCTCAAGCAAAACAGAGTAGGTGCCCATATATGCTATGTGCAGGACCGAGATTGATACGATATGAGATACCGTATTCTATACTCGTGATTCGTGACATTGATCGGTTGTATGCGATATAGCCGGGTTATCGGATCAAGTGTTGATTCAATAAGTTGTTACACATGATATTAGTCGGTTATAGCCGGATTATTAAATCAAGAGTTCATTTAATAATTTAATGTATAATTATATATTTGATATATTACATTACATTAACTAGTATTAGCTCATTTATGATTCTTTTCTCACTTGATGTGCACATTGTATATATGTGATATATTTTTGTGTACATGTTTTGTGTTATGTTTGATGATACATGAAAGATCGGTGTATGAGACACACACATATGATTATGATAATTATTAGGGTTTTTATTATTCTAGGTAATTACAAAATGGTGGAAATTGTGAAAGCATGAAGCTTGTAGAAGCTTGTATTGTTCTTTGACCAAGTCCACTCTTTTTTTTGCCAAAGAATTTTATTAACCTAAATGAGTTATCCTAACCATGGTAATGTCTCTACAAGAGTTAGGCATGAGGGCTTAACACACCATGGTTGCAATCCTTTTGGATTAACTCATATGATGAGTTCATCTTCTTCTTCATCTTCTTCTTCCAAAAAAGCTTTCTAGCTCTATTGGAGGTATGAGATAAAGTGTGAGAAAATCAATTCTAAAGTGAGCCCACTTTCTACTTCATCATCCTCTACTACTTTCCATTTAGTATAGGGTGTTCTCTTCATGAAGTTCTTAACCTAGTGAAGAAATAGCTTGGGTTAGTGTCTTCTCGACGTAGATCATTTTCGTCCTTGAAGACATCGAAGCAAGCGTGTTCGTTTCTTTATGGGAGCCTCTCTAGAGTATGGAGTTCATGATCGCAGCTAAGGGGACTACTACATGGAGCTATTGAAGTGAAGGACCGGTCTACAAAGGTTGTATTCCTTGCTCTCTTTACTTATTGCAAAGTGTTTGCATTTGATTCCGTATATTTCTTGTTTACGATTCTAGTTAGGGTTAGCTAAAACTGCAAATTTTTGAATTTTGTATGGACGATGCCTCCCGAAATCTTGCTGCCGTCTTGGTTAACCCTGTAAAAAAGGTGTTTGTTTCTCAACATGCCACCTTTTTAGAAAAGGAATTTCTTGAAAAAGAAATTAGTGGCAAGGAGGTAGAACTGGAAGAAGTTCCAGCTACACAAACTGCAACTGATGATTTAGTGGAACCAGAGGATTCAATAGCTCCCAACGAACCTCAGCCTCTCCACCGATCTAGTAGGGTTCCTCATCCACCGGAGAGATACTACGGTTTTCTCACTGATGGTCGGAGTGAGGATTGCATCATGGAAGATGATGACCCAACTAGCTTCGAGAAGGCTATCACGAGTGGCGACTCTGTGAAATGGCTGGATGCAATGCGATCTGAGATGGAATCCATGTACACCAACAAAGTATGGACTTTGGAAGATGCTCCTTAAGGGGTAAAACCCATCGGAAGCATGTGGATCTTCAAGAAAAAATTTGGTGTAGATGGAAAAGTTAAGACTTTCAAAGCTAGACTTGTTGCAAAAGCTTTTCGTCAACGACTATGTGTGTATTATGATCAAACCTTTTCTCCAGTGTCTATGCTTAAGTCCAACCGGATCCTACTTGCCATTGCTATATACCATGATTACGAAATCTGGCAGATGGATGTCAAGACCGCTTTTCTAAATGGTGATTTAGAAGAGAGCATGTACATGACTTAGTCAGAGGGCTTCGTAGACAGTGGGAGCAGTGGAAAGGTGTGCAAGATGCTTAAATCCATCTACGGGTTAAAGCAGGCCTCGCGGAACATCTGTTTTGATGTGGTAGTCAAAGAGTTTGACTTCATCAAAAACGTAGATGAACCTTGTATATACAAGAAGGTGGAAGAGAGTAAGGTCGTCTTCCTCGTATTGTATGTGGATGACATACTCTTGATAGGAAATGATGTTCCTATGCTGCACTCGGTCAAGCTCTTCTTATCACAAAGATTCTTAATGAAAGATCTAGGTGATGCCTCCTACATCTTGTGGATTAAGATCTATAGAGATAGATCTAAACGGATACTGGGATTGTCCCAATCCAGGTACATTGACACCATACTAAAGAGGTTTAGTATGGAAGATTCCAAGCGTGGGAATTTACCCACGATCTCAGGACTCACTCTCTCCAAAGAGATGTCTCCCAAGACTGATTTGGAGAGAGCACGCATGCAAGGGATACCCTATGCTTCGGCAGTAGGCTCTATCATGTAGGCGATGTTATGTACCAGACCCGATGTAGCATACTCACTAAGTGTAGTGAGTAGGTATCAAGAAGACCCTGGAGAGAATCACTGGACAGCTGTGAAGAACATTTTCAAGTACTTGAGAAGGACTAAAGAGATGTTCTTGGTGTATGGTAACCGCGAACTCCAAGTGGAGTCCTTTACCGATTTGAGCTTCCAAAGTGATAAGGATGACTCTAAGTCGGTCTTGGTATTTTTCTTTACCCTCAATAGAGGGGCGGTTTGTTGGAAGAGTTCCAAACAGGAAACCGTGGTAGACTCGACGATGGAGGCTGAATACATCGCTGCCAAAGAGGTTGTCTGGATGAAGAAGTTCATAAACGAGCTTGGTGTGGTTCCTTCCATCGTGCATCCAATACCTTTGTATTGTGATAACAATGGAGCTGTGTCTTTGGACAAGGAATCCAGGTCCTATCAGCGATCCAGGCATTTTCTGAGATGGTATCACCTGATCCGGGAGATAGTTGATCGCCGGGAGATCGAGGTCAGGAGAGTTGACATGAAGAACAACACGGCGGATCCACTCACAAAGGCCATACCCCAGATAAAATTTGAGAGACTCTTCGGGATGTTGGGTATGAGATACTACAACAACTTGCCTTAGTGCAAGTGGGAGATTGTTAGTTATGTGTATGCCTTAGAAGCCATTATTGCACATATGATGTATATTATAGTGGATGCTTGGACATATATATAGACGAATATTTTCTCGACATGATAGTATGCTATCTGGTTGCTCTTTGTCTTAACATGTAGACTTGTATTGTGATATTGTCTTGCTCTCACATATTGATAAAGCCCTTAAGATGAGTACTTAACTACCATGACTATGATGTAGAACATACTAGTGGGGCCAGGGTAGTCCACATGTACATCCTTTAATTATTCCTAGCCGAGGGTGTATCGAGATAGAGCATCGATATTCCAGAGTAGATTGGCGTATATGCTTCTCAACCAATCACATGGTGGCAATGAGCGATAGGAGGGGATTTTGTCTCTCCCGGTATTAGGGGTTGATGTTGCGCTATACTTGATTGACCATAACAGGAAATCCCTGGCCAGGGTTGCTGAGATCTACTGGTAAGTGTTATCAGTAGTTTCTTGAATCGTTATGGGCCTCACATCGGCATGACTTATCAGACTATTAGGGTCTGATGATTACCACCCCCAGGCTGTGATATGCGACATATCTGACGAAGAGACCGGAATGTACGGTAGTATTACTGAATGGATTCGCAGGAGTATGAGCAGGCTTGCTTGTTGATCTTATGATCGCTCAATACCCGGGTGGCCGTTATGTTTAGCAGACCGCTTGTGGCTTGTGGGTGACTGATATGATGTCACGACCCAAAGTTTGGATGTGACCGGCACTTAGATTGCATAATATCTCAAGATATTTACACAACCTGAGTAAGCCAAAAACCAAGATCAAAACCCATTTTGCGGAAATTTTATGAAAATTTAGCTTTTTAAGTAAAAATCACAGTTTTAAGTAATTTAGATCTTAACAGTAACTCCTTATTGAATTTATAAGAAAACAATTATAAAGTGTTAAGTTTAGTTACATCCCTGGTTGGGATCAATAACGTTAACAGCGGAAACAAGTATACAACTTATATGACATCAAAAGAATCTCAGACATAAGTAAAAGAAATACCATTTAACATAACTAAGCGATCTCATCTGTCAATTAATACACATACAAGCCTCATTCTCGTTCTAAGTCAAAATACAGGGTCTGATGAAGATATTCTAGATCCAAAATACAATATCAAAAGAGAAGGTTACTACATATGTAACCCACCTATCAAAAGATGCGATAAAAGCTGAAAAGTGGATCTGCACTGCTGCTAACTGTCCACTCTACTCTTGCAAGGAACTGTGGCACAACGAGGGTGGGTTGCCAACTAAGTGAATAAGACTGACATATAACGGATGATAATGTAAATATGACAACTATGACTAATTACGATGAGAATAAATATGATGCATGATAACATGTGAAAAGCACAAATTTGTAATACTAATCACATAAAACAACAACTGAAATCATCATTATTTATTTCTAATTAAAGTTCATCTTTCCGTGTCCATCATCGACACAAATCTTCCGTTTCTTTTAGGCATCATTCCTCGAACGATCTTGTAATCAATAACACCGGTCGGTATCATCTAGATATCCGCCGTGTTTCACAACTATATCCGGTATCGAGTATCCTCGCTAGGCCCCCTGCCTCAAATGCGACTATACTGTCCCTCGGTCACGACCGGGTCCACCATGTATCCAACTGTATATCTCCCCCACTCAGTCTGGATAACGTATAAATCCACGACCGTATATCTCCCCCACTCGGTCTGGAATAAAATCAATTCATAAAATCAGCATTTCATGGTGGACATCTTACATCAATATGAAAAATTACTAAATTTATACGATAATATGGAAAAACTCAAAACCATAAATCCTCAATAATGCAAATGCCTCTTATATAAACTTAGAATACTCGGATACTAAACATGATGTCATTGATACAAGTTACTATTGTTATTAATAATTAAGGTATGATAGGAATCATATTTAACAGGATAATTATTTAGTGTAAAAGAGACACGTTAATATCGACGAGCTGTACTGTAACATGTAAAGATGTGCACGTGCAGCATAACTCGTCGATAATTGTGCATTGTTCTAACAAGTATTAATCATGGAGGTATATATGTAGAATTAAGAATGCATATGATAAGGTTAACATACAAAAGCAAAACTTGAATTTAAATCTAACTACGGGCGTATCACGCAATCTTTACAATATCCCCCGGTAGATGTTTAGTCTACTCACCTGAATTCGTCGTAACTACTCAGGAATCGCCAATCCTTTTCCTTTCCTTGCGGCCTCCGAAGTTCCTGCACTCAAATCTAACATTGAATTAATTTGTATAAGAAAACGGCTGCATTCCGACACGGTAAAATCATGAAAACACAAGTTGTACGTACGACTATTGCAAACGATCTAACACTTAACTTTACTGAAAATTAACCCAACACTGTTTCGCAACAGAAAACAGAACGCGTTACGTTTTATCCGTGTAGTATTTGAGAATATTGATTCCTTTTCCGATATTTGCTCCCAGATTTTATATACAGTTAAACTAACTTAATTAAACAATACCAAATTATCCCAAAATCTAAACAAAGACCTACCTAAAAACCCAATACCCCAAAGCCCACCATAAATCCGGCGACACCGGAATTATCCTATAGGTCGCCGGCCTAAATCCGAGCCATCGGGTTCGTGCTTCTAGGGTTTGTTCTAGGTCTAACATACAATATTTAGGCATTGTTTGGTTAAGTTGATTTTATTCTGACTAATAGCAGATTACTACAGAGCTAAGTTTTACCAAAAATACTATATTTCGATATTCGATTTCTAATTTTCTTTCAACTACAGAGCTAAAATCTACTGAGTTTAAGCATTTTACCTACTGAGGATATTGCTGGAAGAACTCCCTCCAAGATGCACAAGCTCCTATCCTATCTTGATGGTGAGGAAATCCTAGACTTAGCTCTTTTCTTCTCCTTTCTCTTGTTCTTCTTTGTTTTGTTTTGGTTTTCTTTCTTTTAGATTTTTTTCAGATTTTAAATTAGCTACTGATCTGAATATAAGATATATATGAGAAAAGGGAAGGGTGAGGTGTAGGAGGAGGTGTCAAAAACCAAAGGGTGCCATCCTCATGCAAGGAGGAGGTGTTGTGTGTGTGTGCATGCAAGAAGGATGTGTCACGCATTTTCATTTCCATTTATTTATCTTGTGATTAAAATTATGAAACTAAACCTTAATTTACCTCTTTTTCACTTGCACCCTTAATCAATTCCCATTTACACAAATTCCTAAACTTTACATAAAAACCCTTCACTTCCTACATTATTACATAACACCATTTTAATTAAAATGAAGCTAAATTTCATAATAAAACCATTATAATTTATTTATGTTACGTATTAAAATTTTAATTTAATTTGTTTTACATACTACTTATGAAAATGTCTTATTTGGTTTTAATAACTTTTTAATTTAACATTTTATTATCTAATTAATCAATTTTATTTATTTCTAAATTTTTAGAATGTTACAATATTCCCCCCTTAAGAAAATTCGGTCTCCGAATTTAAACTTAACTAGACTTACCTTCAAAAAGATATGGAAATTTCTTTCGCATCGCATCCTCGGTCTCCCAAGTAATCTCTTCGCGATTCGTTCCTCGCCAAAGAACCTTTACAGATGGAAGTACCCTTGATCTCAGTTTCTTTGCCTGCCGGTCTAGAATAGCTACAGGCTGCACTGTGTTGGATAAATCCGGCTCAAGCTGTAAGGTCTGATACTGGATCGCATGAGAAGGATCGTGAAAATATTTGTGAAGCATCGATACGTGAAACATCGGATGCACATCGGGAAAACTCGGTGGATGTGATAAACAATAAGCTACAGCACCCACCCTTTCCAGAATCTCGTAAGGTCTAACATATCTCGGGCTGAACTTCCCCTTTTTCCCGAAACGCATCACACCTTTCATCGGAGACACATGAAGGAACATATGATCTCCCACCTGAAATTCGAGTCTACGACATCGTCGATCTTCATATGATTTCTGTCTACACTGGCCACTCTCATTCTGTCCTTTATCAACTAAATCTTTTCCGTAGTTTCCTGTACTATCTGCGGTCCCAAAATGCTACTCTCACTTTGTTCCGTCCAGCAAACGGGTGATCGACATTTCCTCCCATACAAAGCTTCAAAGGGTGCCATCTGGATGGTCTCCTGAAAACTGTTGTTGTATGAAAATTCTATCAAAGGTAGGTGACGATCCCAACTACCACCAAAATCAAGGCTGCAAGCTCGAAGCATATCCTCTAGAATCTGAATGGTCCGCTCTGACTAACCATCCGTCTGTGGATGAAAAGCTATACTAAAACTCAATCGCGTACTAAGAGCTTCTTGAAGTTTCTGCCATAGCCTGCTAGTAAGCTGGATACCCCTATTTGACACTATGCTCGTCGAAACTCCATTCAATCGGACAATCTCATCGATATAAATCTGAGAATACTGTGCAAACCCATATGTCATCTTCACCGGAAGAAAATGAGCAGCCTTTGTCAATCTATTTACAATCACCCAGATGGAGTCATACCCTCTGCTAGTCCTAGGTAGACCCACAATGAAATCCATGGAAATCTGTTCCCATTTCCACTCCAGAATGGGCAAGGGCTGTAACTCTCCTGTCTGCCTCTGGTGTTTGGCCTTGACTTGCTGATAAGTCAAGCATCTCGAACAAACTCCGCTACATCCTTCTTCATTCCTTCCCACCAATAAACATCCCTCAAGTCATGATACATCTTGGTGGAACCAGGATGAATACTGTATGTTGATCGATGGGTCTCCTCTAAGAGCTTACGTCTCAGTCCATCCAAATCATGCACATAGAGACAAGTCCCCAAAACATACTATTTCATGGTCATCTATAACGAACTCCGACTCTCTGCTTGCCTATGCTGATCCATAATCTCCGATATACGAGCATCTGCGGGCTATGTCTCTCGAATACGATCCAATAATTGGGGACGGTTGCGAACATGTGCTAACTGTCCTCCTGTAGATGTGAACTCGAACTGTATACGACTATCACATAAAATCTGCCAGTCTGTAGAAGACTGTCTCTGTGAGGTGTGCAAATGAGATAAGCTACCTCCAGGCCTCCGAGTCAAAGCACCTGCTACCACATTCGCTTTGCCTGGGCGATACAATATCTCACAATCATAATCCTTCACAATTCCATCCCTCGACGCTGCCTTAGATTCAGATTCCTCTGCTAAAATATACTTCAAGCTCTTATGATCTATAACAATCTGGCATGACTCTCCATACAAGTAATGCCTCTAATTCTTCAATGTGAAAACTACTGCAGCCATCTCCAATCATGAGTGGGTAGTTTTGCTCATGCCTCTTCAACTGCCGAGAAGCATAAGCTACAACCCTGCCGTGGTGCATCAACACACAGCCTAAACCCACTCGAGACACATCACAATACACAACAAAACCACCTGACCCAGAAGGTAAAGATAAGACTGGTACAGCCATCAAGTGAATCTTCTACTGTGGGAAATTCTGCTCACATGCATCTGTCCAAAGAAATGGAACCTCCTTCCTAGTCAATCCGGTCAACGGTGCAACGATCCGAGAAAATCCTGCACAAAGCATCGGTAAAAACTTCCCGACCTAAGAAACTATGAACCTCCCTAACTGACACAGGTATGGGCCATTGCTGTACCGCTTCGATCTTCTTTGGGTCCACACGTATCCTATCTCTCATAATTACGTAACCCAAGAAATCTACGCTATCCAGCCAGAAAGCACACTTGGAGAATTTAGCGATCAGCTGATGCTCCTTCAAGGTCTGCAACGTGATGCGCAAATGTTGCTCGTGTTCCTCCCGACTCCGAGAATAAACAAGAATACCATCAATGAATACTATAATGAACTAATTAAGGTATGGCCTGAAGATATGGTTCATCATATCCATGAAATCTGCTGAGGCATTGGTGAGTCCGAACAACATCACCAGAAACTCGTAATGCCCCTATCGTGTGCGTAAGGCAGTCTTCGGAATGTCACCCTTCCGAACCATCAACTGGTGATATCCTGACCGCAAATCAATCTTTGAGAAGTAGCCCACTCCCTGCAGCTGATCGAACAAGTCATCGATACCAGGTAGTGGATACCTATTTCGCACAGTATCTCGATTCAGCTGCCTGTAATCTAAGCACAATCTCATGCTACTATCCTTCTCCTTAACAAACAAGACAGGAGCTTCCTACGGCGATACACTTAGACGAACAAGTCCTTTATCTAACAACTCTTGCAACTGGCTTTTGAGTTCCTTTAACTCCGTCGGGCCCATCCGGTATGGTTGTATAGAAATAGGTCCCGCACCTGGAATCAACTCAATGCAGAATTCGATATCGCGATCGGAATTCAGCAAGAAACACATCCGAAAATTCTCATGCGATCGGAACTTGGTCCAACGGAATCTCAGCGGCTTCTATGTCCTGAACAATTGCTAAGAACCCATGACAACCCTTCTTCAAGAGTCGTCCCACACAAAGAGCAGAAATCATATTGGCAGGAGTTATATTACAGTCTCCTTGCACAACAAGGATCGGTTTACCTAGAAAACAAAATCTGACCACTTTTCCCCGACAATCTACGTAAGCATGACAATCGGCCGACCAAACCATACCAAGAAGTATATTAAAATCTAACCTATCCAGGAGAATCAATTCAACTAAAGAATCCCTATCACCAATATGTACTGAACGTGACCTAAATACATGTCGAGCTATAAAAGAATCTCCTACAAGAGTAATCACAACTAGCGGTAATTCTAACAACGACGACTCTCTTCCCAGAGAAAGTACAAAGTGTGCAAATACATAAGAATGTGTAGAAACGGGATCAAATAAAATATGTGCATCTAACGAACATACTACAAGAGTACCTATCACAACTGCATTGGATGCTTGGGCATTCTGTAGAGTCAGCGCAAATACTTGTGCCTGGCCCATGCCCGCATCCTGTCGTCCTCTACCCCTATCTCCTCGACCTCTCTGAAAGCATCCTGTAAAGCCTCGACCTCGTGGTTCAACTGCCTGGCGCGTAGTACCAACTAGGGGAGGAAGTAAAGCCATCGACGTAGAAGGTGGAGGGGGTAAAGCAGCCTGCGAAGTAACAGTCCCGCTATGGCGTGTACACCCTCTAGCAAAGTGCCCCGGAATTCCACAATTATAACATGTAAATGGAGGTCTCTGTCCTACTGGATATGAATTAAACATCTGGCCCTAAGTCCAATCTCGACCAAAACTGCGACCTGGAATGAATCTGCCTCGACCTCCTCGTCCTCTCGAATTTCGACCGTCACGACCACGGCCTCTATAGGCGTTGATCTGGCGTGGGACAACAACAGGTGTAGGAGGTAATGTGCTCGGAGGAGGTGGTGAAGGTGGTGATGTTACATGTGAGACCGATGTCTCACCCCGTTACCTTATGAGACCTCCCTAATACGGTGATACGGACACCTACACCTGAAATATCTTTGCATGGGCTGCTGAACATAAGGGTATAATTGATAGAACTGATCTAAGCAGAATCCTCCACGGCCTCTACGAACACGTCTTAGTGTTGATATATTATTACGAAATTGCCTTGGTCTCTGAACACCCATACGTGGGGTAATGATCGATCTCCGTGCTCGACTAATATCCAACAAGGATCCGCTCATTCGGCGCATCTCTTGAACATTTGTCTCTATCCTAGCTATACAATTAATATAGGGTGGATCAATCGGTTCATGAAAGATAGGCGTACTGCCCAGGTTTGTCCCCGTTTCAGAAGAGCCCGTTCCAATCTCATCTCGAACAGCAGTACTCTGAGTCCCCGTAGTCATTGATGACATAGCGACTGGATTAAGAAACAGTATTGATAAGGACATTGCAATCGAATCACAAGATAATCAGAATTAAGGAAAGAAGTACGAACAAATATCTCCTAAGGTTACGTAGGCTGAGTATCGTAGCGTAAATATGTCGCGGAACATACGTACAGTACTGCACTCATCCTAATTCACCTACTCCCTCAATCCAAAGGTCATCCTACTTAACGAACTCAAGTCGACTTACCTTAACTAACTACTCGATTCCGTAAGGTTAATCTTAAACTCTGATACCAACTTTGTCACGACCCAAACTTTGGATGTGACCGGCACTTCGATTGCATAATATCTCAAGATATTTACACAACCTGAGTAAGCCAAAAACTAAGATCAAAACTCATTTTGCGGAAATTTTATGAAAATTTAGTTTTTTAAGTAAAAATCATAGTTTTAAGTAATTTAGATCTTAACGGTAACTCTTTATTGAATTTATAATAAAACAATTATAAAATGTTAATTTTGGTTACATCCCTAGTTAGGATCAACAACGTTAACAGCGGAAACAAGTATACAACTTATATGACATCAAAAGAATCTCAGACATAAGTAAAAGAAATACCAATTAACATAACTAAGCAATCTCATCTGTTAATTAATATACATACAAGCCTCATTCTCGTTCTAAGTCAAAATACAGGGTCTGATGGAGATATTCTAGATCCAAAATACAATATAAAAAGAGAAGGTTACTACAAATGTAACCCACCTATCAAAAGATGCGATAAAAGCTGAAAAGTGGATCTACACTGCTGCTAACCGTCCACTCTACTCCTGCAAGGAACTGTGGCACAACGGGGGTGAGTTGCCAACTCAGTAAATAAGACTAAGATATAACGGCTGATAATGTAAATATGACAACTATGACTAATTGCGATGAGGATAAGTATGATGCATGATAGCATGTGAAAAGCACAAATTTGTAATACTAATTACATAAAACAACAACTAAAATCATCATCATTTATTACCAATTAAAGTTCATCTTTCCGTGTCCATCATCGACACAAATCTTCCGTTTCTTTCAGGCATCATTCCTCGAACGATCCTGTAATCAATAACACCGGTCGATATCATCTAGATATCCGCCATGTTTCACAACTATATCCGGTATCGAGTATCCTCGCTAGGCTCCCCCGCCTCAAATGCGGCTATCATGTCCCGGTCTCGACCGGGTCCACCATGTATCCAACTGTATATCTCCCCCACTCAGTCTGGATAACGTATAAATCCGCGACCGTATATCTCCCCCACTCGGTCCGGAATAAAATCAATTCATAAAAACAACATTTCATGGTGGACATTTTACATCAATATGAAAAATCACTAAATTTATACGATAATATGGAAAAACTCAAAACCATTAATCCTCAATAATACAAATGCCTATTATATCAACTTAGAATACTCGGATACTAAACATGATGTCATTGATGCAAGTTACTACTGTTATTAATAATTAAAGTATGATAAGAATCATATTTAACAGGATAATTATTTAGTGTAAAAGAGACATGTTAATATCGACGAGGTGTATTGTAACATGTAAAGATGTGCACGAGCAGTATAACTCGTCGATAATTGTGCAGTGTTCTAACAAGTATTAATCATGGAGGTATATATGTAGATTTAAGAATGCATATGATAAGGTTAACATACAAAAGCAAAACTTGAATTTAAATCTAACTACGGGCGTATCACGCAATCTTTACAATATCCCCCGGTAGATTTTTAGTCTACTCACCGGAATACATCGTAACTACTCAGGAATCGCCAATTCTTTTCCTTTCCTTGCGGCCTCCGAAGTTCCCGCACTCAAATCTAACATTGAATTAACTTGTATAAGAAAACGGCTACATTCTGACACGGCAAAATCATGAAAACACAAGTTGTACGTACTAATTATACTACGTGCGACTATTGCAAACGATCTAACACTTAACTTTACTGAAATTTAACCCAATGCTGTTTCGCAACAGAAAACAGAACGCGTTACGTTTTACCCGTGTCGTATTTGAGAATTTTGATTCCTATTCCGATATTTGCTCCCAGATTTTATATACAGTTAAACTAACTTAATTAAACAATACCAAATTATCCCAAAATCTAAACAGTGACTTACCCAAAAACCCAAAACCCCAAAGCCTACCATAAATCCGGCGACGCCGGAATTATCCTATAGGTCGCCGGCCCAAATCCGAGCCCTTTGGTTCGTGCTTCTAGGGTTTGTTCTACGTCTAACATACAATATTTAGGCATTGTTTGGTTAAGTTGATTTTATTCTGACTAATAGCAGATTACTACAGAGCTAAGTTTTACCAAAAATACTATATTTCGATATTCGATTTCTAATTTTCTTACAACTACAGAGCTAAAATCTACTGAGTTTAAGCATTTTACCTACTGAGGATATTGCTGGAAGAACTCCTTCCAAGATGCACAAGCTCCTTGTCCTAGCTTGATGGTGAGGCAATCCTAGACTTAGCTCTTTTCTTCTCTTTTCTCTTGTTCTTCTTTGTTTTTTTTTGGTTTTCTTTTTCTTTCTTTTATATTTTTTTCAGATTTTAAATTAGCCACTGATCTTAACATAAGATATATATGAGAAAAGGGAAGGGTCATGTGTAGGAGGAGGTGTCAAAGACCAAAGGGTGCCATCCTCATGTAAGGTGGAGGTGTTGTGAGTGTGTGTGTGCATGCAAGAAGGATGTGTCATGCATTTTCATTTCCATTTATTTATCTTGTGATTAAAATTCTGAACCTAAACCTTAATTTACCTCTTTTTCACTTACACCCTTAATCAATTCCCATTTACACAAATTCCTAAACTTTACATAAAAACCCTTCACTACCTACATTATTATATAATACCATTTTAATTAAAATGAAGCTAAATTTCACAATAAAACCCTTATAATTTATTTATGTTACATATTAAAATTTTAATTTAATTTGTTTTACATACTACTTATGAAAATGTCTTATTTGGTTTTAATAACTTTTTAATTTAACATCTTATTATCTAATTAATCAATTCTATTTATTTCTAAATTTTCAGAATGTTACATATGATCACCACCTACTGCCGGCGTATTGATGAGTCTTTAGAGTCCTACATAGAGATTTCCTGACTCAAGCAAAACGAAGTAGGAGCACAAATGTGTAACGTGTCGAAAATCGTTTAGGTGAAATTTCGGAAAATCGGTAAAATAACGGGTGTTTTACGTAATAATCAAGATATAAATATCTTTAAATATAAAATTAAATATACATATTCTAGCTATGTAATTTTTAGTATTTGGTGTTTATTGAGCCACTCGTAAAATTTCTAAATTTCTGAAATTTTTTCCGAAATTAATTATTTTAATATTATTTTAAGCCGTCACTAATACATTTAATTAGGGATAATTACAAATTGGAATGGGTTGAGTCAAATTTTGTGCATGATGACACCCTAAACTAACATGAAAAATTTTGTTTGTGAAATGAAATGAAGTTGTCAAACGGTTTTGGAAAATATTGAAGAAAAAGGCTTAAATTATGAAAATAAATTAAATGGAAATTTGGGGTATAACATTTATCTTTTTCCCTCACCCCACCCCCATACCCACACTCACTCACGCCCCATCCCCTTTTGGCTGAACCCCATGTGGCAGCCCATCCCCAAAATGTTCCCCTGCTTCCTTGATAAAAGGAAAATAAAACAAAGGAATAGAAAGAAAATGAATATATAAGTATAGGCTTTGACCTTGGGTTGACTTGATATCATTTTCCCACACTTCACTCTCTCTCTCTCCTCTCTCCCTCAACTTCTGGCTGAGCTCCCCCTCCTCCAACAGCAGCAGCCCCTCCTTTTCCTCAGCTCATTTCACACCCAAATCCACTCAAAAATGCTAAAATCAATAAACAAATCCCACAAAATAAAAATCCAACTCCTACCCATTTTTTTTAGCCTATGTAGCATGGATCTAAAGAACAAGTTGGCATTTTGGAGGCGTTGATTTCCATGTTTGATCTCTTGACCATGAGATATAATTTTAACCTTATGCTTATATTGTTGTTTAATTGCTTCAATGCTAACTATTTAGATGTTTAATTTGGTTTTATTGCAAGTTTGGAAAATTCAAGACTAGGGTTTGAATTTAATTAGGGTTTTTTATCATTAGGTTATGGTTGTAATGAGGAGATTAACATGTAATTGAATGCAAAATCTAAATTGGTTACTAGTTGCTAATTTGTTAGTTTAAAATTGTGATAATTATGCTAAATTGCTAACTAAGTTTTAGAAATTTAATTAAAATGTAGGATTAAAATCTAGTTAGGGTTTTTAGCACATCATTAAGGTTTTCATGAGTGGTTTAACTATTTAAAATATGCAAAACCAAGCTTAATTGTTAAATTGTGAATTTTGCTTTAAAAAGTGTTAAAATTGGATATTTTTGCAAAACTAGAATTTTGGAATTAATACAAATTGATGAGAATAAATTATTGAAATGGTTTCTATAACTTAGTTATGATATTTAGTGGATATTATGGCCATTAGTTTCGTTTAAAAATCAAGTTTTAAAGTGAAATGGCTAATTGATGCTTACTAGGCTTCTTGTAATAAATCGGTTTAATCAATTTATTGGTTTTGATGAATTGCATCGTATTTTATATATTTTTAGTGAGTTGTAAAACCATGATTGGTACATCAAATTGGGTTTTTATGCGATACGATGCGTTGTGACATGTAGGTACCCCATGTGGACTTCGAGACGACAAGCAAGTGTGTGGCGACGTCGGCACCGACGAGCGAAGATCAGGGTGAGTAGATTTATATCTACGGGGGAAGTCGGGTGGATGGCGTATAGCACCCCTGCAAAGTTATGAGGAATGAGGTGATGTGGTAACGATATACTTTTAAATGTTATTATGAGATATGAACACCTAATAAGAGAAGCCTTAGGAGCTTATGGGTTTAGAGTTAGCGAGAATTGAAGAAAGGACTCTAGCGGATTTCTTAGTCACGAAACCCTAGAGTAAGGATTTGCATACACGCACCCCCACACACTTGCATGCATTTTAGTACTTGTGCGTAAATGGGTTATGTATAGGTATGGGACTATATATATATACATCTATACATATATACATATATACATATATATATATATACATATACACACACATATATATACATATACACACATATATATATACACGTATACTTATATATGGATAATGAGGATAACGGATGATAGTTGGGGATGAGTCGATGAGTTTGGGCTTGATGCCACGAGATCGGTGATATGAGTTGGATCGTATTATGAGATGCGAAATGTGATGATAGCGGATCGGTAGGCGATGTGTTTCATACACACGCATTTACATATACGTTGATGGTATCAGATTGTACTAGATTGTAGGTCAGTACCCCTAATTCATGATGTGATGATAAGGATACCAGATGAATAATAAGATAAATATAATATTGACCCGTACCCAGTTTGGGATGCCATACGATGGATTTACCGTATGAGCTATATATTAATGATAGATCCGCACTCTTGGTTTGAGGATGTCATATCAGATGGTGTATCATATGGGATACTATTGAGGCGGGATCACCGACTATTATATAGACAGATATATATCGACTCAGATGTAGGTGGTTTCCATACCCCTTTCGATTGGTTGTTAGTTATACCTGTAGTTTACTTAGTAGATGTCAAACTGGACCCGAGTCATACCTATTTCCAAAACTGACGAATCGTGAGAATTTTAAAGACATACCAAGGGATACTACGGATATTTTAAAAGACGTATCTTTTCTTAAAAACACCGTAGTCCTTATTTTCAAATACCACGATTCGTACTATTTCAAACGGAAAAACAGTATAACACATGTATAGTATGGTAGATTCCTTGTTGTTACGTTATTATTCATGTTCCGCATATTATTGTTTTATTTACTATTCATTTTCCTTATTATGTTGTTATCGCCTCATTGCATGTTATTGTATACGTAGTAATTATGAAACCATGCTGTTAGGACACCAGCACCATTACCGATGACGCGCATGCTCCACGTACACTCACTTGCCGGCACACACACATCTTCATCGGTAATTGTCATGTCACGTATACTTTAGAAAATACTATTTCAGTGACATAGCTTGCTAGCTGATAGTTGTAATATGTTATATTTTCCATATGCTAGTTTAATTATTGCAATCATTGCATGATATCAAATGCATCCATATATTCATTGGTTATGCAGTATTATGGATATTTAAGCCGGTATTCACTGTTTATTGGTATCATGATTTTGATGATTTCGGATTTACATGAGATTTCTGGATTTGGGGGAAAAAAATAAGAATTTAATAAAAACTTAGTATCATCATTTTATAATGCAAATTGCGGTTTTCTCGTGATGTATGAGTCTTCCACCATGAGTTTTCATGATTGCTGTTGGATTTTGAGACCCGATTCGAGGAGTTGGATGAACCGTCTCGGGTACATGGTGGGCCCGGTATGGTACCCCGGGGCAAGAAGTTCGAGTTGTATTCGATGAGCCTGGCAGGGGAGCACTACCTACCGGTGATATTATTTCGACTCGTCGGTTATCCGGAGGATACCGGCCGGAGTCATGAGATGGTTATAGGCTGATCCGTTCTGCCGAAACCCGCGGGCCGATCCCGCAGATGACACGGATGCCTGAGATATTGATACTTGAGATTTGAGATTTGAGATATTGAGATTTGATATTGAGATACTGAGACTTATGTTTTGTGTCAATGCTTGACACTGATTTCTCTGTTGCATTCATTGATGATTACTTGATTGATATACATATAGAAATCTCATTGATTAAAGAAAACAGTTGTCTCACTCATGATATATTCTGTTTCCATTCGTAATGCATTCATACATCATATATATCTGATATGTTGCTATCTGAGGCACTAACACGAGCACGTGGTATTGCACTTATATGTTGATGGATCAGGATATTATTTGAGGATATGACCTAGGTTAGCGTTATGCATGCGATTTCTACTCGTAGATATTTTCTACTCACGAGTTGGAAACTCACCTCCGTTGTGCCACAGTTCCTTGCAGGTTTTGCCATACAGGTTTCGTTGCGGCTTTGCTGGCACACTGTTCCTTCCGGGAGATTGCTTTAGTAGGTGGATTCTTTGCATCATGATCACCATTGTTTATTTATTATTTCTGTTGTATCTAGAAACTCTATCAACCAGATTGTATATTTGAGAGAGATAGATGACCCGATTTATTATTATTTCGACCTTAGAGTCGCGCGTTGTGGTATTCTTGGGTTTTCTTGATGTTTTGAGTTTCTTTTGAGTTTTGATCCTCGCCCTTCGGCGTTGTATATTATTGCTTGCATGGTTGTGACCGTCGATTGACGAAGAGCTAGCTCCCACTCGGGGATGCCTTTTTGTTTCATTTCGTATACTATTCATATTGTATCCCGTTTGGGGCCAGTTTTTACAAAGGAGACTTTGCCGAAATTTTCAGAAAATACTTGAGATTTTAAAAAAAATACATGCTTCGACCTATGTTGATTAAAACTACTTGCTTTAAATTGGTTTTTCATTCACTCTACTCTTCTTTGGTTTTGATTTCTGGGTTTTGGCTTACTTAGATTACGTACGCATCGAGACGTTTCGTAATTTAAGTGTCGGTCATATTCCGTACTTTTCGGGTCGTGACAAAGTTGGTATCAGAGCGTTAGGTTTTACCTTCGGAGTGTAGGATAACCCTTGGTTGATGGAGTATGTGACTCAAGTAGAGTGACGTACCGTTTTTATGTTCCGCGGCATACTGACGATACGATACTCCGCTTAAGAAGCCTTAGGATGTACATTTCTTTGCACAGTATTATATTCATTCCTATGATCTAGCCTTATCAGTACAAGTTATGGTTTCGTTACCATGGTTACACGGGCAGAGAGCTACGGCTAGAGTTGCATCAGCATGAGTTCGTCACGGACGAGGACTGACCGGGAAGTGATTCCAGGGACATACGATTGCATAGAGGCGTCATTTCATTATGTTTTCGTGCCACGAGCGTTTGATGGATCGCTTTTACGAGATTTATCGGACGTGCAGAACAGCACCAGAGGATAGGGCCACTGGAAGAGGCCAGCCAGGATGTGATGACCGTTAATAAACCATATTTTGATGTTTGAGGCACTGTTCAGCGTGCGGACAGAAGATTCAGATGTTGCTGCGACTGACGAGATATCGCCCCAGAAGTTTGGAGCTATGCCGCACGAGTTATACTTCGAGATATGATAGAAGATCGCTAGTCACCAAAGATGAAGCACTAGGACATATGATTTATTGCCTACCCCGATGCGAGGTCATTAGATGGATTGATTCCAGCTGGAGGCGACTTCACGCTGATACGTTGAGAGTCGATAGAGATGATCGAATGTCAGGAACCCATTTTCCAAGTTTAAAGTATTCGGAAAACATTGCAAGCAATTCTACGGACCCTCTAGAAGAATGAAACCCTAACTCGATTTAATGACCATGGAACGCCGGTGAATTTTAGGGTTGCGGCAGTTTAGCAGTGCCATTAGTAAGGCTTGGGTCTGCCCTTCTACGGTTGGTCCATAGGTGCTGTGGCATATATTCGATACTATTAAACTGTACCCAAGATGTTGAGCTCTTGGGGGATTATGAGGTTTTGACAAATCGATCGGATGATTCGACTTCATTCGGATATAAGGTGATGAGATGCATTGCTTGGGAGACTCCAGATATGAGTATTTCCCTTGGAGTGCAGTCCATGCAGCCACGAAGAGACGAGTCCAAAGCAGTCGATATTAGAGAAAAGTGGAGTAAGAGGTTCGTACGAGATATTAATGAGATGACGTTCCACTCCGCCGACATCAGAGATGTGATACGCATGCTAAAATGTTGTATATGGATATATCTTCCAGAAGGAGTCATGATGAGTATGCAGCCATTCCGGAATAAGAAATAAATATAGTAAAAGTATGATAACTTCCGGGAAGTGCGGCAGAAACGAGACTTGGGAGAGACTTCGACAGAACCTTTCTGGAAATACTAAACGAGAAGACCTGGACCCAGGAGCGGTCATATGGCGCACACCTAGTAGGTCAGAGTTCGACATCGTCGACGAGACATGTTATGAGTAACCATGATAGTTGGCCAGAGATCTTTAGAGGATATGTCAGAGCGGACTGCTTCCGTTATCGTTTCTATGTTGGACCGTTGAGCCGAGGAGCTGTATACTTAGAAATCTGCAGTGAGAGACGAGAGCCTAAAGGCACTAGGCGACAGGCCATGATCAGAAGGCAAGTAGATATCTTGCTCTGCCAGCATTGGATGCACCGACACCTTCTCGACTTTGAAGGACGGACATATCGACGACAATATTTATGATTTGTGATTTACTATCACGTATCCGTCACTTTGGATTTCAGTATGTTGGGTGATTTATTTCATGATTGAGTTTTGATGACTGAGTTTCATGATATGTGATTTCATACCTAGGGCATGTATATGATTTGACTTATGTTTTCGCCATAGTTTTCATGCACTTCTAGTATTCGATTTGCTTTTGTGCACGCCGATGCACAGGATGGTGAGATTTTATACCACGGTATACCTGATTGGGATTTTGATTGAAGTGTGTTGTATACCGTCGATTTCGATTGTGATATTCGATATTCGTTTTCATGCACATTGTGCACTTGATTTGGATTTTGCGCATACTTAAGGCACTTGATGCGATTTAGGTGCACACCAGATGCACTAAATCGAGATTTTTCGTGCATATCAGATGCACCTGGTTTTGCTGTCAGGCACCACGTTGCCCTTGACAGGTGTTTTTGTGCACACCCGTTGCACTTAGATTTGGTTTTTGTGCACATGTATGGTACATTCATGGATTTCGATTTCCGTGCGCACCAGACGCATGTGGTATTCATATATATATTTGGGATTGATTTCTTTTGGAGCAGTATATTTTATGATACTTGCTATTTGGTTTAGTACTGAGCAGGACTAGTCAGAGGACAGTACCTGAGTATATTTTTGGCATGTATTGCTTCCAGATGTTTTAATGATGTATATCATATTGGTTTTCATTCTGGATTTAGACATTGTGTCTTTCCCATGACGCCGATGATTGCAGGATGCTTGACGGAGTTTTGATTTTGAGTGATGTGCTCCTTTTTTCATGCGCATGCATTGCGCTACGATGTGTTTTATGTATTTATTATTTCGGAGCCCCGGCGACTTGATGGTTTGCTGAAATGTTTTAGTATTTGGGGGAGTTTAATTTAAATTCGGAGACCGAATTTCTTTAAGGGGGGAATATTGTAACGTGTCGAAAATCGTTTAGGTGAAATTTCGGAAAATCGATAAAATAACGGTGTTTTCCGTAAAAATCAAGATATAAAAATCTTTAAATGTAAAATTAAATACACATATTCTAGCTATGTAATTGCTAGAATTTGGTGTTTATTGAGCCACTCGTAAAATTTCTAAATTTCTGAAAAATTTCCCGAAATTAATTATTTTAATATTATTTTAAGCCGTCATTAATACATTTAATTAGGGATAATTACAAATTGGAATAGGTTGATTCAAATTTTGTGCATCATGACACCCTAAACTAACATGAAAAATCTTGTTTCTGAAATGAAATGAAGTTGTCAAACGGTTTTAGTAAATATTGAAGAAAAAGGCTTAAATTGTGAAAATAAATTAAATGGAAATTTGGGGTATAACATTTATCTTTTTCCCTCACCCCACCCCCACACCCACACTCACTCACACCCTATCCCCTTGTGGTCGAACCCCATGTGGCATCCCATCCCCAAAATGTTCCCCCACTTATTGATAAAAGGAAAATAAAACGAAGGAATAGAAATAAAATGAATATATAAGTATGGACTTTGACCTTGGGTTGACTTGATATCATTTTTCCCCACTTCACTCTCTCTCTCCTCTCTCCCTCAACTTCTGGCCGAGCTCCCCCTCCTCCAACAGCAGCAACCCCTCCTTTTCCTCACCTCATTTCACACCCAAATCCACTCAAAAATGCTTCAAAATCAACACAAAAATCCCACAAAATAAAAATTCAACTCCTACCCATTTTTCTTTAGCCTATCTAGCATGGATCTAAGGAACAAGTTGGCATTTTGGAGGCGTTGATTTTCATGTTTGATCTCTTGATCATGAGGTATAATTTTAACCTTATGCTTATATTGTTGTTTAATTGCTTCAATGCTAACTATTTAGATGTTTAATTTGGTTTTATTGTAAGTTTGGAAAATTCAAGACTAGGGTTTTTATCATCAGGTTATGGTTGTAATGAGGAGATTAACATGTAATTGAATGCAAAATCTAAATTGGTTACTAGTTGCTAATTTGTTAGTTTAAAATTGTGATAATTATACCAAATTGCTAACTAGGTTTTAGAAATTTAATTAAAATGTGGGATTAAAATCTAGTTAGGGTTTTTAGCACATCATTAAGGTTTCCATGAGTGGTTTAACAATTTAAAATATGCAAAACCAAGCTTAATTGTTAAATTATGAATTTTGCTTTAAAAAGTGTTAAAATTGGATATTTTTGCAAAACTAGAATTTTGGAATTAATACAAATTGATGAGAATAAATTATTGAAATGGTTTCTATAACTTAGTTATGATATTTAGTGGATATTATGGCCATTAGTTTCATTTAAATATCAAGTTTTAAAGTGAAACGGCTAATTGATACTTACTAGGTTTCTTGTAATAAATCGATTTAATCAATTTATTGGTTTTGATGAATTGCATCGTATTTTATATATTTTTAGTAAGTTGTAAAACCATGATTGGTACGTTTGGTGTTTTTCTTGATGGTTTGACATTTGTACATCGACATCGAGAGTTGGTTTGGCTATTCCGGCATGCGTAGGCGATATGTTTTGACCTGTGCGTGATACGCGTGCCGATTTGGTTTAAGTATGCTGTTTCTATTTCGAATTGGGTTTTTATGCGATACGATACGTTGTGACATGTAGGTACCCCATGTGGACTTCGAGACGACAAGCAAGCACGTGGCGACGTCGGCACCGACGAGCGAAGATCGGGTGAGTAGATTTATATCTACGGGGGAAGTCGGGTGGATGACGTATAGCACCCCCGCAAAGTTATGAGGAATGAGCTGATGTGGTAACGATATACTTTTAAATGTTATTATGAGATATGAACACCTAGTAAGAGAAGCCTTAGGAACTTATGGGTTTAGGGTTAGCGAGAATTGAAGAAAGGACTTTAGCGGATTTCTTAGTCACATAGAGTAAGGATTTGCATACACGCACCCCCACACACTTGCATGCATTTTAGTACTTGTGCGTAAATGGGATATGTATATATTTATATACACATAGGTATGGGACTATATATATATATATATATATATATATATATATATATATATATATATATATATATATATATATATACGTATACCTATACATGGATAATGAGGATAGCAGATGATAGTTGGGGATGAGTCGATGAGTTTGGGGTTGATGCCATGAGATCGGTGATATGATTTGGATCGTATTATGAGATGCGAAATGTGATGATAGCGGATCGGTAGGCGATGTGTTTCATACACACGCATTTACATATATGTTGATGGTATCAGATTGTACTACACTATAGGTCAGTACCCCTAATTCATGATGTGATGATAAGGATCTATATGAATAACACATGTATAGTAAGGTAGATTCCTTATTGTTACGTTATTATTCATGTTCCGCATATTATTGTTATATTTACTATTCATTTTCCTTATTATGTTGTTATCGCCTCATTGCATGTTATTGTGTACGTAGTAATTATGAAACCATGTTGTTAGGACACCAGCACCATTACCGATGACGCGTATGCTCTACGTACACTCGCTTGCCGGCTCTCGCACATCTTCATCGGTAATGGCCATGTCACGTACACTTTAGAAAATACTATTTCAGTGATATAGTTTGCAAGCTGATAGTTGTAATATGTTATAGTTTCCATATGCTAGTTTAATTATTGCACTCATTGCATGATATCAGATGCATCAATATATTCAATGGTTATGTAGTATTATGGAGATTTATGCCGGTATTCACTGTTTATTGGTATCATGATTTTGATGATTTCGGATTTACATGAGATTTCTGGATTTGGTGAAAAACCGCAAGAATTTAATAAAAGCTTAGTATCATCATTTTAAAATGAAAATTGCGGTTTTCTCGTAATGTATGAGTCGTCCACCATGAGTTTTCATGATTGCTGTTGGATTTTGAGACCCGATTCGAGGAGTTGGATGAACCGTTTCGGGTACATGGTGGGCCCGGTATGGTACCCCGGGGCAAGAAGTTCGAGTTATATTCGATGAGCCTGGAATGGGAGCACTACCTACCGGTGATATTATTTGGACTCGTCGGTTGTCCGGAGGATACCGGCCGGAGTCATAAGATGGTTATAGGCTGATCCGTTCTGCCGGAGCCCGCGGGCCGATCCCGTAGATGATACGGATGCCTGCGATATTGATACTTGAGATTTGAGATTTTAGATATTGAGATTTGATATTGAGATACTGAGACTTATGTTTTGTGTCAATGCTTGACACTGATTTCTCTGTTGCATTCATTGATGATTACTTGATTGATATACATATAGAAATCTCATTGATTAAAGAAAACAGTTGTCTCACTCATGATATATTCTGTTTCCATTCGTAATGCATTCATACATCATATATATCTGATATGTTGCTATCTGAGGCACTGACACGAGCACGTGGTATTGCACTTATATGTAGATGGATCAGGATATTATTTGAGGATATGACCTAGGTTAGCGTTATGCATGCGATTTCTACTCGTAGATATTTTCTACTCACGAGTTGGCAACTCACCCCCGATGTGCCACAGTTCCTTGCAGGTTTTGCCGTACAGGTTTCGTTGCGACTTTGCTGGCACACTGTTCCTATCGGGAGATTTCTTTGGTAGGTGGGTTCTTTTCATCAAGACCACCATTTTTATTTATTATTTTTGTTGTATCTAGAAACTCCATCAACCAGATTGTATATTTAAGAAAGATAGAAGACCAGATTTGTTATTATTTCCACCTTAGAGTCGCGCATTATGGTATTCTTAGGTTTTCTAGATGTTTTGAGTTTTGATCCTCGCCCTTCGGCGTTGTATATTATTGTTTGCGTGGTTGTGATCGTCGATTGACGAAGAGCTAGCTCCCGCTTGGGGATGCCTTTTTGTTTCATTTCGTATACTATTCATGTTGTATCCCGTTTGGGGCCAATTTTTATAAAGGAGACTCTGCCGAAATTTTCAGAAAATATTTGAGATTTTAAAAAAATACATACTTCGGCCTATGTTGATTAAAACTACTTTCTTTAAATTGGTTTTTTCCTTCACTCTACTCTTCTTTGGTTTTGATTTCTGGGTTTTGGCTTACTTAGATTACGTACGCCTCGAGACGTTTCGTAATTAAAGTGCCGGTCATGTTCCGTACTTTTCGGGTCGTGACAATATGTGATATGTGCGGGACCAAGATTAATGCGCGTATGTGATACTGCATTCTTCTCTCGCGATGTGTGATATCGGTCGGTTATATATGATATAGCCGGGTTATCGAATCAAGTGTTGATTCGATAAGTTGATACATTTTATATTAGTCGGTTGTATGTGATATAACCGGATTATTAAATCAAGTGTTGATTTAGTAATTTAATGTATAATTATATATTTGATATATTATCTTATATTAACTAATATTAGCTCACTTAATTATTCTTTTTCTCACTAGTGTACACTTAGTATATATGTGATATATATTAATGTACATCTTTTGTGTCATGCTTTATGCCACATGCTAAATGGGTGTATGAGATCCACACCATGCTTATAATAATGTAAGGTTTTATTTATTTAATGTAAATCAAATTAGTTGGAAATTGTCACATGGTTGAAACTTGTGGAAGCTTGTGGAACCATTGACCAAGTCCACTAATTTTGTTTTACTTGAAGATATTTATTAACCCAACCATTATTGTTTAGCCATGGTTTAGTCTCTACATGAGCTAGTATATGATATTAACTCACCCATGGTTGCTATTCTCACAACTTGATCCATTCTTCACTTACTTGATTCCATGGTTTCTTTCTTCATCTCCTTCCTCAAGCTCTCTAGCTTTTGAGGAGGTGAAGAAAATTAGTGAGAAAATTATTTCTAAAGTGAGCAAAATTCTTAATTCATCAACCTCTTCTCTACTAGCCATTTAGATTGGGTTATTTCTTCACTAGCTCATCACTTAGTAAAGAGATAGCTTGAGTTAGTGTCTTCTCGACGTAGATTATGTTCGGCCTCGAAGACTTCAAGCAAGCTTGTTCATTTCACCTTGTGGAGCCTCACTAGAGTCCAGGAGATCACTACTTGAAGCGAAGGGAGTACTACACGGAGCTATTGAAGTGAAGGACTAGTCTACAAAGGTTGTATTCCTTGTTCACTTAGATGTAAAGATGTTTACATTCTAGTTTCGTCTAATTCTCTAGTTTAGATTCTAGGTTAGGGTTTTTTAACGCGCCAATCTTTTAAAAACGGCATGGTCGATACCTCCCGAAACCCAGCGGCGACCTAGGGAACCCGGCTGTGGTATCAAAACCAAGCTAGAGATTTAGACGATGTTTGTAGAATTACGAAACCGAAACAACTCCGAAACACTCGAAACTAAAACCTAGTTTCTGTCGAAATTTTTAAGTCGTCTAAATTTTTTTTAAGCAACTACAGAATGTTATATGAGATGTAACATAAACACTGGAAAAATACGAACACATTTCGTCGGATTTGACCCGGCGAGACACCCAAATTATCCGGCCTTGCCGGCCCCTAGTTGCCTTCTCATGTTCGTTTTTGTTCGGTGTTCTGGTCTCTGGGTTTTGGTGTTTCAGGTGTTGCTTGTTTTTGCTGAAATTTCATGTGATGTTAACTTTATGTAAAGGCAATTCGGAGTGTTTCTTAGTCGTAATTCTAACATCATTTCGGGTTATTTTAGACGACGATAAAAAGTTCGAACGGATATCAATAACCCATTTTCTCCCTCGCTGGAAATTTTCCAAGAGTTGGATTTTTCCAAGTTTAAAATCTTCAGAAAATCATACAGGTGTTTTCCGTGGACCCTCTAGTAGAACGAAAGCCTAACTCGATTCTATGACCATCGGAACCGCCACTAAACCCTAGGGTTTATGGTAGTTCTGCGGCGCCATAGGTGAGGCAAAGGTTGGCTCTTCTACGGTTGGTCCATAAGTGTTGTGGCATGTTCTGGCTACTTTTTAAACTCCACTCAATTGTTGAGCTCTTTGGAAAATTTTGGGTGTTTGTTGATTCGATCAAAAAGTTTAACATCGTCTAGATATCTGTGATTGTGATACAATACTTGGAATCCACAATATTTAGTTTTGTGAAAACTAATTTGAATTTTATAAATCTAGCAATTCAGTCTCATTTGATCGGTTGCCACGTGATTTTGATGTGGATCAAAAGTCCACCGCAACCACGTAGCGTACGCGGATACTCGCCGGGTAACCTTACTAGATAGCCATGCCCTATAGCCCCAACCAAGTGACTGTAAGAGAACCCCGTCGCCAAAAGCATCCGTCTAGGTTCTCATGGCCGCGGTATTCCTCCTAAGTGCACTTCGTCGACGGCATCGGGGGGTGCGGCCATCTACTAAAGTTTCCGACGAGCATTCGATCAGGTTGTCGGGAATCTTGTTGAATTACCCGACTGGTTATCGAAAAGTGTTTTCAATATAGAGACTAAAATGCGGGGTTTATAATTTTTAGTCATGTGATATCTAAGGAATTCATTTGGTTAGGCATGAAATCCAAAGTATGTGATACATTGGGTTTATGATGTCTAAGGTGGTTGCGGATTCCAATTGTTGTAGTTTTTCACTTTCTTTTCTACAACCGTAAGTGTAATATGTGGTGTATCGCTGGTTTCGTTTCTATATGTCAACGACAATTTGGATACGCATATTTACTTACGTTGATAACATGTGATGTTATGTGTTTCTGTGATATGTTATATTGGATCGTCGTGTTTTGAATAGCAGAGTTTTTTTTATGTGAGATGAGAGTTCTTCATTTTCAATCATGTAAAAGCTTGTACGTAATATTCTTTTCTTGGGGCACATCCGGGTTGAGGATAATGTCACCATGTGATGTATATTATTTACTTTTCTGCATTAGGATAGACCCAAAGAGGAGAGCACAAGTAACCGGGTTCTAGAGTCCAGTGGGAGACCATCTCGAGGAGTCGAGACCGGGTCTCCTAACTCTAGAATCGGTAGGGATGCTTTTCGCTCTCATAGGGGTCTAGGGATGTGGGTTTGGCTATTCATCACGAACATGGAATCCGTGTTTTTTACAGGCTTAATTTAAAAAACGGAATTCCTAGTATATCCAATATTTCATATGTGTTCTTCTTCTGCTTATATTATGTGATGTGATCACTTGATATTCTGAGACGAATGCTTATATTATATATATGATATATAATAAATATTGCTGCTTTTGTTTCTTATGTGATGCTTAGGAAGCATAATTGATGGGACTTCATTAATGAGATTAATGAAATAAAAGAAACCTAAAGATACTGTAGAATCTTGTTTTAAAAACTGGTAGCTCTAGTTCTTACTTTGCATAGCGGTATTCCTTATAGAATATCCAGCACCTTATTTGATAAGGAAAGAGCCGAGAACCCTTCACCGGGAGTGACATCTTTAGCGAAACTGGCAGATGCTGCAACCCACTCGGTTTTGTCTTTTGATTGCTTTTTTAGTTCATGCTTTGCATAGTGGTATTTGTGAAATATCTAACAACTCATTCGATGAGGAAAGAGCCGAGATCCCTTTATCGGGAGTGGCCTCTTTAGCAAAACTAGTAAAAGCCTAAAAAACATTCCTTTGCAAAATCACTCGATTCTACAACGATATCAAGTTCATTATGCAAAGGGTTTTCTTAAAAACCTGTCGTAGCCCTCCGTCATTTCAGATAAGGAATATTTAGTATTTGTCACGGCCCGAAAGTACGGAACATGGCCGGCACCTAAACTACGAACGTCTCGAGACGTACGTAATCTAAGTAAACCGAAAACCCAGAAATCCAAACCAAGAAAAGTAGTAGAGTGCAGGAAAAACCAACTTAAAGCAAGTAATTTCAATAGCATAAGCTGAATTATGCGGTTTTTTTAGAAACATCAAAATTTTACTGAAAATTTCGGCAGAGTCTCCTTTGTAAATACTGGCCCCCAAACGGGATACAACATGAATAGTATACGAAATCATGAAAAAGGCATCCCCAAGCGGGAGCTAGCTCTTCGTCAATCGACGGTCACAACCACACAAGCAAAATAATATACAACGCCAACGGCGAGGATCAAAACTCAAAAGGAAACTCAAAACCACCAGAAATCCACAGAAATAACACGCGCGACTCTAAGGTCGAAAGAATAACCTCACGGGTCTCTATATCAAAAATAAATACATGTTTGGTTGATAGAATTTACTAGAAACAACTGAATAATATTATACAAGGTAATATGATGGGTACGATACAAGAAAAACCCACCTACTAGCAAGTCACCCGAATGAAACTGAGCCCGCAACGCCGTAATGAAACCTGTACGGCAAACCTGCAAGAAACTGGGGCACAACGGGGGTGAGTTGCCAACTCGTGAATAGAAAAACATCTACGCACAGAAATCGCATAAATAACGCAACCTAGGTCAATGATCATAATATATCCTCAAAAATATACATAACAAGCAGCCTATAACAATGGCTAGGGTAATATCTAACCGAGCGAAATCTCATGTGCCCGTGTCAGTGCCTCAGGTAGCAATATATCATATGAATGAGGTATGAATGCATGAAAACAGAATACATGTAAATGAAGAAACTGTTTTCATAAATTAGTGAGATTTCCTTCGTATTTTTAAACTGAGGTATCATAATGAAATCAGTATCAACAGTGTCTAGCATCGACACAAAACATAAATCTCACTGTCTCGAAATATCAATGTCTCAATCTCAATATCTAGGGCGCCGTCAGTCCAGACCGGCCCCTACCATCCATCTCAAGACCACGACGGTATCCTCCGGATATCCGACGCGTCGGGTAATATCACCGGTAGGTAATCTGTCCCCTGCCAGGCTCAACGTCAACACCACATTCATCTTGCCCCAGGGTACCATACCGGGTCCACCATGTACCCGAAACGGTTCCTCCACTCCTCGAATCGGGTCTCGAAATCCATCAGCAAACTCATGGTGGACGATTCATACATCATAGGAAAACCGCACTTTTTATTTTAAAAGAGAGCAAAGGTTTATTTATGTTTTTGCGGTTTTCCTCCAAATCCAGAAAATCTCATGGAAATCCGAATCCAAAACTTCAACAACACGTAAAATAGTGAATATATGCATGAGAATCCATGAATGCGGCATAACGATGAATAACAGTATGCATGAAGTGACAAGTAATAACTACAATATCTAAGCTGGCATATAAGGTAAGTACACTAATATTATGTCAAACTACTAGCTATCTAGCTAAGTTAAGCAATAATATTTTCTAAGGTGTACGTGACATGGCAATTACCGATGAAGATGTGTGTGAGCCGGCAATTAAGTGTACGTGGTACATACGCATCATCAGTAATGGCGCTGGTGTCCTAACAGCATGATATCACTAATGGAGTATGAAACATAAAAATAAGCATGCGATGCGAAGCGGACCACAAAATGAGCGGGAGCTGAAAACTAGACGCAACTATAACTAATCTGCATTAATCTAATATAAGTCCTACAAATGGTGCCATTTAAAATAACACGAACCGCGGGGTTTTGAAAATAGGGCTACGGTGGTTTTTAAGAAAGGATACGTCTTTTGAAATATCCGTAGATCCCTTGACCTGTCTTTTAAAATACCCACGATCCGCTAGTTTTGAAATAGGTAGGAGTCTAATCTAATCTAACAACTACACTAAACTATACGGCTGAACTAACAAGCTGAACTACAGGTAAGGAAACCGCCTATCATCTGAGTCGATACATATACATACCTGTATATATACAGTCGGTGATCCCGCCTCAATAAATATAATATCCATAACCAGACATCCCAAGTCAAGAGTGCGGATCAATCATCAAAATATAGCTCGTACGTAAATCCGTCGTACGGCATCCCCAAATCTGGGTACGGGTCAATATCACATTCATCATACTATTCATCTTATATCCTCTTTATCAAATATCATGATCGGGGTACTGATCTACGTCTAGTACAATATTGATACCATCTATGTATGCATGCATGTAAGAATCACTACGTCAAAAGACCCGCTAAAACATCATGTCGTATCTCAATACGAACCAAAACACATCACGGATCTTCTGGCCTCATGCCCAATATCATCGACTCATCTCAAATCTCAATTACTATCCTCAAATCCAGTATATAAACACATAGTCCCATACCCATGTGTAAATATACACATCAATATATAATCCCATGTACGCACATATGAAAGAAGAATGTATGCAAATATGGGTGTGTGTGTATGTGTGGCGCAACCACTACCTAAGGTTTCGTAACCATGCGCCAATCCAACACCAATATCCATCTAAAATCATCAATAATAAATCCTAACAACATATCATAAATTGTTGGTGTGTATACGCATCCGTATACATCACCACGGACAGCGGGGGTGCTATACGCCATCCACCCGACTTCTCCCCGTAGATATAAATCTACTCACCTGGTCCTCGCTCGCCGGTGCCGACGTCGCCACGCGCTTGCTTGTCGTCTCGAAGTCCGCATGGGGTACCTACATATCATAACGCACCGTATCGCATTAAAACTAAATTCGAAATCGAAACGGCATACGAAAATCAAATCGGCAAGCGTATCACGCATAGGTCCAAACCTATCGCCTACGCATGCAAGAATAGTCAAACCAACCCTCGATGTCGATGTACAAACGTCAAACCATCGAGAAAAATCCAATCACACTCATTTGCACATTCACGAACACTAATTTTAATATAAACTAGGTTAAAACTCACAAAAACCCTAATTTCACTTAAAAAGTCATTTTTCCGAAATCTAGCAAGCACAATTCGCCGTTTTTGTACAAAACATGATATTTAAATGAATGTAGCGGCCAATATACTTATTAAATATCTTAAATAAGTCATAGAAATAATTTCCGGAATTTAATCTTATTAAATTCCAAAAACCCTAATATTCTAGTTTACAAAAATACCCTTTTTAACAATTTCAAAGCAAAAATGCACAAACTACAATCTAGCTTAGATTTGCATGATCTAAAGCATTAAACCACACTTAATAAAGTTAATGAAGTCATGAAAAACCTAAACACATTTTTAATCCCAAGTATTTAACCAAATTCAAAAATCTAGTAGGCAAATTAGCACATTAACACAATTTTTTTTAAAACTAACCATTAGCACTAGCTACTAATCTTGTATTAACATGAAAAAAAGCCTAAATATAACACAAAACCATACACCAATTTTACAAAACCCTAACTTGCATTCAAATTCATAACTTGAATTCCAAAACTTGCAATTAAACTCACATATCCAAATTAACACTTAATTAAATTAGCTTAAGAAATTAGTAACAAATTAAGCAACAAAGATGTTTAGAATTATACCCAAAACATATGAAGATCCACAAGCATCCATGGCCTCCCAAAATGCCCTCTTTTCACAAGGATCCATGCTATACGGGCTTAGCTAAAATGGGTAGGAGTCGGATTTGGATTTAGATTTGAATTTTGCATGGATTTTGAAGTGATTTGTGGATTTTTTTGATGAAGAAAAGAGTGGGATTTTGGGGGGGGGGGCTGCTGCTGTTGGTATGGGGGCTCGGCCTGATTGGGAGTGTGAGGAGAGAGAGGGAGGTAGAGAAAATACAAGGGAGGAAAGTCAAGGTCAAGGTAAGGTCAAAAGTTCACCTAATTCACCCATTTTCTTTTCTTTTCTTTCATATCTTTTCCTTTGAAAATCAAGTGGGGAAAAATATGGTGGCTGCTGAATTCAGCCATGGGGAGGAGTAAGTGGGGGTGTGGGGGTGTGTGGGTGTGGGTACGGGTGTGGGGTGATGAAAAATGATAAATACAATACCCCAAGCATCCATTTACGCTTAATAAAAGCCTTTTTTCATCAATAATTTCTAAACCGTTTTGGAAAATGATTTCGTTCCAAAAACCACATGATAAAATTTTATTTAATGTTTTATGATGCACAAAATTTGTTTCAACTCATTCCAATTTGTAATTTTCCCTAATTAAATGTATTAGTGACGGCTTAAAATAATAATAAAATAATATTTTTTCAGAAAATTTGAAATTTCACCAGCGGCTCAATAAACACCAAATAATAGCAATTAAATAGCTAGAATATGTATATTTAATTTTTATAATAAGATATTTGTATTTTGACTTTTTACAGAAAACCCCCTTATTTTACCGTTTTTTTCGAAATTTCACCGAAACGATTTTCAAAACGTTACAATCTTCCCCCCTTAAAGAAATTCGGTCCTCGAATTTAAATTCAAACTCCCCCAAATACTAAAACATCTAAGAAAAACCATCAAGTCGTCGGGGCTCCGAAATTGTAACTACATAAAACAAATCGTAGCGCAGCGCATGCGCTTGAAAAATGAGCATATAACTCAAATCGAAACTCCGTCAAGCATCCCGCAATCATCGGAGTCATGGAGAAGACATCAATGCCAAATCCAAATCAAAACCAATATGACATAACTCAAAACTATACATGTAAATATTGAATCTATATATGTAAGTATCTGAAGGAAATGCATGCCAAATCTCTTTAAGTCGCTGTGCACGCGTATAACACTGCACAGTTGCGGACGTCTATCATAAGGAAATAACTATATACATATATACCTTTGTTTGAAATGTACGTTCCGCCGTTTTGGAAACAATTTAGAAGGGTCTCCTTGTTTTAAACATTTCGTGTCATATCAGACACGTAGGTAAATACTGAGGCTATAGCTCGCTTTTTGGAAATCCCTTCAATAACTATCAATGCATGCAAAATATATTCAGGTACTGTCCTCTGACTAGTCCTGCTCAGTACGAAAACATATAGCAATATCATAAAAACGTACTGCTCTATACGAAATAAATCCCAAAATATGCACATGAATGCTACGTGCGTCTGGTGCGCACGGAAGTCAAAATCCATGAATGTGCCATACATGCGCACAGAAACAACATCTAAGTGCATCGGGTGTGCACGAAACATTTGTCGTAGGCAACGTGTATGCCTGACAGTAAAATCAGGTGCATCTGACATGCACGAAAAATCTCGAATTAGTGCATCTGGTGTGCACCAAATCGCATCTCGTAACAGGCGCCCAACAGGCGCTAAAAATCCAATCTGGTGCATAAAATGCACAAAACAAATGTCGAGCATCACCCTTGAAATCGAAATCCAATGTATCCCAGTGCACAAAATACATGTCACTGCACTGCCAGCATATATAAACTATACAGAGTGCAGGAACCAAATCGCGTGCGTGCATACGTACAAAATCAACTCAACTGTTTAAAACCGTAAAATCACAAACATGTGAAACTAAAGTACGAAAACGATATCAAGTGCAACACTGTGCAAAGACCGTAAATCCTCAATCATCAAAATCAAATTATACGAATAAATCACCCAAAACATCGAAATCAATAATGGCGGAACAGTACCGCTCAAGCGCATCCTCTAAGAATCTCGACCAACTGCCACGGTCCCTAGTGGGACATCTCGTCGATGATCATGAACTCTGTCCTGCTAATGTGCGTAACCATGGCCACTCCTGGGTCAAGGTCTTCACTGTGAATTACCAATCTTTCGGTCCATCGGCTCATCGGCCCTGTCAGGTGTGCTAACGGGGACGATTCCGTTCTGGCACTTCTCTGGTCAATCATCGCGACCACTCGTAAGACAGCATATTACTGGCGTCGGCCTCTGGCTCTCTGAATGTACGTGACACATCTGATCCTGGGTTCATGTATCATTGCAGCAGTGTCCTGGAAGGAATCCTGCTCACGGTCTCTTCCATGTCTCGTCTCTGCCAACTGTCCGGAAGTCATTGTCCTTTCCTATATCTGCATCTTGCTCTGGAACGACTGCATACTCATCGCGACTCCTTCTGAAAGGTAAGTCCAAGTACCATGCCTCGGCATGCGCATCGCCTCTCTGATGTCGGCGGAGTGGAACATCATCTCATCTAGATCTGGTGGGAACCTCTTACTCCACTTCTTTCTAATGTCGTCTGCTTTGGACTCGTCTCGTCACGGCTGCATGGACTGAGCTCCAACGGCTATCCTCATATCTGGAGTCTCCCAAGAAATGCACCTCACCACCTAGCATCCGAATTAAGTCGAGCCATCCAATCGATTCGTCAAAACCTCATAATCCCCCAAGAGCTCAGCATCTTGGGTACAGTTTAATAGTATCGAGTACATACCACAGCATCGGTGGTCCAGCCGTAGAAGGGCAAACCCAAGCCTCACTAATGGCGCCGCAGAACTGCCGCAAACCCTAAGGTTCAAAGGCTTTCACACGGTCATTACGTCGAGTTAGGGTTTCATTCTTCTAGAGGGACCATAGAATTGCCTGCATGTCTTTCCTACTACCTTAAACTTGGAATAATAGGTTTCTCACATTCGATCGTCTCTGTCGACTCCCAACGTCTCCGCGTGAAGTCGTCTCTAGCTGGAATCAATCTATCTGATGACCTCGCATCGGGGTAGGCGAACGATCCACATATCCTAGTCATTCATCCTCGATGACTGGCGACCTTCTATCATCTCTTAGTACAACTTATACTGCAATAGCTCCAACATCTGGGGCGATATCTCATCGTTCGCAGCAATAACTGGCTCACTCGTCTGCATGCTGAACCGTGCCTCAATCATCAGGAGTAAGCAACACACCAACGGTCATCAAAATCTGGCTGGCCTCCATCATTGGCTCAATTCTCTAGTGTCGATCAGCACCTCCGAGTAACCTCATAAAGGCGATCCGCCAAACACTCGTGGTGCGGAAACACAGTAAAAAGACGCATCTCTGCAATCGTGTGTCGCCGGAATTTCGCCCTGGTCAGTCCTCGTTCGTAACGAGCTTGTGCTGACCGCAACTCTAGCCGTAGCACTCCCTGCCCGTAACCGTAGCAGCAAAACCAAACTGGTACCGGTGAGGCTAGATCAGGAAGGAATATAATACTGAACAAGGAAATGTACATCCTAAGGCTTTATAAGTGGAGTGGCGTGTCGTAAATATGCCGCGGAACATACCAACGGTACGTCACTCTACTTTAGTCACCTATTCCATCAACCAAGGGTCATCCTACGCTCCGAAGGTTAAAACCTAACGCTCTGATACCAACTTTGTCACGGCCCGAAAGTACGGAACATGACCGGCACCTAAACTACGAACGTCTCGAGACGTACGTAATCTAAGTAAACCGAAAACCCAGAAATCCAAACCAAGAAAAGTAGTAGAGTGCAGGAAAAACCAACTTAAAGCAAGTAATTTCAATAGCATAAGCCGAATTATGCGGGTTTTTTAGAAACATCAAAATTTTACTGAAAATTTCGGCAGAGTCTCCTTTGTAAATACTGGCCCCCAAACGGGATACAACATGAATAGTATACGAAATCATGGAAAAGGCATCCCCAAGCAGGAGCTAGCTCTTCGTCAATCGACGGCCACAACCACACAAGCAAAATAATATACAACGCCAACGGCGAGGATCAAAACTCAAAAGGAAACTCAAAACCACCAGAAATCCACAGAAATAACACGCGCGACTCTAAGGTCGAAAGAATAACCTCACGGGTCTCTATCTCAAAAATAAATACATGTTTGGTTGATGGAATTTACTAGATACTACTGAATAATATTATACAAGGTAATATGATGGGTACGATACAAGAAAAACCCACCTACTAGCAAGTCACCCGAATGAAACTGAGCCCGCAACGCCATAATGAAACCTGTACGGCAAACCTGCAAGAAACTGGGGCACAACGGGGGTGAGTTGCCAACTCATGAATAGAAAAACATCTACGCACAGAAATCGCATAAATAACGCAACCTAGGTCAATGATCATAATATATCCTCAAAAATATACATAACAAGCAGCCTATAACAATGGCTAGGGTAATATCTAACCGAGTGAAATCTCATGTGCCCGTGTCAGTGCCTCAGGTAGCAATATATCATATGAATGAGGTATGAATGCATGAAAACAGAATACATGTAAATGAAGAAACTGTTTTTATAAATTAGTGAGATTTCCTTCGTATTTTTAAACTGAGGTATCATAATGAAATCAGTATCAACAGTGTCTAGCATCGACACAAAACATAAATCTCACTGTCTCGAAATATCAATGTCTCAATCTCAATATCTAGGGCGCCGTCAGTCCAGACCGGCCCCTACTATCCATCTCAAGACCACGACGGTATCCTCCGGATATCCGACGCGTCGGGTAATATCACCGGTAGGTAATCTGTCCCCTGCCAGGCTCAACGTCAACACCACATTCATCTTGCCCCGGGGTACCATACCGGGTCCACCATGTACCCGAAACGGTTCCTCCACTCCTCGAATCGGGTCTCGAAATCCATCAGCAAACTCATGGTGGACGATTCATACATCATAGGAAAACCACACTTTTTATTTTAAAAGAGAGGAAAGGTTTATTTATGTTTTTGCGGTTTTCCTCCAAATCCAGAAAATCTCATGGAAATCCGAATCCAAAACCTCAATAACACGTAAAATAGTGAATATATGCATGAGAATCCATGAATGCGGCATAACGATGAATAACAGTATGCATGAAGTGACAAGTAATAACTACAATATCTAAGCTGGCATATAAGGTAAGTACACTAATATTATGTCAAACTACTAGCTATCTAGCTAAGTTAAGCAATAATATTTTCTAAGGTGTACGTGACATGGCAATTACCGATGAAGATATGTGTGAGCCGGCAATTAAGTATACGTGGTACATACGCATCATCGGTAATGGTGCGGGTGTCCTAACAGCATGATATCACTAATGGAGTATGAAACATAAAAATAAGCATGCGATGCGAAGCGGACCACAAAATGAGCGGGAGCTGAAAACTAGACGCAACTATAACTAATCTGCATTAATCTAATATAAGTCCTAGAAATGGTGCCATTTGAAATAACACGAACCGCGGGGTTTTGAAAATAGGGCTACGGTGGTTTTTAAGAAAGGATACGTCTTTTGAAATATCCGTAGATCCTTTGACCTGTCTTTTAAAATACCCACGATCTGCTAGTTTTGAAATATGTAAGAGTCTATTCTAATCTAACAACTACACTAAACTATACGGCTGAACTAACAAGCTGAACTACAGGTAAGGAAACCGCCTATCATCTGAGTCGATACATATACATACCTGTATATATACAGTCAGTGATCCCACCTCAATAAATATAATATCTATAACTAGACATCCCAAGTCAAGAGTGCGGATCAATCATCAAAATATAGCTCGTACGTAAATTCGTCGTACGGCATCCCCAAATCTTGGTACGGGTCAATATTACATTCATCATACTATTCATTTGATATCCTCTTTATCAAATATCATGATCGGGGTACTGATCTACGTCTAGTACAATATTGATACCATCTATGTATGCATGCATGTAAGAATCACTACGTCAAAAGACCCGCTAAAACATCATGTCGTATCTCAATACGAACCAAAACACATCACGGAACTTCTGGCCTCATACCCAAAATCATCGACTCATCTCAAATCCTAATTACTATCCTCAAATCCAGTATATAAACACATAGTCCCATATCCATGTGTAATAATACACATCAATATATAATCCCATGTACGCACATATGAAAGAAGAATGTATGCAAATATGGGTGTGTGTGTATGTGTGGTGCAACCACTACCTAAGGTTTCGTAACCATGCGCCAATCCAACACCAATATCCATCTAAAATCATCAATAATAAATCCTAACAACATATCATAAATTGTTGGTGTGTATACGCATCCGTAAATATCACCACGGACTGCGGGGGTGCTATACGCCATCCACCCGACTTCTCCCCGTAGATATAAATCTACTCACCTGGTCCTCGCTCGCCGGTGCCGACGTCGCCACGCGCTTGCTTGTCGTCTCGAAGTCCGCATGGGGTACCTACATATCATAACGCACCGTATCGCATTAAAACTAAATTCGAAATCGAAGCGGCATACGAAAATCAAATCGGCACGCGTATCACGCATAGGTCCAAACCTATCGCCTACGCATGTAAGAATAGTCAAACCAACCCTCGATGTCGATGTACAAACGTCAAACCATCAAGAAAAATCCAATCACACTCATTTGCACATTCACGAACACTAATTTTAATATAAACTAGGTTAAAACTCACAAAAACCCCAATTTCACTTAAAAAGTCATTTTTCCGAAATCTAGCAAGCACAATTCGCCGTTTTTGTATAAAACATGATGTTTAAATGAATGTAGCGGCCAATATACTTATTAAATATCTTAAATAAGTCATAGAAACAATTTCCGGAATTTAATCTTATTAAATTCCAAAATCCCTAATATTCTAGTTTACAAAAATACCCTTTTTAACAATTTCAAAGTAAAAATGTACAAACTACAATCTAGCTTAGATTTGCATGATCTAAAGCATTAAACCACACTTAATAAAGTTAATGAAGTCATGAAAAACCTAAACACATTTTTAATCCCAAGTATTTAACCAAATTCAAAAATCTAGTAGGCAAATTAGCACATTAACACAATTTTTTTTTAAACTAACCATTAGCACTATCTACTAATCTTGTATTAACATGACAAAAAGCCTAAATATAACACACAACCATACACCAATTTTACAAAACCCTAACTTGCATTCAAATTCATAACTTGAATTCCAAAACTTGCAATTAAACTCACATATCCAAATTAACACTTAATTAAATTAGCTTAAGAAATTAGTAACAAATTAAGCAACAAAGATGTTTAGAATTATACCCAAAACATATGAAGATCCACAAGCATCCATGGGCTCCCAAAATTCCCTCTTTTCACAAGGATCCATGCTATACGGGCTAAGCTAAAATGGGTAGGAGTCGGATTTGGATTTAGATTTGAATTTTGCATGGATTTTGAAGTGATTTATGGATTTTTTTGATGAAGAAAAGAGTGGGATTTTTTGGGCGGGGGGGCTGCTGCTGTTGGGAGGGGGGCTCGGCCTGATTGGGAGTGTGAGGAGAGAGAGGGAGGTAGAGAAAATACAAGGGAGGAAAGTCAAGGTCAAGGTAAAGTCAAAAGTCCACCTAATTCACCCATTTTCTTTTCTTTTCTTTCATATCTTTTCCTTTGAAAATCAAGTGGGGAAAAATATGGTGGCTGCTGAATTCAGCCATGGGAAGGAGTAAGTGGGGGTGTGTGGGTGTGGGTACGGGTGTGGGGTGATGAAAAATGATAAATACAATACCCCAAGCATCCATTTACGCTAAAAAAAATCCTTTTTTCATCAATAATTTCTAAACCGTTTTGGCAAATGATTTCGGTTCAAAAACCACATGATAAAATTTTATTTAATGTTTTATGATGCACAAAATTTGTTTCTACTCATTCCAATTTATAATTTTCCCTAATTAAATGTATTAGTGACGGCTTAAAATAATAATAAAATAATATTTTTTCAGAAAATTTGAAATTTCACCAGCGGCTCAATAAACACCAAATAATAGCAATTACATAGCTAGAATTTGTATATTTAATTTTTATAATAAGATATTTGTATTTTGAATTTTTACAGAAAAACCCCTTATTTTACCGATTTTTTCGAAATTTCACTGAAACGATTTTCAAAACGTTATAGTATTCGTGCTGCGTTTGTTGACTTTGTCAAGGCGTAGTGTGCGGTAGCTGATTAGTGCTTATCTGCAAAGCATATGATGCGATTGGATTAGGGTAGTCATGCGGCCTTGTTGACCTTGTCAAGGATCGTGTTGGTGGGTTTAATTCAATCATGAAATGTACGGGTTAAACTTGACTTGCGATTTATGGTTTGTTGACCTTGTCAAGGTTATAGATCGCTTGGGGCAAAATATTATCGGGAATTTCAAGTGTTGAAATTTGCAATGAGATTGCATACCTTCTATGAGATAGTTGGATCCCGATACCTACTGCAAGTACGAATTACTCCTGGGAGAGTTTTACACATTACAATTAGCCGATCAAGTAGGTGTCTAGAAAGGTGTTAACGGGATTACGCCCATGGGAAAATGAGGTTTATTTTAATTAGGTCCGTGCGAAAGCACGGGGAACCTCCCTCAAAGTACCGACACTGGCCTGGCCGAAAGATCGGCAAACTTGTAGGGTGTAATTAATCCCGGCTAGTCTTACCTTTTAGGGTTTGAAGGAAGATTTGATAAAAATAGTGGGAGCCATCCTGATTAGATAAAATAATAACCAATCTGATCTTGCAAGAGCATTCGCTGAGTGTTTTCTTCTCTCTCTCCTGGTAGCGATCGTAACTTGCCTTAATCAAGATAATAATATGGATACATTGACCGAACCTTCTTATCATACTGAGCTGAGGAACGTTGGTTCCGCTCCAACTTATAATTGTTATAAGTCTGAGTAGGTAACAGGGGAATATCCAGATTCCCACGCAACCCAAACGAGAAATAAGCATGTTGATGCAAATTCTTCGGGTGTGTTCGTTACCGAGAACTGTTTCTCAGTATCCTCTACATCCTAGGTATGAGATACCGGATCAGGATCCTACAAATGCAATCTGTTACATGGGCTACAGAAAAGTAGAGAACTGGGATTGGGTGATATGTCTCTAAGTGTTAGAGAATGGTGCAATTGTTGCAGCCAAATCAGTTGGCAAATATCACCTTGTATTACCAAATGGTAAATACATTGATTATGAACAAATGTTATTAGATACCGAACCTGATATACAACAATACATCAAATTCTTTATTGAGTTAAAGAAGGATATAATTCTGTATTGGAGGATAATGTTGTGAAGATTTTCCTGAATCAAGAGTTGATTGCATCATGCCCGTTATGTAATGGCATATACGTTCTAAATCAAACCACAGTTCAAAGTATATAGAACACACATAAAAGGAGTAGTTCAGAAATGAATGAATCCTTCTTGTGGCATTATAGACTAGGTCATATTAATGCGACATAACTAGCTAAGTTACATAAGGATGAATATTTGAATCCGTTCGAATTTTCATCTTATGATACTTGCCAGTATTGTCTCAAAGGTAAAATGACCAATACTCCGTTTACTGAAAACAGAGATAGAGTTAATGAACTCTTGGGACGCATACATGATGATGTATACGGTCCTATGTCTACAAATGCCAGGGTTGATTCTTTGTACTTCATTACATTCATCGATGATCTCTCAAGATTCGGACATGTGTTCTTGTTGAAACACGAGTCTGAAACTTTTGAGAAATTCAAGGAATATAAGCTTAAAGTTGAGAACCAGACGGGTAAAAGTATTAAGTCCTTCGATGTGATTGGGGAGAAGAATACTTGGGCATGGAGTTTCTGGATTTTCTAAACAGAGAATAGTATTCTCTCTCAGCTTACTCCTTCGTATACACCACAGCACAATGGTGTATCGGGGCGGAGGTATCGCGCCCTATGAGATATGGTGTGCTCTATGATGAGTACTGCTGAGTTGCCTGTTTCCTTTTGGGGTTATGCACTTGAGAAGCTGCATACCTATTGAATGGGGTTCCAACCAAATCAGTGTCTACCACTCCATATGAGATATGGTATGGGAAGAGACCATGTCTTAAACGAGTTAAAATATGGGGTTGTCCGGCCAGACAAGCTCGAGGCAAGGTCAGTTCTGTATGTTTATTGGATATCCCAAACTTTTGCGAGGGAATATCTTCTACCACACTGAGGAGCAAAATGTGTTTTGTTTCTCAGCATGACCACCAATTTAGAAAATGAATTTCTTGTGAAGAAATTTGTGGTCATGAGGTAGAACTGGAAGGAGTTCCAGCTGGACAAACTAACAACTGATGATTTGGTGAAACCAAAGGATTCACTAGTCTCCGACGAACCTCAGCCTCTCCGCGAATCTGGTAGGGTTCCACATCCACCTAAGATATACTACGGTTTCCTCGGTGACGGTGGGAGCGAGGATTGCATCATGGTAGATGATGACCCAACTAGGTTCAGGCAGGCCATCACGAGTGGGGACTCTGTGAAATGGCTAGATGCTATACAATCAAAGATGGAATCCACGTACACCAACAAAGTATGACTTTGAATGTTGCACCTAAAGGGGTAAAACATATTAGGAGCAAATGGATCATGAGAATATTCTTGGTGTAAATGGAAAAGTTGAGACTTTCAAAGCAAGACTTGTAGTAAAAGTTTCTCGTCAGGCAACCTAGTGTGGATTATGATGAAACCTTTTCTCCAGTGGCTATACTTAAGTCCATCAGGATTAAAGCACGCATCGCAGAGTTGGAACATCTGTTTTGATGTGGCAGTCAAAGAGTTTGACTTCATCAGAAAGGTAGATAAACCTTGTGTATACAACAAGGTTGTAGAGAGTAAGGTTGTCTTCCACGTATTTTATGTAGATGACATACTCTTGATAGGAAATGGTTTCCTATGCTACACTCGGTCAAGCTCCTCTTATCACGAGGATTCTCTATGAAATATCTGGATGATACCTACTACATCTTGTGGATGATGATCTATGGTGATAGATCTATGTGGATATTGGGAGTGTCCTAAATCTAGGTACATTAACACCATTCTAAAGGGATTTAGTATCGAAGATTCTAAGCGTGGTGGTTCGCCCACTTACCGAGGAATCACTCTCTCCAAAAAGATGTCTCCCGAGACTGATTTGGAGAAATCTCGCGTGCAAGGGATACCCTATGCTTCTGCACTAGGCTCTATCATGTATGCGATATTATGTACCAGACCAGATGTAGCTAGCTCACTAGGTGTAGTGATTAGGAATCAATCGGATCTTGAGAGAATCACTGGAAAGCTGTGTAGGACATTCTTAAGTACCTGAGAAGTACTGAAGAAATGTTCTTGGGGTTTTGGTGATGGTGAAATCTAGTGGGAGTCCTTTACCAATTCGAGCTTCCAGAGTGATAAGGTCGACTGAAAGTCAATCGCGGGCTTTGTCTTTACCCTCAGTGGAGGGATGGTATGTTGGAAGAGTTCCAAGCTAGATACCGTGGCAAACTAGACGATAAAGGCTGAATACATCACTACCAACGATGCTACCAAAGTTGATGTCTGGATATTTCTTGTTCATGAGATGAACATAGTTCCTACCATTGAGCGTCTAATAACTGTTATTGTGACAACAATGGAGTTGTGGCTTTGGCCTAGAAACGCTGGTCCCATCAACGATCCAGACATATTCTGAGGACAATATCACCTGATTAGGAAGATGGTTGATCTACAAGGGATCAAGGTAAGGAGAGTTGAAACGAATGATAACACGGCGGATCCACCCGCAGAGGCCTTTCCCTAGAGAGACTTTTATGGGTCGTTGGGTATCAGATACTACAACAAATGGCCTTAGTGCAAGTGGGAGATTGTTAGTTATATGTATGCCCTGGAGGCCATTATTATACATGTGATGTATATTATAGTATATGCTTGGACATATATAGGGAGGACTTTCTTTCTCGACATGATAGTATGCTATCCGGTTGCTCTTTATCTTAACATGTACACTTATTCTCTCTCTATTACATGTTGATAAAGTTCTTAGGATGAGTACTTGACTACCAGGATTATGATGCAGATCATACTAGAGGGGTAGAGGTAGTCGGTAAGTACATCCTTCAAATGTTCTTAGTCTTATGAGTATCGAGACGGGGCATCGATATTCCACAGTAGACTAGCATATACGCTTCTCGACCCATATGATGGGCGATGGATGATCCCATATCCATTGGTGTTTGACATCAGAGAAGGTATAGGGATGCTCAGTGGAGACTGGGTACACTGAACAGACTCGTCGAGAACTCCTAGATGGAACTATACCTATCGTCAGATAGCAGTTCTCTGGTGACACTGGTACAGGTTAGTATGTCGACCCGATATCGTCATAGAATCTTGTGTGATTCCCACCGTGCTTTGATTTCCAGCTTACCACATTCAAGATATCGTCATAGAGTCTTGTGTGATCCCCACTAGTAAGATCTGCATCATAATCCTGGTAGTCAAGTACTCATCCTGAGGGTTTTATCAACATGTAATAGAGAGACAATAAGTGTACATGTTAAGATAAAGAACAACCAGATAGCATACTATCATGTCGAGCAAGAAAGACCTCCCTAGATATGTTCAAGCATCCACTATAATATACATCACATGTATAATAATGGCATCTAGGGCATACATACAAGTAACAATTAAATTAGTATATCAAATATACAATTATACATTAAATTATCAAATCAACACTTAATTTAATAATCCGGCTATATCACATATAACCGACTAATATCATATGTATCTTCTTATCGAATCAACACTTTATTCGATAACCCGTCTATATCACATATAACCGACCGAAACCGATATTGCGAGAATAGAATAAGGTATCACATACTCGTATTAATCTCGGTCCCGCACATATCACATATGTACTCCTACTTCATTTCTCCTGAGCCAGGAAACCTCTGTGTAGGACTCTAAAGACTCGTCAATACGCCAGCAGTAGGTGATGATCATATCAGTCACCCATAAGCCGTCAGCGGTAATAGCTGAACGTAACGGCTACCCGGGTATTGAGTGATCAGAATACCAACAAGCAAGCCTGCTCATACTCTTGTAAAGCCTGTCAGTAACAATACCATACAGTCCGGTCTCTTTGTCTGATATGTCGCATATCCAGTCTAGGGGTGGTAAACGTTAGACCCCTATAACCGATAAGTCATGCCGATGTGAGGCTTTTAACGGATCTAGAAACTACTGATAACACGTACCAGTAGATCTCCGTATCAGCCCTGGATAGGGATTTCCTGTTATAGCCAATTGAGCACAGCGCAACATCAACCCCCAATACCAGGAGAGACAAATCCCCTCCTATCGCTCATTTCCTCCATGTGACTCGGGACCGTACCCAAAAGCCACCATTTTGCACGTTCTCTTGAACGTGGTAAGATGGAAATCAAAGCACGGTGGGAATCACATAAGACTCTATGACGATCTCGTGTCTACAGACTAACCTGTACCAGTGTCACCAGAGAACAGCTATCTGACGATAGGTATAATACCAACTAGGAGTTCTCGGCGAGTCCGTTCAGTGTACCCAGTCTCTACTGAGCACCCGTATACCATCTTTGATGTCAAACACCAATGGATGTGGGATCATCCATCACCCATCATATGGGTCAAGAAGCGAATAAGCTAGTCTACTCTGGAATATCAATGCCCTGTCTCGATACACCCTCGACTAGGAACAATTAAAGGATGTACTTGTGGACTACCCTGGCCCCACTAGTATGATCTCCATCATAGTACTGGTAGTCAAGTACTCATCCTAAAGGCTTTATCGACATGCGAGAGCAAGACAGTATCACAATACAAGTCTACATGTTAAGAAAAAGAGCAACCAGATAGCATACTATCATGTCGAGCAAGAAAGTCCTCTCTATATATGTCTAAGCATCCACTATAATATACATCATATGTACAATAATGGCCTATAGGGCATACACATAACTAATATGCAAATGGTCTGTGTTTGATTTATGGCGCATCTACTCACGCTATAGGAGCATTCCCATATCGTATTAACACAGCACCGGCACCCAGACCCGCAATCATAGCCCCGCAGACGCCAGCCATTCAGGCTCCTACACCTCGCCTAGCTCTTCTTGCACCAGCTCCACATGGACCACCTACACAGCCGCATCGTCAATTTCACCAGGCACAAAGAAATGTGCCTCAAGAGCAAAGGAATGCACCTTTGGCAAGGAGGAATATACCGAGATGACAGACTTTTACAATAACGGTCGAGGAGGCCGAAACCACATGAAAAGTCATCATTGTTAAATCCCCCATCCTTTCAAATCTTTCCATCCTTTTGTATCGTTATACTTTCCTATATCTAAACACGATCTCACACAACTTAGGTACTATACTAGTAGCCACCCTTCCCGCACTCGCACTTTTCGACACTGGAGCTTCACACCACTTCATATCACAACGATTCGTGAGAACGCATGTGATTCCCGTGAAGCCACTCATTTCAAGATGGAATGTCAGTTCCGGGAATGGAGTCTTGAAGGCAAGTTTGGGATATGATCAGTGTTAGTTATATGTATGCCCTAGAGGCCATTACTGTACATAGGATGTATATTGTAGTGGATGCTGGGACATATATAGGGAGGACTTTCTTGCTCGACATGATAGTATGCTATCTGGTTACTCTTTACCTTAACGTGTACACTGATTGTCTCTCTGTTACATATTGGTAAAGCCCTTAGGATGTGTACTTGACTACCTGGACTATGATGCGGATCATACTAGTGGGGACATGGTAGTCCATAAGTACATCCTTCAAAGTCCCTAGTCGTGGGTATATCGAGACGGGGCATCGATATACCAGAGTAGACTAGCGTATACCTTCTCGACCCATACAGATGGGCGATGGATGATCCCATATCCATTGGTGTTTGACATCAGAGATGATATACGGGTGCTCAGTAGAGACTGGGTATACTGGACGGACTCGCCGAGAACTCCCAGATGGTATTATACCTTACGTCAGATGGCAGTTCTCTGGTGACACTGGTACAGAGTAGTCTGTTGACCCGAGATCGTCATAGAGTCTTGTGTGGTTCCCACTGTACTTTGATTTCCATCTTACCACGTCCAAGAGGGCGTGCAAAACGGTGGTTTTTGGGTACAGTCCCGAGTCACATGGAGGCAATGAGCGATAGGAGGGGATTCGTCTCTCCCGGTATAGGGGGTTGATGTTGCGCTGTGTTCGATAGGCTATAACAGGAAATCCCTGGCCAGGGTTGCTGAGATTTACTGGTAAGTGTTACCAGTAGTTTCTCGAACAGTTATAGACCTCATATCGACACGACTTATCGAGCTATTGGGGTCTGACGTTTACCACACCTAGGCAAGATATGCGACATATCAGACGAACAGACCGGACTGTACGGTAGTGTTACTGGTTGGATTCACTGGAGTGTGAGCGGGCTTGCTCGTCGATCTTCTGATCGCTCAATACCCGGGTGGCCGTTACGTTTAGCAGACCGCTTGCGGCTTGTGGGTGTTTGATATGATCATCACCTGCTGCCGGCGTATTGACGAGTCTTTAGAGTCCTACACAGAGGTTTCCTGGCTCAAGCAAAATGAAATAGGAGTGCATATGAGATATGTGCGGGACCGAGAATAATACCAGTATGTGATACTATATTCGATTCTCGCGATTTGTAACATTGATCGGTTATATGCGTTATAGCCGGGTTATCGGATCAAGTGTTGATTCGATAAGTTGTTACAATTGATATTAGTCGGTTATATGCGATATGACCGGGTCGTTAAATCAAGTGTTGATTTAGTGATTTAATGTATAATTATATATTTGATATATCACTTTACATTAACTAATATAGGTTCACTTAAATGGATTTTCTCACTTGAAGTTCACAAGTTGTATATGTGATATACTTTTGTGCACTTGATTGTATCATGTTTGATGATACATGTTAACTTGGTTAAGTGTAAAGATTAAACCATGGTTAAGTTAATGATTAGGGTTTTGATTATCTTATTTATTTATTTATTTATTTGTTTGTTTTGGAAAAGATAAAGAAAGAATGGTGGCTTTGTTTGTTTGTTTGTTGAAGATTCATGAAGCTTTGACTTAGTCACCATTCTTGTCTTCATACTTAACCCTAACCATTTAAACAAACCATGGTATATTCTCTACACTTAACTAAGGTTAGTATTATGATAAGTATTCATTTTCATTTTCATTTTAATAACTCATCATAATATTATCATCTTCTTCTTCTTCATCTTCAAAGAAGAAAAGCTTGCCTCATCAATGGCAAGTGATGAAATCATGTGAGAAATCCAATTCTAAAGTGAACCTACTTCCTATTTCTTCATCCTCTACCTATTGCCAAGTAGTATAGGGTGTTTCCTTCATAAGTTTTCAAGGCTTGGTGAAGGTGGAGCTTGATCTAGTGATGCCTCGACGTAGATCATCTTCGGCATCGTCGTCGATGACCTAGTCCGCTTTTTCTCCGATGAAGCCGATGCAAGAGTCATGGTTCGATTTGGACAGCGGAGAGGACTTCATCATGGTGCTATGGAGGTGGAGAAACGGATCTACAAAGGTTGCATTTCCGTTCAGTTTAGTTGTAAACTAGTTTCTTTTTCGCCTAAAAATCTAGTTAACGATCTAGTCAGGGTTTCTCGGCACCGTTAAATTTTCAAATTGGCATGGTTTATGCCTTGTGAGACCTCCTTAGTGTGCCTAGGAACCTTTCATTGGTATCAGAGCCTATCTAGAGCCTTAGGCGAAGTCTAGACGGAGTTTGAAGTCCGATCGAACCCGAAACCCCATTTTTCCACGCTCTCTGGACTTTTTCTGAAAACGTGGATTTTTCCAAATTAAAAATTCCTAAAAAATTCAGCAGGAAATTGTAAGAATTACTGTGCAAATACGACACTGTTTGGAGCTTAAACAGCCGCGGAACCGAGGCATGAGCTGGCTCGTGCGGCGGTTCTGCCGCCACTTGATGACGTCAGCCCTAACTAATTGCACAGTAATTCCTATTTAACAGTGCTGAGTTCTCTGGGTATTTTTAAATTTTATTCAAGAGTTTAATTTTCTGGGGTTGTTTTGGGGATTCGGTGTTTCGATCGGAGTATCAGATTTTGTCTATGTGGCTTTCCGGATAAATTTTAGTATATGTTAAAAAGATCGACCGGATATAAATACCCAATTTTTCCCCTGTCGGGAAATTTCCAAGTGTTGGATTTTTCCGTGGTTTAAAGACGTTCTAAGTAGTGCAAGTAACTCGATGGACCCTCTAGAAGACAACAAACCTTAACTCGATTATGTGACCTTCTTGAACTGCTCTTTGAACCTTCGGGTTTGGGGCAGTACGGCGTGCCACATGTGAGGCATTGGCTTGACCCTTCTACGGCTGGACCGTTGGTACTGAGGCACGAACTGAATGTTTTTAGACTTGTTTCATGTGTTGATCTGTATCGGGAAAACTTGGGTGTTTGACTGTTCGATCGGAAAGTTTAACATTTTCTATTTATCCGGAATGTGATACAATAATTGGAATTCACAATAAGTTATGAGATAACTGAATGAATGTTATAAACATAGAAGTTTAGTCTCACTTGATCGGTTGCCACAGAATTTTGATGTGATCAAAAGTCCGTCGCAATCACGTAGCGTACGCGGATACTCGCCGGGTAAACTTAATAGACAGCCTCGCCCCAAAGCCCCGACCAAGTGACTGTAGGAGAACCCCGCCGCCGAAAGCATCCGTTTGGGTGCTCGCGGTAGCGGTGTTCCGCCTTGGTGCACTTCATCGACGGCGTCAGGGGTGCGGCCGCCTACTAAAGTTTGCGACGAGCTTTCGATCAAATAGTCGGGAATCTTGTTGAATTGCCCGACTTGATATTGAAAAGAGTTTTCGATTTTGAGACTAAAATGCGGGGTTTATAATTGTTAGGCATGCGATGTCTAATTAATTCATTTGATTAGGCATGTGATGTCTAGGGAGGTTGCGGATTCCAACTGTTGTAGTTTTACACTTTCTTTTCTGTGACCGTAAGTGTAATATGTGATATCGCCGGTTTCATTGCTATATGTCAACGACAATTGGGATACGCATATTTACTTACGTTGATGACATGTGATGTTATGTGTTGCTGGATATGTTATATTGGATCGTCGTGTTTGAATAGCCAGGGGTTTTTATGTGAGATGAGTGTTTTTCATTTTCATTCATGTAAAAACTTGCATGTAATATTCTTTTATTGGGGCACTTCCAGGTTGCGGAAGATGTCACCGTTTGTATATTATTTACTTTTCCGCACTAGGATAGACCCAAGGAGGAGGGCACAAGTAACCGGGTTCTGGAGTCCAGTGGGAGACCAACTCGAGGAGTCGAGTCCGGGTCTCCTAACTCTAGAATTGGTAGGGTTGCTTGCCGCTCTCGTAGGGGTCTAGGGGTGTAGGTTTGGCTATTCATCACGACCGTGGAATCCGTGTTTTATACTGGCTCGTGTTAAAAACACGGACGTCCTAGTATAAATATTTCATATGATTCTTCTGCTGCGATATCTGTGATGTGATCATATGATGTTCTGTGATAGATACAGTATATAGTATATATGATATATTATATAGACGTTACTTATGTTTTACACCCACACTAGCCCTGCCCCGCTCTGTCGTTAGTTACCTAACCTAACGGTGCACGAGGGGACATCGAGGCGAATGCGGATGGCATAAGTGTACGTCGTATTTATCTGTGATGTTTAGGTACTTAAATGAAGGGACTTCATTAATGTGATTAATAAAATAAAAGAAACCTAAGATGTTGTAGAATCGAATTTCAAAAATAAAAAAGGGTAGCTACAGTTCTTGCTTTGCACAGCGGTATATATGATATATCCTGCACTTTATTCGATAAGGAAAGGACCGAGATCCCTTCACCGGGAGTGACTCCATTAGCAATAACTGGCAGATGCTACACACTCGGTTTGTCTTTTGATTGCTTTTAAGAGTTTTTGCTTTGCACAGTGATATATATGATATATCCCGCACCTCATTCGACGAGGAAAGGACCGACGATCCCTTCACCGGGAATGACTCCTTTAGCAAAACTAGAAAAACCTCAAAGACACTCCATTTCAAAATTCATTCAATTCTACAACGATATCAAGTTCATTACGCAATAGGTTTTCAGAAAAACCTGTCGTAGCCCTCCGTCATTTCAGATATGTACTGGTTAGTATTCGTGCTGCGTTTGTTGACCTCTGTCAAGGCGTAGTGTGCGGTAGCTGATTAGTGCTTATCTGTATAAGCATATGATGTGATTGATTTAGGGTAGTCGTGCGACCTTGTTGACCTCTGTCAAGGGTCGTGCGGGTGGGTTTACTTCAATCAGGAAATGACGGGTTGAACTTGACTAGCAGCCTATGGTTTGTTGACCTCTGTCAAGGTCATAGGATGCTAGGGGCAAAATATTTTCGGGAATTTCATGTGTTGAGATTTGCAATGAGATTGCATACCTTCTATGAGATAGTTGGATCCCGATACCCACTGCGAGTAAGAGTTACTCCTGGGAGAGTTTTATACATTACAATTAGCCGATCAAGTAGGTGTCTAGAAAGGTGTTAACGAGGTTACGCCTCTGGGAAAATGAGGTTTACATTAATTAGGTTCGTGCGAAAGCACGGGGGACCTCCCTCAAAGTACCGACACTGGCCTGGCTGAAAGATTGGCGAACTTGTAGTGTATAATTAATCCCGGCTAGTCTTTCCTTTTAGGGTTTGAAGGAAGATTTGATAAAAAGCAGTGGGAGCCATCCTGATTAGATAAAATAATAACCAATCTATTCTTCCAAGAGCGCACGCTGAGTGTTTTCTTCTCTCTCTCTCCAGGTAGCGACCATATCACGCCTTAATCAAGATAATAATACAGATTATTGACCGAACCCGCTTGTTATACTGAGCTGGGGGACGTTGGTCCCGCTCTAACTTGTAATTGTTATAAGATAGAGCAGGAAATTGGGGAATACCAGATTTCCCGTGCCGCCCAAACGAAGAGAGTGCATGCTGATGCATCATCTTCGGGTGTGTTCATTACAAAGAACTGTTTCTCAGTATCCTCTTCGTCCTGGGTATTTGATGCCGGATCAGGATCCCAGATATGTAATCTGTTACATAGGGCTACAGATAGGTAGAGAACTGAGAATGGGTGATAAGTTTCATGAGACAGAAAACGGGGCAAGTGTTGCAGCCAAGTCTGTTGGTCACGGTCACCCTGTATTCTAATACATTGATTCTGAACGAATGTTATTAGATACCGAACCTGATATACAAAATCATATCAGTCTCTTTATTAGTAAAGAAATGGTAAAATTTTGTATTGTTGGATAATGTTTTGAACATTTCCTATATCAAAAGTTGATCGGTTCAGGCACGTTATCTAAAAACATTAATGTTCTAAATCAAACTACGGTTCTTAGTATATGGAACACACACAAGAGGAAGAGTTCATAAATGAACGGATCCTTCTTGAGGTATTGTAGACTAGGTCATATCAATGCGACCCGACTAGCTAAGTTACATTTAGATGCATATTTAAATCAGTTTGAATTTACATCTTGTGAAACTTGCCAGTCATGTCACAGAGATAAGATGACCATAGCTCCGTTTACAGGAAACAGAGAAAGAGTTAGTGAACTCTTGGGATGATACATGTTGATGTATGTAGGTCCCCTGTCTACACATGCCAAGACCGGTTCTTTGTACTTCATTACATTCTCTGATAATCTCTCGAGATTCAGATCTATGTTCTTGTTGAAACACAAGTCCGAACCTTTTAAGATATTCACGGAATATAAGTTAGAAGTAGAGAACCAAAAATACGGGTATAAGTATTATGTCCTTTGATGTGATCAGGGAGGAGAATACTTGAGCACGGAAATCCCGGTCTATTCCAAAGGAGAATGAGATTCTCTCTTAGCATCACTCCTCCATATACACCATTGCAAGATGGTATATCGGGGCGGAGCAATCACACCCTATATGATAAGGCGTGCTCTATGATGGGTACTACCGAGTTATCTATTTCCTTTAGGGAGTTATGCACTTGAGTAGCTGCATACCTATTGAATAGGGTTCCAATCAAATCAGTTGCCTACCGCTTCATATGTGATATGGAATGGGAAGAGCCCATGTCTTAAGTTAGTTAAGATTTGGGGTTGTCCGGCCTATGTCTAAAAGCAAAATCCGGACACGCTCGAGGCAAGGTCTGTTAATTAGAACCGGAAAGGTTCCAACTATACAAAATACAGCAGATAATTTCGTAGAACTAAAGGATTCAGTAGTTTCCAACGAACCTCAGCCTCTCCGCCGATCTAGTAGGGTTCCTCACCCACCTGAGAGTTAATTCGGTTTCTCTATGAAAGTGGGAGCGAGGATTACATCATGAGATGATGACCCAACTAGTTTCGAGCTGGCCATCAGGAGTGAGACTCTGTAAGAATGGCTGGATGTTTATCGATCTGAGATGGAATCCTTATACACCAACAAAGTATGGACTTTGGTTGCTATATCTGAAGGGTTAAATCCCCATCAGGAGCAAGTATATCTTGAGAAGATTACTTGGTGTACATGGAAAAGTTGAGACTTTCAAAGATAGACTTGTTAAAAGTTTGCATCATTGACCAAGTGTGGATAATGATGAAACCTTTTCAAGTAGCTATGCTTAAGTCCATCCAGATCCTACTTGTCACGGCTACATACCATGACTACGATATCTGGTGGTTGGGTGTCATGACTGCTTTTCTAAATAATGTTTTAGAGGAGTGCGTCTATAAGTACACAGCCAGAGGGCTTCGTAGACAGTGGGAGCAGCGGAAACGTGTGCAAGATGCTTTATAGGATAAAGCAGGCATCGCGGAGTTGGAACGTCTGTTTTGATGTGTTAGTCAAAGAGTTTGACATCATCAAAATGGTAGATGAACCTTGTATAAACAAAAAGGTAGTAGGGAGTATGGCGGTGATCCTCGTAGAGTACGTGGATGACATACTCTTGATAAGAAAGGAGTTTCATATGCTACGCTCGATCAATCTCCGTTTATCACAAAGATTCTCCGTGTTGGATCAAAATAATACCTCCTAAATCCTGAGTTTTGGATCTATGAGATAGATTTAATTGGATGTTACGATTCTCACTAGTTGTAGTGAGATGATATCAAACGATTCTTGGGAGAATCACTGGAAGGGTTCCAGGGTGATAAAGACGACTGAATGTCAGTCGCAGGCATTGTCTTTACCCTCAGTAAAGGGACGGTATGTTGGAAGAGTTCCAAGCTAAATACCGTGGCATACTAGACGATAAAGGCACGATACATCGCTACTTAAGATGCTACCAAAGAGGATGTTTGGGTGTATATTAGTTCATGAGATGAACTACGTTCCTACCATTGTGAGACAATGGAGTTGTGGCTTATGCCAAGGAACGCCGGTCCCATCAGTGATCCAGACTTATTCTAAGGCAGTATCACCTGATCATGGAGATGGTTGATCTCCAGGGTGATCGAGGCAAGGAGAGCAGACTCAGAGGATAACACGGCGGATCCACTCACCAAGGCCTATTCCCAGAGAGAGACTTTTATGGGATGGTTGAGTATGGGATACTACAACCACTGCTTCAGATGGCCCTAGTGCAAGTGGGAGATTGTTAGTTATATGTATGCCCTAGAGGCCATTACTGTACATAGGATGTATATTGTAGTGGATGCTGGGACATATATAGGGAGGACTTTCTTGCTCGACATGATAGTATGCTATCCGGTTACTCTTTACCTTAACGTGTACACTGATTGTCTCTTTGTTACATGTTGGTAGAGCCCTTAGGATGTGTACTTGACTACCTGGACTATGATGCGGATCATACTAGTGGGGACATGGTAGTCCATAAGTACATCCTTCAAAGTCCCTAGTCGTGGGTATATCGAGACGGGGCATCGATATACCAGAGTAGACTAGCGTATACCTTCTCGACCCATACAGATGGGTGATGGATGATCCCATATCCATTGGTGTTTGACATCAGAGATGATATACGGGTGCTCAGTAGAGACTGGGTACACTGGACGGACTCGCCGAGAACTCCCAGATGGTATTATACCTTACGTCAGATGGCAGTTCTCTGGTGACACTGGTACAGAGTAGTCTGTTGACCCGAGATCGTCATAGAGTCTTGTGTGGTTCCCACTGTACTTTGATTTCCATCTTACCACGTCCAAGAGGGCGTGCAAAACGGTGGTTTTTGGGTATAGTCCCGAGTCACATGGAGGCAATGAGCGATAGGAGGGGATTCGTCTCTCCCGGTATAGTGGGTTGATGTTGCGCTGTGTTCGATTGGTTATAACAGGAAATCCCTGGCCAGGGTTGCTGAGATTTACTGGTAAGTGTTACCAGTAGTTTCTCGAACAGTTATAGACCTCATATCGACACGACTTATCGAGCTATTGGGGTCTGACGTTTACCACCCCTAGGCAAGATATGCGACATATCAGACAAATAGACAGGACTGTACGGTAGTGTTACTGGTTGGATTCACTGGAGTGTGAGCGGGCTTGCTCTTCGATCTTCTGATCGCTCAATACCCGGGTGGCCGTTACGTTTAGCAGACCGCTTGCGGCTTGTGGGTGTTTGATATGATCATCACCTGCTGCCGGCGTATTGACGAGTCTTTAGAGTCCTACACAGAGGTTTCCTGGCTCAAGCAAAACGAAATAGGAGCGCATATGAGATATGTGCGGGACCGAGAATAATACCAGTATGTGATACTGTATTCGATTCTCGCGATTTGTAACATTGATCGGTTATATGCGTTATAGCCGGGTTATCGGATCAAGTGTTGATTCGATAAGTTGTTACTATTGATATTAGTCGGTTATATACGATATGACCGGGTCGTTAAATCAAGTGTTGATTTAGTGATTTAATGTATAATTATATATTTGATATATCACTTTACATTAACTAATATAGGTTCACTTAAATGGATTTTCTCACTTGAAGTTCACAAGTTGTATATGTGATATACTTTTGTGCACTTGATTGTATCATGTTTGATGATACATGTTAACTTGGTTAAGTGTAAAGATTAAACCATGGATTAAACCATGGTTAAGTTAATGATTATGGTTTTGATTATCTTATATATTTATTTATTTATTTATTTGTTTGTTTTGGAAAAGATAAAGAAAGAATGGTGGCTTTGTTTGTTTGTTTGTTGAAGATTCATGAAGCTTTGACTTAGTCACCATTCTTGTCTACATACTTAACCCTAACCATTTAAACAAACCATGGTCTATTCTCTACACTTAACTAAGGTTAGTATTATGATAAGTATTCATTTTCCTTTTCATTTTAATAACTCATCATAATATTATCATCTTCTTCTTCATCATCTTCAAAGAAGAAAAGCTTGCCTCATCAATGGCAAGTGATGAAATCATGTGAGAAATCCAATTCTAAAGTGAACCAACTTCTTATTTCTTCATCCTCTACCTCTTGCCAAGTAGTATAGGGTGTTTCCTTCACAAGTTTTCAAGGCTTGGTGAAGGTGGAGCTTGATCTAGTGATGCCTCGACGTAGATCATCTTCGGCATCGTCGTCGATGACCTAGTCCGCTTTTTCTCCGATGAAGCCGATGCAAGAGTCATTGTTCGATTTGGACAGCGGAGAGGACTTCATCATGGAGCTATGGAGGTGGAGAAACGGATCTACAAAGGTTGTATTTCCGTTCTTTTAGTTTAGTTGTAAACTAGTTTCTTTTTCGCCTAAAAATCTAGTTAACGATCTAGTCTAGGGTTTCTCGGCACCGTTAAATTTTCAAATTGGCATGGTTGATGCCTTGTGAGACCTCCTTGGTGTGCCTAGGAACCTTTCAATCAGGGCCCAGTTGTTGTTTGCGGTTGAGAATTCTATGCAAATTTCAAAGTACCGGACATCCTAAATTTCGATATTGTGTTGAGAATGGATTGGCTGGGAGTATTCTATGCTACTATTGACTGCCGTCAAAGGAGGGTAATATTTGAGATACCAGATCACCCAGTCTTCTATTTCAAAAGTGGAGATAGAACCTTGGAGCCAGAAATCTACCGTATTAAACCAAAGAATGCAGAAGTGTACTCTTTACCTACGGAAGAAGAAAAGCCTAAAATAGTTCGAGAGTTTTAGGATGTGTTCCCTAAAGACATATCAGGTTTGCCTCCCGATCGAGCTCTTGAGTTTAGTATTAATTTACAACCTGGTGCACAACCTTTAATCAAAGCTCCATATCGATTAAGTCCGGAGGGATTGAAGGAGATCCGTATTCAGTTGGACTAATTAACTACTGAAGAAAGGTTGGATCCGACCCAGTACTTCAAGTTGGGGATCTCTGGTGTTACTAGTGAAGAAGAAGGAAGGTTCATACAGGATGTGTGTGGATTATCGAGCTCTAAATAAAGTGAAAATTAAGGACAAGTATCCACTACCGCACATCGATGACCTTTTCGATCAGTTAAGTGGGTCTTGTTTCTTTTCAAAGAAAGATCTTCGTTCGGGTTACTATCAGATGAAGGTCAAAGAGTACAACATCCCGAAGACGGCATTTAGGACTCGTTATAGCCATTATGAATATCTTGTAATGCCATTTGGAGTGACCAATGCACATGCCATCTTTATGAACCTGATGAACTAAGTTTTCCCAGAGTACTTAGACAGGTTTGTTGTTATCTTCATCGACGACATCCTGGTGTATTAAAGAATCGGAAAGAATACGCCGAGCACTTACGGATTTTCCTGGAGACATTATGACAACATCAGCTCTATGCCAAGTACAACAAGTGTGAGTTTTGGCTAGATCACGTCGGATTTCTTGAACATATCGTTTCAGGCGAAGAAATCTCTGTAGATCCAGCTAAGGTGTCAGCTGTCAGTGAGTGGCCGACACCAAAGACGGTGAAAGATATACGAAGTTTCTTGGGATTAGCAGGATACTACCGACGATTCATTGAAAGCTTCTCAAAGATCGCAGCACCCCTGACCAAGTCCACACATAAAGATGAAGCATTCATGTGGTCAGAAGCATGTGAAAGGCTTTTGTAGAACTCAAGTCGAGGTTAACCTCTGCACCAATGCTTGTTATACCGGATCAATCTGGCGGATTCGTTGTGTAATGTGATGCGTCCGGTAAAGGATTGGCATGTGTTCTACACTAGCATGGAAAAGTTGTGGCTTTTGTATTAAGACAACTGAAGGTTCATGGGCACAACTATCCAACACATTATCTAGAATTGGCAGCCGTCATCTTAGCACTCAAGATTTGGCGCCACTATCTTTTAGGAGAACGAGTGGATATATACACTGACCACAAAATTTTGAACTATGTATTAACTCAGAAGGAACTCAACATGCGGAAGAGAAGATGGCTAGAACTCATGGCGGACTTCGACATCAACATACAGTATCATCCTGGGAAGGTGAACGTAGTTCCCGATGCCCTTAGTCGCCAGCCATTAGCAATGAACCTCACCGCTCAGTGGAAGCTACAGCAAGAACTGCATGGATTGGAGATCGAAGTAGTTGTGCCAGGTAATGCTTCATACTTTATGAACTTACAAATCTAGTCCACTCTTGTCAACCAGATCAAGACAGCTCAAGAAAATGATGCCAAGATAGAAAAGATCCGAGAACAAGTAGAAAGTGGACTTCGAACTGACTTCATAATCCACGAAGATGGATCGTTGCGATATGGAAGTCGTTTATGCATGCCATTCGGAACTATTCGAGAAGAGTTGATGAAAGAAGCTCACAGCTCTCTGTATTCGGTCCACCTCGGTAGTACAAAGATATACAAGGATCTACGGAAATACTACTGGTGGCATGGAATGAAGCGCGAAGTAGTTAGAAGCGTAGCAAAGTGTCTAGTATGTCAGCAAGTGAAGGCTGAACATCACAGAACTGTTGGCCTACTTCAGCCGTTACCAATCTCAGAATGGAAATAGCAGCACATTACCATGGACTTTGTGACTGCTCTCCCTCGCAGCATGAAGGATAACTACGCAATTTGGGTTATTGTGGATTGACTTACCAAGTCGGCTCACTTCATTCCATTCAGAGTTGGCCAGTCAACCGAGACGTTAGCAAAGAAGTACATGGAGGTGAGCATAAATCTAAAGTAAGATTTAAACCTTCAAGATGTACCATATTTGATACCCATAAACTCATGCAGGAGATCATGAGATTACATGGAGTACCTGTTTGCATCGTCTTCGATGGTGATACAAGATTCTGATCACAATTTTGGCAGAGTCTGCAAGCTAGCCTGGGAACAAGTCTGAATTTCAGCACGGCGTATCATCTGAAAGTGTGTCTTAGCACCTCTACTAGGTTTCCACATGCATCTAATATGCAATTTAAAAATCTAGAGGTCTAAGCTACACTAACCTAGAATCGATCTAGAAAATTAAGGTTTGTAAACATGTAAACAAGCTTTACACTAAGTGAATAGAGAATACAACCTTTGTAGACCGGTCATTCACTTCTAAAGCTCCAAGTATTAGTCCCTTATCTCCAAGTAGTGATCCATAGAACTCTTCTTAGGCTCCACTTGGTGAAAGGAATGAGCTTGCTTCGTCGTTTTCGAGGCCGAAGATGATCCACCTTGAATTTACTCTAACTCAAGCCACCTCTTCACTAATCAAAGAATTAATGAAGCAAACAACCTAATCTTATGGGTTAGATAAGAGTAGGTTGATGAAATAGGAATTTTGCTCACTTTTGAAATCACTTTCTTCTTTTCTTTTCTCATCTCATGAAAAGCTAGAGAGCTCTTGAGAGAAGAAGAATATCAACTAGGGTAAGGAAATATCTCAAGTTATAATGTAGATAGTTAACCATAGGCTAAAAATAATGGTTGGGCTATAAAATATCTATAGTAAAACAAAAATTAGTTGGATGAGTCATGGCTTCTACATGCATCTTAAGCCATGCTCATTTCCACCTCATTTTTTATTTTACTCTTAATAAATAATCACCCAATTAATGTTTAGTCTTTGTGTGAGTCTCTTCCATCCTTGTCCAATGTATCATCCACCATGACACAATATACATATATTAATATATATCACATATATATTAAATGTATTTCAAAGAGAAGAAAATCTTTAAGTGAGCACAATATTAGTTAATATATATTAATATATCAAATATATAAAAATATATATCAAATTATTAAATCAACACTTGCCTCAATAATCCGGTCATATCATATATAACCGACTAATATCATTTATATGTATATCACATTATCGAATCAACACTTGATTCAATAATCCGGTCATATCACATATAACCAACAACTTTCAATATAATTTATCAAATCAACACTTGATTCAATAATCCGGTTATATCACATATAACCGGCCAGTATCAAATATATATACATATAACATATCAATGAATCAACACTTGATTCAACAATCCGGTTATATCATATATAACCTAACCGATATCACATATCGCAAGATTAGGATATGGTATCACATACTCGTATTTAATCAAGCTCCCGCATATATCACCATATGTGCCCTACTTCGTTTCGCTTGAGCTAGGAAACCTCTATGTGGCACTCTATAGACTCATCAATACAACAACAGTAGGTAATGATTACATCAGTCATCCATAAGCCGTCAACGGTACTAGCTGGACGTAACGGCTACACAGGTATTGAGCGAATATAAGATCAACAAGAAAGCTTGTCCAAACTACCGCAAAACCTATAAGAAACACTTACCGTACAGTCCGGTCTCTTTGTCTAATATGTCGCATATCACGTCTAGGGTTGGAATCGTCAGACCCCGGTAACTTGATAAGTCATGCCGATGTATGGCCTATAACCGTTCAAGAAACTACTGATAACACTTACCGGTAAATCTCATCAGCCCTGGCCAGGGACTTGTTGTTATAGACAATCGAGCATAGCGCAACATCAACTCCCTATACCGGGAGAAATGAAACCCTTCCTATCGCTCATTGCCTCCATGTGACACGGGACTGTACCCAAAATCCACCTGTTTGCACGACTCCTTTAAGCCGTGATAGGGAGGAAATCAAAGCACAGTGGGAACCACACATGACTCTATGACAATCTCGGGTCTACAGACTAACCTGTACCTGTGTCACCAGAGAACTGCTATCTGACGATAGGTATAGTAACAACCAGGAATTCTTGGCGAGTCCTGTTCGGTGTACCCATTCTCTAATGAGCACTTGTGTACATTCTTTGATGTCAAACACCAATGGTTGTGGGATCAACCATCACCCCATACATGGTCAAGAAACGTACACACTAGTCTACTCTGGAATATCGATGCCCTGTCTTGATACTCCCTTGATTAGTAACTGTTAAAGGATGTGCTTGTGAACTACCCAAGCCCCACTAGTATGATCTACATCATAGTCCTGGTAGTCAAGCTAACATCCTAGGAGCTTTATCAACATGTATCATAGAGACAGTATAATAATACTAGTGTACATGTTAAGATAAAAAGCAACCAGATAGCATACTATCACGTCGAGCAAGAAAGTCTTCTATATATATGTCCAAGCATCCACTATATCATACAATAATGGCCTCTAGGGCATACATATTCCTAACAATCTCCCACTTGCACTAAGGCCAGTTGTTGTAGTATCTCATACCCAACATCCCAAAAAGTCTCTCGAATTGCGTCTCGGGAAGGGCCTTCATGAGTGGATCCGCTGTGTTGTCCTACGTGTCAACTCTTCTGATCTTGATCTCCCGGCGATCAACTATCTACCGGATCAGGTGATACCGCCTAAGAATATGTCTGGATCGCTGATGGGACAAGGGTTCCTTGGCCAAAGACATAGATCCATTGTTATCACAATACAAGGGTATTGGATGCTCAATGGATGGAACCACACTAAGTTCAGCAATGAACTTCTTCATCCAGACAGCCTCTTTGGCAGCATCGTTGGCAGCGATGTATTCAGCCTCCATCGTTGAGTCTGCTATGGTATGTTGCTTGGAACTCTTACAACATAACACCCCTCCATTGATGGTGAAGACAAAACCCGAGACCGACTTACTGTTGTCCTTATCACTCTGGAAGTTCGAATCGGTAAAGGACTCCACCTGGAGTTCTCCTTTACCATACACCAAGAACATTTCTTTAGTCCTTCTCAAGTACTTAAGAATGTTCTTCACAACTGTCCAGTGCTTCTTCCCAGAATCTGATTGATACCTACTTACCACACTAAGTGCGTAAGCAACATCCGGTCTGGTACATAATATCGCGTACATGATTGAACCAACTGCAGAAGCATAGGGTATCTCTTGCATGCGAGCCCTCTCCAAATCAGTTTTAGGAGACATCTCTTTGGAGAGAGTGATTCCTGAGCAAGCGGGAAAATTACCTCGCTTAGAATCTTCCATACTAAACCTCTTTAGTATGGTGTCAATGTACCTGGATTGGGACAATCCCAACATCTGCTTAGATCTATCTCTATAGATCTTAATCCCCAGGATGTATGGGGCATCACCTAGATCTTTCATGGAGAACTTTAGTGATAAGAAGAGCTTGACCGAGTGTAGCATAGGAACATCATTTCCTATCAAGAGTATGCCATCCACGTACAATACGAGAAAGACAACCTTATTCTCTACTACCTTCTTGTATATACAAGGTTCATCTATGTTTTTTGATGAAGTCAAACTCTTTGACCGCCACATCAAAACAGATGTTCCATCTCCGCGATGCCTGCTTTAATCCATAGATTGATTTAAGCAGCTTGCACACCTTTTCGCTGCTCCCACTATCTACGAAGCCTTCTGGCTGTGCCATGTACACGCTCTCTTCTAAATCACCATTTAGAAAAGCGGTCTTCACGTCCATCTGCCAGATTTCGTAGTCATCGTATGCAATAATGGCAAGTAGGATCCTGATGTACTTAAGCATAGCCACTGGAGAAAAGGTTTCATTATAGTCGACACCTGGTTGTTGACGAAAACCTTTTGCTACAATTCTAGCTTTGAAGGTCTCAACCTTTCCATCTACACCAATTTTCTTCTTAAAGATCCACTTGCTCCTGATGGGTTTTACCCCTTCAGGAGCAACTTCCAAAGTCCATAATTTATTGGTGTACATGGATTCCACCTCAGATCACATAGCATCCAGCTATTTCACAGAGTCTCCACTTGTGATGGCCTGCTCGAAACTAGTTGGATCATCATCTTCTATAATGCAATCCTCGCTTCTACCGTCTATGAGAAAATCGTAGCATCTCTCAGGTGGATGAGGAACCCTACTAGATCTGCGGAGTGGTTGAGGTTCGTCGGGGACTGTTGAATCCTCCAGTTCTAGTTTGTGTAGCTGGAACTTCTTCCAGTTCTACCCCATTACCACTAATTTCTTTCACAAGAAATTCCATTTCTAAAAAGGTGGAATATTGAGAAACAAACACTTTTTGTTCCTCAGTATGGTAGAAGATATATCCATGTGAATTTTTAGGATATCCCATAAACTTGCAAAGAACTAATCGTGCCTCGAGTTTGTCCGAATTCTGTTTTTAACATAGGCCGGACAACCCAATATCTTAACTCGTATAAGATATGGTCTCTTTCCACTCTATATCTCATATGGTGTTTTAGGCACTGATTTTGATGGAACTTGATTCAATAGGTATATGGCTATTTCAAGCGCATAAACCTAAAGGAAATAGGTAACTCAGCATTACTCATCATAGAGCGCACCATATCTAATAGGGTGCAATTTCTCCGCTCCGAAACTCCATTATGCTGTGGTGTATACGGAGGAGTAACCCGAGAGAGAATCCCATTCTCTTTTAAATAATCTCGTAATTCCGTGCTCAAGTATTCTCCTTCTCGATCAGATCGAAAGACTTTAATACTTTTACCCGTCTGGTTCTCAACTTCGTACTTATATTCCTTGAATATCTCAAAAGCTTCAGATTTTTGTTTCAACAAGAACACATGTCCGAATCTTGAGAGATCATCGGTGAATGAAATAAAGTACGAGGAACCATTCCTGGCATGTGTAGATATAGGACCGCATACATCACTATGTATCAGTCCCAAGAGTTCGGTAGCTCTTTCTCCGTGTCCAGTAAACGAAGTTTTGGTCATCTTGCCTTTGAGACATGACTGGAAAGTTTCATAAGATGTAAATTCGAACGAATTCAAATATCCGAACGAATTCAAATATCCAACTTTGTGCAACTTCGCTAGTCTTATCGCATTGATATGACCAAGTTTACAATACCACAAGAAGGATTCGTTCATTTCTGAACTTTTCATCTTGTGTATGTTCTGTATGTTTAGAACTGTAGTTTGATTTAGAACGTATATACCGTTATACAACATACCAAACCCAATCAACACTTAATTTAAGAAAATGTTCATAACATTTTTCTCTAGTACAAACTTATATCCTTCTTTCTCTAATAAAGGAATTGATATTAAATTGCACATCATTTTTGGTATGAAATAACAGTCGTTCAAAATCAATGTATTACCATTTGGTAACACAAGGTGATATTCGCCAACTGTTTTGACTGCAAAAATTGCACCATTCCCTACTAGAGATTTAACACCCTTTCCTAGTTCTCTACTTCTTCTTAACCTATGTAACATATTACATACGTGGGATCCTGATCCGGTATCCAATAACCAGGACATAGAGCATATTAAGAAACAGTTCTCGGTAACGAACACACCCGAAGAAGATGCGTCATCATGCTCTTTCTTCGTTCGGGTTGCGAGGGAATCCTGACATTCCCTTATTCCTTGTTCAGACTTATGATAATCATAAGATAGAGCGGAACCAACGTTCCCCAGCTCAGTATAATAGACGGGTTCGGTCAATACATCTATATTATTATCTTGATTAAAGCATGTCATGGTCGCTATCTGGAGAGAGAGAAGAAAACACTTTAGCGTGCGCTGTTGCAAGATTAGACTGGTTATTTATCTTATCTAATCAGGATGGCTCCCACTGTTTTTATCAAATCTTCCTTCAAACCCTAAAAGGTAAGACTAGCCGGGATTAATTACACCCTACAAGTTCGCCAATCTGTCAGCCAGGCAGGTATTGGTACTCTGAGGGAGTCTCCCCGTGCTTTCGCATGGAACTAATTAAATTACCTCGTTTCTGCTGGGGCATAACCCCGTTAACACATTTCCTAAACACCTACGGGATTATCTAATTATAAAGTGGAAAACTCTCTCAGGAGTAACTCTTACTCGCAGTGGGTATCGGGATCCAACTATCTCATAGAAGTTATGCAATCTTATTGCAAATTTCAACACTTGAAATTCCCAATATCTATTTTTACCCTTAGTAACTTATGACCTTAACAATATCAAAAAATCATAAGCGCTAGTCAAGTTCAACCCGTCATTTCGTGATTGAATTAAACCCACCCGTACGACCCTGAACAAGGTCAACAAAGCCGTATAACTACCCTAATCCAATCGCATCATATGCGACAGATAAGCACTAATCAGCTATCGTACACTACGCCTTGACAAGGTCAACGAATGCAGCACGAATACTAAAATAGTCCTTATCTGAAATAACAGAGGGCAACTACTGGTTTTGAATAAAACCTTTAACGTAATGAACTTGATATCGTTGTAGAATCTAGCGATTTAAAAAGGAGTGGTTTAAGCTCCGCTTTTAAAATCGAGTAGTTTTCAAAACAAACCGAGCGGGTCGTAGCATTTGCTAGCTTTTTCTAAAGAGATCATTCCCGGTGAAGGGATCTCGGCTCTTTCCTCATCAAATGAGGTGCTGGATCTTCATAAAGGAATACCGCTATGCAAAACAATAACTAGAGCTACCTTTTTGAAAAATTTGATTCTACAACATCTTTAGGTTTCTTTTCTTTTCATTAATCTCATTAATAGCGTCCCATCATTTATGTTTCCTAAATATCACAGAAGAAACGAAAATAGAATATACGCTTATGCCATCTGCATTCGCCAAGGCCCCCATCATGCACCGTTAGGTTACTTAACTAACGGCAGAGCAGGGGCTGGACTAGCACGGGTGCAAAACATAAGCAACGTTTATTATATATATCATATATATAAATAGCATTCATCTCACACAGTTATATGATCACATCACAGAACTCAGGCAGTAGAAACAAACATATGAAATATAGGATATACTGGGAGGTCGTGTTTTAAATTAAGGCAGTAATAAAACACACGGATTCCACGGTTGTTATGAATAGCCAACCCACATCCCTAGACCCCTACGAGAGCGACAAGCAACCCTGCCAATTTTCGAGTTAGGAGACCTGGTCTCGACTCCTCGAGATGGTCTCCCACTAGACTCTAGAAACCGATTACTTGTGCTCCCCGTCTTGGGTCTATCCTAATGCGGAAAAGTAAATAATATATATCAATGGTGACATCATCCTCAACTCGGAAGTATCCCAATAAAAGAATATTACATACAGTTTTTACATGAATGAAAATAGAAAAACTCTCATCTCACGCAAAACCCCCCGGCTATTCAATCACGACGATCCAATATAACATATCACAGCAACACATAACATCATATGTCATCAACGTAAGTAAATATACGTATCCCGAATGTCGTTGACGTATAGCAAAGAGATCGGGGATACACCACATATTACACTTGCGGTTGCAAAAAGAAATGAAAACTACAATAATTAGAATCCGCATAATCCTTAGACATCATAAACCCGGAATATCTCATATTTCGGATTTCATGCCTAACACATTAAATCTTGCATTTAAGTCTCGAATTGAAAAAACTTTTCAATAACAAGTCGGGTAATTCAACAAGATTCCCGATTAAATGATCGAATGCTCGTTGGGAACTTTAGTAGATTGACGCATCCCCGATACCGTCAACGAAGTGCACTTAGGTGGAACACCGTGGCCGCGAGAACCCGAGTGGATGCTTTTGGAAACGGGGTTCTCCTACAGTCACTTGGTCGGGGCTTTAAAGCGTGGCTATCTAGTAATGTTATCCGGGGAGTATCCGCGTACTATATGAGATTGCGATGGATTTTTGATCCAAATCAAAACTCCGTGGCAATCGATCAATAGATACTAAAACGCTAGATTTACAATTAGCAACATAGTTTTCACAAAACTAATTAAATATGAGTTCCAACTATTGTATCACATATCATATATATCTAGACGATGTTAAACATTTCGATCGATATCTCAAACACCCCAAAATTACAGAGACCTCAACAACATGAGTCCTATTAAAAACACCCAGAGAGTGCCAAATTACTTAATGGAGCAATACAAAAGAATTAAGTTCTTAACTCACCAATAATGCCGCGGAACTGTGGCTAAACCCATGTTTATGCCACGGTTGCACAGCCAATTGGTCTAGTTGGGCCCTCGAATTTCTTGGGGCTCCATAGAAAACCCTGCAGAATTTTTTGCATATTTTTAATTACAAAAATTTCAACTTTTGAAAAATTGGACAGAAACATAGATTTTAGGGTTTCGAAAATACTAATCGAACACTTTAATGTCATTTAGACCAAACCTAATGCTCTAGCTTGGCTCTGATATCATGAAAGTGTGTTTTAGCACCTCTACTAGGTTTCCACATACATCAAGTATGCAATTTTAAAAATCTAGAGGTCTAAGCTACACTAACCTTGAATCGAACTAGAGAATTAGGATTTATAAACATGTAAACAAGCTTTACACTAACTGAATAGAGAATACAACCTTTGTAGACCGGTCCTTCACTTCTAAAGCTCCAAGTAGTAGTCCCTTAGCTCCAACTAGTGATCCCTATAACTCTTCTTAGGCTCCACTTGGTGAAAGGAACGAGCTTGCTTCATCGTCTTCGAGGCCGAAGATGATCCACCTTGAAGTTACTCTAACTCCAGCTACCTCTTCACTAATCAAGGAATTAGTGAAGCAAACAACCTAATCTTATGGCTAGATGAGAGTAGGTTAATGAAGTAGGAATTTTGCTCACTTTTGAAATCACTTTCTCTTTTTCTTTTCTCACCTTATGAAAAGCAAGAGAGCTCTTGAGAGAAAAAGAAGATCAACTAGGGTGAGGAAATATCTCAAGTGATAATATAAAGAGTTAACTATGGGCTAAAGATAATGGTTGGGTTATAAAATATCTAGAGTAAAACAAAAATTAGTGGGATGAGGCATGGCTTCTACATGCTTCTACAAGCATCTTAAGCCATGTTCATTTCCACATCAATTTTTATTTTACTATTAATAAATAATCACCATATTAATCTTTAGTCTTGGTGTGAGTCTCTTACACCCATGTCCAATGTATCATCCACCATGACACAATATACATATATTAATATATATCACATATATATTAAAAGTATTTCAAAGAGAAGAAAATGTTTAAGTAAGCATAATATTAGTTAGTATATATTAATATATCAAATATATAAAAATATATATCAAATTATTAAATCAACACTTGGTTCAATAATCCGGTCATATCATATATAATCGACTAATATCATTTATATGTATATCATATTATCGAATCAACACTTGATTCAATAACCCGGTCATATCACATATAACCGACAACTTTCAATATACTTTATCAAATCAACACTTGATTCAATAATCCGGTTATATCACATATAACCTGCCAGTATCAAATATATATATATACATATAACATATCATTGAATCAACACTTGATTCAACAATCCGGTTATATCACATATAACTTAACCGATATCACATATCGCGAAATTAAAATACGGTATCACATGCTCGTATTTAATCAAGCTCCCGCACATATCACCATATGTGCTCTACTTCGTTTTGCTTGAGCTAGGAAACCTCTGTGTGGGACTCTAAAGACTCATCAATACACCAGCAGTAGGTAATGATCACATCAGTCACCCACAACCCGTCAGCGGTACTAGCTGGACGTAACGGCTACCCAGGTATTGAGCGAATAGAAGATCAACAAGCAAGTTTGTCCAAACTCCCACAAAGCCTATAAGCAACACTTACCGTACAGTTAGGTCTCTTCTTCTGATATGTCGCATATCAAGTCTAGGGGTGGAATCGTCAGACCCCAGTAACTTGATAAGTCTTGCTGATGTGTGGCCTATAACCGTTCGAGAAACTACTGATAACACTTACCAGTAAATCTCATCAGCCATGGCCAGGGACTTGTTGTTATAGCCAATTGAGCATAGCACAACATCAACTCCCTATACGGGGAGAGACGAAACCCCTCCTATCGCTCATTGCTTCCATGTGACTCGGAACTATACCCAAAATCCACCTGTTTGCATGACTCCTTTAAGCCGTGGTAGGGAGGAAATAAAAGCACAGTGGGAACCACACAAGACTCTATGACGATCTCAGGTCTACAGACTAAGATGTACCAGTGTCACCAGAGAACTGCTATCTTACGATAGGTATTGTACAAATTAGGAGTTCTCGGCGAGTCCTGTTCGGTGTACCCATTCTCTAAGGGGCAACTGTGTACAATCTTTGATGTTAAACACCAATGGTTGTTGGATCAACCATCGCCCATACCGGGTCAAGAAACGTACACACTATCCTACTCCGGAATATCGATGCCCTGTCTCGATACTCCCTCGACTGGGAACTGTTAAAGGATGTGCTTGTGGACTACCCAAGCCCCACTAGTATGATCTACATCATAGTCCTGATAGTCAAGCTAATATCCTAGGGGCTTTATCAACATGTATCAGAGAGACGGTATAATAATACTTATGTACATATTAAGATAAAGAGCAACCAGATAACATACTATCGTGTCGAGCAAGAAAGTCCTCTATATATATGTCCAAGCATCCACTATATCATACAATAATGGCCTCTAGGGCATACATATTCCCAACATCATCCACAAACGGAAGGATAGTCTGAGCGAACGATTCATATTCTGGAAGACATGCTAAGAGCCTGTATGTTAGACTTCAGAGGTTTGTGAGAAGATCACCTACACCTTATGGAGTTTTCATACAACAAAAATTATCAGGAAAGCATTGGGATGTCACCATTTGCAATACTCTACAGACGGAAATGTCGTTCTCCGCTAAGTTGGGACGACGTTGAAGATCACGAACTCCTTGGACCAGAGATGATCGTGGCAACTGTAGACTTGGTTCGCACAATCTGGGAAATGATGTGCATAGCCCAAGATCGACAGAAATATTGGGCAGATGCAAAGTGTCGACATCTGGAGTTCCAACCTGGAGACTATGTATTCCTAAAGATCTCTTCAAATAGAGGAGTGATCCGTTTTGGTAAGAGAGGTAAATTCAGTCCAAGATACATAGGACCGTTCGACATACTCAAAAGGGTTGGAGAAGTGGTATACCGTTTAGCACTACCACCCTCATTGGAAGGAGTGCACAACGTGTTCAACATATCCCAACTATGACGATATGTGAGTGACCCCAGCCACATACTTGATCACTCAGAGCTCACGGTACAAACTGACCTAATCTGCGAGTAACAACCAGTTGAGATCCTGGACGAAAGGTGAAAACAATACGGTACAAAGACGTAAACTTGGTCCGAGTGTTATGGAGAAAGGATTCGCTAGGAGAATCAACATGGGAACGAGAAGAAGATATGCGTGCACGATACCCTTACCTCTTTGAAAATTAGTCCTTATGTAATTGTAAATTTCGAGGAAGAAATTTTTATATGGTGGGTAGAATGTAACGACTCTGAAATCACTGAATAGAAATTTTCTTATTATTGTACAAAAAAGAGTATTACAGCCTGTGTAAGAGTTAAAAGCTATTTTTGTAAGATAAAATCAAGAAACAACTTGTAGCTCACTAAAAAAGCCTCTACACTGCTGTGACATAGCCTGTGTATTCGATTCCAATCAGACACAATTATTTTTTTCTGATTTTTCTTTTTAATTTTTGGAAGCCTAAGAGTTGCACGTGCAATACACGGAGAAATAAAAAGTTCCAAAAAAATCAAACAAGCGCAATGAGGTATAAACACCTAAATACCCATATGGCACGAATCTCGAGGCAAGAGCTCGAGATCAGACCGCCCGTTTTCTCAAAAGGGCTGACGCCGACGGTCAGGATGAGCCCAGATAGCTCCATGCTTTACACACTTTTCTCTTCAGCTCTCCTTAACTCCCGTGCACTGTTCGATTTTCCTGCAATCAAACAGAGACTCTTCATTTCACCAATTAACACCTTTATAATGCTTTTTAATCTAAAATTTTAATTCCCAAAACCCTAATTCTTCACTATAAATACCACCCCATGCCTTAGCTCTTCACCATTCTGAAATTCTAGCAAAAATTCTCTCAAAAAGTTCCTAAGTGCAAGTGGAGTCAATTGGAGTTAACGACCAATCTTGTTCCGTCAAAGATCGAAGCCATTTCCGGAGCTCCCGAGACGCCACGAATCCCCCTCCCTTCTTCCTTACCCTTTTCTTGATATAACCAAATAGTATGTCCGTCTCATCCCTCTTTCTTTTCATCTCATTTCATCTCCTAATCATATATCTGTAAAGTGGAGTTATTCCCGATACATTACTTTTTAAAAGCTAGAACACCCTTTTCCTTTATACCTTGGCCAAACTAAGTTTACCACCCTACTTGTAACTTTAATTACAAATGTTTAACTTCAAGTTTAACCAAAATTCTCATGTGAAACAAACATAAACGAACTTTTTCATTAAAATACCTTGAACTTAGTATAAACCTCTTTTCGTTAACTTTAAAACAATACCTTTAGGAAAACTTCATGGGGTAATGACCTACCCCACACGCACATTTTGGTTTCATATCACGATGCCTATATATGTATGGTTGGTTCAAAGAATAGCTTTTCATTAAAATACCACATCTTTTAAAACCCGCGTTTCTTTGAAAGCGGTATTTTGTAATCCTTGGCAAATACGCATCTACAACCCTTGTTAGGGGACCCGCTAATGGATGGTGCGGATTATCGCACATCCTTGGGATAGTAGAGCGAGATGCAAAACTCCTCACGGAGTATTCGATCTCGAAAGGAAATAAAATACTGATTTTAAGAAAACAAGACTTTTATAAACAAAACCATTTTTTGAAAATTATATAAAAATTATAAATCCGTATTTTTAATATATTATGAAACTACATTTTTCATGAAATGAATGATTAAAATGTTAATAAAATACCATCAAGTTACCAAAAAGGGCTAGTTTTCAAAAAAATACCATAAATTTTTAAAAGCTAAGTATTTATTATTAAAATACCCCAATAATTAAAACACGTGCTCATGAAAACCCTAAATGTTATAAATCATCCTCGAGGTTTATTTTTAAACTATATCAAAATATTTTTCATAAAACCCCCTTGAGATTTGCAAAACAATATTTTAAGGACTCTAATTTAATATAGGTTTAAGCGGGATCAATTCTCTTGAACCCTAGAGAGCCGGAGAAAGTGAGTGCTTGCCTATTCAGGTTAGACAACTTAACGGAGTTATCAATGGCAATTGTCTTGGAAAAAGACACAAATCCTGCTGTCCATATGCAGCAGTTGCAGATTATTCCCAAACCTAAAAAAGTCAAGAATTAAATCCGTTCACAAGTGTCTAACTCAATCTAAGTCCAAATTCAAGCCAGAATCCAAAATCAAACACGAACTTGAATACTTGGTCATGAACTTGAATACTCGAATTCAAACATCAATTTCAAACTTGTATACTTGTCTCGACTTGACCGAACCATGGTTATAACTTGACATGAATACCTGAACATATGATTACGTCCTGAACATGAACATGAACATTTTATACCCATGGATTCGGCCAAGACCTATAAATTTAATCTATACAATACAATATGTGGGGTTAAAGGGGTAGATTGGTATGGTACGTATATCGTAGTACGAGAGATCACTTAAAAGAAACCAACATGAATTCACGTGTCGTTGTCCCATGGGTTATGATGGGGCCTTGTACTACATGTTACCATAGTCCACGGGATAAGATAGAATCCTCTCGTATACATGAATACCTTCCTTATCAAACTATAAATAATCACGTTAGAATTATTGGGTTATGCCAGCGCCCTGGCCATCTACCGTGACCGTTTATGGAACAAAAATTTTCAAAACTGGCGGTAAAACAACCCTATAACCCGGATCTACCATAAACCTAAAACTAGCAAACTAAAAAGGAGTTTAGAATGATTATACCAAATGATCCGAGTCCTTCGGTCTTCTACCATCTTATTAAGCTCCTAGAGGCCACCATGATCAAGCTTGATCGCCGATCTCCCTCCATCGAAGAAGATCCACCTGAGGATTTGTAGTTTGAGCTCCAACCTCATAACCGAGGTAACTAAGATACCTAGTTCGCTAAACTAGATAGCCTAGAGGATGTAGAGTCTAATGATGGATTAATTTGTCTCCAAACACCCTAGGTTTCTCAACACATGAGACTTTTAGGGAGGAGGTAGAAGAAACAAGCTAGAGGAGATGAGAGTGTTGTGCATGAAGCAACCATGAAAAAATGGCTAAGTGTTGTGAACAAAAGAATGTATCCCCACAACCCATAAATAAATCAAGAATGCTACAATAGTAAACCATGAGTCACCTCATGAGTCACCCCAAGAGCCATGCTTCCATAAATGCCAAGTCACACCTCATCCTCCACCTCATTAACCATTTAACAAAATGGTTATAAACAAAAATGAGGTGGCATCTTCTAGAAGCACCTTGTAATAAATTACAAGAATACCCCTCATCCGTATATACATACCCGTATTCATATTCTGAAAAATACGAATACAAAGAGACGAAAATAATCCAATAATATAATACTAGAATCCGGCTTAAACCAAATCCCACTAGTATTATCAGTCTGAATCATGACACGTGCACAAATGCACGTATACGATCGAACCTTGCCGTAATACCATACGGCCTCTACATCGTTTCGCCCGAAACAGGGAAACCCTCGGTGTGGGACACTAAAGACTCGTCAATATGCTGGTAGTGTGTTTAACCACAAGCACGTCAGCGGCACTAGCTGTACTTAACGGCTATCCAGCTATTGAGCGAAAGGAAGGCCGACGAGCAAACTCATCTGAAGCCTACTGAGCCTCTCCGTAACAATCTCCGTATAGTTCGGTCTGTTTGTCTGAGAGTATCGCATATCGAGTCTAGGGGGTGGATAAAGTCAAACCCCTAAAAACGCGATATTTCGTGTCGGTATGAAGCCCATCACCAACTGAGAAACTAATGATCCAAATCAGTAATTCTCGTCTACCTTGGCCAAAGATTTCTAGTGATGGCCACCCGTGCACCTCACAACATTAACCCCCAATACCGGGAGAGACGATCCCCAACGATCCGCTTACTGCCTCCATATGTCTCGGGACTGTATCCAACTAAAACCTGTTTGCACGACTTCTTGGAGCCGTGGTAGGGTAGTAATCAAAGCACAGTAGGAACCCATACGAGACAAATGACAATCTCAGGTCGACAGACTAACCTGTACACATGTCACCTGTGAAGTGCTATCTGACAATAGGTATAATACCAACTAGCATGTTCCCGGTGAGTCCGCCTAGTGTACTCATAACCCAATGATCACCTGCATACTATCTTAGGTGACAAACTGACACCAATGTCTTGTGAGACCGGCCACCGCCCCTCGTCGGGGTCTCGATAAGTACACACTAGTCTACTCTTGAGTATCAATGCCCAGTCTCGATACTCCCTCGACTAGGGACATTTAAGAATGTGCTTATAGACCACCCAGTTCCCATGTATATGATCGCCGTCATAATGCTGGTTGTCAAGCAAGAATCCTATGGGCTCTATCAACATGTAATAGTGATCTGTCATACCACATAATGCATGTACATGATGATAAAGACAAACCGGATAGTATACTATCATTTTGAGTAAGACCGTACTACCTATATAGGTCCTCCTTCAATCATCGTAATCACCTTCCTGTGATTACAATAATTTCCTTGAGAAAACTATAGCTAACAATCTCCCACTTGCACTTAAGGCTAATTATTGCGGTGTCACATACTCACAGCCCGTGTGATACCGAACACCCAACTTCTCTACTAATCAGTCTCACAAAGCTCGTTTGTGAAACTATTGCATTCGAGAAATAGCCTCAGTGAGTGGATCCACTCCATTGTTTCTATCTTTATCTCTCTTTATTTCTCAACTTCGCGGAGAAAGACTATCTCTTGAAATGAGCAATACCTGTCTTAGAATTTGTCTGGATATCTGATGGGACCCAGTTCACAAAAGAATTCCAAATCCAACAAACTTCTTAGACTATATCATCCACTGAATTTAATCAGTATCATGCACCATGCCTTCCTCAGTATCCGCTTGGACAACCTGTCCGTCATACTGCCCCTCAAAAGAGGGAAAACTATAACTTTGACAGTCACTCTGTCATCCAGGTCACCTTGGAAGCCTGAAATGATAACCGCCTCCCGAAGGAGGCTGCCGTTACCATTTACCAAGAACATCCACTTATGTTCATAATTGCTTCCCAACGTTTGTCCAGGATTGGATTAATATATACTTATTGCAGCCTGTGCAAAATCAATATCTGGTGTTGTACTTAACATCTCATGATTGACTCAATTGACTAAGCAAGTGATATGCCAATCATGCAAATCGCTCTCCTCATCAGTCTAAAAGACATCTCTTTAGAGAGGGTGACTCCATCACCTGCAGGTACACCACCACGCCAGGAGTTGTCCATTCTAACACACTTTAGAATAATGTCAAAATACCCGAATTGGGACACTTCCCAAATTTAGATCTAAAAGCATAGATCTAGTCACCAGAATCCCTGATATTATATCCATATCCTATTTGGAGAAACAACTTTGCGACAACCACAGTATAACCGATCGTAGTATAGGAAGATCGCTTCTTATTAAGTGCATGTCATGCAAATACTAGGACATCACTCCCTACTACCTTCTTATTAGATCCATCTCTTATTCTGATGAAGTCAAACTCTATGAATCTCACATCAAAAATAGACGATCTGTCTTCGATATAACTACTTTAGTCTATAAATAGACATAAGCTACTTGCCCATTATGCTTCCGCTGCTCCCACTGACTACAACAACCCTCTGGCAGAGTCATATACACGTGCACATCTAAAGCTAATTTAGAACGATGTTATACTCATCCTCCTGCCAAACCTCATAGTCTAGAACAGCAATAGTGGCAAGTTTGGGTAATCAAAAACCTCCCTGTCACTGTCTTTGAGGAGACCGAAGTACCTCTCGGGTGCCTGAGGTTCCCCACCTAATCTGCGGAGTGGCTAATGGATCGTCGAAACCAATTGAATCCTCAGGTTCTACTAAATTTTCAGTAATCGTTTGCGGTTCTGGTCATTTCTAGTTTTACCATACCCCTACTAATGTTTTCTGAAAAAAATGCATTTTACTAAAATTGGTGGAAAGTCAAGAACTGTCACGACCCCAAAATGGCCCGTGACGGCCCTAATACTACGCAACGCCTAAAGACGCAACGTAGTAAAAGAAAGCCAAACCCAGAAATCTAAACCATGAGAAATACGGAAAAGATAATGTAAGTTTTGAAAACAATTGAAATCGCAACCCAAATTCTTTAAAAGTCCTCCTTTCTTTCTTTAAAATTTTAGCAACACCCCATTTTTATAAAGACTAGTCAATATGAGTACAACAGAAGAATAAGGACAGTAGAGAAAAAGCTGTATATATATAAAGACACCAAATCCACCATAATACACACTACGTCCTCACCAAGTCTCTATGTCAATAATACAACAGTAGATGGAGAGTACAATACAACGAAGGTACAAAATATAATACAGATAACCGTCTAACCCACCTATGCAAAATGGTACTATGAGCTGATGCGGTATCTGTAGCAAAAGATGGAAGCTGGATAGCTGGATAGGGGAATAGCCTGCCTCGACTACTCTGGGGAAAAACCTGAAACACCCGTGGCACAACGGGGGTGAGTTGCCAACTCGTGAATAGTATAAAACATATGCAGGTAATCGCAGGAATGCACGTACAGCATGAATCTAAGATATGCGATTACAATAGTAATAATATGTCATGCAAATGCTGAAATAGGGAGAGTACACTAGCAGGTACAATCAATATGTGAGCAATGATGGCATGATAGCAGTATGCAATGTCTATGCAATAGAGATATGAGAAAGCAAATATGCAACTATCATAAGGGTACACTACGAGTACTACCAATATATGAATCTGTGCATAAGATAGGTAATGGTGAGGTATAGGGTGGAATATGTCATTTTCCACGGAAACCTGACGTCGTGGCAGGATCACAATCCACTAAGATACTCCAATCCCAAATCCTCAAACCAGGCCCCACACTGGGCACTCACATCAAATAAGTCTCACATCTCCTCAATGTACAATGTCGAGTAATCTCCTATACCCCGAATGTACAAGTCACCAATCACATAGGTATATCCAATGTCCAAGTCCCAATGAATCACCTAGTATCCCAAGTCCAATCTCAAGTAAGTTTCTAGCATCCTAAAGGTAAATATATGTACAGAAATAAATATGATGGGGGCAATACACATATATTAGCGTCCCATTCCACTAATATTGGTGTAAGGGTATATATAACAACGGCTAAGTCCCCTGTTATATATATACAAAAAGGGGTTTAAAGAAATATCATGAAACCGTGTGTCAAGCATCGACACAGAAATCCTCGTATATGGGGCTCCGTCAGTCCGGACAGCCCACGGGGTCCGTCTGCAGTGTCGGCCCTCGGCCTCGACAGTACAGGTCATCCCGTATCCATCTCTCTACTCTGGCCAGTAGCCTCCAGACAACTGCCAGGTCCAAACAATCACCGGTAGGTACTCGCCCGCCTCCAGGCTCAATCGGCAAACCCATCGATCTTCTTGCCGAGGGGAACCATACCGGGCCCCACCATGTACTCTCATACGGCAACCACACCTCGTATGGAGTAGGTAATCGGCACCGATAAAACTCATGGGGGACGCTCGAAATATCATATCAAGGAAACCGGGTTGTTACATGTATGCATAATTTCATGAACTCCCGCGGTTCCCAAATCCCAAAAACATCATATAAAATCCAGATAAACAATGCATAAACACAGGAATAATGTATGCGATATATCCGAATGCGAGCAGGTAAACACAAGTATATAGCTGAACCAGATGTATGCAATATATCTGAATGCGAGCAGGTAAACACAAGTATATAGCTGAACCAGATGTATGCAATATATCTGAATGCGAGCGGGTAAACACAAGTATATAGCTGAACCAGATGTATGCAATATATCTGAATGCGATCAGGTAAACACAAGTATATAGCTGAACCAGATGTATGCGAAATCAAGATGAGGTACAGCTAAGTAACATCAGTAAAAGTAGCTAGGTATCTGCAACTGGATACGTGTCTAACATACAGGTATAGCTAAGTCTAGGTATCTACCTATAGGAACTGATGTCGTATACCCCCCCTGGGTATAGTAACATATGTAGGAAATCCCTCCCGGTATAAGTAAAATATGTAGGAGGTATACCTGTAGCTGTATCGCAAGTGAAAATATACCTATCACTAAAGGTATGATACACTATAGGTATACCGAGAAACTAGATGTCAAGTGTGGTAAGCAATGGTAGCTATAAGGGGTAGTGTGTGACATGGCAATTATTGACGGTGTGTGTGTAGCATGCAATCCGTGCTCGTGCAACATGAACTGTCAATAATGTGTGCAGTGTCCTACGGCTGCTAGTCACAGTATATAGCTATATCTAGGAAATGCAGTAAATGCGCAATTCTACAATGACGTAGAATGTGCGACAGGTAATTGAATCCTAGCCCAGACGCATAACGCCATGCGGGCGATTCCCCTGTAGATGTTATATCTACTCACCGAAACTCCACGCTGGGTGAATCCTACAGTCTGCTCCCTCTGTAGATGGTGTCTGTAGCTCCTGCCTGCAAACCTGCAAATAAGATATGGAAATCACATATAAGTCCAAATATCTCGCGAAACGCGATATCGAATCGAAACGAGAAACTCACGTCGCGAACTAAATGCGCGTGGCACGATACGCTGAATCGTGTGTGTACGCGTCTAGAAACCATCGCGACACGCCGCGATACGCTGGATCACAGAACCCACTCACGTATCGCGCGTATCGCGCAAAACACAAATAACACCAAAACGACATATAGTCCCAGATTTTCCTACAGGTACAATATTACAAAACTAGACATGCCAATGATCTATAAAACACTGCAGAGTACCCTACCCAAAACCCCAAGACCCAACTCCTCTTCCTGGCCGCAATTTGCGGCCAGAATGCCAAAATTGGCGGCCTGAACATGGGGTTTGGGGCTCGTCTTCTGGTGGTGTATCCTAGACCTAGGTATCATGTCCCAGTTTCCACAATTTTACTCTGCAAGGTCCGGGTCTATAGCAGATCACAAATGTCACAAAAATCTCTTTAAAACACCAATTTTGCACAAAACACAAACCCTATGGTATTTTAGTGTAATCTGGGGATTTCTCAGTTGAAGTGGCCTTACTAGCACTTAATTAACCTAAGGTAGCTAACCAATTCAACAATCTACCAAAATTCCACTTAAACACCACATTCTAGCACAAAACTACTAATTAAGCACTAATCGACACAAAACCACACATTGCTAAGCAACTAGGGAAAAGGGTTTCAGAATTTACCCTGTAGCACCCTAAGAAACAGGAGAAGAAGTGTGTGGAGGAGGTGAGAGCTTGCCACAACTGCTGAAGCTCCTGTTGCTGCTGCCCTTGCTAGCTGCTGCTGCTGTTTCTGCTATTGCTGCTGCTTCTGATATTGTTGTTGCTATTGTGTTGTTGTTGTGAAGATGATGATAATGATGATGATGATGTCTGCAGCTGCTGCTGCTGCTTGCTGCTGCTTCCTCTGCTGCTGCTGCCTCTCTCTCTCTCTCTCTCTCAGTTGCTGCTGCTTCTCTCTCTCTCTCGGCTGTGTGTGTGTGAGTGTTGTGAGAGTGAGTGAGGGAATGAGAGTGAAGAAAATGAGAGGAGAATGAGAGAACAAGCCAAAACCCCACCCCCTTCTCTCTCTCTTTCCTCATAATGAGGCATGGCTCACACCATGCTTCCCATGCCCATCTCTCTCTCTCAAAAGTCAACAATTCAACCAAAGAAAATAAAACCCTTATTAATATTTACAACCATGCACATATCCACCCAAAAGCACCTAAACAAAACTTATTAACTTAAAGAGAAGGGATTAATCTATCATGCTTCCCAAACATGGTCTAACCCCATCTCTAACCCTAGTTAATCATGCACAAGTGTGTGTGTGCCCAACAAAATTCTAATAAAATACACAATAAATAGGATAAAATATTTAAAACTTAATTTGGTAAACTTTTTATTAAAAACCACATTTTAAAATAAAATTAGCTACAAAACACATTCTAAGGTGTTACAAGAACAATATAACTATTGATCTTTTAGATGGTAGAATGTCAACTCTCGTCAAAGCCCCGGATAACCCACAAACTGACATTACTCAAATGTGCCTTGAGTTTGTCCAGATTCTGGTTTTAAGCATCAGCCGGACAACTCCATATACCTTAAAATCATTAAGATATGATTCCATTCTATATATCTAATATAGAAACAAAGGCACTAATTTAATTGGAACCAGATTCAAAAATCATGCAGCCGTTTCCTGTGCATATCAACCAAATGGAAGAAGGCCATACAACATTACTCGTCCAGGAATACATCCACGTATGAGTAACCTGAAAGAGAAGCAAGTCCTCAAAACAATTACTTACAACGGAATACCTAACACAAGTATCTACATCTTCGATCACCTTAAAGAATCCTGATACTTGCAACATATGATTCTCTACCTTATTCTTATACTCATAACTTCTCAAAATCTGGACCTTGTATTTCAACGAAATACTTCTTTAAAACTAGAGAAGTCATGAGTAAACAGAATATAGTATGAGTACTAACCTCTTTGTCCTAAAGGACATCGGACAATATACAGTACTCTGTATAAGTCCACTGAGTTTAACAACTCAAAACCTGTGCGTCGAAGGATGAAAACTGTGTTATGGTTAAGAAGAATTACACTGTCGTTGAATGCACCTTACCTAACCATCAACTGATATAGGTAAATGTCATAGACATAATTTCAAAAAGTTATATCTCACTTTATAAAATAAATGTACAGATATATCAATTTGAAATTGGTGCATGACTACTGATATTCCAAACCAAATATTTGTCGTCAGTCAAAACCAAATATTGTGATTTCCTCAAATATCACCAATTACAAAGAATTCTGATATATATTGAGAATCTAATCACCCAATTCCCAATATCTTACTCCCACTCACCATCTGTAACGCCATATAGATGTGAGAAACAAGTCTGGTAAATACATACTCTGGAGTTAGAATCTAATTGGGAAAACAGTTTTCAATTAACACCGCATAGAAAAACTGAAACATGAAAATGTTTCGAAGGGGTAAGCGGGTATTCCTTGTAATGCCTCTTCCACTATCTAAATTCATGATTGTAACCGTATATTTCCTTACCCTCACACCAATCCCTTTATATGTCTTTACTTATTAACTTCTGTACACCACACTTAGGCTAATTGATTTTCTTCCTTCCCTACCCTTCGGCACCAGCCTATGATTTGGAAGAAGACTATCTAATAAGCGCAATAGGTGTACTCTCCTAATACTAGGAGCCTTCGCAACTTGAGAGAAGGTAAAGATAAAAGACAACCGAATAATCCTATTCAATTTCGCCAGAACCGAAATCCATCCTCTAACTGAAACAAGTTCCTTCGAGTTCGTATGTAACTATACGATGGAGTATCCAAGAAATGTAGATCTCCATAGTGATATGGAGTGTTCTAGAGAAATGCAAATGTGATATAGGAGTGGCAGGGGTATACGCATTTTTGTCGTGAATGATAGCAGTCGCAATTTCCTTTGCTCTTAATTTATCCCTTTATATATCTTTACTTATTACCTTCTGTACACCACACTTAGGCTAATTGGTTTTCTTCCTTCCCTACCTTTCGGCACCTGCCTATGGTTTGGAAGAAGACTATCCAATAAGCGCAATAGGTGTACTCTCCTAATACTAGGAGCTCTCGCAACCTGAGAGAAGGTAAAGTTAAACGACAGCCGAATAATCCTATTCAATTTCTCCAGAACCGGAATCCATCCTCGAACTGGAATAAGTTCCTTCGAGTTTGTATATAACTATATGATGGAATAACCAAGAAATATGGATTTTCGTAGTGATGCGAAGTGTTCTGGAGAAATGCAAAGGGGATGTAGGATTGGCAATGATATATGCGACTCTATGACAATCCAAAAGCCAAAGTATTTTTAAGAAGGTTCGGTTAACTTGGTTCTTGAGTTTTTAAGGCCAGGCTATGGTCGCTGCCAAAAAAAGAGAGAAAAGAAACACTTAGCGTGCACTCTAATCTAGATTAAATTGGTTAATCACTTTATCTAATCAGGATGACTCCCACTGTTTCCTCGAATTTTCCTTCAAACCCTAAAAAGAGAATTAGTCGGGATCATCTAAAATCATCCGAGGAGTAATACCTACTCATCAGTGGAAACCGGGATCCAACTATCACCGCATGATAACTTGAAGGAAGCCACTCAAGTCACTACACTCCAAAAGGTATGCGCATGCCTGGCAAGTTTCCTGTATATTTGAAACTCCCGATGTGGTTTTTACCCCTAATGGTTTATGACCTTGACTAGGTCAACAAACCATAAACCGCTAGTCAAGTTCAACCTGTCATTTTCTTGTTTGCATTAAACCCACCCATACGTGCCCTTGACTAGGTCAACATGGCCGCACGACTGTCCTAACTAATTGCATTTACAATGCATAGAAAAGTACCACTTAGCTACCGTACACTACGCCTTGACTAGGTCAACAAACGTAGTACGAATACTAAATAATACTAATTTGAAATGACGGAGGGCTACAGCTGGTTTTTAGCAAAAAACCTTTAATGTAATGAACTTAATATCGCTGAAGGAACTGAGTGGTCTTACAAATATATAGTGGCATAAACTTTTGCTAAAGAGCTCACTCCCTGTGAAGGGATCACGGCTCTCTCCTCATCGAATGAGGTGCAGGATATTCCTAACTGAATACTACGATGCAAAGCAAAAGAATCGACTATAGTGAAGTTATTACACCGACGTAAACTTTTACCCAAGAGGTCACTCCTTATGAAGGGATCTCGGCTCTTGTCTCGTCGAATGAGCTGCTGGATATTCATAACCGAATACCACTATGCAAAGCGAAAGGAAACGTCTGTAATGTCGGTTTTTAAAAACTTGGTTCCAAAAACATTATATAGGTTTTTTTCCTTTCATTAATCAGAATTAATGCAGTCCCATCATCTAATCAATATCACACCAAAAAAGAACGAAAATACAATGTACGTATATGTCATCCGCATTCTCCACGGGGTCCCATTATGCATCGTTAGGTTACTTAACTAACGACAGAGCGGGGGCTGGACTAGCGCGGATGCAAAATATATACAACATCTACTATTATATATATAAATATATATGACATTTGTCCCAGGCATGATATAAGCAACATTACAGAAACTCAGCAAGCAACACAAAATGGTGGATAATCTTGGAGCCTCGAGTTTCATTTGAGCCGCAAATGAGACCCGACGTTCTCTGTCGTGTGGATAGCCCGTGCATTGAAAACCTAGACCCCTGCAAGCACGGAAAGTTACCCGCTAATCCCAGAAGTGAGGCAACCCCAATCAATAAAGAGCACTTCATGGAATCCGGTAACTTGAGCACCCCTCTGTGGGTCATCCTATACCCTTTACGAGTGCGGTGAATAACCTACCAATTCTAAAGAGAAGCCCCCTTTGTCTTAATGCCATGAGATGCGGGCCCGTTGCCCTCTAGAATCCTGTTATTCGAGCACTCCACTGTGGGGTAATCCTAGTACAGAAAATGAAAATATATGTACAAGGGTGACATCGACCTCAACCCGGTCTTATCCTAAACAAATAATATACAAACTGGAACAGAAGACAGTCCACATGTCGGACGCTTGCCCCGCAATACCAAATGTATAAATGAATCTCAACTGTACTACTATCATTGCACCACTGGCTATCCACCATGACAATTCAATCACAACCTCAGCACAACACAGAACATCAACATGAATGTCATGTTCGCAAAACCTGTCTAAAAGGACATATAGCAATTAGACGTGTTATACCGCTTTAATGACATTCACGATCGCAGAAAGCAATGTATGTATTGAAAACTTATAAACGGTGTTAAAAATAGAGAATTCAAAATAATCTGTATTGCCCCAATACCATGAGATGACAGAATATGCTATCTGGGAAAAAACAAACAACACCTGAAAACCAATATTTAAGAGCCCAGAACACCCAAAAAATTTCAAGACCCAGAACCAATGTTGGACCGACCGGGCCGGTTTTTATGCCATTCTCGCCGTCCAAAACATGGATTTTGAGGCTCGTGTTTTGAGGGTGTTCTAGTTACAAGATGAGTAGCATTCTGCAGATGTTTAAATTTTTTTCAAAGACTTGAAAAAATCGACAGCAACTTGAATATTTTCCGTTTTGTTTCGGAGTTGTTTCGGTTTCGTTACTTTAAACACCGTTTAAACTGCTAGTTATGGGTTTATGGGCTGGCTCTGATACCATTTTGGATTATGCCAGCGCCCTGGCCATCTACCATGACCATTTGCGGAACAAAATTTTTCAAAACTGGAGCTAGAACAACCCTATAACCTGGATCTACCATAAACCAAAAGCTAGTAAACTAAAGAGGAGTTTAGAATGGTTTTACAGAATGATTCGAGTCCTTCGGTCTTCTACCATCTTCCTAAGATCCTAGAGGCCACCATGATCAAGCCTGATCACCGATCTCCCTCCATCGAAAATGATCCACCTGAGGATTTGTAATTCGAGCTCCAACCTCATAGCCGAGATAACTAGGGTACCTAGTTCGCTAAACTAGATAGCCTAGAAAATGTAGAGTCAAATGATGGATTAATTTATCTTCAAACATCCTAGGTTTCTCAACCCAGGAGACTTTAGGGTGGAGGTAGAAGAAGCAAACTAAAGGAGATAGGAGTGTTGTGCATGAAGCAACCATGGAAAAATGGCTAAATGTTGTGAAGAAAAAGAATGAATCCTCACAAAATATCTCATAACCCATAAATAAATCAAGCATGCTACAATAGTAAACCATGAGTCACCCTAAGAGCCATGCTTCCATAAATGCCAAGTCACACCTCATCCTTCACCTCATTAACCATTTAACAAAATGGTTATAAACAAAAATGAGGTGGCATCTTCTAGAAGCACCTTGTAATAAATTACAAGAATACCCCTCATCCGTATATACATACCCATATCCGTATTCCAAAAAATATGAATACAAAGAGACGAAAATAATCCAATAATATAATACTAGAATCCGGCTTAAACCAAAGCCCACTAGTATTATCCTTCCGAATCATGATACATGCATAAGTGAACATATATGATCGAACCCTGCCGTAATACCATACGGCCTCTATATCGTTTCGCCCGAAGCACGGAAACCCTCTGTTTGGGACTCTAAAGACTCGTCAATATGCCGACAGTGGGTTTAACCACAAGCACATCAGCGGCACTAGCTGTATGTAACGGCAACTAAGGTATTGAGCGAAAGGAAGGCTGACGAGCAAACTCATCCGAACCCCTACTAAGCCTATCCGTGAAAATCTCTGTACAGTCCGGTCTGTTCATTTAAGGGTATCACATATCGAGTCTAGGAGCGTGGATAAAATCAGACTTCTAATAACGCGATAATTCGTGCCGGTATGAAGCCCATCACCAACTGAGAAACTACTGATCCAAATCAGTAATTCTCGTCTACCTTGGTCAAGGATTTCTGGTGATGGCCACCCGTGCACCTCGCGACATCAACTACCGGGAGAGATGAATCCCCGACGATCCGCTCACTGCCGCCATGTGGCTCGGGACTGTACCCAACTAAAACCTGTTTGCACGACTCCTTTGAGCCGTGGTAGGGTAGTAATCAAAGCACAGTGGGAACTCATACGAGACAAATGACGATCTCAGGTCGACAGACTAACTTTTACACATGTCACCTGGGAACTGCAATCTAACAATATGTATAATACCAACTAGCATGTTCCCGGCGAGTCCGTCCATTGTACTCATAACCTAATGAGTACCCGTATACTATCTTTGGTGACAAACTAACACTAATGGATTGTGAGACTGGCCACCGCCCCTCTTCGGGTTCTCGATAAGTACACACTAGTCTACTCTGGAGTATCAATGCCCAGTCTTGATACTCCTTCGATTTGGGACATTTAAGGATGTGCTTACAGACCACCCAGCTCCCACGTATATGATCTCCATCATAATGCTGGTAGTCAAGAAAGAATCCTATGGGATCTATCAACATGTAATAGTGATCTGTAATACCACATAATGCATGTATATGATGATAAAGACAAACCAGATAGCATACTATCATTTTGAGTAAGACTGTTCTACCCGTATAGGTCCTCCTTCAATCATCATAATACGATTACAATAATTGCCTTAAGGGCACTATAGCCAACAAGAATAACTATCATATACCTGTAGATGATCATATACAATTTTACCGGTCCTTTGTTCTTTTAGTTCATATTCCCTTGATATACTATTCTCTCTAGTTTCCTTTAGGACTTACCGAGCGCTAGTTCACTGACAACATTCCTTTCTGTTTCTTTTCATAGAATGTTCGTCAGGAGGACCGGACTCTGAGGAGATAGAACCGAGCCAGGAGGACTTGGACCAGCTTACAGCTCAGCTTGACTACTAGTTCTTCCTGCACTTACTTTCTATACGCCATTGTTTAGGCATTGCTTTGTTTATTGTAAAGTTGAATGTAAATAAAGTTGTTGTTTCATTTTATTACTCTTGTCATTCTTGTTCATTATTATATTTCTTAGTTACGCTTAACGTATTTATTTTATAGCAAATACATTGCGGGCTTCCCACGTCACTGTTTCCGTCTACTGGGAAGCAGGGCGTGACAGTACTGTAGCGTATCGTTTAGCGCTCCCGCCCAGTTTTCCGGATGTGCACCCTGTATTTCATGTGTCCATGCTCCACAAGTACCTTTATGATCCTTCTCACGCTATTCAGCATAAGTTTGTTTAGCTAGAGCACCATCTATCTCACACTGAGCAGCAGGTGTCCATTCTCAACCGACAGGTGAAGAAGTTGCGATCTAGGGTATTCCCTTCTGTAAAGGTGTTATGGCGTGGACCGAACAGCGAGGAGGTCATTTGGGAAGCCGAGAATGAGATGAGAAAGAAATTTCCCCATCTCTTCGAAGGTATGCGTAGTTGGATTTTAAATTCGGGGACCGAATTTTCTTGGGGGGATATTGTAACGTTTCAGAAATTTTTTTAAAAAAAGGGTGTTATTTTAATTTTTGAAAAATGATATAAGACTTTTATTTAAAAGGTATGGTTTTTAAGTGTAATAGTAATTAGTTATAGATGATATTTAATTATAAAGGGGTTTTAAATAGTAAAAAGGTTTTTTTTTTGCATAAGGGTTTTTAGTTTGTTGTGGGTTTAAGGAGTGAGGTAAGAGTAAGTAGGTGTTAAGGTTAGAATACTAAAGGGCACTCACTGCTCGCAGGCCTAGTTTCTATTATGATTTCGATATCTTTCACTTACGGACCTCTTAACTCTAGTCTTTGACTAACGAACCATGGGCAGGCTTTCTGAAGCTTTTGTTGGCGACAGAGAGACAAGAGGGAGTGCTTTTGCTACCATTTGCCGGACAGCCCTACGAGTGAGTGAGGCTTTCATCCCCTCGCCAGCTCGAGTGCAAGTTACAGTTCCAGCTGTTCCGGCTATCTGCTACCTTTCTGACTACCGGAAGCGGAAGGGCATACTCTAATCCAGTGATCAAAGCGGACAAGATTAGTTGAATGACTAGCTGACTTGACATGGCGAATGCTTATTCATAAATCGATTCATCCACTAAAGAAAAGGCGGAGTCAGCCACACAACACACCATGTGTGCACATGAAGCCTGCACCTCATACTTACCCCACAACACACCTCCTCCTTCCATCAATTCACAACTCTTATGGTGTCTTTCATCATCAAACTGAACATAGCTTTTCATCCAAATCTTCATCACAGAACAATCAAGTTAGTTCTTCACTATCTCATAAGGAAAAGTAGAATTCTTCATGAAAATTGTTGCAAACACAAAGCTAAGCCTACACAACTTTAAGAAGCTTCAATTGTGCACTCCTTGATCTTTGAGTTTCTGTGGAATTCATCAAAATAGGTAAAAAACCATCGTTTTCATGTTACCTAAGAGTTTTTGTTTCAAATATCTTGTTCAATATCTGAAAATTTTAGTTTGTGTAAGGGTTTGGGCTCAAATTTGAATCTTCTATGTTTTTATTGTTCCTAAAAACAATCTAACATTACTGAAAACTTGTTTTAGAACGTAGATACACCCTAGGAACCCGAGCTTATTTCTCTAAGATTCGACCACCGAAAATTGCATTTGGCCCGCTACTGGCATTTTTTTAGGTGTTGGGTTTCTTGTAGGGGCTCTATGCGTCTTATATAAGGTCTCTGGTATGCTTAGTTTTTCTCCAAATTGTGTATACAAAAATCTGGAAGTAGTTTGCTAGAATTAATGTGATATATTAGTGTATGATATAGATATTTCATATCAAGTTTTGGTAGTTTTTCTAATTTCGACGATTCAAGTTATAGGTAGCTTCGCATATGTTTTAGCACACGATTATCACACATTTTAAGTTACGTGAGTTTGGTTTGATATTTGTTGTATATTCGTCGTATCGAAAATCTAGTCTCTTACTTGCGAAAGTGTTATTTCGATATTAGGATCGGTAGCGAGGACTTCGGAGATGGAAAGAAAAGGAAAAGAAGTGATCAGATTCGAGTAGATCGAGACTTGTTCCAGTGAGTAGGGGACATTTACAACTGGGAACTCGGGCGGATGGCGTATAGCACCCCCGACTACCAGAAGCTTTATAAAACTCCGTATCGGTTTCTAAACACTATTAGCGATACATAATCGTATTTAAGTCATATGTATTACATTGAGTACCATGCTATCTTATTATATATCACACTTGCTAGAATAAATATATTGAATAGAACACAAGCACAAATACCAACGATTGCTATGTTGCACAATCACAAACGCATATATTACACTACACATCGTTGGTATTGCCATGATACTTAGAATCTGCTATGCTATTAGTATTTTAATGGAATCCATGCTAGTCGAAATAATTGCGTACTAAGATTTTGATGTTTGAATATTATTGTCATATATATTCATGTGTTGTAGTTGTCTATTGTTGGAAGACTAAACTGTTTATTATTGATATCATAGATTTGATATGTCTATAGATTTGAGAAACCTTGGGTATCTTTTATAAAATGGGTTATGTTTTCAAAAGTGCGGTTTTCTTGTGATATGGTGATTTGGCATCCACCATGAGTTTTGGTTTTCATGATGAGATATCCAAATCGAGGAAGGAGTTAACCGATTACGGATACATGGTGGACCCGGTATGACTCCGAGGGGCAGGAAGACCGTAGGGAGGTACGGGGAGACTTACAAAGATGATCAATACCGAAGGTGACATTAGAGCATGGAGAATATCTGGAGGATTCCGACCATGGCTGTGTTGATATCAGGAGAGGACTAATCGGTTAGACGGTGCTTACGATATTCAGATTTTGTGTCAATGATGGATATGAGTTTTATAAGGATTTGATGATGATGGATATTATTATTATAAGATTTCATTCATATGGTACTTGCATTCATTATTATACATGTCATATTATATCTTGTGATCTATAGTTTTATTCACTGAGTTGGCAACTCACCCCTGTTGTGCCTTAACTCCTTGCATGGTAAACCACACGGACATATAGCAGCGTTGTAGATTCATACTGCGGAGTACATCGTAGCTTTTTCTTGGTGGGTTACACGTATAGTAACCGCCTCTTTTATTTATATTGTATCTTGTATCTAGAGTCACTCAATCAGAACACCTGTATATTCTTTTGACTTAGATTGAGTTTGAGACTCTATGTATATTCTTTTGGGTCAAACTCGGATAGAGTCAACTAATTAGCTTTATTAAACAGTTTGTTTTATATTTATTTGTGATAATTCACCTTCGAGCGTCGTATATAACTGTGTGGTTATGATTCCGCCAGTGGGCGTTGAGATAGCTCCCAAGCGGGGATTCCTTTATAATTACACACACACACACACACACCTTTTTTATCAGTAATTGCAAAGGAGGTGCTGTCGAAATGTAAAATAACGAAAACATTTTTTTACCCTATTTCAAATTACTTGACATATGCTTTTAAATAAACAATTCTTGTAAATAAAATATGTTTCATACTAAATAACCATTTGAAAAATTTACCTTCCTTATTATTTAAAAAGGTTTAGATCTTGGTTTTTAGCTTACTTGGGTCGCGACATCATCTCTTGTAACATTTCAGAAAAATATAAAATATTATTTTTGGAATTTAATATTAAAATAATACTTTTCCCGAAAACTGCCGATTTGCGAAATAGGGGTTTTCGAAAAAGGGTATAAATATATACCAATAATTGTGAAATAATTGGGGATTAAAATGATTTATTCATTTAAAAATATATTTAAAGGATTTGGAATTTTTAAATTTTATTATATGCAGTTTGGATAAAAACCCGATTAGTGCACTGCTAATCGCGATTAGGCCAAATCCGTGTTTTTACAGTTTTCCGTAGCTAGTGCACCATGTAATGTTGCATTTGGTTACATGTTGTCGCATTTGTGTTGTTTTGTGTGTATTATTGTGATTTGGTTTTAAAAAAAGAAAAAGACAAAAGGGCAAAAGGGTAATAATTGAGAGAGGAGTGAGAATAAGAGAGGAGAGAGAGGGACTGCCTCATTTTAACCTCCACCATCATTTTCTTCTTCTTCTTCTTCTTCTTCCTCTCTTCCCTCCACCTTCACCCCATGATATCATCTCAAAATTTTGATCCAAACCCTAAACCCCTTTCACTAAAATTGATCCCCTCTACACCCTCTACACATTGGACCATGAAAAGTGGGATTTGGACAACATTGGCAAACTAGGGTTTTTCTTGAGCTGCACAAATGAGCTAATTTCTCCACAATTAGTCTTGTATTTCATTTACTTTAGTATCCTTGCATGTTTAGAAGTGATATTGTGATGTTTAGTGAGGTTAGAAAATTCCTAGTTAGGGTTTGAGGGATTTGTGATAGTGAAATTGAGGGTAGTGGAGGCCTTGCAACCCCCGTAGTGACTGTTTACTGGACTAAACCTGAGACTTAACCCCAGAATACGAACTTAGAAACCCGATATCGTAGAAATTGTGGATTCTTTGAGGGTATAATGAAATCTGCTAACACCCGGAGCCTCTGAAAAATATTTTGCAAACACAGAGGAGTGTGCAGGAAACCTAGGACCCCCCACTGAAACCCTAGCCCTTACCTCCCCAACCTGTTCCCAGATTTAATCCAGAAGGCCGAAAATTTCGGCCTGGGTCCCACCATTTTGATTCGTGTTTCCTCCATGGCTCCATCTCCAGTAAACTTGATCCTTGGCATATGCAAAATTGGCTGATTTGACCCAGGGTAAAATCTGGGACCATTTTCATGAGTTGCTGTTTTGATTCGGAGTTTTGTTTTGCGTATTTTGAATTCTGGATTTTAGGAATTTGGTTTTAACTCGATGGTTTGAAGTTTGTACGACGATATCGAGGGTTGTTGATGGTTTTGAAGGCGTAGTCCATAGGTTCTAACCTATAGGCCTTTAGTGTGTCGTTCTGGTTTTCCGATGTGATTTTAATACACAATTGCGATGTGTTATGATATGTAGGTACCCCACGAGGATCTCAAGATGGTGAAGAATAGGATGGCGAAATCGGCATCGGCACATGAGAAGTAAGGTGAGTAGATATATATCTATGGGGAGAAGTCGGGTGGATGGCGTATAGCATTCCAGCAAAGTTGTGAGAATTGATGTGATGTGATATGGATATACATTTATATGTTGTTGAGAGACATAAACACTTAGAAAGAGAAGCTTTAGGAGATCATGGGTTTAGTGTTAGGGAGAATTGAAGAAGGACTTTAGTGGATTTCTTAGTTACGAGACCCTAGAGTAAAGATTTGCATACACGCACGCACACACTCGCATTCATTTACTTTCTTGTGGGTATATGGGGATGTGTATATATGTATATACGCATGGGTATGGGACTATGCATATACATATTCATATACAAATGTTTGGATGTTAAGGATAGTATATGATATTTGGGATTGAGTCGATATGATCGGACATGTTGCCGTTGGATATTTAATATGTGACCGAGATATGTCATGATGTTATAGCGGATCATTAGACGACGGTACTATATGGATGATGATGTATATATGATAGTTGATATATGTTCGAGATATGAGATGAGATATGTTATGATATATATAATGGTTCGCTTGGGGCGATATATACTTCTATATGATAATATGTATTGATGACATCGGATTGTATGAGACTTTAGATCAGTAACCAGATCATGATATTGTTGATGATATTAGTAGTGTACTAGACTTAGATCAGTACCCCCCTGCTCAAGATATGTGATGATGTGGATACCAGATGAATAATGAGATAAATGTGATATTTGACCCGTACCCTGATTTGGGATGCCGTACGATGGATTTACCGTACGAGCTATTGATGATCGATCCGCACTCTTGACTCGAGGATGTCATATTAAAATGTGTTTCGTGGGATACTGTTAAGGCGGGATCACCGACTATTATATGTATATATCGACTCATATTTAAGTGGTTTCCTTACCCCTTTTGATTGGTTGTTAGTTAGACCTGTAGGTTACCTAGTAGATATTAGACTTGACCCGAGTAATACCTATTTCCAAAACTAACGAATCGTGAGAATTTTAAAGAGATACCCAGGGATACTACGGATATTTCAAAAGACATAGCTTTTCTTAAAAACCCCGCAGCCCCTATTTTCAAAACACCACGTGTTGAAGTCGAAAATTGCATCCCGGTTGACCAAGTCAAAGTCAACCCCCAAGCCAAGTAGGCCCATACCCAGGTCGAGTTCGAACATGAAGCGGCCGGCCCTCTCCCATACCAAAATGAAATCATGTAATAAATAATTTTTATGTAATTTTTTATACATGAATGTATGCAAAATGGGCATAAAGCCAATATTTTTTAAACCCATGGCTTATGTGCAAAAATGAAATGGCACATGAGCCATGAGATGGGTAAAATGCCATTTTTGCAAAGGCCAAGGGGCTATATGTAAATATGTAAGCCTATATAACGCAAAATGATGATGAATAAAAAACAACTTTTCTCTCTCCAAAAAATTTAGATCTGAGATCTTTTCTCCTTCTTCATGGTTCCAACATCTTTTTCTTCCTTTTGAATTAAATCAAGAGTTTTACTCTTCATTCTATAAAACAAAATAGTTTTTCACCACCAAACCCACAAAGGGGAACTTGGATCTATCACTAGATCTCAAAAAGGATAGATTTTTAAAATTCCCATATCTCTTGATCTTCAAGATCCAGCCAACAGAAGAGGAAGAAGAAGACCCCCCTGCATTAACCCAAAGCATTTTAGAAGTTTAAACTCCACCCTATTTTCTCTTTAGAGAATTTCCGGGGCTAAAAGCCCCTTTTTCCTCGCCGGCGCGCTAGCGCTCGAGCGCAAAGCGCCCACGTGCCGACACGTGGCGCGCTTGCGCTCAAGCGCCCAGCGCCCGAGCGTAAAGCGCCCACGTGCCGAAACGTGGCGCGCTTGAGCTCCAGCGTCCTGCGCCCGAGAGCAAAGCGCCCACGTGCTGACACGTAGCGCGCTTGCGCTCAAGCGTTCAGCGCCCGAGCGCAAAGTGCCCACGTACCGACACGTGGCACGCTTGCGCTCCAGCACTCTGCGTTCGAGCGCAAAGCGCCCACGTGCCGACACGTGGCGCGCTTGCGCTCCAGCTCCCAGCGCCCGAGCGCAAAGCGCCCACGTGCCGACACGTGGCGCGCTTGCGCTCCAGCACTCTGCGCTCGAGCGCAGAGCGCCCATGTGCCGACACGTGGCGCGCTTGCGCTCAAGCGCCTAGGCGCTGGCCCCACGCATCCTTTGGATGTATTTTTGCCCCTTTATTTATATATACATGTATATATACATATGTATACATATGTACACATACACATACTCCACGACACTGTCCCTGTTAGAAAAAAATTTCTAATGGGGCGCTGCCCCACACCCCGTAAGGAGGCTGCTAGTCCCCTTGACCCCCAGTCCGCTATCCGGGTAGCGGGACCCCCGTAAAAACTCTGCGTGGCTCCCGATATATCCAAAACCCCCTTCAAAATATGACACACGTACACTACACATCGAGTTCGCATGACCAGTTTAACCCGTCAATCGGAGGATCCCTCGCTCCAAAGGCGGGGGGTAATTAACGGCAGTTTAGTCCGCGGCTGCCGGAGATTAGGATCCCCACAATAATTAAACCCCGGCCTACCCTAGGCAAGGGGAATCTGTAGTACGCCTGACAAGCGTGCGCGTATTCCCATCTCAATGGGGTGACGAAAAACACCATACACCACGAGCATACCGGATGGCTCCGTTACTACTTTCGTCCAAATGGAATCTTTGTTTCGACAAAAGTTCATGAGCGTCCGCGATAAGATCACCATTGCCGAGCTCGTAAGGACCAAGCCTAAGAACAACGAAAGCAACACGGATTTTATAACCCGATGGCGAAATCTCTCCGTCAAATGTGAACCGCCGATAGAGCAGGACCAATCTGTCAGTCTCCTTGTCAGAAATCTCAATAATTGGATGGCCCCATTTCTATGCACCGCGGGCCTTAAAACATTCCAAGAGCTGACCAAAAAGGTCCAAACGTTGGAACGCTCAAAGCCCGAGTCTGCTCAGGACCTTCAGTTCACAAACAGACCGAAACCTTGGAGGGACGACAACCGAAAAGGCGGAAGTTCTAACAGCGCCGATTCTCTAAATAAGCAGAGAGCGGGCGGAGCAAAAACTGACCAGTCTCGAGAGCCAACTTTGGAGGAGAGAAGAAATAAGGTCTACTCATTCCGAAGGGACAAGGTCTACAAAATTTTTAAAGATGCTCTGAAGAATGGCCTGCGGCTACCAGAACCAAAAAGGCTAAGTGAATCGAACAAGACTGATCATCCTAACTTTTGCCCATACCACCGAGTTCTAGGGCACACTATTGAAGACTGTTGCATCTTCAAGGATTGGGTCGAGAAACAATATAAGGCGGGAGAAATATCATTGTCCCCTGGTGTGTTAACCAACGATCAAGCTGCGACCACCAATTTCATACAAACGGAGACCGAAGTTCTTCGTGAAACTAATTCTCTCGGACATCTGCCTTTCTCTGAAAACAGACGACCACCACATCATTAAACTGGGAACGATCGACCTCTAAGTCGTTAAACTGGGAATGTAAAAAAAAATGTAAATAACAAAAAAATGTGTAAATAAAAGAAAAATAAAGAAAAGCCGAAATGATGGGGCAACTCGCAATAAAAATCAGCGAGTGAAAATAAAAATGAAAATAAAGCCGAAATGATGGGGCAACCGCGAATAAATAGCCGAAATGATAGGGCAATCGCGATCTTCACGATAAGAAAAGCTGAAATGATAGAGCAATCGCGGTGAAAAAAAAATAAAACAAAACAAAAAACAAACAAAACAAAGGCGAATGATGAGTCGCTCATGGAACCATATTCCAGTGCAGCGATGCAGACGCCAACAAAAATTCAAATTTCTAAAATTCTCCCAGCCCTACGGCCAGTCCCCAAATTGACTGCCATATACAATCCACGGGCTCAAATAATTCTCATCACGTTCATGCCCTACCGCAACCACCGGTTACGCGGCTGGTCTCCGCCTTTGGAATTATGCTCTATTGAGAAGACCCACTCATGTGTCCTCACGATACATGAGGAGAACAAACCTTTGTGGGATTCTTACGACTCATAAAGGAAAAACACACTTAGGAGTCCTTACGATTCCTAAGGAGAAAATACACCTGCGGGATCCTTACGACTCGTAGCGAGAAAATGCTTTTATGGGACCCTCACGGCCCATAAAATTGAAAAGCCTTAGGAGATAGGGATCTAAACCTGTCTCCTAAGCCATCACTCCCCAATCCCCAAGTGGCGAATGATGAGTCGCTCCTGGTACCATATTCCAGTGCAGCGATGCAGACGCCAACCAAATTCCATCTCCCATACCCCAATGGCGAATGATGAGTCGCTCCTGGTACCATATTCCAGTGCAGCGATGAAGACGCCAACAAAATCTCAAAATTTTTCCGGTCCTACGGTCTGGATCATACATCCTGCAAAACCGTATACAATTCACGGGCGTAAACAATCCCAATCTTTCCCAAGTCCTACCGGGGAGACCACATTCAAAGTCCCACCAAAAATAATAAAATAAAAAAAAATAAAAAAAATAAATAAATAAAAAATAAAAAAAAAGTATGTCCACAAGCAAAATGGGCACGGATGAAAAGCCGAAAGGGCTCCGTGAGTAAAAACAGCAGGATTGCCGGCGAGTTTGTGAAAACCCGAAAGGGCGCAAACTCGTAAAAGAAAAAAAGGAGATGAAATGCACTCACAAGGTCCTCTCGACTTTGTGAAGAGAAAATTCCAGCGTGAGATCCTTACAGCTCATAAAGGAGCGACACACTTAGGAGTCCCCACGACTCCTAAGGAGAAAATACGCCTACGAGATCCTTTCGACTCATAGGGAGAAAATGCTTTTATGGGACACTTACGACCCATAAAATTGAAAAGCCTTAAGTGATAGGGATCTAAACCTGTCTCCTAAGCCACCAATTCCTAAATCTTCCCGGGGCAAATGATGAGTTGCTCCTGGCATTATTCCAGTGCAGCAATGCAGATTCCGAAAAAAAAAACCAAATCCCAAATCTTCCCGGGGCAAATGATGAGTTGCTCCTGGCATTATTCCAGTGCAGCAATGCAGATGCCGAAAAGAAAACCAATTACCAAATCCTCTCAAAGACAGATGATGATTCGCTCTTGGTACCATATTCCAGTGTAGCGATGCTGATGTCAACTCAAATCAAATAAATCAAGCCAACCAATTCCAACATCGACCTCTGCGTCAAACAACAGACACTCCGTCTTGGGGACACGTCAACCAGTCGATACTCCGCCTCGGGGAAATGTCAAGCAGACACTCCGTGCCTGGGGCACATCGACAACAGACACTCCGTACTGGGGAAACGTCCAACAGCGACACTCCGTGACGGGGAAACGCCAAGCCGACACTCCGTAACGGGGAAACGTCAAGCAGACACTCCGTGACGGGGAAACGTCAAGCCGACGCTCCGTAATGGGAAAACGTCAAGCAGACACTCCGTCTCGGGGAAACGTCCACCAGCGACACTCTGGATCGGGGAAACGTCCAACACAGACACTCCGCATCAGGGAAACGTCCAACAACGACACTCATTGCCGGGGAAACGTCAAGCAGACACTCCGTGCCGGGGACACGTCAACCAGCGACGCTCTGCATCGGGGAAACGTCCAACACAGAAACTCCGCATCAGGGAAACGTCCAACAGCGACACTCCGTGCCGGGGAAAAGTTAAGCAGACACTCCGTCCCGGGGACACGTCAACCAGAGACACCCCGCATCAGGGAAACGTCCAACAGCGACACTCCGTGCCGGGGAAACGTCAAGCAGACACTCTGTCCCGGGGACACGTCAACCAGCGACACTCTGCACCGGGGAAACGTACAACAGCGACACTCCGTGACGGGAAACGCCAAGCCGACACTCCGTAACGGGGAAACGTCAAGCAGACACTCCGTGACGGGGAAACGTCAAGCCGACACTCCGTAACGCGGAAACGTCGAACAGACACTCCGCCTCGGGGAAACGTCAACCAGCGACACTCTGCATCGGGCAACTGTCCAACACAGACACTCCGCATCAGGGAAACGTCCAACAACGACACTCCGTGCCGGGGAAACGTCAAGCAGACACTCCGTGCCGGGGACACGTCAACCAGCGACACTCTGCATCGGGGAAACGTCCAACACGGACACTCCGCATTAGGGAAACGTCCAACAGCGACACTCCGTGCCGGGGAAACGTCAAGCAGACACTCCGTCCCGGGGACACGTCAACCAGAGACACTCCGCATCAGGGAAATGTCCAACAGCGACACTCCGTGCCGGGGAAACGTCAAGCAGACACTCCGTCCCGGGGACATGTCAACCAGCGACACTCTGCATCGGGGAAACGTCTAACACAGACACTTCGCATCAGGGAAACGTCCAACAACGACACTCCGTGCCGGGGAAACTTCAAGCAGACACTCCGTGCCGGGGACACGTCAACCAGCGACACTCTGCATCGGGGAAACGTCCAACACAGACACTCCGCATTAGGGAAACGTCCAACAGCGGCACTTCGTGCCGGGGAAACGTCAAGCAGACACTCCGTCCCAGGGACACGTCAACCAGAGACATTCCACATCATGGAAACGTCCAACAGCGACACTCCGTGCCGGGGAAACGTCAAGCAGACACTCCGTCCCGGGGACATGTCAACCAGCGACACTCTGCATCAGGGAAACGTCCAACACAGACACTCCGCATCAGGGACACGTCAACCAACGACACTCTGCATCGGGGAAACGTCCAACACAGACACTCCGCATCAGGGAAACGTCCAACAGCGACATTCCGTGCCGGGGAAACGTCAAGCAGACACTCCATCTCGGGGACACGTCAACCAGCGACACTCCGTGCCGGGGAAACGTCAAGAAGACACTCCGTGCTGGGGACACGTTTACCAAATCGCTCCGGATCAGAGCGTCGACCGTCCATGTCGTAAAAAGGACAGTGCATGCTTCCCACAAATCGGGAACCAGATCACTCCGTGCGAGGGAAACGTCTACCACGGACACTCCGTCTTGGAGACGTGTTAAGCGCCGACCGTCCACGTCGTAAAAAGGGCAGTGCATCCCAAAAAGTGGGGACCAAAGTAAGTCGCCTCCGGAATGATGTTCCACCTCGAAGTTCAGCTTCAAGATCCATCAATTTCATGCACAGAACTTAAATGTGCGGTGTGCATTTATTGATGGGGGGCACTTTGTTGAAGTCGAAAATTGAACCCCGGTTGACCAAGTCAAAGTCAAAGTCAATCCCCAAGCCAAGTGGGCCCATGCCTAGGTCGAGTCCGAACATGAAGCGGCCGACCCTCTCCCATACCAAAATGAAATCATGTAATAAATAATTTTTATGTAATTTTTTATACATGAATGTATGCAAAATGGGCATAAAGCCAATATTTTGTAAACCCATGGCTTATGTGCAAAAATAAAATGCCACATGAGCCATGGGATGGGCAAAATGCCATTTTTGAAAAGCCCAAGGGGCTATATGTAAATATGTAAGCCTATATAAGGAAAAATGATGATGAATAAAAAACAACTTTTCTCTCTCCAAAAAATTTAGATCTGAGATCTTTTCTCATTCTTCAAGGTTCCAAAATCTTCTTCTTTCTTTTGAATTAAATCAAGAGTTTTACTCTTCATTTTATAAAAAAAAATAGTTTTTCACCACCAAACCCACAAAGGGGAACTTGGATCTATCACTAGATCTCAAAAAGGATAGATTTTTAAAAATCCCATATCTCTTGATCTTCAAGATCCAGCCAACAGAAGAGGAAGAAGAAGAACCCCCTGCATTAACCCAAAGCATCTTAGGAGTTTAAACTCCACCCTATTTTCTCTTTAGAGAATTTCCGGGGCTAAAAGCCCCCTTTTCCTCGCCGGCATGCTAGCGCTCGAGCGCAAAGCGCCCACGTGCCGACACGTGGCGTGCTTGCGCTCAAGCGCCCATCGCCCGAGTGTAAAGCGCCTACGTGCCGACACGTGGCGCGCTTGCGCTCCAGCACTCTGCATTCGAGCGCAAAGCGCCTACGTGCCGACATGTGGCGCGCTTGTGCTCAAGCGCCCAGCGCCCGAGCGCAAAGCGCCCACGTGCCGACACGTGGCGCGGTTGCGCTCCAGCACTCTGCGCTCGAGCGCAAAGCGCCCACGTGGCGCACTTGCGCTCAAGCGCCTAGGCGCTGGCCCCACGCATCCTTTGGATGTATTTTTCCCCCTTTATTTATATATACATGTATATATATACATATGTATACATATGTACACATACACATACTCCACGACACTGTACCTGTTAGAAAAAAATTTCTAATGGGGCGCTGCCCCGCACCCCGCAAGGCGGCTGCTAGCCCCCTTGACCCCCAGTCCGCTATCCGGGTAGTGGGATCCCCGTAAAAACTCTGCGTGGCTCCCGATATATCCAAAACCCCCTTCAAAACATGACACACGTACACTGCACATCGAGTTCGCATGACCAGTTTAACCCGTCAATCGGAGGTTCCCTCGCTCCAAAGGCGAGGGGTAATTAACGGCAGTTTAATCCGCGGCTGCCGGAGATTCGGATCCCCACAATCATTAAACCCCGGCTTACCCTAGGCAAGGGGAATCTGTAGTACGCCTGACAAGCGTGCGCGTATTCCCATCTCAATGGGGTGACGAAAAACACCATACACCACGATTCGTACTATTTCAAACGGCAAACAGTATATCACATGTATAGTAAGGTAGATTCCTGATTGTTACGTTATTATTCATGTTCCGCATATTATTGTTGCATTTATTATTCATTCGACTTTATTTTGTCGTTATCGCCTCATTGCATGTTATTATGTACTTAGTGATTATCAAACCATGCTGTTAGGACACCAGCACCATTACCGATTGTTGGGGTAAAAATTTACACCCCGGTTGACCGAGTCAAAGTCAAAGCCAACCCCCAAGCTAGGTGGGCCGAAGCCCAGGTCAAGCGGGCCCATGCCCAAGTCGATCCCGCGGCCAGCCTCCCCATGCCAACAACAAAATCATGTAATAAATAATTTTTATGTAATTTTTTATACATGAATGTATGCAAAATGGGCATAAAGCCAATATTTTGTAAACTCATGGCTTATGTGCAAAAATGAAATGGCACATGAGCCATGAGATAGGCAAAATTCCATTTTTGTGAAGCCCAAGGGGCTATATGTAAATATGTAAGCCTATAAAAGGAAACAACATGATGAATAAAAAAACAACTTTTTCATTCTCTCCAGAAAAAATTTTTAGATCTGAGATCTTTTGTGCCTCCTGCTCCTTCTCCAAGGTTCTAAACCTTCTCATTTCTTTTGAATTAAATCAAGAGTTTTACTCTTTCTTTTCAAAAAGTAAGAAGTCTTCCACCACAAAACCCACAAAGGGAAACTTGGATCTATCATTAGATCTCAGAAAGGAGAGATTTTTAGATCTCACATCTCTTGATCATCAAGATCCAGCCAACAGAGGAGGAAGAGGAAGAACCCCTTTCATCAACCAAAACATTTTAGGAGTTTAACTCCATATATTTACATATATATATATATATATATATATATATATATATAAAATAAATATTTCCTTTCTGAAGCATAGCTTCTGGTTCTGAGACTAAAAGTCCCTTTGTCTCGCCAGCGCCCAGCGCTTGAGCGCAAAACGCCCACGTGCTGACACGTGGCGCGCTTGCGCTCAGGCGCACTGCGCTCGAGCGCAAAGCGCCCACGTGCTGACACGTGGCGCGCTTGCGCTCAGGCGCACTGCGCTCGAGCGTAAAGCGCCCATATGCTGACACGTGGCGCGCTTGCGCTCAGGCGCACTGCGCTCGAGCGCAAAGCGCCCACGTACCGACACGTGGCGTGCTGCGCTCAGCCGCACTGCGCTCGAGCGCAAAGCGCCCACGTGCTGACACGTGGCGCGCAAGGCGCGCTTGCGCTCAAGCGCACTGTGCTCAAGCGCAAAATGCCCGCGTGCCGACACGTGGCGCGCTTGCGCCGGAGCGCACAACACCTAAGCGCACAACGCTCAAGGCGCTGGCCCCACGCATCCTTTGGATGCCTTTTCCCCCTCTTTCTTATATATATATATACATATATACATATATATATATACACATATGTATACATATTTACACACACACATACTCCACGACACTGTCCCTGTTAGAAAAAAATTTATAACGGGACGCTGCCCCGCACCCCGTAAGGGGGTTGCTAGCCCCCTTGACCCCCAGCCCGCTATCCGGGTAGCGAGACCCCCGTAAAAACTCTGCGTGGCTCCCGATATATCCAAAACCCCCCTTTCAAAACACAACACACGTACACCGCACATTGAGTTCGCATGGCCATTTTAACCCGTTAATCGGAGGTTCCCTCGCCCCAAAGACGAAGGGTAATTAACGGCAGCTTAGTCCGCGGCTGCCGGAGATTTGGATCCCCACAATCAATAAACCCCCACCTACCCTAGGCAGGGGGAATCTGTAGTATACGGCTGACAAGCGCGCGCGTATTCCCATCTCAACGGGGTGACGAAAAACACCCTACACCGATGATGCGTATGCTCCACGTACACTCGCTTGCCGGCTCACACACATCTTCATCGGTAATTGCCATGTCACGTACACTTTAGAGAATACTATTCATTGACATATCTTGCTAGCTGATAGTCGCAATATGTTATCGCTTTCATATGCTAGTTTAACTATTGCATTCATTGCATGATATCAGATGCATTCATATATTCATTGTTCATGCAGTATTATGATATTTATACCGATATTCACTGTTTACTTACTCTTTATTCTTGGATTTCGGATTTTCGTGAGATTTTTGGATTTGGAAACCGCATGTGAAAGTTTTGTAAACTGATGAATTATTTTAAAGAGAAAAAAATGCGGTTTTCCTTGATATGATGAGTATTGTCCACCATGATGTTTTTTCGGTTCTGAGATGTTTTTGAATCCGATTCGAGGAGTTGGATGAACCGTCTGCGGGTACATGGTGGACCCGGTATGGTATCCGGGGGAAAGAAGATCTAGTTGTAGACGATGAGCCAGGCAAGGGCAGACTACCTACCGGTGATAGTATTTGGACCTGGCGGTTATCCGGAGGATACCGACCGGAGTCACGAGATGGATATAGGCCAATCCGTTCTGCCGGTGCCCGCGGGCTGATCCCGCAGATGATACGGAGCCTGAGATATATGGGGATTTACGTGCTGATGCTGAGCACAGGTTTCGTGATTTTTTGAGTGTCGATGCTGGACACTCAGGTTCCATGATTTTGAAGTGTCGCGAGGGACACACGTTGATTTATATCCTCATACTTTCATGCATATGCTTCTATGAATTTTACATGCATGATGTTGTTATGGCATTGCTTACATAGTTGGATGATACCGACATACTTATAGACTTCATGATATAGTTGACACTGATTTCATGATGATTACATTGATCTTACCTCATGTTTATGATATGTTGCTACCTGAGGCACTGACACGCGCATGTAGTATTACACTTATACATAGATGGACCAGGATATGATTTTGAGGATATTACTCGATATGACCTAGGATAGCGTTATGCATACGATTTCTACTCGTAGATGTTTTCTACTCATGAGTTGGCAACTCACCCCCGTTGTGCCAAAGTTCTTTGCACGTTTTGCCATACAGGTTTCGTTGCGGCTTTGCTGGCACACTGTTCCTTCCGGTGGTTGCTTTGGTAGGTGGGTTCTTTTGTATCAGGACCACTATTGTATATTTATATTCAGTTGTATCTAGTAAATCTCCATCAACCAGAGTTGTATATTTGATAGAGATAGAAGACCCGTGTATATTATTTCGACCTTAGAGTCACGTATTGTATTATTATGGTTTTCTTGATGATTTTTTTGAATTCCTTTTTGAGCTTTGATCCTCGCCTTTGGCGTTGTATATTATATTGCATGGTGTGGTTTTGTCCGTCGATTGACGAAGAGTGTCACGACCCGAAGTACGGAACATGACCGGCACTTAAACTACGAACGTCTCGAGGCGTACGTAATCTAAGTAAACCGAAAACCTAGAAATCCAAACCAAGAAAAGTAGTAGAGTGAAGGAAAACCAATTTAAAATCAAGTAGTTTTAATAGCATAAGCCGAGTTATGCGGTTTTAAAAACATCAAGTATTTCCTGAAAATTTCGACAGAGTCTCCTTTGTAAATACTGGCTTCCAAACGGGATACAACATGAATAGTATACGAAATCAATAAAAAGGTATCCCCAAGCGGGAGCTAGCTCTTCGTCAATCGACAGTCACAACCACACAGGCAATATAATATACAACTCCAAGGGCGAGGATCAAAACTCAAAAGGAACTCAAAACAACAAGAAAACCATAGAAATACAACGCGCGACTCTAAGGTCGAAAGAATAACATCACTGGTCTCTATCTCAAAAATAAAACATGTTTGGTTGATGGAACTTCTAGATACAACAGAATAATGATATACAAGATATATAATGGGGTACGATACAAGTAAACCCACCTACTAGCAAATCACCCGAAGGAAACCATGCCCGCAAAGCCGTAAAGAAACCTGTACGGCAAACCTGCAAGAAACTGGGGCACAACGGGGGTGAGTTGCTAACTCGTGAATAGAAAATCATCTACGCACAGAAATCGCATAAATAACGCAACCTAGGTCAATGATCATAATATATCCTCAAATATATGAATAACATGCAGCCTATAACAATGGGTAGGGTAATATCTAACCCGAGTGTGATCTCATGTGCCCGTGTCAGTGCCTCAGGTAGCAATATATCATATGAATGAGGTATGAATGCATGAAAACAGAATACATGTAAATGAAGAATTGTTTTCATAAATTAATGAGATTTCCTTTGTATTTTTAAAATGAGGTATCATGAATGAAATCGGCATCAACAGTGTCTAGCATAGACACAAAACATAAATCTCAATGTTTCAAAGCCTCAGGCTCCAGCTATCCGGACCGGCCTGTATCATCAAATCTCAGTACCTCAATACCTCGAAATCTCAATGTCTCAATCTCAACCTCTAGGGCGCCGTCAGTCCAGACCGGCCCCTACCATCCATCTCAAGACCACGACGGTATCCTCCGGATATCCGACGTGTCGGGTAAAATCACCGGTAGGTAGTCTCCCCCTGCCAGGCTCATCGCCATCACCATGAGCTTCTTGCCCCGGGGTACCTTACCGGGTCCACCATGTACCCGAAACGGTTCATCCAACTCCTCGAATCGGGTCTCGAAATCCATCAGCAAACTCATGGTGGACGACTCATACATCATGGGAAAAACCGCGATTTTCATTTAAAAAGAGAAAGAAGAAGTTTGTATATGTTTTGCGGCTTTCCCCAAATCCAGAAAATCTCATGGAAATCCGAATCCAAAACCTCAATAGCACGTAAAAAGTGAATATATGAATGAGAATCCATGAATGCGGCATAATAATGAATAACAGTATGCATGAAGTAGCAGGTAATAACTACAATGTCTAAACTAACATATAAGGCAAGTACACTAATATCATGTCTAAACTATTAGCTAACAGGCTATGTCAAGCAATAATATTTTCTAAGGTGTACGTGACATGGCAATTACTGATGAAGATGTGTGTGAGCCGGTATGTAAGTGTACGTGGTACATACGCATCATCGGTAATGGTGCTGGTGTCCTAACCGCAAGATATCAACAGTAGAATATGAAGCATAATATAAGCATGTGATGCGGAGCGAACAACAATAATGAGCGGGAGCTGAATACTAGACGCAACGATAACTAATTTGCATTAATCTAATATAAGTCCTACAAATGGTGCCTTTTGAAATAACACGAATCATGGGGTTTTGAAAATAGGGGCTACGGTGTTTTTATGAAAAAATACGTCTTTTGAAATATCCGTAGATCCCTTGACCTATCTTTTAAAATATCCACGATCCGCTAGTTTTGAAATAGGTAGGAGTCTAATCTATTCTAACAACTACACTAAACTATACGGCTGAACTAACAAGCTGAACTACAGGTAAGGAAGCCGCCTATCATCTGAGTCGATACATATACATACCTGTATATATACAGTCGGTGATCTCGCCTCAATAATTTCATATCCGATACCATATCTATAAGCAGGCATCCCAAGTCAAGAGTGCGGATCAATCATCAATATAGCTCGTACGTAAATCCGTCGTACGGCATCCCAAATCTGGGTACGGGTCAATATCACATGCATCATACTATTCACCTGGTATCCTCTTTATCAAATATCATGATCGGGGTACTGATCTACGCCTAGTACAATACTGATACCGCCTAAGTATGCATGCACGTGTGTGAAACACTACGTCAAGGACCCGCTACAACGTCATGTCGTATCTCAAATACGAATCCTGCTATATCACCGATCTCACGGCCTCAAATCAAATCTCATCGACTCATCTTAAATCCCAAGTACTATCCTCATTATCCATGCATGTGTATATGAATGTACATATGCATAGTCCCATACCCACGCATATATACATATATACACATCCCAATCGGCGCACAAGAAAGTAGTGTATGCAAGTCTGTGTGTGCGTATGTGGGTATAATAACTACTCTAGGGTTTCGCAACTAACCCAAAGCTAATCCATGAACACCTAATCATAACATGAATAAACATTCTCGTATCATAAAACACCTATATATATATAAGCTACACTACGGACTGCGGGGGTGCTATACGCCATCCACCCGACTTCTCCCCGTAGATATAAATCTACTCACCTGGTCCTCGTTAGCCGGTGCCGACATCACCACGCGCTTGTTGTCGTCTCGAAGTCCACATGGGGGTAACTATATGTCACAACGTATCGTTCCGCATAAAAATCCAATTTAAAACCAAAACGATACCTGAATCTCACGTAGGTCAAAGCCTACGGTTATTCTCACAAATCAACCCAAAAACCCTCGACGTCGGCGTACAAACGCCAAACCATCGAGAAAACCCCAAACGCACCAATCGTGGTTTCAAAACTCATTAATTATATAAGAAATAGGTTTTAATTCATCAAAACCATAAAAGTAAACAATTCGTTTTATTTCCCAAAAACCTAGTTAGCACAATTTCCCATTTCGGTTCAAAACTTGATGTTTTACCCAAACTAAATATTTTAACGATTCTACTGGCCAAAATGCTCACTTAAAAACATAATTAGGTCATACAAATCACCTCCATATTTTTATTTCAACAATTTGTATTTAAACAAAATTTCTAGTTTGCAAGGATAACAATTCTATTAACATTTTTAAAACCAAATTCTCAATTCAATAACTAGCTAGGTTTTGCATAGCTCTAAAGTGTTAAACTACACACTATGTTGCTAATGAGATGATAAAACCCTAACCATATTCAAAATTCTCAATTTTGAATTAATTACCAAAACCTAGTTTACAAATATATGTGATTTGGACAATTTACATATAACAAGTGCAATTTAATCAACCAAACTAGGTTTTTCATATATTAAGATGTTAAACTAAACATTGCATCCCTAATGATATAATAAAAACCTTAATTGAAAACACAAACCCTTACTATATTTTTCAAAACATTCAATTAAACCCAAATTATTAACTAATTATGCTAGATTTAAAGTATTCAAACAACAATTTAACAAAAAGTTAAGATTTATACCTCACAAGATTTGAGATCTAGCATGAAAATCTTGACCTCCAATTTGCTCTCTTTTCATCACAATCCAAGCATGTTAGGCTAAGGAAAAATGGGTAGGAGTTGGATTTTGATTTTGTGAGCTTTTTGTGTTGAATTTTGGGCATTTTGTGGAATTTTTGAGGTGAAATGAGAAGGAGAAGAGGGGGTAGGGGCTGTTGCAGCAGGGAGATGGGAGGGTCTCGGCTGAAAGGAGAGGGGGAGAGGTGAGTGAAGGATGTGGGTGTGGGTGCAAGTCAAACAAAGCCCATCCTCCAAGTATCCAATCACCAAAATACATTTCTTTATTGTTTTCACTTTTCTTTGTTTGCTTTGACTTTTTTTGTGGGGAAATGAGGGAGGACAGCTTGGGGCTGCTGATTTGGGGAGAGGAGAGAGGGTGTGGGTGAGGAAAAAAGATAAATGTATTACCCCAAACATCCATTTACACTAAATTCACTAAAAAAAAGCCTTTTTTCTTCAATAATTTCTAAACCGTTTTGGCAAACGATTTCGTTTCAAATACCACATGCTAAAATTTTGTTTAATGTTTTATGATGCACAAAATTTGTTTCAACTCATTCCAATTTGTAATTTTCCCTAATTAAATATATTAGTGACGGCTTAAAATAACATTAAAATAATTAATTTCGGAAAATTTTTCAGAAAATTTAAAATTTCACCAGTGGCTCAATAAACACCAAATACTAGCAATTACATAGCTAGAATATGTATATTTAATTTTATAATAAAGATATTTGCATTTTGACTTTTTACAGAAACCCCCCTTATTTTACCGTTTTTTCAAAATTTCACCAAAACGATTTTCAAAACGTTACAAAGAGCTAGCTCCCGCTTGGGGATGCCTTTTTTTTTATTTCATATACTATTCATGTTGTATCCCGTTTGGGGCCAGTATTTAGAAAGGAGACTCTGTCGAACTTTTCAGAAAAGAGTTGAGATTTTAAAAATGCATACTTCGGCTTATGTTGTTAAAATTCTTGCTTTAAATCGGTTTTTCCTTCACTCTACTGCTTCTTTGGTTTTGATTTCTGGGTTTTGGCTTACTTAGATTGCGTACGCCTCGAGACGTTTCGTAGTTTAAGTGCCGGTCATGTTCCGTACTTTTCGGGTCGTGACAAAGTTGGTATCAGAGCGTTAGGTTTTACCTTCTGAGTGTAGGATGACCCTTGGTTGATGGAGTAGGTAGCTTGAGTAGAGTGACGTACCGTATGTATGTTCCACGGCATATTTACGATACGATACTCCACTTAAGAAGCCTTAAGATGTACATTTCTTTGCACAACATTATATTCATTCCTATGATCTAGCCTCATCGATACCAGTTATGGTTTGGTTAGTACAGTTGTACGGGCACGGAGAGCTACGGCTAGAGTTGCGTCAGCACGAGCTCGTCACGGACGAGGACTGACCAGGGCATGATTCCAGGGACGTACGATTGCATAGATGCGTCATTTTATTGTGTTTTCACGCCATGAGCATTTGATGGATCACCTTTACGAGATTACTCGGGCGTGCAGATCAGCACCAGAGGATTGAGCCACTGATAGAGACCAACCAGATTGTGATGACCAATGATGTATCGCTTATTCATGATGATTGAGGCACTGTTCAGCGTGCGGACAAATGATCCAGTTGTTGCTGCGAATGAAGAGATATCGCCCCAGATGTTTGGATGCTAATGTCGCACGAGTTATACTTCGAGATATGATAGAAGATCGCTAGTCACCAAGGATGAATGACTAGGACATGTGGTTCGTTCACTTACCCCGATGCGAGGTCATCGGATTGATTGATTCCAGCCAGAGACGACTTCACGCAGATACGTTGGTAGTCGATAGAGACGATCAAATGTCAGGAGCCCATTTTCCAAGTTTAAAGTATTCAGAGACAAATGCAAGCAATGCTATGGACCCTCCAGAAGAATGAAATCCTAACTCGACATAATGACCGTGTGAAAGCCTTTGAACCTTAGGGTTTGCGGCAGTTCCGCGGTGCCATTAGTGAGGTTTGGGTTTGCCCTTCTACGGTTGGTCCACAGGTGCTGTGGCATGTATTCGATACTATTAAACTATACCCAAGATGTTGAGCTCTTGGGGGATTATGGAACCTTGACGAATCGATCAAAAAGTTCGACATCATTCGGATATATTGTGATGGGATACATTGCTTGGAAGACTCCAGATACGAGTATAGCCGTTGGAGCACAGTCCATGCAGCCACGAAGAGTCGAGTCTGAAGAAGCCGACATTAGAAGAATGTGGAGTAAGAGGTTCGTACGAGATCTTGATGAGATGATATTCCACTCCGCTGACATTAGAGATGTGATATGCAGGCAGAGGCGTTGTATATGGATATACCTTCCAGGAGGAGTCGTGATGAGTATGCAGCCGTTCCGGAACAAGAAATAGGTATAGTAAAGATGATGACTTCCGATAGTTCGGCAGAACTAAGATTGGGGAGAGACCTTGACAGGACCTTTCTTGAAATACTATACGAGAAGACTTGGACCCAGGATCAATCATATTGCACACGCCCAGCAGGCCAGAGTTCAGCATCGTCGACGAGACATGTGACGAGTGACCACGACAGTTGGCCAGAGATTTTTAGAGGATGTGCTTGAGCGGGACTATTCCGCCATACTTGATTTCGGTATTTTGGGCGATCTATTCGCATGATTGAGTTTTGATGACCGAGTTTCATGATATTTGTTTTCGTGCACCATAGTTGCACCTACTTGGTATTTATATTTTATGCATATGGTACGCACCCGATTTGGTTTTTGCACTAGGTATAGTTCACATATGCTTGCAGTACATTGATACGTATTTTGTGCACCACAGTTGCACCTGACTTCGTTTTGATGCCATTTGAGATATTGATTGCGATTTCATGCCTAGGGCATGCATATGATTTGACTTATGTTTTCGACATAGTTTTCATACACTTTTAGTGATTTCGAGCATGTTGGATGCACAGGATTTAGATTTTTATTCGTGCATGATGGATGCACCTGATTTGGATTTTCGCGCATATTGGGCGCATGATTTGAGATGGGATTTTGGTGCACACCAGATGCACTAAATCGGGATTCTTCGTGCATATCAGATGCACCTGATATTGTTGTTAGGCACACTGTTGCCTCTGACAGGTGTTTCGTGCACACCCGTTGCACTTAGATGTTGTTTCTGTGCACATGTATGGCACATTCATGGATTTTGATTTCCGTGCGCACCAGACGCACGTAGCATTCATATGCACATTATGGGATTGATTTTTGGAGTAGCACGTTTTTATGATATTTGCTACTTGATATAGTAACTGAGCAGGACTAGTCAGAGAACAGTACCTGGATATGTTTTTGCATGCATTGATAGTTATCGAAGGGATTTCTAAAAAGGAGCTATAGTCTCAGTTTTTACCTACATGTCTGATATGACACAAAACGTTTAAAACAAGAGAACCCTTCTAAATTATTTTTAAAACGGCGGGACGTAAATATTAAACAAAGGAGATATATATATATATATGTATGTATAGTTATTTTCTTATATTAGACGTCCGCCACTGTGCAGTGATATGCGCATTGCACATCGACTTAAAAGGGTTTGGCATACATTTCCTTCAGATATTTACTTGTATAGTTATGATGTTTACTTGCATTGTTGATTTATATCATGTTGGTTTGTTTTAGGCTTTGACATTGATGTCTTCGCCATGACTCCGATGATGCTTGACGGGGTTTTGATTTGGAGTTATCTGCTCATTGTTCATGCGCGTGCATTGCGCTATGATGCGTTTTATGTATTGATGATTTCGGAACCCCGACGATTTGGACATTTTACCGAAATGTTTTAGTATTTGAGGGGTTTAAATTTAAATTCGGGGAACGAATTTCTTTAAGGGGGGGAGATTGTAACATTTCATAAAAATATAAAATATTATTTTTGGAATTTTAATATTAAAATAATACTTTTCCCGAAAACTGCCAATTTGCGAAATTGGTATTTTCGAAAAAGGGTATAAATATATACCAATAATTGTGAAATAATTGGGGATTAAAATGATTTATTCATTTAAAAATATATTTAAAGGATTTTTCATTTTTTAAATTTTATTATATGCAGTTTGGATAAAAATCCGATTAGTGCACTCCTAATCGCGATTAGGCCAAATCCGTGTTTTTACAGTTTTTTGTTGCTAGTGCACCATGTCATGTTGCATTTGATTACATGTTGTCGCATTTGTGTTGTTTTGTGTGTATTATTGTGATTTGGTTTTAAAAAAAAAAGAAAAGAAAAAGACAAAAGGGCAAAAGGGTAATAATTGAGGGGGAGAGAGGGGCTGCCTCATTTTAACCTCCCCCATCATTTTCTTCTTCTTCTTCTTCTCTTCCCTTTACCTTCACTCCATGATATCATCTCAAAATATAGATCCAAACCCTAAACCCCTTTCACTAAAATTGATCCCCTCTACACCTTCTACACATTGAACCAAGAAAAGTGGGATTTAGACAACATTAGCAAACTAGGGGTTTTCTTGAGTTGCCCAAATGAGCTAATTTCTCCACAATTAGTCTTGTATTTCATTTACTTTAGTATCCTTGCATGTTTAGAAGCGATATTGTGATGTTTAGTGAGGTTTGAAAATTCCTAGTTAGGGTTTGAGGGATTTGTGAGTTGTGATAGTGAAATTGAGGGTACTGGAGGCCTTGCAACCCCTGTAGTGACTGTTTACTGGACTAAACCTGAGACTTAACCCTAGAATACGAACTTAGAAACCCGATATCGGAGAAATTGTGGATTCTGTGACGGTATAATGAAATCTGCTAACACCCGGAGCCTCTGAAAAATATTTTGCAAACACAGAGGAGTGTGCAGGCAACCTAGGACCCCCCACTAAAACCCTAGACCCTAACTCCCCAACCTGGCCGCAGATTTAATCCAGAAGCCCGAAAATTTCGGCCTGGTTCCCACCATTTTGATTCGTGTTTCCTCCATGGCTCCATCTCCAGTAAACTAGACCCTTGGCATATGCAAAATTGGCTGATTTGACCTAGGGTAAAATCTGGGACCATTTTCATGTGTTGTTGTTTTGATTTAGAGTTTTGCTTTGCGTATTTTGAATTCTGGATTTTAGGAATTTTATTTTAACTCGATGGTTTAATGTTTGTACGACGATATAGAGGGTTGTTGATGGTTTTGAAGGCGTGGTCCATAGGTTCTAACCTATAGGCCTTTAGCGTGTCGTTTTGGTTTTCCGATGTGATTTTAATACACAATTGCGATGTGTTATGATATGTAGGTACCCTATGAGGATCTCAAGATGGTAAAGAAGAAGATGGCGAAATCGGCATCGGCACATGAGAAGTAAGGTGAGTAGATATATATCTACGGGGAGAAGTCGGGTGGATGGCGTATAACACCCCCGCAAAGTTATGAGAATTGATGTGATGTGATATGGATATACATTTATATGTTGTTGAGAGGCATGAATACTTAGAAAGAGAAGCTTTAGGAGATCATGGGTTTAGTGTTAGCGAGAATTGAAGAACGACTTTAGTGCATTTCTTGGTTACGAGACCCTAGAGTAAAGATTTGCATACACGCACACATACACACTCGCATTCATTTACTTTCTTATGCGTATATGGGGATATGTATATATGTATATATGCATGGGTATGGTACTATGCATATACATATTCATATACACATGTTTGGATGTTAAGGATGGTATATAATACTTGGGATTGAGTCGATATGATCGGACATGTTTCCGTGGGATATTTAATATGTGACCGAGATATGTCATGATGTTATAGCGGATCGTTGGACGGCGGTACTATATGGATGATGATGTATATATGATCGTTGACATATGTTCGAGATATGAGATGAGATATGTTATGATATATATAATGGATCGCCTAGGGCGATGTATACTTCTATATGATAATATGTGTTGATGACATCGGATTGTATGAGACTTTAGATCAGTAGCCAGATCATGATATTGTTGATGATATTAGTAGTGTACTAGACTTAGATCAGTACCCCCTGCTCACGATATGTGATGATGTGGATACCAGATGAATAATGAGATAAATGTGATATTTGACCCGTACCCTGATTTGGGATATCGTACGATGGATTTACCGCACGAGCTATTGATGATCGATCCTCACTCTTGACTCGAGGATGTCATATTAGATGGTGTTTTGTGGGATACTATTGAGGCGGGATCACCGACTATTATATGTATATATCGACTCAGATTTAGGTGGTTTCCTTACCCCTTTCGATTGGTTGTTAGTTAGACCTGTTGGTTACCTAGTAGATGTTAGACTGGACCCGAGTAATACCTATTTCCAAAACTAACGAATCGTGAGAATTTTAAAGAGATACCCAGGGATACTACGGATATTTCACAAGACGTACCTTTTCTTAAAAAAACCCGTAGCCCCTATTTTCAAAACACCACGATTCGTACTAATTCAAACGGCAAATAGTATATCACATGTATAGTAAGGTAGATTCCTGATTGTTACGTTATTATTCATGTTCCGCATATTATTGTTGCATTTACTATTCATTCGCCTTTATTGTGTTGTTATCGCCTCATTGCATGTTATTGTGTACTTAGTGATTATGAAACCATACTGTTATGACACCAGCGCTATTACTGATGATGCGTATGCTCCACATACACTCGCTTGCCGGCTCACACACATCTTCATCTGTAATTGCCATGTCACGTACACTTTAGAGAATACTATTCATTGACATAGCTTGATAGCTGATTGTCGCAATATGTTATCGCTTTCATATGGTAGTTTAACTATTGCATTCATTGCATGATATCAGATGCATTCATATATTCATTGTTCATGCAGTATTTTGAGATTTATACCGATATTCACCGTTTACTTACTCTTTATTCTTGGATTTCGAATTTTCGTGAGATTTCTTGATTTGGAAACCGCATGTGAAAGTTTTGTAAACTGATGAATTATTTTAAAAAGAAAAAAATATGGTTTTCCTTAATATGATGAGTATTGTCCACCATGATGTTTTCTCGGTTCTGAGATGTTTTCGATACCCGATTCAAGGAGTTGGATGAACCGTCTGCGGGTATATGGTGGACCCGGTATCGTACCCCGGGGCAAGAAGATCGAGTTGTAGATGATGAGCCCGGCAGGGGCAGACTACCTACTGGTGATAGTATTTGGACCTGGAGGTTATCCGGAGGATACCGACCGGAGTCATGAGATGGATATAGGCCGATCCGTTCTGCCGGAGCCCGCGGGCCGATCCCGCAGATGATACGGAGCCTAAGATATATGAGGATTTACGTGCCGATGCTGGGCACAGGTTTCGTGATGTTTTTGAGTGTCGATGCTGGACACTCAGGTTCTATGATTTTGAGGTGTCGCGAGGGACACACGTTGATTTATATCCTCATACTTTCATTCCTATGCTTCTATGAATTTTACATGCATGATGTTGTTATGGCATTGATTACATAGTTGGATGATACCGACATACTTATAGACTTCATGATATAGTTGACACTGATTTCATGATGATTACATTGATCATACCTCATGTTTATGATATGTTGCTACCTGAGACACTGACACGAGCATGTAGTATTACACTTATACATAGATGGACCAGGATATGATTTTGAGGATATTACTCGATATGACCTAGGATAGCGTTATGCATGCGATTTCTACTCGTAGATGTTTTCTACTCACGAGTTGGCAACTCACCCCCGTTGTGCCACATTTCCTTGCAGGTTTTGCCATACAGGTTTCGTTGCGGCTTTGCTGGCACACTGTTCCTTCCGGTGGTTGCTTTGGTAGGTGGGTTCTTTTGTATCAGGACCACCATTGTATATTTATATTCAGTTGTATCTAGTAAAACTCCATCAATCAGACTTGTATATTTGATAGAGATAGAAGTCCAGTGTATATTATTTCGACCTTAGAGTCACGTATTGTATTATTATGGTTTTCTTGATGATTTTTTTGAATTCCTTTTTGAGCTTTGATCCTCGCCTTTGGCGTTGTATATTATATTGCATGGTGTGGTTTTGTCCGTCGATTGACGAAGAGCTAGCTCCCGCTTGGGGATGCCTTTTTTTCATCTTATATTCAATTTGGGGCCAGTATTTACAAAGGAGACTCTGCCGAAATTTTCAGAAAAGACTTGAGATTTAAAAATGCATACTTCGGCTTATGTTGTTAAAATTCTTGCTTTAAAATTGGTTTTTCCTTCACTCTACTGCTTCTTTGGTTTTGATTTCTGGGTTTTGGCTTACTTAGATTACGTACGCATCGAGACGTTTCGTAGTTTAAGTGTTGGTCATGTTTCATACTTTTCGGGTCGTGATATCTCTAAACGTCATGCGATCTAAGTGCCGGTCACGTGCCAATTTGGGTTATGACACAGACTCATGACATTAGTTACATTTTTCATTGCCTTTACTCCAATCCCTTTATATGTCTTTACTTCTTACATTCTGTACACCATATTTAGGCTAATTGGTTTTCTTCTTTTCCTACCTTTCAACACCTGCCTAAGATTTGGAAGAAGACTATCTAATAAGCGTAATATGTGTACTCTCTTAATATTAGGACCCTCGCAACCTGAGAGAAGGTTAAGAGAAAAGACAACCGAATAATCCTATTCAATTTCCCCAGAACTGGAATCCATCTTCGAACCGAAATAAATTTGTACAAGTTCGTATGTAATTATGCGAGATGGTTTTACCCATTCTATATGGATTTTCGTAGTAATACGGAATGTTCTGGAGAAAGCAAAGGGTAAAGCATGAGTGGCATGGATATATGTGACTTTGTCGTGAATCGTAACAAAACAAAACTAGGTTTGTAAAAAGGTTCGGTCAACTTGGTTTACGAGTTTTAGTTTAAGGAGGGTTATGGTCGCTGCCAAAGAGAGAGAGAAAAGAAGCATTCGGCGTGCACTCTATCAAGATTAGATTAGTTAATCACTTTATCTAATCAGGACGGCTCCCACTGTTTCCTCGAGTTCTCCTTCAAGCCCTAAAAGAAGAACTAGTCAGGATCATTTACAATTTACAAGTTCGCTAACCGTTCAGCCAGGACAGTGTTGGTATTCTGAGGGAGGCTCCCTGTGCTTTTGCACGGACCAAATTAAATAACCCCGTTTTCGTAGAGGCGTGATCTCGTTAACAATTTCTAGACACCTAATAGGTTAGCTAATTATGAATAGAAAAATCTCCCGAGGAGTAATCCTACTCATCAGTGGGAATCGGGACCCAACTATCATCGCGTGATAACCTGACAGAATCCACTCAAGTCACCACACTCCAGAAGGTATGCGCAAACTCCCGATATGGTTTTTACCCCTAAAACCCAAGCGACCTTGACTGAGCCAACAAATCAAAGGGACCTCATCAAGTTCAACACATCATTATCTTGATTGCATTAAACCCAGCCGCATGAGCCTTTGACTAAGTCAATAAGGCCGTATGACTGTCCTAACCAATCGCAATATAAGCAACAGATAAGTACCACTTAGCTACCACACACTACGCCTTGACTGAGTCAATAAACGCAGCATGAATACTAAGCACTAGTCATATGAAATGACGGAGGGCTACAGATGATTTTTGGCGAAAAACCTTTAATGTAATGAACTTGATATCGTTGAAGGAATTTAGTGTTTTCAAAACGAGTCAAGCTCAATTTTGAAAACTTTTGATTTTTTGAAAAACCGAGTAGTTTTGAAAAGAATCGAGTGGTTTTGAAATTTGAATCCAACAACATCGTTTTAGGTTTATTTTCCTTGCATTAAACCTATAATTCAATCCCATCAATTAAGTTCATATGCATCATAGAAACAACCAAAATAGAATGTACGTATATGCTACCTGCATTCGCTACAGGGTCCGGGGACTTCACCGTAAGGTTACTTAACTTACGGCAGTGCATGGGCAAGGCTAGCTTGGGTGCAAAACATATACAATATTTATATATATCATCACAGGCAGGTAATAAATATCACAATCATGCGATAAATAAGATGGAATAGCGGATAAATTAGGAGTCCCGTGTTTCGTTGGAGCCGCAAACAAAAACTAACGTTCCCTGATCATATGGATAGCTCGAACATCACCTGAACCAATGACCCCTACAAGCGCGGCAAGCTACCCGTCAATTCTAGAAGTGAGGCAACCATCACTTAATAATATGAGTGGGCCACCCGCCACTTCAAGGAATCCGGTAAATTTTGCACTCCACCGTGGGTCTATCCTAAACCCCTACAAGTGCGAAGAATAGCCCACCAATTCTAGAGCTAGGCAGCTCGAACTCGCCACTGTGAGATGACCACTTAGTCACACTCTAGAACCTGGCTATTTGAGCACTTCTCCGTAGGTTATCCTAATAGAAGAATGAATAAATATACAATGGTAACATTGAACTCAATCCGGTCGTGTTCTAATAAAAGAATATACATCAAGCGGTAACGACGGCCACAATCCGGCCACCAGCCCTGAATAAACGAATATACAAACATTCTACGATGAGGGGCTATCTACAACGACTATCTGATAAACCATCACAAGATATATATCATAACATCGGAAGCAAGTATTTGCAACCCCGTCTAATCGAACTATAGCAATTAGACGACGTCTATAAACACAAATACAAAATACAAAGATATAAACGATGCAAAAGTTTCGAGTTAAAACTTTCCGTGTTGCCCGAATACAAAGATAATATTAGATGAAATCTGAGCCAAAACAAACATAACCAAAAACCAAGTTTAAATGAGATAAAGCACCTAGAAAAAATTGGAAACCACTAGAAAAGAAAAAACCGACCATGTCGAGGATTTATCCATTTTGGGCGGTTTTGCTTTGAAGTTTGGTCCTCGAATTTCTTCCCAAATTCTTCTATCTCATAACAAGATCTCTGCACTTGTGTAAAAAAATTTCAGAGACCAAAAAAAATTTCGCCAGAAACTTGATTTTTATGTTTTTGAAAAATGGAAATTTTTAGTTTTGAAACATATACATCGTCTAAAACTAGTTCTAGTGTTTGGGTGGCTCTGATACCATGTTGGTAGATGCTCATGCTCGTGCTGCAAACTTGCGGCCAAGGCGAAATAAAATACAAAAATTTTCTAAACAAGAGCACGAACTCTACGACCTAGAATCGAATTCAAACACCAAACTAGAAAAACACTAGAAGGAATTAACTACTCAGTTAGTGATTACAACCTTTTCAGTCATCTCCTTCATCTTATATGCCACTTCTTTAGCTCCTAGGTCATCAGGAACGAGCTTGGAAGTCGGTCTTCCTCGTCGAAGATAATCCACATGAAGGAACCCTCACCCAGGCTCTAGCTTCACACTAAATAGAAAAATGAAGCAACTAGCGATCAAGATTTACTAAGAATTGATCACTAAGATATAGTGGTGGCTAATCTCTAAGTGTTCTCTCTTATCTTTTCTGCTTTCTCAATAAACAAATATCAAGAGAGAGGAAGAAGAAGCTCAAGGGTGAAGAGTAAGTAAGGAAGCATGAAGCATGAATAATATCCATCATCCTTTTTCTTTTTCTTTTTCTTTCCTTCATCTCTTTAAAGAAAAACATGAGTGGAATTGTGACTCGCTAGGTGAGTCACATGTTGGATATAGTGCTCTCAAGGCAATTATTGTAATTGCAGATAGAAGATTATGATAATTGAAGGAGGACCTATATAGGTAGAACAATCTTACTCGTGATGATAGCATACTGTCTGGTTTGTCTTTATCATTGATGTGTATACGTTTTACTTGTTATTATGTATCGCTAATACATAATGATAAAGCTCATAGGATTCTTGCTTGACTACCAGCATTATGATGGCGATCATATACATGAGAGTTGGGTAGTCCATAAGCACATCGTTAAATGTCCCTAGTCATGGGAGTATCGAGACTGGGTATTGATATTCCAGAGTAGACTAGTGTATATGTTTCTATACCCTGACGATGGGCGATGGTCAGTCTCACAAGCCATTGTTGTTTTGTCACCTAAGATAGTATGCATGTGTTCACTGGAGGTGAGTACATCGGACGGACTCACCGATAACTTCTAGATGGTATTATATCTATCGTGGGATGGAACATCTCTAGTGGCATGAGTACAGGTTAGTCTTTCGACATGAGATCATCATTTGTCTCGTGTGAGTTCCCATTGTACTTAGATTACTACCCTACCATGACTCAAGAGGAGTCGTGCAAACATGTTTTAGTTGGATACAGTCCCAAGCCAAATGGAGGCAGTGAGTGGTTGTCAGGGATTCATCTCTCCTGGTATTAGGAGTCGATGTCGCGTGGTGTTCGGTTGGCCATCACCCTAAATCTGTGGCCACAATGGATGAGATTTACTGATAGGAGTTCATTAGTTTCTCGGTTGGTGATGAGCTTGACTCCGACATGACTTATCGGGTTATTAGGGGTCTGACGTTATCCACCCCCTGGACTCGGTATACGATACTCTTAGACGAAGAGACCGGACTGTACGGAAATTGTCACATTCAGGCTCAGTAGGGTACAGATGGACTTGATTGTCAACCTCCCTTTCAGCATATACCTGGGTAGCCGTTACGTACAGCTAGTGTCGCTGACATACTTATAGTTATGGATTTATCCAGTAATTTATTGCTAGCGTATTGTCGAGTCTTTAGAGTCATATACAGAAGGTTTTCCCGATTTAGGCGATATGATATAGATGACATATGTTGGTAGATATAGGTGTCCGATTAAATACGTGTACAAGTTACACGGTCTTTAATCGGATGGTTGATAATACTAGCCGGCTTAGGATTAAACCGGATTATTAAATCAAGTTTTGATTTAATAATATATATATATATATATATATATATATATATATATATAATATTCTATTATTATTGTTCGCTGTTTATTTTCTCTCTCTTGGCTATTCGTATTTTTATACGGACACGCGTATATGTATTTCGATACGTATACCGGATTGTATTCCGTATTTATAGAGAATATGTTCTAGAAGGAGGACACATCTTTATATGATTTTCTAAAAGGAAAATCATTTGGAAATGAGTTAGAGGACACCTCATTATATGATTTTCTAGAAGGAGGACACTTTATTATATGATTTTCTAAAAGGTCGAAATTCTAACATCGTTTATGATCCGTAGTTTGTATGTGTGTTGTTAATGTCGTCTAATTGCTATATATTCAATTAGACGGGATCACACACTTGCTTGTGTTACTTGTTTCTATGATATATATATGTGATGGTTTAGCCGGATTGTCATGTTGGATAGCCCCTCATGCATTTGCTTGTACAGTTTGGATTTATTATGTTGTATTCATTTGTTCGGGACGAGCTCCAACTTGTGACCGCCGTTTACATATTATGTATATTCTTTTATTAGGGCTCAACCAGGATGCGATCGATATCACCGTTGTATATATTTTTCTTTTTTGTACTATGATTAACCCAGGAGAAGTTCTCGAGTAGCCGGGTTCTAGAGTGCAGCGGGTGGCCGTCTCATGGAGTTGAGACTGGGCCGTCTCGCTCTAGAATTGGGGGGTTGCTCATCGCACTTGTAGGGGTTATAGGATTTACTATTCAATATTGTTGTTCGCATGCTTATGATGGTTTTTATCTTCCTGTGATGCTATTACATGCCTGTGATGATATATATATAGTAGATGCTTCTATATGTTTTTCATCCGCGCTAGCCCTGTCCCCGCCTTTCCGTAAGTTAAGTAACTATACGGTGAAAACCCGAGACTTCATGGCGAATGCGGAAGGCATATAAAAGCATGCTATTTTGGTTGTTTCTGGTGTGGCATAGAAACTTATATTGATGGGACTGCATTATATGTTTAATGCAAAGGAAAACAAACCTATATGATATTGTCGGAACCAATTTTTAAAACTACTCATAGTCGTATTCTTTTGCTTTGCATAGAGGTATTCGGTTAGGAATATCTTGCACCTCATTCTATAAGGAAAGAGCCTTAATCCCTTCACGGGGAGTTCACTCTTAATCAAAAGTTTATGTTACTAGTTTTAAAAGCGGGAGCCTAAACCACTCCATTTCAAAGCCACTCGAGTTCCTTCAATGATATCAAATTCATTATGTTAAAATTTTTTCGCCAAAAACCAGTTGTAGCCCTCCGTCATTTCAGATAAGTAGCTCATAGTATTCATGCTATGTATATTGGTCTCTATCAAGGCATATTGTACGGTAGCTAGGTGATGCTTATCTGTAGCATAGATATGTGATTATTTAGGACAGCCGCATAGTCAAATTGGTCTCTATCAAGGGTTTGTGCGGGTGGGTCTAAATCAATCATGGATAATGACGGGTTGAACTTGACTAGCGACTTATGGCACGTTGGTCTCTATCAAGGCCATGAAGTATTTTGGAGCAAAAACCATATCGGGAGTTTCAAATATAAAGGAAACTTGCCAAGTTTGTGCATACCTTCTAGAGTGTGGTAATTTTGGTCGGCTTTCGTCAAGATTATCATACGATGATAGTTGGGTCCCGATTCCCACTAATGAGTAGGTATTACTCGTCGGGAAATTTTCACTTCACAATTAGCTATCCTATTAGGTGTCTAGAAAGTGTTAATGAGGTTACACCTATGCGTAAACGAGGTTATTTAATTGGGTACGTGCGAAAGCACGGGGGACCTCCTTCGGAGTACCAACACCGACCTGGTTGAACGGTTAGCGAACTTGTAAAGTGTGCATGATCCCCACTAGTTATCCTTTTAGGGTTTGAAGGAGAATTCGAGGAAACGGTGGGAGCCATCTTGATTAGATAAAGAGATTAACCAATCTAATCTTGATAAAGTACATGCCGAGTGTTTCTTTTCTCTCTCTCTGGTTACAGCGACCCATGACTTATCTTAAACTAAAGCTCATTAACCAAGTTAACCAAACTTTCTTATACATTTTGGCTTTGGATTGTCATGATTCACGACAAAGTCGCATATTTCCCTGCTACTCTTACTTTCCCTTTGCATTTCTCCATAACACTCTGTATTAATACGATGATCCATAATGTTTGGAAAGGCCATCGTATAGTTACATACGAACTCGAAGAGGTTACTTCAGTCGAGAATGGCTATTGGTTCTGAAAAAATTGAATAGGATTATTCGGTTGTCTCTTCCCTTTACATTCTCTCAGGTTGCAAGAGCTCCTTGTATTTGGAGAGTACACCTATTACGCTTATTGGATAGTCTTCTTCCAAACCTTAGGCTGGTGCCGAAAGGTAGGGAAGGAAGAAAACCAATTAGCATAAATGTGGTGTACAGAAGGTAAGATGTAGAGACATATAAAGGGCTTGAAGTGAGGGCAAAAGAATTTGCGACTACTGTAATGAATCTGGATAGTGGAAGAGACATTAGTAGGAATACCCGGCCACCCCCTTGAAACATTTTCATGTTTCAGATTTTCTGTGTACTTATAAATGAGAACTGCTTTCCCATTTAATTTTTACTCCAGGGTATGTGTGTATCGGATTTGGATCTCATATATGTACGGTGTTAGAGATGCTGAGTAGGAGTAGAATATTAGGAAATGAGCGATTTGATTCTCAATATCGAAATTCATTGCAATTGGTGATATTGGATTAAATCGCCTAGTTTTGCCTAATGGCAAATATTTGGTTTTGAATAACCGTTGTTATACACCAATTTTTAAAATGATATATCTGTATCTTTATTTTATAAAGTGAGATATAAATTTTGAAAATTGTGTTCCAAACATTTACCTTTATCAGTTGAGGAAAAGGTAAGGTGCATTGAATAATGGTGTAAGACATTCTTAACCAAAATACAGTTTTCAACCTACAACACTCGGAGTTCGAGTTATTGTACACTTGGGACTTATACATGGTAATTTATATTGTCCGGTGGTGTCCTTTAGGACAAGGGGTTAGTAATCTTTCTTCGTTCAGGCTTACCTATGAGTTCTCTAGTCTTAGACACTCATTCGTTGAAATGAAAGGTCCAAAGATTTTGAGAAGTTTATGGGTATAAGAATAAAGTAGAGAACCATGCGTTGGAAGTATTAGGATTCTTCGAAGTGATCGAAGATATAGATACTTATGCTAGGTATCCATGGGTGTGCTCTTTGATGAGTAATGTTGTATGGCCCTTTTTCCATTTAAGTGATATACACTGGAAACAGCTGCATGACTTTTGAATCTGGTTCCATCTAAATAAGTGCTTTTGATTCTATATGGATATATATTGGTTGCATATCTTGAGATTATTAAGATATGGAGTTATCCGATTTCTGTTTAAAAGCAGAATCCAGACAAACTCAAGGCACACTTCGGTAATGACAGTTTGTGGATTATCCTAAGCATTCGCTAGGGTTTTGCTTTTACCATTATCAAGATCAATGGTTACATCGTTATTAACTCGCCACCTTTTTATAAAAAGAATCTTTTTTGCAAAAGAAACTAGTAGGAGTATGGTAGAACTGGAAGTGATTCCAGAACTACAAACGTTTATTGAAAATCTAATAGAACCTAAGAATTCAATTGGACTTGATAAACCATTAGCCACTCCGCAGATTTTAGTAGGTGACTTTAGCTACCTGAGAGATACTTCGATTTTCTCATAGATGGTGACAGGGAGATCGGCATGATTGTGATGATGGCCTTACTAGTTATCTGTAGGTCATAGAAAGTGGTAATTTCCAGGTGTCCAGATGCTTTATATCCAAGTTGGACTCCACGCACTTCAGCAAATTATGGATTTTGAACTTTGCTGGGTGCTCCTGAAGGGGCAAAACCCATTAGGAGCAAGTAGATCTTTTGAGATCTATGCAGTTAGAAAGGTATTAACCTAATAAGGCTAGACTTGTTGTAAAGATTCTCATCAAATACCCGTTTTGGATTGTGTTGAGACTTTTACTTAAGTTTCTATGCTAAAGTCCATACGGATATGACTTGCCACTGTTGCTATTCAAGACTATGATATCTGGCAAGAGAATGACTATAACATCTTTCTAAATGGAAATTTGGATGTGCGTGTGTACATGACTCTGCCAGAGGGTTATCATGGTCAGTGGGAGCAGCGGAAGGTATGCAAGTTACTTATGTCTATTTTTAGACTAAAGCATGCATGGCGGAGACGGATCATTTGTTTTGATGTGAGAGTCAAGGCGATTGACATCATCAAAACAACAGATGAACCAAGTAAGAAGGGTGTATGGAGCACTGTCCTGGGATTTGGATGACATACTCCTGATAGGAAGTGATGTTCTTATACTACAATCGGTCAGACTTTGGTTGTCACAAGTATTTATCTACATAGGATCTGGATAGTATATCAAGGATTTTGGTGACTAGATCTATTTCGATAGATCTAGATTTAGGAAGTATCCCAATTCAGGTACTTTGACACCATTCTAAACTAGATGACACCTGGTGTGGAAGTCTACCCGCAGGTGATGGAGTCTCCCTCTCTAAAGAGATGTCATCTAGACTGATGAGGAGAGGGACTGGAATGAATGGCATATCATTTGCTTAGGCAATTGATTCAATCATGCAATATCTTGTACAAAACCAGATGTTGCTTCTGCGCTTTCCGTAGTAAGCAGATATTAATCCAATCGTGAAGAAACAAAGGGAAGCAGTTAAGAACATAAAAGGATGTTCTTGGTAATGGCAGCTTCCTTCAGGAGGAGGTTATCGGTTCAGGCTTCCAAGATGACCTTGATGACAGAGATGCTGTCAGAGTTTTGAGTTTACCCTCTTCTGAGGAGCAGTATATTGGATAGGGTTCCAATAGGGATACTGAGGTAGACATGGTGGATACAGGTTATGACTCAACAGAGGAAACAACCCAAGAATTTTTTTGGGTAAAGTTGTTCATTTATGAACTTGATCCCATCTAGTATCCAGACAAATTCTTATGGCAGAGTATCACTTAGTTCGAGAGATTGTTGATCTCCACGAAGTTGAGAGATATAGAGAGGAAGTTGGAATATTGTAGCAGATCCACTTACTGAGGCTATTTCTAGACTACGAATGTTTCTCAAACAAGATTTACGAAACTGATTAGTAGAGAAATTAAATATTCGATAGCACACGGGATGTGAGTATGCGATACCGCAATAATTAGCCTTAAGTGCAAGTGGGAGATTGTTGGATATAGTGCCCTCAAGGCAATTATTGTAATTTGCAGGTAGGCGATTATGATAATTGAAGGAGGACCTATATAGGTAGAACAATCTTACTCGAGATGATAGTAAGCTGTCTGGTTTGTCTTTATCATTGATATGTATACGTTTTACTTGTTATTACATGTCGGTAGTACATAATGATAAAGCCCGTAGGATTCTTGATTGCCTACCAGCATTATGATGGCGATCATATACGTGAAAGCTGGGTAGTCCATAAGCACATCCATAAATGTCCCTAGTCGTGGGAGTATCGAGACTGGGCATTGATATTCCGAAGTAGACTAGTGTATACGTTTCTAGAACCCGACGAGGGGCGATGGCCAGTCTCGCAAGCCATTGGTGTTTTGTCACCTATGAAAGTATTCAGGTGCTCACTGGAGGTGAGTACACCGGATGGACTCGCCAAGAACTTCTAGAAGGTATTATATCTATCATCATATGGAAGTTCTCTAGTGGCATGAGTACATGTTATTCTTTTAACCTGAGATCGTCATTTTTCTCATGTGAGTTCCTACTCTACTTAGATTACTACCCTACCATGGCTCAAGAGGAGTCATGCAAATAGGTTTTAGTTGGGTATAGTCTTGAGCCACATGGAGGCAGTGAGTGATTGTCAAGAATTCATCTCTCATGGTATTAAGAGTCGATATCGCGCGGTGTTCGGTTGGCCATCACCCTAAATCCATGGCCATGGTGGATGAGATTTACTGATAAGATTCAGTAGTTTCTTGGTTGGTGACGAGTTTGACTCTGACATGACTTATTGGGTTATTAGGGGTCTGACGTTATCCACCCCCTAGACCCAGTATGCGATACTCTTTGAAGAAAAGACCGGACTATACGGAGATTGTCACATTCGGTCTCAATAGGGTACGGACGGACTTGATTGTCGACCTCCCTTTCAGTATATACCCGGGTAGCCGTTACGTACAGCTAGTGCTGCTGACATAGTTACAGTTATGGATTTATCCAGTAATTCACTGCCAGCGTATTAACGAGTCTTTAGAGTCCACACAGAGAGTTTTCCCGGTTCAGGTGATATAATGTAGATGACGTATGTTGGTACATACAGGTGTCCGATTAAATATGTGTACAAGCTACACGGACTTTAATCGGACGGTTGATAATACTAGCCGGTTTAGGATTAAGCCAGATTATTAAATCAAGTTTTGTTTTAATAATTTATATATATATATATATATATACTAGTATTATTGTTCACTATTCATTTTCACTCTCTTGGCTATTTGTATTTTTATACGGATACGCGTATATGTATTTCGATATGTATACCGGGTTGTATTCCGTATTTATACGGAATATGTTCTAAAAGGAGGACACCTCATTATATAATTTTCTAAAAGGAAAATCATTTGGAAATGAGGTGGAGGGTGTGGTGGCATTGAGCATGGTTGTGCACATGTAGAGAGGGATAGGCTTCATTTATTTATTTAGAAATGGTTGTGATATTTTTATTTGTGGTTGGAAAAATTGTTATGAAGTCATTATGTTCTACACATGGTAACACTTAGCTCATTTGTTATATGAATACTTCTTTACCTCCTCCTCCTCTTCTTGCTTGCTCTCTTGCTTTGGTTTTGAGAGAAAATTATAGTGGAAAATTCCTATATCCCCATTCTCCATTCCTAGCAAGCTTGGAGTATCGGTTGCTTCACTAGGTGAAGCTGGAGCTTGGATCGGTCCTCTCGGGTGGATCATCTTCGGCAAGGGCGATAGCTTCTCAAGCTTGTTCCCGATGGCCTATAGAGAGCTTGGAAGGGTCTTCCATGATTGGTGGACACGCATCAAAGGTTGTAATCCTTAAATCTTGCATGCGTAGTTTTCTAGTTTAGTATTTAGAACGATCGTTAGGGATTAGTTTCGTGTTCTCTTGAAAATTTTCATTTTTCGGTTCCGCATCAGCTGCGGCTCACGCGGCGATGGCACTAGGAACTTTCATCACAAGCCCACACTTTTCTTCAAAGATCTTGAATAAATGAGAAAAAAGGCCAAATCACATGTACACATATACATACATACACACACATACACTAATGCAAGTATATGCTACAAATATATACACATGTATTCGTATCAAAATACAAATACCGTATTGGTATAAAGTATGAATACCCGTATTCTCATTAAAATACGAATACATGTATTTATATCAAGACACAAATACACGTATTTATACAAATACCCGTATTTGTATAAATACCGTATTTTTTCAAAATACGATTACCGATTAAGAGATACCAAAAAGAGATATATAATACTAACTCATATTTTATCCAAATGTGATAATGTGGCTATCTTTCAAACCGGTTAGTATTAACAAAACGTTCGATTAAAAGTACGTGTACAAAAACACGTGTTTTAATCGAATCTAAGCGCGTATCAAAATACGTACATTACATCGTTTCTCCTGAGCTGGGGAACCCTCTATGTGGGACTCTAAAGACTTGACAATATGCTGGCAGTGAGTTTAACCATAAGCACGTCAGTGGCACTAGTTGTACGTAACGGCTACCGAAGTATTGAACGAAAGGAAAGTCGACAAGCAAACTCGTCTGTATCCCTACTGAGCCTGAAAGTAACATTCTCCATACAGTCCAGTATGTTCGTCTAAAAGTATCGCATATCGGGTCTATAGGGTGGATAAAGTCAGACCCTTAATAACACGATAAGTCATGTCGATGTGAAGCCCATCACCCACTGAGAAACTTTTGATCCAAATCAATAATTCTCATCCACCTTGGCAAAGAATTTTTGATGATGACCATCCATGCACTGCGCGATATCTACCCCCAATACCGGGAGAGGCGAATCCCTGACGATCCGCTCACTAACTCCATATAGCTCGGTACTGTAGACAATTAAAACCTGTTTCCATGACTTTGTAGAGCCATGGTAGGATAGTAATCAAAGCACAGTGGGAACTCACACGAAACAAATGACGATCTCAGTTCGACAGACTAAGCTGTACTCATGTCACTAGAGAACCGCTATTTAACAATATGTATAATACAATTTAGCATGTTCCTGGTGAGTCCGTCCAGTGTGACTCTTAACCCAATGAGCACCTGTATACTATCTTTGGTGACTAACTAATACCAATGGCTGTGAGACTGGCCATCGCCCCTTGTCGGGGTCAAGAAACGTATACACTAGTCTACTCTGGAATATCGATGCCAAGTCTCGATATTCCAACGACTAAGGGCATTTAAGGATATGCTTATAGACTACCCAGTTCTCACAATTGTGATCGCCACAATAACCCTGGTAGTCAAGCATGAATGCTAAGGGCTGTATCAACATGTAATAGTGATCCGTAATACCACATAATACATGTAGATGAGGATAGAGATGAAGCAGATAGCATACTATCATCTCGAGTAAGATTGTTACCCGTATAGGTCCTCCTTCAATCATCATAATCGTCTGCCTACGATTACAATAATTGCTTTGAGGGCACTATAGCCAACAGTGTGAACACATACCCACTTACTTTTCCTTCTCTGTTCATTAGCTCCAGATTGCACACCAGAAAGAATTAAAAGAAAAGAAGACACTAGAGAAATGATATTGAGCTCAGAAGACTATAGTTCAAAGATAGTGCCCATTCTCCACAAAGTGGACGTTAAAATGTTCCCAAAAACAGTAATTTGTGGCCGAAGTTTATCCATTTTGGCTCGTGCTCTTTTGGTGGGTCTTTGGTTGTCTTGTCATTCCATTTCTATTGTTTGTTTTTTATTTTGATTTGCCTATATATAGCAGATCACAGATTAAGTTCTGTATTGGATTTTGAGTGTGAAAAACATATTGTAACATTTGATAGTTTTTTCGTCTTCTCTCTTTGAGCTCTCATTTGAGAGTTTCATTAAGGAGGTTGAAGTTTCCATCTATCTTGTAGCTCAAGTCCTTCCAAATATGAATAAAGACTTGAATTATTTTTTCTTTAACTTCTTGTTCTTGTGTTGTTGTTTTTCTTCTCTTGTGTTTCTCTTTTTCCTTTTATCATGATGGAGTGATCTTTTAAACTATGGTGATGGTGAGAATGTGAGATGAATGGCTTAGCCCTCCTCTTTCCTCTTGTGATTGATTAATATGCTTAAATGTGATTGTAAGTTTAAGATTGTCAACTTGGTATTTGTGTGATATGATATTTTGCTTTTGCTGGTTACTTGTAACATTTAGCACATACCATATTCTCTCAATATCCTATTTTGCAATGTTAAACTTAGAATCAACATTAGTCTTAAGGTTGCTAAAGTGTTTAGATAGGGTATCTTGCCTAATGATTGTTGATACCCTTCATTTAACATATTTCCTATACTATCGCCCCCACACTTAGCAAGTTTAATGATAAACACTTTGCTCTCATGTGCTAATTTGTTGTTTCTTGAGGTTGTATGCCTTATGATCCTAGTAACTTTCTTTGATCTAACATGCTCAAATATAAAAACGTTAAGTGAGAACAAAATGGATTCATTTCATTCTTCGAGTATGAGTAACACGTCTTGATGGTTTGTTCTTCGCAAGCGCCTTGATAAGCCATGCTTCATGTTGGATCTAACAAGAGGAGGGAACACTCATCATCAAGAGAGCGTTGAAGAATTCGCCACAATTCAACCATCCGAGCCGGAGCCACGACCGCCTTTCTTACCTTTGTTTCTATAATTTTGTATTTTCTTATTTTTGTCACAAACCCAAATCTTTTCTTCTTGAACTTGCAATAAAAACCCTTAATCACCAATTTCCTGTGGATCGACCCATACTTTCCGGCTAGCTATAACAAGCCGTGCACTTGCGGTTTATAAATTTTAAAATGAGATCGGGCTCGCGTGCGCCGTATTTCTAAAACTTTTTCTTTTCAAAACGAGTAGGTGCGCATGCGTGAAGTCCCAACAGTCACCCTACAGACTCCTCAAGATCCACGTTGCACCCAAAGTCACACCAGCGGAGATTACAAACTCGAGTCCCGCCTGCGAAACTGCACCTGAAGTCCCACTGGCTATGAAGCTCCACTGATGATGCAGTCCCCAAAAGATGTTATGCCCTATGACTGATCTCTATATTGATCACCATAGACAATCCATGAGCATAAACAATCCATATCTCACCTAAGTCCCATCGGCAAGCGATGTTAGGGCACCCACAGCGAAGCTACGTCCGAGAGACTTCCGTCGCAGAAAAAAATGGTATGTCCACAAGCAAGATCGGCATGGATGAAAACCCGAAAGGGCACCAAGAGTAAAAACAGCAGGACTGCCGGCGAGTTTATGAAAACCCGAAAGGGCGCAAACCTGTATTAGAAAAATGATAATATGCACTTGCGAAGTCCTCTCAACTTTGTAAGGAGAAAATACCTGCGTGAGATCCTTACAACTCTTAAAGAAGCAACACACTTAGGAATACATACGATTCCTAAAGAGAAGATACACTTGCGAGATCCTCTCGACTCATAAGGAGAATATACCCCTTTGAGACTCTTACGTCTCATAGAATTCAAAATCCTTAGGTTACAAGGATATGAACCCGTTCCTAAGCCATCATACCCTCCATGAGATTTATGCTCTATAAGTAGTTCAATATTGACTCTTGTATACAATACACGGGCGTAAACAAAATACATTCAAACCCAGTTCCAACGGAGCTGAGTGATATTCCCAACACAACAGTTGCGAGTCCTCTCGACTTGCAAGGAGAAAATACTCTTGTAAGATCCTTACGACTTGCAAGAGAAAACGCCACTTAGGAATTCCTACAATTCCTAAAGAGAATATACACCTGCAAGATCCTCTCGACTTATAGGGAGAAATACCTTTGTGAGACCCTTACGGCTTTTAAAGTCAAAAATCCTTAGTTGGCAGGGATCTAAACCTGGCTTCTAAGCCACTTTTGTCCAAATAGGCAACGGCAGATGATGAGTCGCTCTTGGCAATATTCCAGTTGTAGCGATACTGATGCCAAAGATGGTATCAGACTAAAAAAAAAGAAAAAAAATCATATGAAATAGCCGAAATGATTGGGCGGCTCGTAATAAAAATCAGCGAGTAAAAATATATGAAATAACCGAAAGGATTAGGCACCTCGAATAAATAGCAGAAATGATGGGGCAATCATGACTATCGCGATAAGAAAAGTTGAAATGATAGAGTATCGCGGATAATAAAATAAAAACTGATAAAATAAATTTTTTGTGCCGTGCAAATAGTTCAGATCTCGACTTCTGTAGGCAGTTCACAGATATAAAGGAGCAATGCGTTTCCCCACGCTCCGTCAGATGAATAACTAAGCCTTGATGGCACTTATATAGCACATGGACTACATGGACGTCTGACCCACTCCAGTGAAGTACGATTATGGCGTCGTCAAGGACCCAAGGGTCATTATGAAGCTAAGTGACGGCATATTCTTAGCTTCAAGTCTTGACGTCAATATATACAAAGCCTGAAGACCATTGGATGTTAACCCACCTCAGACGGATGCTGCTCTGACTTTTCTGGGACTCCTCAAAGAAGGGAGTCTATGTAAGTAGATGCTCGTTGCTCGTGCCACTAATTAGCGACCAAGACGGAATACAAAACAAAAATTTCTAAAACAACAGCACGAACTTCTACGACCTAGAATCGATTCCAAACACTAAACTAGTAAACTAGAATGAGTTAACTACTCAGCTAGTGATTAGCTACCTTTGTAGTCGTGTCCTTCGTCTTCTATTCCACTTATTAAGCTCCCAGGAACTCTGGGAACGAGCTTGGATGCCGGTATTCCTTGTCGAAGATGATCCATTTGAAGGAACCCTAACCTAGGCTCTAGCTTCACACTAAAAAGCTATGTGAAGCAACTAGTGAACAAGACTTGCTAGAAATCGGACACTAGAGATGTGGTAGTGTATATCTCTATGTTTCTCTCTCTTTTCATTTGCCTTTCTCCATTAACAAAACTCAAGAGAAAAGGAGGAAGAAGATAATAATGATGAAGAGGCAAAAGGATGGCTACCAAAAATCTTATCTCTTTTCTTTATCCTCTTTTCTTTTAATGTGATGAATGGGTGGGCTTGTGACTCACCATGGTGAGTCACAAGCCTACACCATTCTCACATAACAAAGAAGAGATGAGAAGAGAAGAAAGACACCTCACATGTACACATATACATATGTATATATATACATATTTATACATACACTAATACAAGTATATGCTTTAAATGCATACACCTGTATGCATATAAAATACTAATACTCGTATTTGTATTAAGATACAAATACCCGTATTTATATCAGGACAAAAATACACGTATTTATACGAATACCCGTATTCGTATAAATACGTGTATTTTTGTCCTGATATAAATACGGGTATTCTGTCAAAATACAAATACCGAAAAGAAAGATACTAAAAGAGATATATAATACTAGCTCACACTTTATCCAAATATGATAATCTAGCTATCTTTCAAACCGGCTAGTGTTAACAAAATGTCCGATTAAAAGTACGTGTACAAAAACACGTATTTAATCGAACCTAAGTACGTATCAAAAAACGTACACTACACCGTTTCACCTAAGTTGGGAAACCCTCTGTGTGAGACTCTAAAGACTCGAAAATACACCGGCGGTGGGTTTGACTGCAAGCATGTCAGCGGCACTAGCTATACGTAACAACTGCAGGTATTGATCGAAAGGAAGGTCGACAAGCAAACTCGTTCGTATCCCTACTGAGTCTGAAAGTGACAATCTTCTTACAGTCTGGTCTATCATCTGAGAGTATTGCATATAGGTTCTGGGGGTGGAAAAACGTCACACCCCTAATAACCTGATAATTCATGTTGATGTGGCTCAAAACCATCCCGAGAAACTACTGATCTCACAATCAGTAAATCTCAATTGCCTTGCCCAAGTTCTTATGGTGATGACCAATCGAATACTAAACGACATCAATTCTCTATACCGGGAGAGATGAATCCCTTCTATCGCTCTCTGCCTCCAAGTGCGTCGAGACTGTACCCAACTAAAACCTATTTGCACGACTCTTTAAAGCCGTGGTAGGATAGTAATCTAAGTACAGTGGGAACACACTCAAGACGAATGACGATTTCAAGTCTAAAGACTAACATGTACCTATGTCACCAGAGAACTGCTATCTGACGATAGGTATATTACCATCTAGAAGTTCTCTGTGAGTCCATTCAGTGTAACTCATAACCTAATAAGCATCCGTATATTATCTTTACTATTATACACCAATGGTTGTGGGACAGGCCACCTTCCTATACGGGAATAAGAAACGTATACACTAGTCTACTCCAGAGTATCGATACCCTGTCTCAAAACTCCAACGACTAGGGACAATTTTAAGGATGTGCTTATCGACTACCTAGGCCCCATGAGTATGATCGCCATCACAACTCTAGTAGTCAAGTTAAGATCCTATGGGCTTTACCAACATATGTTCGAGATATGTAATATAAATAGAACATAAACATATGTAGAGGCAAAAAAAACCAGATAGCATACTATCATATCGATCAAGACTGTCCTGTCTATATATATCCCAGGAATCCATATGTAATATGCAATCCTGTACTATACAATAATAGCCTCTAGGGAATGCCTATCTAACAATCTCCCACTTGCACTAAGACTATGTATTGACTTATCGAAGACCAATCATCTCCAATAGCTGCTCTGTTTACCGTCGAAGACTGGACTGAGACGTGTAGCCTAGCTAAATTTAGGGGCAGAAACTATTTGGTCATATCCATCCACCTCTCTGAAGATAGCAAGTTGATTTATGACACCGTATATTGGAGGTTTGGATAGATGCGACCGATGTATCAGACTTCATCAGATTCCTCCTCATTTGTGAGGGGTTTTTGATTGTGGGGATGCTTTTCCCCGCAGGCGCAAGCCCCTGCAGTTAATTACGCTTCCGCATTGTGATAATCACTTTCTCCTGCTCCAGTAGTTCACTTCATATCGTGTTATATTTGGTTTATTTTGGGTTGCCTGTGGATTGTATACAGAGACTAATTTATATCGTCACCCATAGAGCGCGGATTAGTCCAAATCCGTACATATATTTTCATGATTTGGGGTTGGGTTAAGGATTTGCTTGCCGGGGCCCACGTTGGTAGCTTGGTTTGCCAACGGGAATAAACTTAGGACGCGTTTACCACATTTGTGGGGTCTATCGGTTCATAGGATATTTGGGTTTGATCTAAGGATCGTTAGTCATATTTGAGACTAAGATCGACTCATGAACAGTGAGCATATGGGCTTAACTGGTCATTAGATCATATATGAATAGCCCATGGATAGTATACGGTAGTCAGAGTGGGGACAGTCCGCAGAGCAAAACATATTAGTTTAAGGACATTTCGGTCCAACATTCCCTGTTTGGGACGAATGTTAGTTTAAGAATGTTTTGGTCTAAAATTAACATTTTGCGGACAAGTATTAGTTTAAGGGCATTTCGGTCCATTATCGCCGTGTTTGGGGAAAAGGAAGAGGAGTTGTTGGTTGTTGGGACCCACCACCTTTCTGAAGACATTGAAGAATTACAACGATATATATTAGAGGTGTGGAAATATGTACCCTTGAACAAAATCTCGTATTTGAGGGAAAAGATAAAGGTGGATCTAAGTATCGTTAGTCTTATTTGAGACTAAGATTAACTTAGAAAATATGAGATGAATATCATTTTGGGATATCATCGATTAAAGATTATTAGTCGTATATGGGACTATCAGTTTGGAAATCATGAGCAAATGGGATCGGTTGATTTAAAAGAAAAAAGAAAGCCCAAGCTTCACAGACTTAGCCAATTTGGGGCTAAGATTAGGTTTCTGTACCACCCAGCAGTGCTAAGCACTTCAGACATATAGTGCTCACGTGTGTTTTACGTGAAGTGTTGAAATAGTGCTAAGCACTAGTATTTTGTGGCGCTCACGCATGTCTCACGTGAGGCGCTGAGTTTTTGGCTTCTTTTGAGCGCTCACGTGATGCATTGAGTTTTGGCGCTCACGTGTGTTTCACGTGAAGCGCTGCATTAGTGCTAAGCACTAAACTTTTCTGTTTTCTGGCTCTTACGTGTGTTTCACGTGAGGCGCTCTAATAGTGGTAAGCACTAACTTTTTCAGGCGCTCACGTGTGTTTCACATAAGGCACTATGTAACTTGGCCTTGGGTGCTCACTTGCTTTTCATGTGAGGCGCTGAGTTCTTTTGGAGATTTAATCTCTGTTGATTTTTATAAGGAACTTAAATCTCTGTTAATGGTATTTTGATCATTAAAGATCATCAAGATCACTATTTTGAGGATCTAGGATCGGGTTTTTTAATAACTAAGTTCTTGATTTGAAGAAACTAAGTTCCGGGAGTATTATGGACTCCATCTTCTTCATGTTCTTTTATCCATGTTTTCAGAGTGGTTAAACTACTGTTAATGATATTTTGACCATAAACGATCACCAAGATCACTATTTTGAGGATCTTGGATTGGATTCTATAAAGAACTAAATTCTTGATTTGAAGGAACTAAGTTCCTGGAGTATTATGGACTCCGTCTTCTTTCTTTTCAAAATTGTTTTTCCCTGAAATTTTGATTCTCAAGAACAAGATCTTCCCGATGAGAATTAAATTCTCAACTTGTGAGAGACTTGTTTTGTGGATCTCAGATCCAGAGAAAGAACTATATTTTTGAGAAAGGTTAAACTCTTAGATAGGTAAAGGAGATTTTTTGATCTCTGTGTTTTCTTTAACTAGGGTTTAGAGGGGGGAGATCTTCTTCTTTTATTGAGGATTAAATTCTCTATTGTTTTTGTGGAAGCTTTTGGAGAGCTATCTATTTTTTTTATAGAAGCTTATGGAGATCTCCTCCTCTTCAGATTTAATCTTTTTGCTCCCATTTATAGGAGAAGAGAAAAATCAATCTGTTGGATGAAATCTCTCTTTGAGAGATCATGATTGATCTCATAATCAATCCAATTGATATCATAATCAATCCAATTGATCTTAAAGATCAACCGGTGAATTTTATTCACTGTTAGATTTTTAATCCAAAAGCTCTTTGTTTAACAGAGAAGATTTCTTGTTTGTTATAACAAGATTACGAAAATATTTTCCTAACATAGAATTTTTATTCTATCATATGAATATCTTATTAGTTTAATAAAATTAGGAAGATATTTTTCTAATCATAGATTTAATTCTGTTTGACAGAGAAAATCTTTCTTATTTTAGAAATATCAGGAAAATATTTCCCGCATAAAATTTAATTCTATCAGATTGTTTAATTGGTGATTTTATCACCATTGGATTTTAAATCCAAGATTCTCTGTTAGAGAAAGATATTTTCATATTAGAAAGACGAGGAAAAATATTTCCCAGAACTGGAATTTAATTCTATGTAGAATTTAATTCTATCATTATAGTGCATTTTAGATTGCGGCGCTCACATATTTTGCATGTGAGCGCTGCCAAAAGAATGCGGCAAGGGATCTCACGTGTTTAACACGTGACCCCTAGTGTGGGTTTTAGCCTATTTATTTACAGCGCTCTTATGCTTCGCATATAAGCGCCCACGTGTTTAACACGTGAGGCCTGTTTGGCGTTTGATTATTTATGTTCAGCGCTCATGTGTTTAACACGTGAAGCCTGTTTAGCCTTTTTGTTATTTACTTTCAGCGCTTATATACTTTGCATATAAGCGCTTACGTGTTTAATACGTGATGCTAAATTGTGGGGTTTCTTTTCCTCTTTCCTCTCTCCCACTTTTTATAAGGGAACAAATAGCTCTTAGCCAAAAAATTGGCTGGAACAAATGCCCCCCATTACTTTGCCACATAAGTATGTACGTGGGTGAAGTAGTGCAAAGTTATGCATGGCCATAGAATTGATGGAAGAAAAATTTAGGATTCTTGTAGCCTAAGCCTTTTTCAGCTTCAGGAGCCGTAAAGGTCTCAAGAAGGTTTTTCTCCCTATGAGTCCTGAGGATCTCATAGGTGCATATTTTCCCTAAAAATCATGAGGATTCCTAAGTGTTCATCGCCTCCGTGAGTCGTAAGGATCTCACTCGGGTATTTTTCTCTTACGAGTCGTGAAGACCCATAAGTAGCTTCTTCATTTCAGTGGCATATATGTTGGAGATAGTGCCCTCAAAGTCAATTATTGGATCGCAGGTACGTGATTGCAATGATTGTGGAGGACCTATACCGGTAGGACGGTCTTACTCAAGATGATAGTATGCTATCTGGTTTGCCTTTATCAGTCGTGTACATGTTCAGGTGACTGATTACATGTTACACTTTGATAGAGCCCTTAGGATCTTGCTTTACTACCAACAGTATGATGGCGATCATATACGTGAGAGTTGGGCTGTTTATACGCATATCCTTAATTGTGGTCCCTAGTCGTGGGAGTTTCGAGACAGGGCATCGATACTCCGGAGTAGACTAGTGTGTACAGTCGAGATCCCGAAGAGGGGCGGTGGCCGGTCTCACAAGCCACTGGTGTCAGTTGGATCACCTAAGATGTATACAGGTGCTCATTGGGTTATGAGTACACCGGACAGGACTCGCTGGGAATCTGCTAGTTAGTACTATATCTATCGTCAGATAGCAGTTCCCTGGTGACATGTGTACAGGTTAGATCATCGACCTAAGGTCGTCATTTGTCTCGTGTGAGTTCCCACTGTGCTTTGATTTCTACCCTACCACGGCTCAAAGGAGTCGTGCAAACAGGTAGTTTTTGGGTACAGTCCCGAGCCATATGGAGGCACGTGAGCGGATCGGCAGGGTATTCGTCTCTCCCGGTATTGGGGGCGAGATCGTGTTGTGTCTAGGAGAGCCATTACACAAAGCCCACGGCCGTGGCAGGAGACTTACTGGTAGGTACTCCAGTAGTATCTCAGGGTGTTATTGGGCTACACTCCGACACGACATATACTGCTATTGGGGGTCTGACGTTGCTAGCCCCCTAGGCAGATATGCGATACTCATAGACGAACGGACCGGACTGTATATACATTGTCACTGTTAGGCTCAGTTGGGTTTCTGGATGAGTTCGCTCATCAGCCTCCCTTGAGGTCAGTCTATGGGCAGCCGTTACGCATTGCTAGTGCCGCTGACGGTTTGTGGTTAAACCCACTGCCAGTGTACTGACGAGTCATTAGAGTCCCCCACAGACAGTTTCCCAAGTTCGGGCGAAACGTTGTAGAGGCCGTATGGTTTTTTGGCAGGGTTCGGAAAATGCACGTGCGTTTACGCACGTGTTATTTTTCGGGCAGATGATACTGGTCGGCTTTGATTTAAGCCGGATCCGAGTATTATATTGAGTGGATATAATATCTTTATCTCAGTTGCATTTGTATTCGGTCGTAATACAAATGCTGGTATATTTATACTGTTACGGAGTTATCCTGAAAGTTGTTTCAGGATCACTTTTGGAAGTTGCCAGTTTCCAGTTTTCTATCAGCCGTCTTTTAAAATTCGGTTAAAGACGGATTTATCTTTTCTTGGATGAGGTGAGTCATGCTTCTAGAAGTTTCTAGAGAGGGTGACATGGATTGGTGAGTCATTAGTGCATTAATGGTGCCATTAATGCTTGATGACTAAGGGTTTTTAGATTCAATGTTTCTTAGTGACTCATGCTTTCATGAATGGTTATGATAAGCTTCTTGTTTATGGTCACCTCCTTGATTGCTCCTACCATCACCTCCCTCTTGCTTAAATAGTGGCCGGCCACCCTTGTGAGAAAGAGAGAGAGAGATTGATTTCATTTTAGTAGAAAAGACTATAGTTTTACGGTGCATGGAAATTTCATTACCTCTTTTCATTCCATCACCCGATAAAAATGGCTGCTTCATTAATCGATCGTCCACGGATTTGGAAGAAGTGAGACAAAGTCATCTACTCATTTTCTACATCAATCTTGGTCGTCTTTTTTAGCAAACTTGACGACCGAGTTGCCTCGAGTCAGAGGCGGGAGCCCATTTAAAGAATCGTTGACGTGGTGCCACCTGGACGAGCAGATCGGAGATCGAAGAGATCGGAGCAGCCGCAACGGAGCGTGGGATGATGGTTAAAGAACGAAGGACTCGGATCGTTCGGTATAACCTTTCTACACTCTTTACAGTTTGTTAGTTTAGCAATAATGGAATATCCGGGTAAAAGTATACGATAGCGCCAGTTAAAAAGTTTTTGTTCCGCATTTGGCATCTGTAGACGGCCGGGGCGCTACCGTAGACTTACAGTGGTATCATAGCCTCACCATTTTTCTTTACTAACTTATGCTAACGCGTTTAAAATATCGATCGAACCGGAAATCGAAAACCGCATTTTTACAATTTCACAGTTTCTGTCGATTTTAAATGGTGTCCTAAAATTATTCCACATATCACAGAAATCTGTGCAGGGTTTTTTAAGAATACTGTGAAAATTTGGGCTCATGAATCGACAAGACTGCCGCGGAGTCGCGGCCAAACCCATGGTTTGGCCGCGCATCCGCGGCCATTCTGTGTCATCATGCCCCCAAATTTTCTCAGTGGGTTCTTATCTGAAAATTGGGGTTTTTGGTATATATCTTTTGGGCCCAGGTTTTGTTACTGTTCACCAGTTGTTTGTGGGGCCCACTTTGTGATATTTAGTCGATCGAAATTTAAACATGTTAGTTTACAGTGCTTACATTATATCTCCGACCGGGAATGTCATTTGATCGGTAAACCGCGTCTAATTGCTATAGTTCTTTTAGACGGGTTTGCGAACGTGACATTCGCGTTGATGTTCTGTGTTGTGCTGTGATGTTGCGGATTTGTCGTGGTGGATAGCAGTGTGCAATGGTAGTGCAGTTTGAGTTTAATTGTACATTTGATATTGCGGGGCGAGCGTCCAACATGTGGACTGCCGTCACTGTCTGTTGTATAATATTCTTTTGGGGCATGACCAGGTTGCGGTCGATGTACCTATTGTACTATTTTTCATTACTGTACTAGGTTTTTCCCCGCGACAGAGTGCACGGATAGCCGAGTTCTGGGGGGAAACGGGTCCGCATCTCATGGCTTTGAGAGGAAGAGGGGCCTCACTCTAGAATTGGTAGACTATTCGCCGCACTCGTAGAGGGTACAGGTTGACCCAAGGAGGGGTGCCCAAGTTTACCGGATTCCGTGAAGTGCAGGGTGGTCCATTCACTTTGCTGTAGGGGGCTGCCTCGCTTCAGGTTTTGGCGGGTAACTTGCCGCACCCGTAAGGGTCTAGGTTTCATTGCACAGGCTATCCACACGACAGGGGAACGTCGGGTTTCAGCAGCGGCTCTGTGAAACCCGGGGATCCCAGATTATCTGTATTGTTCTGTGATGCTTATTACTTTTCTGTAATGTTGCATATTATCACGCCTAGAGCTATTATTGTATATTGGTTTATATACTATTAGATGTTGTATATGTTTTACACCCGCGCTAGTCCAGTCCCCGCTCTGTCGTTAGTTAAGTAACCTAACGGGTGATGACGGGACCTAGTGACGAATGCGGATGGCATATACGTACATTTTATTTTCGTTCTTTTCTGGTGTGATTATTGATGGGACTGCGTTGATTCTGATCAATGCAAAGTAAAACAAACCTGTTTTCAGTTGTTGGAACAAATTTAAAAAGTGTTATTGCAAAGACGTTTTCTTTTGTTTTGCATAGCGATATTCAGTGGAATATCCTGCACCTCATTCGACGGGGCAAGGGCCGATATCCCTTCACCGGGACTGACCCCTTGGGCAGAAGTTTGCGTCAGGGTAATAACTTCACTATAGTCGATTACATGTTGCATTGCATTGCGGTATTCAGTGGAATATCCTGCATCTCATTCCACGAGGAAAGAGCCGAGATCCCTTCACCGGGAGTGACCTCTTTAGCAAAAGGTTTTCGCCACTATATTTTAAAAAAGCTATCAGGTTCCTTCAGCGATATCAAGTTCACTACGTTAAAGGTTTTTCGCCAAAAACCAGCCGTAGCCCTCCGTCACTTCTTTTGAGTATTCAGTAGTATTCAAGCTATGTATTTTAGCCAAAGTTAGGCATAGTGTTTGGTAGCTGCTGGGTATTCAATTGTTGCATAGATAGATGAGTTAGTTTGGGACAGTCGTTCTGCCGATTGGCCAAAGTCAGGGGCATGTGCGGGTGGGTTCAAATTGACAAGATAGTGACGGGTAGAACTTGGCATGTGACTTATGACATTTTGACCAAAGCCAAGGTTATAAGAGCATGGGGCAAAAATCATATCGGGAGTTTCTAAAGAAACTGAAACTTGCCAAGTATGCGCATACCTTCTGGAGTATGAGTAAACGTGGATGCATTCCATCACGTTATCATGCGATGAGAGTTGGATCCCGATTCCCACTGATGAGTTGGTTTACTCTTCGGGTGATCCCGATTGATTCTTCTTTAGGTTTGGAGGAGAATTTGACAGGACAGTGGGAGGTTTCCAGATTAGATAAAGTGATAACCATTCTGATCTAGGTTAGAGTGCACGCAGAGTGTTTCTTTTCTCTCTCTCTTTGGCAGCGACCTTTGACCGACCCTAGACTTTGACTCAGTGACCAGCTTGACCGAACCTTCTTAAAATACTGGCTTTTGGATTGTCTATGTTGCATAAGTCATTGCCACTCCTTCTTCTACACTTTGCATTTCTCAGAACACCCGTATTACTACGGACATCCACTTCCATTGGATAGATCCATCGTATGGTTATATACGAACTCAAAGGGACTTCTTCGAGGATGGATCAAGGTTCAGGAGAAATAGAATTGGTTTATTCAGTTGTTTTTTATTTTCACCTTCTCTCAGGTTGCGAGAGCTCCTTGGTTTAGGAGAGTACACCTATTACGCTTATTGGATAGTCTTATTCCAAACCATAGGCAGGTGCCGAAAGGTAGGGAATGAAGAAAACCAATTAGCCTAAGTAGGGTGTGCAGAAGGTAATATGTAAAGACAAAATAAAGGGATTAGAAAAAGGGCAAAGTAAATTGCGACTGATATCATTCACGACCAAACCGCGTACTTCATCGCCACTCCTAATTCACCTTTAAAAGAATAAGGTATTATTCAGTTGTTTTTTATCATCACCTTCTCTCAAGATACGAGTACTCCTTGGTTTAGGAGGGTACACCTATTATGCTTACTGGATAGTCTTCTTCCAAACCATAGGCTGGTGCCGAACGGTAGGGAAGGAAGAAAACCGTTTAGCCTAACGATGGTGTACAGAAGGTAACGACTAAAGAAAAATAAAGGGATTTGGAGAGATGGAAATAAAATCTACGGTTGAAGTCATGAATTAGATTATGGAAGAGGCATTACTATGAATACCAGGATACCCCTACGAAACATTTTCATGTTTCAGTGCATTGTTAAAAGAAATCTGTTTTCCCGATTAGATACTTACTCCAAGGGTATGTATTTACCAGGTTTAATTCTCATATCTGTATGGTTTTACAGATGATGAGAAGGAGTAAGTTATTAGGAATTAGGTGATTATCCTCATTATATCGGAATTCGTTGTAATTGGTGATATTTGAGGAAATTGCCAGGGTACAGTTTTTAACCTACGACGCACAGGTTTTGAGTTGTTCAACTCAGCGGACTTATACAGAGTATTGTATGTTGTCCAAGTGTCCATCCGGACAAAGGGGTAGGTCCTCGTACTATGTTCGGTTTACTTATAACTTCTCTAGTATTTAGACAAGTGTTTCGTAGAAATACAAGGTTTAAGATTTGAGAAGTTGTGGGTATAAGAATAAAGTAGAGAACCAGGTATCACAAGTATCGGGATTCTTCAAAGAGATCGAAGATGTAGATTCTTGTGATTGGTATTCAGATGATAGTGATGGTTTTGAGAAACATGTTTCTCTTTCAGGTTACTCATAATTGGATGGATGCCTAAGTTGAGTAATGCTGATTAGCCTCTTTCCATTAAAATGATATGCACTGGAGACAGCTGCATGATTTGAATATGGTTCCAATTAATTAAGTGCCAAAGTTTCTATATTGGATATAGAATGGTTCGTACCTTAAAAGATGTTAAAGTACGGGGAGTTGTCCAGCTTATGGTTAAAACCAGACTCTGGATAACTCAGGGCACGTTTCTGTAATGGCTGTTTGTGGGTTGACCCTGGCTATGACGAGGGTTGATATTCTACCATTTGGAAGATCAATAGTGATATTGTTCTTGACTCGCCACAGTTTTAGTAAAATGGATTTTTTTTCAGAAAACAGTAGTGGGAGTATGGTAGAACTGGAAGTGATTCCAGAACCGCAAACGATTACGGAAAATTTAATAGGACCTATATATTCAATCAGGTTTGACATTCCATTAGCCACTCCGCAGATATGGTGGGTAACCTCAGACACCCGAGAGGTACTCCGGTAGCCTCAAGGACGGTGACAGGGAGGTTCTTATCTACCCAGACTTGACACTACTGTTGTTCCAGGCTATGAGACCCAGTAGGAGGGTTGTCGTAGTCAGTGGGAGCAACGGAAGCATAGTGGGCAAGATGCTTATGTCTATTTATAGACTAGAGCAGTTATAGCGAAGATAGATCATCTAATTTTGATATGACAGTCATGGGTTTGACTTCAATCAGAATAGGGGATGGATCTGTTAAGAAGGTAGTAGGGTGTGATGTCAAGGTATATGGATGACATACACAAAGTAGGAAGTAAAATTCCTATACTACGATCGGTTGTACTGTGGTCGTCACACAGTTGTTTCTCCAGACAGGATATGGATATAATATTTGACATTCTGGTTTCTGGATCTATGGTTTTAGATCTAGATTTGGGTAGTTTCCCAATGTGGGTACTTTGACAGATATTCTAATGGTTTTTGGAATAGTTGACTCCTAGCATGGTGGTGTACCTGCAGGTGATGGAGTCACCCTCTCTAAAGGTGTCGTATAGACTAAAGGGGAGAGGGATGTGCATGATTGACAGATCACTTGCTTAGGCAATTGAGTCAATCGTGAGATGTCAAGTACCAAACCAGATGTTGTTTTTGCACTAGATGCAATAAGTTTGTATTAATCCAATCCTGGAGAAACATAAGGAAGCAGTTTTAGAACATAAGTACATGTTCTACGGATTTGATGACGGCAGCCTCTTTCGGGAGACGGTTATCATTCCAAGCTTCAAAGGTGACATGGTTGACAGAGTGATTGTCAGAGTTATAGTTTTCCCTCTGACGAAGAGGGACAGTATTATGGAAAGGTGGTCCAAGAGGATACTGTGGGAGGCATGGTGCCGGATACTGATTAGGTTCAGTGATTGATACAGTCTAAGAAGTTTGGATTTGGAGTTCATTTATGAACTAGGTCCCATCAGATATCCAGACATATTCTAAGACAGGTATTACTCAATTCGGGAGATGGCTTTCTCCGCGAACTTGAGATTTAGAGAGATATAGAAAGAAACATCTAGGCGGATCCACTCACTGAGGCTATTTCTCAAACACAATAGTTTTACAAACGGGCTTTGTGAAACTGATTAGTAGAGGAGTTGGATGTTCGGTTTCACACGGGCTGTGAGTAGTCGACATCGCAATAATTAGCCTTGAGTGCAAGTGGGAGATTGTTGGAGATAGTGCCCTCATAGTCAATTATTGGATCGCAGGTACGTGATTGCAATGATTGCGGAGGACCTATACCGGTAGGACAGTCTTACTCAAGATGATAGTATGCTATCTGGTTTGCCTTTATCAGTCGTGTACATGTTCAGGTGACTGATTACATGTTACACTTTGATAGAGCCCTTAGGATCTTGCTTTACTACCAACATTATGATGGCGATCATATACGTGAGAGTTGGGTTGTTTATACGCATATCCTTAATTGTGGTCCCTAGTCGTGGGAGTTTCGAGACAGGGCATCGATACTCCGGAGTAGACTAGTGTGTACAGTCGAGACCCCGACGAGGGGCGGTGGCCGGTCTCACAAGCCACTGGTGTCAGTTGGATCACCTAAGATGTATACAGGTGCTCATTGGGTTATGAGTACACCGGACAGGACTCGCTGGGAATCTGCTAGTTAGTACTATATCTATCGTCAGATAGCAGTTCCCTGGTGACATGTGTACAGGTTAGTTCATCGACCTGAGGTCGTCATTTGTCTCGTGTGAGTTCCCACTGTGCTTTGATTTCTACCCTACCACGGTTCAAAGGAGTCGTGCAAACAGGTAGTTTTTGGGTACAGTCCCGAGCCATATGGAGGCACGTGAGCGGATCGGCAGGGTATTCGTCTCTCCCGGTATTGGGGGCGAGATCGTGCTGTGTCTAGGAGAGCCATTACACAAAGCCCACGGCCGTGGCAGGAGATTTACTGGTAGGTACTCCAGTAGTATCTCAGGGTGTTATTGGGCTACACTCCTACACGACTTATACTGCTATTGGGGGTCTGACGTTGCTAGCCCCCTAGGCAGATATGCGATACTCATAGACGAACAGACCGGACTGTATATACATTGTCACTGTTAGGCTCAGTAGGGTTTCTGGATGAGTTCGCTCATCATCCTCCCTTGAGGTCAGTCCATGGGCAGCCGTTACGCATTGCTAGTGCCGCTAACGGTTTATGGTTAAACCCACTGCCAGGGTACTGACGAGTCATTAGAGTTCCCCACAGACAGTTTCCCAAGTTCGGGCGAAACGTTGTAGAGGCCGTATGGTTTTATGGCAGGGTTCGGAAAATGGACGCACGTGTTATTTTTCGGGCAGATGATACTGGTCGGCTTTGGTTTAAGACGGATCCGAGTATTATATTGAGTGGATTTAATATCTTTGTCTCAGTTGCATTTGTATTCGGTCGTAATACAAATGCGGGTATATTTATACTGTTACGGGGTTATCCTGAAAGTTGTTTCAGGATCACTTTTGGAAGTTGCCAGTTTCCAGTTTTCTATCAGCCGTCTTTTAACATTCGGTTAAAGACGGATTTATCTTTTCTTGGATGAGGTGAGTCGTGCTTCTAGAAGGTTCTAGAGAGGGTGACATGGATTGGTGAGTCATTAGTACATTAATGGTGCCATTAATGCTTGATGACTAAGGGTTTTTAGATTCAATGTTTCTTAGTGACTCATGCTTTCATGAATGGTTATGATAAGCTTCTTGTTTATGGTGACCTCCTTGATTGCTCCTACCATCACCTCCCTCTTGGTTAAATAGTGGCCGGCCACCCTTGTGATAAAGAGAGAGAGATTGATTTCATTTTGGTAGAAAAGACTATAGTTTTAGGGTGCATGGAAATTTCATTACCTCTTTTCATTCCATCACCCGATAAAAATGGCAGCTTCATTAACCGATCGTCCACGGATTTGGACGAAGTGAGACAAAATTATCTACTCATTCTCTACATCAATCTTGGTCGTCTCTTTTAGCAAACTTGACGACCGAGTTGCCTCGAGTCAGAGGCGGGAGCCCGTTTAAAGAATCGTTGACGTGGTGCCACCTGGACGAGCAGATCGGAGATCGAAGAGATCGGAGCAGCCGCAACGGAGCGTGGGATGATGGTTAAAGAACGAAGGACTCGGATCGTTCGGTATAACCTTTCTACACTCTTTACAGTTTGTTAGTTTAGCAATAATGGAAGATCCGGGTAAAAGTATACGATAGCGCCAGTTAAAAAGTTTTTGTTCCGCATTTGGCGTCTGTAAACGGCCGGGGCGCTACCGTAGACTTACAATATAACCTCGGTAGCCCGTGGATAGTATACACGAGTCAATCTTGACCTCCTTGTAGGGCAACAATGGCTTAATAAATGGCTGAATAAATAGGTTTAGATCTTTCGCCTAAGGCATTTTAAATTTATGAGCCGTGAAGGTCTCATAAAGATGTTTCTCCCTACGAGTCGAGAGGATCTCGTAGATGTATTTTCTCTTTAGAAGTCGGGAGGACTCCTAAGTGCATTTTCTCTTGAGAGTCATATAGATCTCACAAGAGTATTTTCCCCTTACGAGTCGAAAGGACCTGTAAGTGGCTTCTCCTCCTCATCGGTATGCGACTTTGGAGAATGTGGCCCGTGGATAGTATATAAGAGTCAGTTTGGACATACTTGTAGGGCCACAGTACATAGGAAATAGGTTGATATCCACGTCGTCTAAGGCTTTTCATCTTCATGAGCAGTGAGGGTTTCATAAAGATGTTTTTCCCTACGAGTCGAAACGAGTCGAGAGGATCTCACAGGTGTATCCTAACGTAAAATATAGATAACCCCCCTTTTTTTATAGAGGTCCGTTAGGTTTGTGGAACTAGGGTTAAGTCCATCGTACCGTCGCGTTGGCAGATATATTCCTCGATATCCAGTCCCTTAGATTGCTGCTCGAGTAGCCCCATGACTATCGTGTCTCTGATCCCTTCTGAGACTGGACAAGACGTCTTTAAGTAATCTTCTTAGGTTGGAATATGCATTTTACCATCGGAAGAACAAGCGTTAGGTATTTGTCGTGTCGCTTTTTACTTGAGGTTAGGCTTAATTTGAAGCCCCGATGAGTCATAACCGCACCCTTCTGGGGTAGGATGATCTCCAATGGTCTTTAAGCTGTATATGTATTGCCGTCAAGACCCGAAACTAGGAATATGCCGTCACTTCATTTTTGTTTTGATGATACCGTACCGCTTCTTTGCTGAAGTTGGGTAGACATCCAAATGACCTCTATACTATATGTATCGCCATCGAGGTCTAGAGTCAGGATTTTTCCATCACTCCTCTTTTATTTGGTTGTTGCGTCCACACCATGCTAGAATGAGGGGGAATGTCGAGATAGTCTTTAGGTTGTATATGTACCGTCAAGACTTGGAGCTGGGATTTTTCCATTACTCCATCTTTTCTTTGACCCATATACCGTCAAGACTTGGAGCTGGGATTTTTCCATTACTCCATCTTTGCTTTGACTCTTGGGTCTTTTTGATGACGTTGAGTCAGCATCCTACTGGAATGAGAAGGACGTCGGGATAGTCTTTAGGTCGCATATATTGCCATCAAGACTTGGAGTTAGGAATATGTCGTCACTCCACTTTTGTTTGACCCTTGGGTCGTTGTTGACGTTGCGTCTGCACCGAGAAGGAACGCCGAAGTGGAGCTAGGATTTTTCCCTTACTCCACTTTGATTTGGCTCCTTAGAGCTTTGTTGACACCGTGTCTACATCCTACTGGAATGAGGAGAATGTCGAGCAGGAGCTAGGAGTTTTGCCATTACTCCGCTTTTATTTGACCCTTAATTCCTTGTTAACGCCTCATCTGCATCCTGCTAGAATGAGAAGAACATCGAGTTGATCTCTAGGCTGTAGATGTTGCCATTGAGATCAGGAGCTAGGATTTTGCCGTCACTCCGCTTTTATTTGACCTTGGGTCCTTGTTGACGTCGCGTCTGCATCCTGCTGGAATGAAGAGAACGTCGAGCTAGTCTTTAGGTTGTAAATGTACCGTTCAGACTTGGCTCTCCCTTTGACGGAGCCTGGTGGGAAGATATGGTTCCCTTTATTTCATTTAAGCCCATGGATTGTATACAGTGGTCTGTGTGGACCTACCTGCACGGAAGAAAAAAATTTATATTATTATTTATTTCCGCGATGCTCTATCTTTTCAGTTTTTATATCGCGAAAGTCGCGATTGCTCAATCATTTCGACTATTTTTCGCGGTGCCCAATCATTTTGGCTATGTCATTTTTTTATTTTTACTCGTTGTTTTTTTATTGCGGGTTGCCAAAACCTTTTGGCTGTTTCTTATGCATTTTTTACTCGCTGGTTTTTATTGCGAGTTGCCCAATCATTTCGGTTATTTCATATGCATTTTTTTTGCTCGCTGATTTTATTGCGAGTCGGGGACTTGGGTTTTGATACCAATTTTGGCATCAGCATCGCTACAACTGGAATGTTGCCAGGAGCGAATCATCATTTGCCGTGAGAGGACTTGGAGTTTGACACCTGTTTAGGCATCAACATCGCTACAACTGGGATATTGCTAGGAGCGAATCATCATTTGCCTTCGTTTATTTGAACAAAGGTGGCTTAGCAAACAGGATTAGGATCCTGTTGACTAAGGCTTTTTGACTTGATGAGCCGTAAGGATCTCATAAAGGTATTTCTCTCTACGAGTCGAGAGAATCTCGTAGGTGTATTTTCTCCTTAGCAATTGTGGGGATTCCAAAGTGATATTTTCTCTTGTAAGTCGTAAGGATCTTACAAGAGTATTTTCTCCTTGTAAGTCGAGAGGACTTACAAGTGTCGTTCACCATATGGGAATATTTCTTGCCATTGGTGGAACTCGGTTAGAACATATTTTGTTCGTGCCCGTAGATTGTATACAAGAGTCGATATCGAACTACTTGTAAGGCAACTTGGGGAATATGACGGCTTAAGAACAGGTTTAGATCCATGTAAGCTAAGACTTTTGAATCCCATGAGCCGTGAGGCTCTCATAGGGGAAATTCTCCTTAAAAGTCGTGAGGATCTCGCAAGTGTAATTTCTCCATAGGAATCATATGGACTCCTAAGTCTGTTGATCCTTTGTGAGTCGTAAGAATTTCACGCAGGTATTTTCTCCTCACAAGGTTGATAGGACCTTGCAAGTGCATATAAATTATTTATTTTACGAGTTTGCACCCTTTTCGTGTTTTCACAAACTCTCCGACAGTCCTGCTGTTTTTACTCATGGTGCCCTTTCGGGTTTCATCCGTGCCCATTTGCTTGTGGACATACAGTTTTTTTGTTTTTTTATATTTTTATTTTTAACGAGTTTGCGCTCTTCTAGGTTTTCATAATTTCACCGGTAGCCCTGCTGTTTTTACTCACGGCACCCTTTTGGGTTTTCATCCGTGCCCATTTCGCTTGTCGACGTTTTATTTGCGAACGGTGGAACTCTCGAAAGTTTCTTCGTCACAGATGACCTATCTGTTTTCTGGTGGGGCTTGGGGGTGTCTTCATCGCTGGAGTAGCTGTGTAGCTAGTGGGACTTGAGTTGCAACCTTCGCCGTTAGGACTTCGATTGCAATATAGATCTCAAGGGAGCATATCGCCGTATTTGGGGTGATGCGCTAGTTTAGGAACGTTCCGGTCCATTATCGCTATGTTTGAGGCGATGCACTAGTATAGGGACGTTCTAGTCCATCATTCCCATGATCGGGACGAAATGCTAGTTTAGGGACATCTCGGTCCATTATCGCCGTGTTTGGAGCGAAATGCTAGTTTAGGGACGTTTCGTTCCATTATCGTGCCGTGTTTGAGGCGACGCACTAGTTTAGGGACATTTCAATCCATAATTTATCATTCGGTCGGGGAGTTGCATAACTCATCCCTTCCAACTCTTATTTGCTGAGGCGTTGTTGTTTATCCTTTGAATGTATGGACACTTCACACCTCAAGCTATCTTTACCTTCTTGAATTGCTTATTTTACCATCACAGGAATCAGGTTGTTTTTGCGTGAAATATCGGGCGTTTTACACGGCACATGCCCCTGCTCATCAATGTCGCCTTCTGACACTGACGAAGGAAAGAGATATTGAATCACTCCTTATGTTGAGTCTTTTTCTTCCTTGGAAGAATAAACTTGACCTGGGAGCTTTTTCCCTCATCATCCATTTTAGGAGTGGGACATGGCGTCTACGTCCCTTTCATAATTTTTGGTTTAAGTGGGCTATTCAACTTGATTGCATGACCCATTTGTAGGTCCCTTAATATCCTTTCTGTTATTTGAAGAAAGGACTATCTCACGTAGGGATTCTTCGGCCAGTAAGGAAGATGCCCCCTGTGTATATTTGGGGGGAGCGAGTATCCGTGCTATCGCTATTTTGGCGACATGTTGCTTTAGAACCGCTCATTTTGTTATGTGTTGGCAACAAATGCCATCTTGCCTTTACTTTTCATTCATCTTCATCGAATGAGGAAGGGTCTTGACCCATCTGATCCAATCGAGCCATTTTATCCATGAGCTCTTGGAAGGTCTTCGGCTTGAAGAGGGCCATATATGGGAACGTCTTTGAATTTAGGTCAAGGGTGGCAATGAACATTCCCACGATTGCAGCTTCATTGATGCGTTGCTCGCATTTTAACTAGAGATTTCGCCATCAAGTAACATATTGAACCCAGATCTCATTCGGTCCAACCCTTTTGTTGACTAACACCGCCACGGTAGGGTGTTTATTCACACTAGCGAATCTCTAACAGAAGTGCATGTCCATATCATCGAAGGTCTTCACGGAGTCATTTGGGAGTTTTGCATACCATTCAAAGGCGATGCTCGCCAGTCTGCTGACGAACTGTCGGAGAAGCAAAATATCATTTCCTCCAGTGTTGCTACACATGGACTTAAACCGCGCAATGTGCTGGAAAGGATTCCCGGTTCCTTTGTATATATGGAACGTCAGAAGTATATATTCTGGAGGGTACTGTATTTGATCGTAGCTAGCCGGATATGGTCAACTAGTCTTGATTGACCTATTTGCTGCTTCACTGGCGTAATGAGCTTTGATCTGCTAAGCGATGTATTCGTCCATCTTTGCTTTTGGGATCATTTCTTCCTTAGCCTTTGATGAGCCTTACAGAAGATTTGAAGTGTCACATTTGTCTTTAAAAGTGACGACCGACGGTTCATCTGCCAGTGGTTCCAAATGGACCATCATTCCATCCATATTCTGTATCAGAAGGGCCATCTGGTTCATTTTAGTGGATATCGTTGTCATTTCTTCATCTCTCTTCTTAAGAGAACGCTTTAGGAAATCAATATCCGACTCCTTCCCTACTCTTTCTTTGGGTGCGTCTTCAGGATTTTCCTTAGGAAATGGATTAGCAAGTGATGCCGCCCGAGCAAGCATCTTCTGCAGCTTTTCACGTTGCAGTTGAGCTTTTGTCGGAGACCGAGTATGAGATCCATGACTAGTAGAAGCACGAATTTCTTCTTTGGAGTCCACCATATAGACTGTATGAACAAGCATGCCCCCAGGCTTAGGGAATCTGGAATCTTGACCCTTGGAGTTTGCCTTGGGCATTTGGATTTTATTAGGCCTCTCTTTTTTGTGAAGCCGCTTTGGCTTTAGGAGGAACCGTTGTAGCAGGAACCGCCTTAGGATGATTCCCTTTGTATTTGGAAGGGGAGTTGTCAGAGTTTAGCTGACGCTTATAAGAAGGGCCGCAGATAACGACTGAGTCCTTTTCTTTCTTCCACACCTTATATATATATGAGGAAAATTCTTTTAGGGAGTGAACAGGTTTTTGCTCTCTTTGGATCTCCACGGGCCGCGGGGACTTCTTCAATACCGTGGTGGGAGAATTTTGTCTGACCCTTCGCAAGTTAGGAATATGTATGCCCTAGAGGCCATTATTGTATGATATAGTGGATGCTTGGACATATATATATATATATATATATATATATATATATATATAGGACTTTCTTTCTCGATATGATAGTATGATATATGGTTGCCTTTATCTTAACATGTTCACTGGTTTTATTATACCATCTCTCATATACATGTTGATAAATCCCTTATGATGTTGGCTTGACTACCAGGACTAAGATGCGGATCATACTACTGGGACCTGGGTAGTCCACAAGAACATCCTTCAATTGCTCCCAGTCGAGGGAATATCTAGACAGGGCATCGATATTCCAGAGTAGACTAGTGTGTACGTTTCTTGACCCTGTATGAGGGCGATGGTTGATCCCATATCCATTGGTGTTTAACATCAAAGATTGTACACATGTATTTATTAGAGAATGGATACACAGAATATGACTCGCCGAGAACTCCTAGATGGTACTTGATCAGTCAAAAAATTTCCATTTTTAACACGTCAATTTCCCTACCATTTGCACTCATCTAGAAGTGTTCGGTATTAATATAGCACATATTAGCAAAACAGCCGTAAAATACCAAATTACTTGTGTTATATTTTAAAACCGACACTTTGAGGGAAATTGAGTGTTTATCATTGCATCGCATAATTTTTGTATAGCGCAACACTTGTCTCGAGAGTCTGTGCAGGAAATTCCAGAAGAAGAACCGAAACTGTGAAAAGTGCTGAGAAAAATGCGCCAAGTCCAAGACTTGTGATCTGGTAGTGATATAGAAAGAGAGATGAAATTCCACATATCAGAAACATACCATGAAGTCAGGAAAAGAGTGTCCCAGAATTTCCATGCAGAGAGGGCACCAATGGGCTGCGGATCCGCGGCCAGAACCCCCTTCGGGCGGAGAATCTGCGGCCACCTTGCCACGTCATCAGCAAAGCTCCACTTCAGGTTTCTTGGTTCAAGGCCTACACCTATTCAAGCCACTTCAAAGTCCAGAATTCTCCAGAATCTTCTGACAGAACAGCAAGGCCCTTTGTACAAGCTAAACACCCTCAAGCTTCCAAAGCAAGCTACTTAACTACCTAAGCCTAGAAGCTTCTCCCTAACCTCCAAGCTTATGAAGGAAGCTAAGCCTAACTAACTACCTCTAGAAGCTTCCATCTAACTACCAAGCTTATAAGGGAAGCTAAACTAAACCTAGCTTCTAAGGGAAGCTAATCCTAATCAAGGCTATAAAAGGGACCCGAAGGCTTCACTTCTAAGGTTGTTGATTCTTCCATCAATTCCCAACACAAGTTAAGTGACACAACTTGTAACCCTAACCCTAACCCTAATCCAATCAAATCCAAGCCAAATTCAAGAACACCGAGTACTAAATCAAGCAAGAAGCCTTCAATCCTTTGGAAAGCGACGCCGGACTTCATCGGAGCAAGTGATCCAAGGAGATCCGCGACTCAAGGAGACGAGCGAAGCCGAAATCAACGATCGAGTTCTTTCCTCATTGTAGATCTTGAGAGAATTGTAACAAAATTGTTGATAAATAATGGTGAAATTTCTATATCTTGCTTTCTTTACATTCTTGCATCATGATTAGATCTCGATTCTTGATTGTGTTCTTTGATATGATGTTTGAGTAAAACTCCGCTCATGAAGGAGTCGAGAGAATCAATAGATGATGATGATTAGATCTTGAAACGATTCTTAATTCCTATAAGTTTTGTAAACTTTAGTAAATTGAAGAATCGACAACCTAGTTTCGAGCGATGCTTTCTTGATTGTGTTCGCTCTTAATTAGTGATTCACGTTCGATTCTTGAATTTACTAGAGGCTAGTTTTTGAATGAGATTCATCGAAAGGACAAAGGATGAGATGAAAAAACCCTAGTTTCTTCGAAAGATCCTTAAACCTCGATGAATCGTCATCGATCTAGTATCAAATCATTAATGGATAAGAAAACGTAATCAATAGTTTTCATCACGTCTATAGATTCGATCGATTCCTACGAGCCTCACTTCGATTCTTGAAACCTAATTTGATTGGATATCATCAATTCTTAATTCTTGATTTTAAATGTTTTCTTGATTTTAGATTTAGTTCTAGATAATTCTTGAATTTCAATTTTATAAATCTTGAATTGAATTGTCTTTTCTTTTCTTTAATTTTCAATTCATCTAATTCAAATTCGAACGGATCTCACTTTCCCTGTGGACGATCCGCACTCGCTAACGCGCTACACACGACACCGTTATTGATTGCGGTCAAAAATTTCTTTGGTTGTGATTTCTACACTTTTCTTATATACACACCGGAAAAACATTCAATCAAATGGCGCCATTGCCGGGGTTAATGTGCTAATTTGTTCGTTTTTGGAATTTGAGTTGAAAAATTTATTCCATCAAATTTTTTAGATCAAAATCCGTACAAACACTAAACGATTTGTTGTGATTTGTTGAGAGGAAATCTGGAATCTGTGGAGCTTGAGGAAAAATATTTTGAATATTCCAGAGAGCTCAGGAGGTGAACAGGAACAGAGCCTGAAAAATTTGTCCAGTGATCAATCTTTTCGACCGCGTTTCCGCAGCATTAGTGTGCATCCGTGACGGTTCCGCGGCGGGCCTAGGGATTTACTGTGCTAAAGTTTCTCGGTGACTCTCTGACTTTCTTATCTCCTCCCTCATCTGCTCCAATAACAATTTTCTGCAGGTTTCTTTGCAAAATTCGCAGCGCCGCAAAAATAAAAAAAATTGTACTTGATTGATCTTGGTTGTTTGCATTTTTAATACAGAATTTAAGGGGCACGGCCAAATTCAGATTAGGTGGGGAGTTCATTACCCTTCCTAAGCCCCGAAAATCACAAAACTGCATCCGCATTACCCTCATTAACTAAAACAAATCTAGACATGACTCTAAGGACCGTCGCGCTCACTTAGGACAGGAGAAGGTCGTAGGTAATCTATTTCTTATTCGCGTTTCTTTTGTGGTGTCTAAGGCAAGTGTGTCTAAGGCAAGTGGTTACTTAATTAGGCCCACTACTTACATAGTGGAGAACCTCCTACTTACCTCGAACTTACCTGGCCACAGGAGGGACAAAGAGGTAGTAGAGGATTGATCCTGCGATTTGTCTTCTGGCAGTTAGGAGCGGTCTAGAGACTTGACCTAGGTGACCACTAGATTCTATGGTTGCTTGTTGCATTTGTTGTGATTTGCATCATTTTTTAAAAAATCCGTATATTTTTCAAAACAAACACCACTTCATTCATTTCCCCTAATTATCTTAACGCTGCCACTTGTGCTAAACCTTTTAGTGCAAGATAGGCTGGACACGGGATTCTAGTGCCCTTTTAGTCCGCGTTCCCCCGATCGACTCCGAAGTCGGTATTTCTACGTCTACTTCTTCTTTACCCACCACCACACCCACTTCGATGGATAATTCTCCATCGAACTTCTTTACCACTACTCTGCCGCCGTCCGCAGGTGCGCAGAATCCACCCCGCATCTCTCTCTAAGAGAGGAGCTATCCTATGCGAGGTCCTCTTTCGACCCGTCTCTCCATTCCACCAGCCAACGGGGATAATTTTGAGATTAAACCCCAATAAATCAACCTTCTACCCAAGTACCACGGTCTCGAGTCTGAAGACGCATATGTCTTTATTACAAAATTTGAAAATGTATGCGCAATGATGGGTACTTCACAGTTTTCTGTGGATGCTATGCGTCTACGTCTTCTCCCATTTACCTTGTGCGATATAGCCGAGAATTGGCTTTATAACACAACCGCACATTCCATCTCGAATTGGGGAGAATTCATAAAAGCATTCCTAAAGAAATTATACCCCAATCATAAGACAGCTCGAGTCCGCAGCGAAATAAATCAATTTACCCAGCTTCCAAATGAACCATTTTCAAAGTGTCTTGAACACTTCAAGGATCTGTTAGTTCAATGTCCACATCACGGAATCCCTAGATGGGATCTGTGCAGAATCATATATGAGGGCATTAATCCTAACACAAAACAGACCATTGAATCCATGTGTCAAGGCAACTTCATGACCAAAGATGATGGGGAAGCCTGGAAATTCCTAGAAGATTTCGCTGAAAAATCTTTGCAGTGGGAGGGTGTGAGTCAATCGTCTAGGGGTGGCAATAACCAATCGGAAGTTTCCATAGGAGTTAGAGCTGACATTTCAGCTATGCAAAAGAAACTCGAGATTATGGAAAATAAATTTTTAGCCGCCGCCCTAAATCAAATGTCACTCTCCAAAACTGTATGTGGATGCTGTTCTGATCCTTCTCATTTGACGGAAGAATGTCCGCTAAATTCTCCGTTTCAAGGTCATGAGCATATCAATTCTGCTTTCCAACAACAACCTCGGAACGGTCCATTTTCTTCCACATATAATCTGGGTTGGAGGAATCACCCTAAGTTTGCTTGGAACCAATCACAAACTCAAAACACGGTTCCAAACCAAAATAATTTTCAAAGGGCTCTTCCACCACAACAGCAACCATTTCAATTGAGTCAGCACCCCTTCCAAGCACAAAACTTTCAAAATTCGGTCAACACGTTTGCACCAAATAATCCGTTGCAGTTGACTGGGACTGATGAATCCTCTTCATTCATGAACTTGCTTTGGACAATAAAGTCTTCCGTCGATAAAATCGAGAAAAACTCTGTGTCCCAAAGCGAGACTATAAAATCGATGGAAGAAGAAATTGCACGATTAAAAGCTGAAATGAGTGCAAGAGAGAAAGGGTAACTTCCAGCTCAACCTTTGCCCAATCCTGGCTATTCACATCATGTGAATGCTATCACCACGTTGAGATCTGGAAGAGTGCTTGACAATCACGTTGGGGAAGAGATTGATGATACAGAAAAATCTATCGATGATAACCCGGCTGAGACCTTTCCTTCCACTTCTACTTCTAATTCTGACCCTAGTTCTTCTACCCCACCACCTTCTTCCGAGCCTATTCTTCGTTTTCCCCAAGGCTCGACACCTCAGCCCACACCGAAAACGATCCCCACTCCTATTCTTAGATCGTTTCCACCTACACGATCTTCTCCAGTGTTGGACCCCGACCTTATTGCTCAAGCTCCTTACCCGAATCGGTTAAGGGGAAACAGACCAAGTCCACAAATGGAGAAGATCACGGAAATCTTGAAACAGGTTAACATCAACATCTCTCTTCTAGATGCAATCCAACAAGTCCCCGCTTATGCAAAAACTCTTAAGGACTTGTGCACTAGAAATAGGAAGACTCAAGTGCCCAAGAAGATTTTAATGGAAAAGACAGTTGTAATACCCAGCCTTTTTATACCACAATTTATATTTTGTTACTTTAGAATTCTAATTATTCTTAATTACAATTTATTTATTTTATTTATTTTAGTTATTTCTTCTAAATCCCAAACCCATTCTTTTATTAAACTTAAATCTTTTCCCTTAAACCCACAACCCCGGCCTTTTCCATTTCCTTTTTACTAATTTATCCCAGCCTTCTGGCCCAGCTCGCCCGCAGCCCAAAAGGCTTTCCTTTTTATCTAAATCTCCCAGCTCGTTTTTCCCTTTTCCTTTTTAATTAAATTCCTCGGCCCGGCCCACTCTCTCACCCAGCGCCTGCTCCCCCATACCCGACCCGGTCCGCCACTGTACTTCTTCCCCAACGGCTATATTTTCTCCCGCGCGCTCAACCCACGATCCTCGCCGTCTTCGTCGCCAATGCTCGCGAATGTTACTCCCCACGACGCGCACGTTTCCATACGACCCGCTCCCTCAACGTTCACCTCTCTTCACTCCCATCACTTTCTCCTTCTTCCTCCTCTTCTCGCTACACTCCCGACCCACGCAAACATCACCGACCACCTCTGCCGGCACCCATCTCTAGCCTCCTCCTTCTTCCTCAACCCTCCTCGACTCAAACTCCCGTCTCCCTCTCTTTCTTTCCTCCTTTCTCCCACCGACCAAACCCCCTTGCACCCTGAGCACGAGCCCCTCTACGTCTCGTCGACTCCCCTGCACCATCGCCGTCATCATCATCATCGTCATCATCATCATCATCGCCGTCTCTACCCAACTTCATCATCTACAGCCCCAACCCCGACCACCGATCACTCCCCTCTCTCTTCTCTCTCCCTCTCTCTCTCTCTCTAACTCTCTGTTTTCATTTTCTCTCTCTACAACTCTCTCTCCCCTCACTCCAGATCACCCCTCTCTTCCTCTGTCCCACTCTCCTTCTCTCTCTCACTCTCTAATCTCTGTCTCTTTCTCACTCAATCTCTCTCACCTCTCTCTCTCTCTCACTCTATTTCTCTCTAACTCTCTTTCACTCTCTCTCTCTTGATCCCTCTTCTCACCCAACCTACTGTAGCCCCACCATCAGGAGCTGCGACCATCGCAGACACCCCGACGACGCCCCAAGCCCCCATTAGCCGAGAACAGATCCGAGCTCACTCGGAGCCGTAGCCGTCGCGGTGCTAGCTCATCGCGCGTTCGTGCCATTACCACTGCCGTGCATCGCCTAGATGCTTCCAAAAAAGTTCTCTACTTGCTTCATGCTATTCTATTTCTGTTACAAATCCAAATCATATAAATTGCTATGTTACCATTCCTGAAAACGTACACTACTTACCTGTTCGACGTGTGTTTCCAATGAGAATCCTTTCCTAATTTGGCGGAACTAAATGGTATTGTTTGGCCCGTATGGCTGTGAACCTAGTGCATGAATTTCGTCGGATAATTTGATCGTTAATGACCAAAACAACTACCCCCAAGTTTAATCGTAAAACTGTAATTTTATTGTACCTGAAAATCGTTAAATTCACCATAAATCATATACATACTAGAATGGTGCGTTCAAGGGCTCAAATAGAATCCAACTCGACGAAATTTAACCCTATACTAGTTTCCAGACACTCCTGTACTTAAACCGTGATGATAATTGGATCGGAGTGCGACTCTTGACTGCAGTCCAGAGCGACTCAAATTGTTGCTTTCTGTTCCGTAATGGGTACCACAGGATTTCCTTAACTCGTAGGTTGCGGAACTTCACTTTTTATTGTAGGTGAACCTGTTAGCTAGACAACACAAGTAGTTTCACTCCGTTTCGTTATCGTTTATTATTTATTCTGTAAATTAAAAGATCGGGACGCATAACAGTCCCAACAGAATCGGAACTGACATATTGGTATTGAATAGTGTATATCCCCTGATATACAGACGCGAACGAAGATCCGTCGGTTGCGTTGAAAACCTTTCTGAAAACTATAGATTTCATCCAACTGTAGCATCACTAAAATCTGATCACAACTGGGATTAAAATGCGTTGCGAAACGGACTTCTGATTCTGAAACCGGATTTCCAGCCGCGAGCGCTTAAAATGAAATGGTTATAATTAATGATCCTGGAACCCGATTGACTTGAAACCAAATTAGATGGATAGATAACTGAACATACTAATTATTACCTGTTTATCATTTCGCTAAACTATACACGTACGTTTCATGATAAATCGTGCAAGTGATAGAATACTATTTTTATGACACCTTAATCATGCTTCATATACTGTTTACGCATCATATCATATCCATATCATTGCATTGATAACATAGTGATATCGTGCATTTACCCAGTGTTAGATTTTAGTGATGATTATGGCAAGTACGTCAGTGTTCGTGTATCCGTGAATAAGTGTAAGTGATACGTACTTGTACACAATCAGTGACCCTATTATTCTATTGCATTGTCGACGTCTGTGGGATGCGTGTATGTTCAGTTGATAAAACTGCACATTTGTATTACATTTTTCCTACCATTTTCATATTAAAAAAGGACTTTATTATAATATATTATACATATGAGGGTTTATGTGTAAAAGCACCATTTTCCATGTGTTAATATATTTTAATTATCATTTGGTAGGAAAATGTATGCAAATAATATTACTGGTCTAATCCTAGTAGAACAAAGTCTACTAAAATCTTATTTGAGTTGTTGTGCAGAATATTTCCAAGTTGTTATGAAGGATTTAACAAACAAATCAATTTGTTGAAGAAAACTTGCCAAATTAAGAAGCAAACTTGGAGACCAAGTCTGGAAGCAACCGAGAGAATATTTCTGAAATATGAAGATGCCTAGGATTGCCAAATGTCACTAGATGAAAGCACAAGAAAAATTATCAATTAATCTTGTCCCTTGAGCGCGGATCCGCGGCCAAACCCACCCTGGGGCCGCGGATCCGCCGCAATCTTATGGAATTGGAGTGCAAGATTTTGGGGAATTATTCTATGCTGAATTTTACCAAGTTCTCAACAATAAGATTCTGGGTTTTCACTATATAAAGGCACCGAGGGCCTCTTGGAAAAAGCTATCAAGCCGAAGAGATCACGAAGCTCCCGACGCTCACGCATCCAGGCTGATCATCGACTGTTCGACTACCTCCCTAGGAAGGATCGAGAAGCAAATCAAGTTTTGTAATCATTTTCTATGGATTAAAAGTGTAGTGGAAGGAGTTGATTAATAAAGGTAGTTTTTTTTATTTAATTGTTTGTTTTTACATTATGTTCTTCCTCTCTTTCTTTTCATCTTCTTCTCCCAACATGCGCGAGTAATTCTCCGCTTGTTAGGGTTCGTAGGATTAGGGTAGGTTAATGGGGGATGAAAATAATTAAACCCTTTTTAAGTCCTATAAAGTTTAGGAACTTTATCAAAATAATCATTAACATCCTAATCGGGCGCGCTAGCAATTCCTTGCTAGTTCCGACCACGATTAGAGATTAGATTAATGATTGTTTTGGTAAAGGCTAGATAATGAACGGAGTTCCGTGTCGAGATAAGGGTTACGAGTGGGATTCCTTTTCCCTCCGGAAACCCTAATCTACACGCATCACCGTCGTTCTAGTTCTAAATCTATTAATGGATAAAAAGGGTAAATTTTAATTAATCTTCCATAACTACTAAATCCTAACGAACCCTACAAGCCCTTCTTATTATAATTAATCACATCTTTAAACTAATCTAGATCTATATTTACATTCTTATTAAACGTAGATCTAGAAACTTTTCACAAAATTCTTTATTCCTCCTCTCTTTCTCAACACATCTAAAGTAAGAATAAGAGGTTCCATGTTTCCCAGAGGACGACCCGTACTCATCTCGGTCTAGCTACGCTCGACACCGTTATTGATTGCGGTTAACTACAAAAACGATTTTTCGTATCAATCAAATGGCGCCGTTGCCGGGGAAACGTGCGTAATTTTTTTATTTTTACTATTTGTGTTGAATTCTTAGACGAGTCATATCATTATTAAAACAAAACTGCAAATTGTATATTTAACGATTATTGTGTGAATTTTTGCGAGGAAATCTGGAGTCACGGACTTGAGGAAACAGGAGATCTAGGGTTCACACTTCTCTGGTAAGATTCTAACTCCCTTCTCTCTCCTCTAAAATCCAATAAAATCTATTTTCTGCAGGATTCTTTGCAAAATATCGTCGCTCAAAAATCTTTTTGCAAAGTTTTGTTTTTCGGTTTGTTTTTGCATATTTTAATACGGATCTTTAAGGGGCAAAGACCAAATCAAGATTAGGTAGGGATTTCATCACCCTTCCTAAGCCCCACAAATCACAAACCGAGCATATAGATCAACCCTTCATTAATTTAAAAAATATCTAGACCAGACTCTAAGGACTGTCGAGCTCAATAGGAAAAAGACTAGTATAGGCATCGGCCGTTTATCCTAACTGACATTGCGGTGTCTAGGCTAGTGGTTTTTAATTAGGCCCACTGTAGTGGTGGTTCCTTCCCACTTACCTGGCCGTACTTGTCCGTGAAGAGGCGGTTTGAGGTCCTATTTCTAGCCTTAGTTAGGAGCGGTCTAGAGACTGGACCTAGGTAACCATAGTTCTAGGGTTGTGCATTTTTTTGTGATTTGTCTAAATCCGTCATTTTTCAAAACAAACCAATTACTTTCTCTCCTTTTTACCCCTTCCCCCTTCTTCTCTTCTTATAATGGGTGACCTAAACAGAAGAACACTTGCCGAGCTTTGCTGTCCACAACCAGATATCTCTTGTTTTCGAAATCCCTTCGGTATACCGTCCGGCTCTTCCATGTCCTTAAGAGATCATATAGAACAAGCGGGAAGAAACAGTTGGCCACCTCAGTCTAGGTCTTATCAACCATATCCTAATCCTACACCTGTTTCAGTTCATACCCAGAGTGAGGAATCCCCTAGACGAATGTCCATTGCTGAGCACATAGCTAAGTCTAGAGGCCAAAGTTTCAACCCGAACCAATATCAACCATCACCACCACTGTCCGGAGAAGAGTTTGATATGCGGTTTGTATATAGCCAACCAACCAACCCATATCCATATTCTTCTTATCATAATATTGATCCTACTCCTACCCAAGTTCAGCAACCATTCTATTCCTATCAATCCAATCCGACTTTTCCACCTACTCTAGACAGTTCTTCTAATCAGTCATTTGGGAGTTTTAATTATCCACAGGAATTTCAATCTTATACTGAAACCCCTTATCAGCCCAAGACTAGTCTGGAGCAGACATTAGAAAAATTTATGGAAATGTCGAACCAAATTATGAAGGATTTGGGTAAAAAGACAGAACAGTACCTCCAAACTGAAATCCACAATTCCAGTTTCATAGATTCATCAAGTACACCAAATAGAATGACTGATAAGTTGTGTGACTTTGTAGTGTTTGATTTACCCAACTGTGAAGGGTCCCTTTCAAGTGAAACCATACCCAACCCTTGTGATCTCTACACCTCCACTCTTGAACCAAAACTGATTGAAAACCATACTTTTGATGAGGAGTTTGAGAATTTTAACCTTCACTTGAATGAGGTGATTGACGTTGGGGATATTTTGATTGATGAACCCAAAATTTTGGATGATTTTGTCCCACCAATTCATCAAATCCTTTCACTTCCTTGTGGTTATCATCTTGAGCCTTTAATTCTTCCCGAACCCCAAATACGTCTTGAAGTTGATGATAAAGGTATACCCGAAGATCAGATCGAAATACAGCCTCCATCTTCCACATCTGGTTCAGCAACACTCGACACACCAATTTGTTTACCCATTTCACCTTCTACTTTCTCCGGTTCTTCTTCTGTTCCTAAAGTTTCAGTGAGTTTTGATAAATCACAATCTGTTAATTCAAGTTCAATAATACCAGAAATTCAACTTGATTTGGATATTTTTGAAAAAAAGGTAGATGAGTTTTTTGAGTCCTCTACCTCAGTGATTTTTTATGAATCAAGTAGAATAAATTCTGGCATAAAACTCTTTGACAGCAAAATGTTCAATCACACTATTGATAAAAGTTTTGAAGAACTTTTTACTGATGAACTTGAATTTTTAAACAATACGGATTTTGTGATTGATCAATCTCCACCTCTAGAGGTTGAACCGTCACCATTCCTTCTTTCTAATCATTCACATTCATCCTCATTCTTTCTTTTCTCTAATTTCAAACCCTTTCCAGACCACCTCTTCTGCCTTCCCCACTTTTTCTTGAGTCGATACAACACATTCTTCCACCAACCTATACGATATACTGATAAAATCTTTGAATGGTTGGTGTTAACTTTTGGTCTTTGTAAAGCCTTACTTTGACCAAATGACTCACCCCCTCTTAAAATGCTTCATATTGTCTAACTCATGTTTGAGGGGGGGTATATTTTTGGCTCTTGTTCATAACTTTTGTCCTCAAATTTGTGAGCCAAAAATAAGTTTGGGGGAGCATTTTCACTTTCATATATTCTTGCCCCCATTAATAATTTCCTCCCAAGTCTACAGGTTTTTGAGCTTAACGGATGACATCAGTGAGGACACTGCTGTAAACAGGTTTGGGGGAGGTTTGTGCTTATTTACACATCAATTTGCATCATATTTTGCATAAGCACAACATTTTCAAAAATTTTAAATTTTTTTTTCTTTTATAACAAAAGAGTAGAAAGTGAAAAATTACATCCAAAAGATAGGAATAGTTTAAGAAAACCAAGAAAATTAGAAGTTTTCTTAAACGAACTAGTAATAAGTAGTTATGAGCTGTTGTCCCAAGGGTTAGTAAAATGAAGGAAGTCACTAATCTGAGGATAAAAATAAGTCTGAAAAATAGTTTCTATTCTGGAAGCCAAACATTTGAATGTTGATACCCTACTATATGCACTTACACACGTCTTGAAACTCGGGATAGTAGAGGATACCTTGAAATGCTCTTGTCTAAAAGCCAAAGTATGAAGGAAGTATAAAATTGGTGAAAAGAAAAAAAATGAACACTGGTTTTGTATCGCCAAGGCAGCAATAAAAAAAATATAGCGAGGGTGCCTCTTCACCTAGTGCCCTAAGGCCAACTGGTCTGGGAGTCACTGCTAAGCCGTAGGTGGTGCAAGACAAGGAAAATACTATCACCAAATCAGCAAGCACTTGAGTAGTCGGTCGGTTAGTACCTCAAGAAGTATTAGCGGTCGCATGAAAAGGTGTGAGCAAACCTAAGTATTCATAAAGTACTGAGGTAGATGGACAAGAGTATGATAGCTTGAATTGAATTCTCCGAGTGTAGGGATGTTATTTTCACACACGTGGGGTTATATGATCAATGTTTGGAAGAAAGGTAGGAATGAAGAATAAAGACGATGTTTTATTGAGGGGTAATGTGATTTCTAACATTTTTTCATGACTATTAAGATAGGGCTCATGACAACTGAAAAGCTAGCATAGTTGGAAACTCTTCTTTTCAAAGTATTTCTTTTATGGTTCTTGTCTTTATATGTAAATTTCACCATCTTTCTTTTGTTATTGGATTTTGTTGGTGTAATCCGCTGAAAACCCTCAGGAGACAACACTCCTTCTACTAGGGACACCTAGAGGTTTAACGGCTTGTTGCACGTGCTCAGTGCAATCGTGTCTGCCTACGAAAGTGTGCTTAGTTTTCTTATTTCTTTTTCTCCTCTTGAATAAACTAGTTTTCTCGGGACGATCAAAGATAAGTTTGGGGGTATTTGTTCAGTTGATAAAACTGCACATTTGTATTACATTTTTCCTACCATTTTCATATTAAAAAAGGACTTTATTATAATATATTATACATATGAGGGTTTATGTGTAAAAGCACCATTTTCCATGTGTTAATATATTTTAATTATCATTTGGTAGGAAAATGTATGCAAATAATATTACTGGTCTAATCCTAGTAGAACAAAGTCTACTAAAATCTTATTTGAGTTGTTGTGCAGAATATTTCCAAGTTGTTATGAAGGATTTAACAAACAAATCAATTTGTTGAAGAAAACTTGCCAAATTAAGAAGCAAACTTGGAGACCAAGTCTAGAAGCAACCGAGAGAATATTTCTGAAATATGAAGATGCCTAGGATTGCCAAATGTCACTAGATGAAAGCACAAGAAAAATTATCAATTAATCTTGTCCCTTGAGCGCGGATCCGCGGCCAAACCCACCCTGGGGCCGCGGATCCGCCGCAATCTTATGGAATTGGAGTGCAAGATTTTGGGGAATTATTCTATGCTGAATTTTACCAAGTTCTCAACAATAAGATTCTGGGTTTTCACTATATAAAGGCACCGAGGGCCTCTTGGAAAAAGCTATCAAGCCGAAGAGATCACGAAGCTCCCGACGCTCACGCATCCAGGCTGATCATCGACTGTTCGACTACCTCCCTAGGAAGGATCGAGAAGCAAATCAAGTTTTGTAATCATTTTCTATGGATTAAAAGTGTAGTGGAAGGAGTTGATTAATAAAGGTAGTTTTTTTTATTTAATTGTTTGTTTTTACATTATGTTCTTCCTCTCTTTCTTTTCATCTTCTTCTCCCAACATGCGCGAGTAATTCTCCGCTTGTTAGGGTTCGTAGGATTAGGGTAGGTTAATGGGGGATGAAAATAATTAAACCCTTTTTAAGTCCTATAAAGTTTAGGAACTTTATCAAAATAATCATTAACATCCTAATCGGGCGCGCTAGCAATTCCTTGCTAGTTCCGACCACGATTAGAGATTAGATTAATGATTGTTTTGGTAAAGGCTAGATAATGAACGGAGTTCCGTGTCGAGATAAGGGTTACGAGTGGGATTCCTTTTCCCTCCAGAAACCCTAATCTACACGCATCACCGTCGTTCTAGTTCTAAATCTATTAATGGATAAAAAGGGTAACTTTTAATTAATCTCTCATAACTACTAAATCCTAACGAACCCTACAAGCCCTTCTTATTATAATTAATCACATCTTTAAACTAATCTAGATCTATATTTACATTCTTATTAAACGTAGATCTAGAAACCATCCTACAACCATTCGTATTTCTTCCTCCTTTTCAACACATCTAAAGTAAAAATAAGAGGTTCCATGTTTCCCAGAGGACGACCCGTACTCATCTCGGTCTAGCTACGCGCGACACCGTTATTGATTGCGGTTAACTACAAAAACGATTTTTCGTATCAATCAGTGTACGTGTGACTATAAGTGGTATGGGACACTTATGGAAGCGCTTGCACGGGTGTCACAGATAAGGCACCAGACACTGCCATTTATCTTAGGTATTAGTCGGGACGTGCTTGATGGAGGTCCTGCCTCCAGTTCTCACGCAGACTTGTCACGAATCGATTAATATTTACGGTTATGGTTAGCGTTTGATGTAGACCACGGGGTGTGGGGTAGTTTAAGTGTGAGTTCAACAGAATCTCGGGAGTCCCATGCCGGCTTATATATTTAGGGAGTTATATGGAGATTTACAGGGTATGTGATATTCACCGTGATATACATGTTGGGCCCGTGGTCCCTTGCCCTTGGGTTCTACCCTTGGGTGGAGGACACTCGCGAGTTGTTGACTCTCACACTTAGACTGACGATAGGCTTAGTGACCTGTACAGTGAGACTTAGAGACTGATAGGGATACTGGCATTGATATATCTTATATACTGTGTTGACATACATGGTGTGTCGTTCTACTACTTTTACTGTTCCGCTGCATTGATTACTGCATGTTCATACCTATATCATTCTGATTTACTGCTACATATATCTGTTATCACTGTTAGAATTGTCATATGATTTTATGTATTATATTGCTATTGTGTCGCTCTGACGACCTGAGTATGCATGCTCAGTGTGAGGAGAAGATTTAGCCTGGACCAGAACTAGACGTACATCACAGACTTCTTGACTTGCCATTCCGAGTTACATTCGTTTGTTTCCCATCAGGTCAGTTTATATTATTGTTTCTTTCAGTTACTGCATTTCTCATTACCTGCGCATCATTTACTGTTTACCATGAAAAACTAGAAGCCGAAGTGTGACTACGGCAGGACATTTCCTTGACCGTAGGAGCATGGCTGGCCTTGTCTACCCTTCGTATTCCGTATTTTGGGAAGCGGGGCGTGACATAGTTTAGTTGGTATCAGAGCCAGGTTTTGCTTCGATTGGGATTGCATTTTTCCGTGTATAGTTTGGCAATCTAAGACATCCCTCGGTCTAGGTTGTAAACTTGTCATTCTTGATCCATATTCACATCGTGTGTTCAGCTATCCATTCGCCATGGTTTCGGGTGAGTTGACAAGGTTACGTGGTTGCAATTGCACTACCGTACTCTATTCAAGTGACTTAAAGTCATACAGTTGATTTCCCCACTTGTAATAAATTCATCACCTCTGATATTCTTGAATCTTTGTCCTATCCATATTATATTTTGATTCGTTTAGCTTGTGACTTATATCATCCTCAAAATTGTGGTCTCAGGATCATGTCTTCCAACGACTCATCATCTATATCCGCTCCCCAGAATCAGACCGTTGAGATTCTGAGTGTACTGCAAGGTTTGAAGGAAGCCCGGGAGCGAACAAACGACTTGTTGGCTGAAGGACTAAGAAGACAGGTGAATCAGGCATCAGCGGCTGTCTCCAATCATAAAGGGATCCCCGTTAGACGAGGAAAAGAGGAGAAGATGAAACGCCAATTTATTTCCCCGCGACAGAAGCAGCAGAAGACCCCATGTTGTGGGTATTGTAAGAGACCAGGACATCTTCAGAGGGATTGTCGCCGCGCCCAAGGGAAATGTCTGATTTGCGGATCCAGTGAACATCTCACTAATGGTTGCCCAGAAAGGAAGGAGCTACAAGGAGGAGACTCATCCCCACTCTCCACTTCTGCCAAGTGATTATTGCGTAGTTCAAATATAGAGAATAAGGCGTACCCAGCGCAGAATTCAACTCACGCGACAAGAGTGCAACGTTCTAGTAGTCGAGGAAGAATTTTTCATGTTATCTACTTTCAGTAATAATGTGTTATCTTTTTATGAATATTTCTTTCCGTTTGAAATCTTGTATCCACTGAACTTTTGATTGAATGCAATAAAACTTGAATCATAATATATGTATCATTCTCTTGTTTTCTCCATATTTATATTATTCGTTATCACAGCGTTTCTATCCTGATTTTTCAATTCCTGCCACCGCATATCTTTCTATACTTCGTACACTTAACTATTTTCTTGATGTGTTCCGTCGTTTAATCATGACACTTTCTTTTCAGTCCATGGCCCACCCTGGAGCAGCGCCGCATCTAGATGAGGATGCACAGTCATGCGTTTCCTCAGACCACACGCTGATGAGTTCTGACGATGAGATCAACGGTCCCCAGGTCAATTTCGGAAACAACGATTCAGAGGACGAAGGAGTAGCCGCCCCAGAGTTTGATATGATAGGCGATTCCGACGAAGAGGAAGAAGACCCTGAAGAAAACCCAATAGAAGAAGATCCCGAGGAAGAGCCGATAGAAGAAAATCCAGTGGAGGAAGACCCCATGGAAGAGAACCCAGAAGGAGAGGAACACATGGAATCGGACCTCGATGAAGAAGCTCCACCCGAAGAGGAAGGACCAGAAGATCAATACCCTGCTGTGGAAGAACTTCCAATGGCGATGCCCGCGAGGCGATATGGAAATGGACACCCCTACCTGAGCGCGCGAGCCTACCGCAATTTACTGAATCTCCACAACCGCGACTGACGAGAATTCTTTTGATGTTGTCCTTCTGGCCAAATAAATTTGTGTATAGATTAGGGCCACATTTCGTGTTGAGAATGCTTTGTTTCAAATTTTCTTAAATGAAATAAATCTTCTGAATTCGTAAACCTTTTGATTATTGGTTCGCTTGATACTTGTTTATTGCCCATATCCATTTATTTTTCTGCTGAGTTCCCTGACTGTCCAGCCCTACTCATTGTATAGTTTTCACCCTCGTTTCGATTAGAAAGTACCACACCCTGATCCTTGGAATGAGCCACCATTCATCTTTCGTCTGTGCCTCGATTGAATCCTTCTGGGAGGAGAAGTTCATAGTGAAATCCTCGAGTTAGCTAACCCTTCAAATTCTTGATATATATGATGTACCGAAAGTTATCCTTCCCATACTGTTTCCCTTGTAGTCCTTTGTGGCTCACCCTTACTTCTTGTACTGACCCGATCCCAATTTCCTTGATCTTCAGCCTAAAGCCGTCACACTTCGACCTTTTGTATCAGCCACATTCCATTGTAATCCCTACCCTACCTAGGCCTAGACATACTTGTGTTTTTCTCTGTTACCCCAACTAGATTTAGGGGCACTATTATTCGAAAATGTAGTTTTAGTATTTTGTATTTATCAAAGAGTACGTGTTATTGATTACTCCGTTTTATGTATTTTAAGTGCATTATTATTATTCTCATTTTCAGTAGCGCGACCTTACACCGCGCACATTTTGTTCCATGTTTCTTATTTTCACTATATGAGTTTTCTGAGCTATTTTGAAACTATTTGACCGATGCATTATCCTAAAATGTTTTAACCTACCGACTAATCCTTCACTATTTTATTATCGTTACTTTATTTTCGAGTATTGTGCCTATGGTTACTATTATCAATGTTTGTGCCTTATACTTACTATTTCTGATGTATTACTTTGATATACCTACATGTACATATAATTGAGTTTCGATTTTGTCGAGTACGTCTCGAATATCACTGTTCATTATTGTTGTTATTGCTATTCTTATATACATATAGGTTTCTTTTGTAGTTGTTCCTGTCTTATATTTATTTAGACTTATACCTTTGTATGTTGTTCTTACACATATAAACTTTCAAATTTTGTTATCTGCCTATTTCAAGTAAAGCATTATGTGATAGTTGCAATATAATTGCTTTTGCCTATGTTTGTATAACTTATCGTTTATTTTAAATTTCGAGGACGAAATTTTTGTAAGGGTGGTATGATGTAATACCCAGCCTTTTTATACCACAATTTATATTTTGTTACTTTAGAATTCTAATTATTCTTAATTCTAATTTATTTATTTTATTTATTTTAGTTATTTCTTCTAAATCCCAAACCCATTCTTTTATTAAACTTAAATCTTTTCCCTTAAACCCATAACCCCGGCCTTTTCCATTTCCTTTTTACTAATTTATCCCAGCCTTCTGGCCCAGCTCGCCTGCAGCCCAAAGGGCTTTCCTTTTTATCTAAATCTCCTAGCTCGTTTTCCCTTTTCCCTTTTAATTAAATTCCTCGGCCCGGCCTACTCTCTCACCCAGCGCCTGCTCCCCCATACCCGACCCGGTCCGCCACTGTACTTCTCCCCCAACGGCTATATTTTCTCCCACGCGCTCAACCCACGATCCTCGCCGTCTTCGTCGCCAACGCTCGCGAGCGTTACTCCCCACGACACGCACATTTCCATGCGACCCGCTCCCTCAATGTTCACCTCTCTTCACTCCCATCACTTTCTCCTTCTTCCTCCTCTTCTCGCTACACTCCCGACCCACGCAAACATCACCGACCACCTCTGCCGGCACCCATCTCTAGCCTCCTCCTTCTTCCTAAACCCACTTCGACTCAAACTCCTGTCTCCCTCTCTTTCTTTCCTCCTCTCTCCCACCGACCAAACTCCCCTGCACCCCGAGCACGAGCCCCTCTACGTCTCGTCGACTCCCCTGCACCATCGCCGTCGTCATCATCGTCGTCATCATCATCATCATCGCTGTCTCTACCCAACTTCATCATCAACAGCCCCAACCCTGACCTCCGATCACTCCCCTCTCTCTTCTCTCTCCCTCTCTCTCTCGCTCTAACTCTCTGTTTTCATTTTCTCTCTCTTCAACTCTCTCTCCCCTCACTCCAGACCACCCCTCTCTTCCTCTGTCCCACTCTCCTTCTCTCTCTCACTCTCTAATCTCTGTCTCTTTCTCACTCAATCTCTCTCTCACTCTCACTCTATTTCTCTCTAACTCTCCTTCACTCTCTATCTCTTGATCCCTGATTGTTAAAGGTTCTGCGTGTTCAAGTTTAGTTAATTACCGCAATCAAGACGGTTTCGCTTTTAGCTAGCCGGTTGAGTACGGGTCGTCCGCAGGGAGATGGGAGTCTTTTTTGTGTGCTTTAACGAGTTAAGTCCAGTTTTCCAGATTTTGTTGTGATTAATTAAGCGGTAAATTGATATGTAAAGAGAGCTTGTTAGAGTTAGGATTAGGTTAGTTTGAGTTAGGAGTCTCCCACATCTTTCGTTGCCCCTCTTAATATCGGTGTTACGGTAATCGGCAACAACGGGGATTAGCACGACTATGAAGGAACTTGCGAGTATAAGCTAGGCTTTCCAACGCATAAGTTCTTCCTTTTGGTGCTTTTCCGTCCGTTCTTGGCTCTTAGCCATAACCTCCGGTTAATTCAACCACAACCGGTCTCACTACGGAATCACCGCTATCATGTAGGATAGGGTGCCGTAAGGAGCGGATTGTGGTTCAATTAACGGGAGTCGAATTAAGCTGTTTGGCAAGGAAAGAGTGAGAGAGATTTCCTTCTCTCAAACTTCCCTTATCCTACCCTAACAAGTATGAAACTACTCACACATCATAATGAAAAGAAAACAAAACAAAAGAGGAAGATAGAAAGAAGGAGATTAGAAGATAACAACTAGCTATTTGCGACCTCACCTTGGCAAAGATCAAGCGTAAGCATCATGGTTGTTTTTAATGATAAAGGAAAAGAGAAAAGAAAGAAAGAACAAGAAATAACAACAACTAAGTTAACAAAGTAGAATTACAAGCAATTATAAAAAAACAAGACAAGATATAATAGCAAAAGAGTCTTCTTTATTCATCATTCTTCACTCACAAAGCTCACTACAAGTTTTAATGGAGAAGAGATGAGAAGAGGAAGAAGAAACACACTAAACCTAGAAAATAAAATACAAGAATATGCACCCTCTTGGCTTCATAAGGTTCTGGGGTATTTATAGGCTGAAGACTGAAAACCTAGGGCAGAATTCTGAACCCATGTAAAAAGACAAAACTACCCCCAAAAGACCATCAACTTTGGCGCCAGAACGGCCGCGGTTCCGCGGCCTAAGCATGCTTAGGCCGCGGATCCGCGGCCATATGGTCGAGTTGGGCCCTCCAAGTTTTTGTGCTTCCCTGGTTTTCTGTGTACTTCAGTATGGTATATGTTTTTTCTGAACATACTTCCATATTTCTTCCAGAATTTCTGTTGAGGGAAAGGTAGACTTTTTGTCAAGATTTTCTTGAGCTCCGCGTAGATTTCTTGGAACTTGTGTTGCCATTGAGCCTTGTGCATGAAGGTGACAATCGATTTGCCATTTTGTCACCTAAACTGGTGTGTGGCAACAGATGGATAAAGAGCGGAGATCCGTGTTTTATCTGTGGTTGGCAGGAACCCGGATTTTGTCGTGTTTTCCATGAATTTCACCGTTTTAGAACCGAGAACCTGTATCCTGCAATTGACTAGCAAACACGGCTCAAGAGTATCTACCGATATGCAATGTGATAAAAATTGGGCGGTATAAAAATGCAAAAATCTGATATGAACAAATACCCCCAAACCTATCATTTGCTCGTCCCGAGCAAAGCCAATTTATTCACAAAAAATTTCCTAACCTCACTTTCGCAGGGAACGCGATTGCACTGAGCATGTGCAACAAGCCGTTAAACCTCTAGGTGTCCCTAGTAGGAGGAGTGTTGTCTCCTGAGGGTTTTCAGCGGATACTACCCACAAAATCCGGTCAAGTTGGTTTTGTAAAATAACTAAGATTCAAACCCTAAAGTTTTGTTTCAGAAAATAACAATTCTATAATCCTAAGTCTAGACTATCGAACCTTTATTTTTCACACATCGCTTCTTATTTAACTACATATTTTATATGTCTTTACGTGCAGTGCATATAGTGTCGTTAAGTTCCCGAAAGGTCAAAATAAAGTCATTATGTCACACAATAAAGCCCAGATAAGAATTTTGAAAGGATCACATAATTTTTATAAAGAGTTAAGCATTTTTCAAGCTTCGTTTTCCAGTAGGTTTCAACTTCAGAATTTCAATCTTCCTTAACAGGAAACTAGGTCTTATTTTTCACTCCACCTTTTTCTTGTTTTCATTTCATACACACCTCTGTGAACGTGCAATAGTCTTTATCATAGAATAAACCTTCATATCTCCGTTAAATTTTTTTTATAAAAGCCTGTCTTTTATCAAGATTATTCTCACACAAAGAACCGTTAGGAATTTTAACTCGAAGAGAACACTTGCTTGACTTTGTTTTAATCTGGACTTTCTAGGCTTCTTAGCGAGCTTTGGGCCAATGCTCCCAAACCACATTAGGTGTAGAAACACCCCAGCGGACTTAATTACTCAAGTTACCTAGGTCCAAAAACAAAAGACAGTTTGGCGTGAAAATCAGATGATTTAATACGAACGGAGATATAACCGGCAGTTCAATTATTTTTTTTGGATAAAAGACGTGTTTAGTGGGTTCGGTGTGTAATCATTCCAATCAAGTTTTCAGATGGGTTATTATTCAGACTTAGTTCCAATTACGGCCTCAATAACATTCCTTCATATTCGCTTTACTTCATAAACTATTCTTGACATTACTTATTTCAGAACAAACCTATTTGATCCTCAGAAAATCATTTATCTGTTTTAAAGTTTTTAAACATAAAAGACTTGTCATCTAATTCCCAAAAACTCACGACACGTGTAGTGTGATGTAAAGACGTATATCAGCTATAGTTAACTTCAAAGGAGAGTTATCTTTCAGGTTTTCAAAATCTAAACATAAGATTTAGTTATTCTTATTTTATCAAACAAAACCGTCGAAATGTTGAATCAGAGTCCTCCCACTAGCTAACTTGACAGAAAAGTTTTTATGTTTTTAGAAAATTTTCAGATTTTTATGGATTTTATGGATTTTAATATGCAGATGCAAAATATACATATGAATGCGAAGGTAAGAAATGCGTACCGAGCGTACCCCCAAACTTAAACTGAACAGTGTCCTCACTGTCATTGCATGAAGAGATCATTTGAAGGGTCAAAATTGTCGGTTAGCGATACGCAATTTTTTTTTGTTTTTGTTTTTGAAGAAAAGAAAAAGAAAAAGAGTATTCACAAGTATATACAAAATGGTTTATACATACCCCCAAACTTATTTGGAACAGTGTCCACTGTTCTTGGCTGGATAACCGAAGTTTGGAGGTAGGCAGAGGAAGATTATGCAGGGTAAACCGGCTCCTGTAAGAACAGGAGCTCCTCTGTTGGTTCGGCGCTAAGGTACGGTTTGCATCGGTGTCCGTTTACTTTGAAAAATGAACCGTCCTTTGGATTTTCCAAATCCACAGCGCCCTGCGGATACACATTCCGCACAAAATACGGCCCTTTCCAGCGAGATCTGAGCTTTCCAGGATGGAAGTGAAGTCGGGTGTCGTAAAGCAGTACCTGCTGGCCAGGTACGAAAGTTTTTCGCAAAAGGTGTTTATCATGAAACACCTTCGTTCGATTATTAACGACAACCGCGTTATCGTAAGCCTCATCCCTAAGCTCGCTTAATTCGTTCAACTGCAGCTTCCGATGGCTGCCCGCATCCTCGAGAGACAGATTCAGCTCCTTTATCGCCCAAAATGCGCGATGCTATATTTCGAAAGGTAGGTGGCAGGCTTTTCCGTACACAAGCCGATAGGGAGACATGCCAAGGTCGGTCTTATAAGCGGTTCGAAAAGCCCAAAGGGCATCAGTGAGTTTCAGCGACCAATCCTTACGGTTCTTGGAAACCGTCTTCTCCAGTATCTACTTGATTTGCCGATTTGAAACTTCAGCCTGGCCGCAGGTTTGGGGGTGGTAGGGCGTAGAAAGCTTATGATTAATGGAATATTTCCGCATCAAGGCCTCGAAAGTCTTGTTGCAGAAATGACTTCCATTGTCGCTAATGATCGCTCGGGAGTGCCCAAAACGAGAGAAAATGTTTTCTTTAAGGAACCTAATGACAACCTTGTTGTCGTAAGTTCGGCTGGGCACAGGCTCGACCCATTTAGAGACGTAATCAACAGCGAGAAGGATGTACAAGTTCCCAAAAGAGCTGCGAAACGGCCCCATGAAATCTATCCCCCAAACATCGAAAATCTCCACAACCAAGATCGGTTGGAGCGGCATCTCGTTCCTCCGGGATATCCGGCCCATGTGTTGGCACCGGGAGCAAGCCTTGCAATAGTCATGAGCGTCTTTGAAAAGTTGTGGCCAGTAGAAACCACATTGCAAGATCTTCTCAGCTGTCTTTCTGGGCCCAAAATGCCCGCCACACGTTTGATCGTGGCAAAATGACAGCACACTCTTGAATTTCTCGTCAGGGACACACCGACGAATAATCTGGTCGGGACAGTACTTGAACAAGTAGGGTTCGTCCCAGTAAAAGTGTTTTACTTGGGATAAGAAGCGAAGTCTGTCCTGACTCGACCATTCAGTCGGCAGTAATCCTGTGGCCAAATAGTTCACAATATCTGCGAACCAGGGTTCGCAAGATACTGTCAAGAGCTGTTCATCCGGGAAAACGTCGTTGATTGGAATTGGAAGCGAAGGCGAAGAAGGAAGTCGTGAGAGATGGTCGGCAACTACATTTTCACATCCTCGTTTGTCCTTAATGACAAGGTCAAACTCTTGAAGCAAGAGGATCCAACGTATTAACCAAAATTTTGCATCTTTCTTCGCAAAAATATGGCGCAGAGCAGAATGGTCTGTGTAGAAAATGACTGGAGAGCCGATGAGGTAGGGCCTGAACTTCTCTAAAGAAAATACAACAGCCAAGAATTCCTTCTCAGTTGTTGTATAATTGAGTTGGGCGTCGTTCAGGGTTCGGCTCGCATAATAGATTACGTGCGGCATCTTGTTGATGTGTTGTCCAAGGACAACACCAATGGCAAAGTCGGATGCATCACACATAATCTCGAATGGGTGCGTCCAGTCAGGTGAAGAAAGAACGGGAGCAGAAGTGAGTGAGCTTTTCAATGACTCGAATGCAGTCACACAGCTCGAGTTGAAGTCGAATGGCTTGTCCTTGGCCAGCAAAAGAGTCAAGGGCCTAGCAATCTTGCTAAAGTCCTTGATAAACCGTCTATAGAAACCGGCATGGCCAAGGAAGGCTCGGATATCTCTGACGCATCGGGGAGGAGGCAGATTGGAAATGACCTCAATCTTTGCTTTGTCAACCTCTATGCCATTTTGCGAGATGATATGTCATAAGACAATACCTTCGCGCACCATGAAGTGGCATTTCTCCCAATTCAAAGTGAGATTCTTGTCCTTACATCGGGTAAGGACAGCGTCAAGATGCAGCAAACACTCGTTGAAGGAATTGCCGAAGATGGAGAAGTCATCCATGAAAATCTCCAGAAATTTTTCCACCATGTCTGAGAAGATACCCATCATACACCGCTGGAAGGTAGAGGGCGCATTGCATAACCCAAAGGGCATGCGACGATATGCAAACGTGCCAAAAGGACAAGTGAAAGTGGTCTTGTCCTGGTCTTTTTCGGCGATGGGAATTTGATTATAGCCAGAGTAGCCATCAAGAAAGCAGTAGTACTCGTGTCCGGCCAATCGTTCAAGCATTTGGTCAATGAAAGGTAGCGGAAAGTGGTCTTTCCGCGTTGCGGCGTTGAGTTTTCTGTAATCAATGAAAACTGACCACCCAGTTTGGGTGCGAGTAGGGATTAACTCGTTCGCCTCGTTAGTGATGACCGTGATGCCTGACTTCTTGGGGACAACGTGAATGGGGCTAACCCACTGGCTATCAGAGATAGGGTAAATGATACCACTATCTAGACATTTTACGATCTCCTTCTTCACAGCCTCTTTCATGACTGGATTGAGACGTCTTTGTGGATCCCGGGCTGGTTTGGCATCATCCATCAGATGAATGTGATGCTCAACGATTAGGGGACTAATCCCCTTGATGTCCGCCATGGACCAGCCAAAAGCTTGCCTGTTGCTGTGCAAGACCGCGAGAAGGGCTTTCTCTTGCTCGGGAGCTAGAGAAGCCGAGATGATGACAGGGAGGGTCTCGTTCTCACCTAAGTAAGCGTACTTAAGGTGAGACGGCAAAGGCTTGAGTTCGAGCGTTGTAGGTGAAACGATGGAAGGCAAGATTGGTGCAAAGGTCTCGAACTCAAAGGACTCCAGTAAAGGTTCAAAACGAGTGTAGGCAACCGAGTTGGATGGTTCAGGTAACTCATCCGGAAAGTTGAAGGATTCAAACTCGGGTTGTGCGCAGCTAAGATCGTTCGAGAACGTGAAACACTCGTAGTCGTTGTCGGGCGCAGAAACAGCAGCAGAATCGAAGAGAAACGCACTAGTGGCATCAAGATTATCGTGATCAAACAGAAACTCCTCGAATTCACACTCTTCTGGGGTGATCTCCTGGATCGAGCAGACGTCCAGTATATGAGCATTAGGTTCGGCGGGCTGATTCCCCAACCTAAAAATGTTGAGTTCAATCATCATGTTTCCAAAAGAGAGGTTCATCGAACCATTGCGACAATTGATCACAGCATTTGAGGTTGCAAGGAATGGGCGACCGAGTATCACCAGAATCTGATTCCGAGGGTTAGCTACAGGCTGTGTGTCTAATACAATGAAGTCAACGGGGAATATGAAGTCCCCGACTCTTATTAACATATCCTCTAGCTCACCCCTAGGATGGGTGATCGATCGGTCGGCCATTTGGAGAGTGCAGTGCGTGGGTTTCAGCTCTCCGACGCCTAATTGCTCGTATACTGAATACGGAAACAGGTTAACACTGGCACCAAGATCTAATAGTGCGCGGTTGATGTTCCTATCCCCAATAGTAATTGAAATCGTAGGACAGCCAGGGTCCTTCCGTTTTTGTGGTAAAGATTGGGTAAGAGCATCACTCACAGCACTAGCTAAGAAAACTTTCTTTGGTACCTGAGACTTCCTCTTTTTCGTGCACAAGTCCTTTAAGAATTTCGCGTAGGACGGGACTTGTTGGACAGCATCTAAAAGAGGAATGTTAATGTTAACCTGCTTAAATAACTCCAGAATCTTCTCCATTTGTGGATTTTGTTTGTTAGACCTCAACCGGTTTGGAAATGGAACATTTTGAAAATTGGTTGAGTCTAATGCTGGAGGAGGAGATTGTGGAGTTGGAACGGATCCCAGAACAGGTGTTTTCGTGGAGTGAGAAGTGGGTCCGTTCAGAGCAGAAGAAGAGGAAGGAGAGCCTTATGAAGAACGGAGAATAGGCTCAGAAGACGAGGAAGAAGAAGAAGAAGAAGAAGAAGAAGAAGAAGAAGAAGTGGCCGGGGTATCATCGTTGATTCGTTTGCCAATGTTTTTTTGCAGCATCCTTCCCGATCTCAGTGTGGTCACGGCACTCACATTATGGTTCTGTTGTTGCGGTGGATTGGGTCGATTGTTTAACGAACGCCTCCAGACTTCGTTCGAGCGAGGAAACCTTATCGTTGTTTGACGGAACAAAGTTGTTTGGTGGAAAAGAATTGTTGGGTGCAAAGTTGTTCGTCTGATTTTGGAAAGGCTGGGGTTGGAAGGGCTGCTGATACTGATGTTGAGTTTATTGTTGCGCTTGTTGTTGCGGTGGAGGGGCCCTTTGGAAATTGTTTCCTTGGAATTGATTCTGATTCTGATTCCAGGCGAAATTGGGGTGGTTCCTCCAACCGGGATTGTAGGTGGAAGAGTATGGATCATTCCTCGGTCTTTGCTGGAATGCAGCATTAACCTGATCCTGTCCTTGCGAGGGTGGATTGTAAGGACACTCTTCGGTCAAGTGAGAAGGATCGGAACAACAAGCGCAGATGGTACGAAGGGGGAGAACAGGGGCAGGAGCAGGAGCAGAAAATTTGCTCTCTATCGCTTCAAGCTTTCTTGTTATTGCAGCCATTTCAGCTTTCATCGCAATAGAGACATCAAGTTGGTGGATTCCTACCCTAGACTGACCGGTAGAAGTGGAGGTAGAAGAAGAAGAAGTCGGTCTGGTGCTCTCCCATTGTAGCGTTTGCTCCGCAAGGTCGTCAAAGAACTGCCACGCTTCCTCGTCAGATTTCGATAGGAAGTGGCCCTGACAGATGGTTTCTAACAACTGCTTCGTTGCTGGGTTCAGGCCCTCGTATAAGGTTTGGCAAAGTTTCCATTTCTCTATACCGTGGTTAGGACACTGAACAAGAAGGTCTTTGTACCGGTCAAAGCATTTCCAGAAGGGTTCAGAAGGAAGCTGGGAGAATTGATTGATTTCGTTGCGGATCCTTGCGGTTTTGTGATTCAGATAAAACTTTTTAAGAAACGCTTTAACAAACTCATCCCAACTAGTTATGGAGTGGGAGGCGGTGCTATACAGCCATTTTTCCGCAAGATCGCATAAGGTGAATGGAATGACTCGTAGACGTGTAGCATCGTCTGACAGCTGGGTGGTTTTCATCATGGCACAGACGTTTTGAAATTTATTGATGAAGATATAGGCATCTTCAGATTCAGGCCCATGAAATCGTGGAAGCATGTTGATGAAATGGGGCTTAATTTCAAAATTATCCCCATTGGCCGGTGGAAGAGAAAGGCAGGTGGGAAGTGCAGAACGGGTGGGATAGAAACGATCCTGGAGCGTGATTCGCTGCGGCGCTACAACAGACGGTGGTGGTGGAATATTGGTCTCCGTAGGAGGTGGAGCCAATCCAGGGGTAGTCAAAGAGATGTTCGGATTAAATCCTGACATCGCGGAGGAGGAGGTTGGTGAAGGTGAAGGCGAAGATGTATGAACAGAATTCCGGTCAACGTCGGAGTTGGCCGGCAAAGGAAGGGGTGAAAGAGGAGTGGACGGAGTATCGACGTCCGAGTCGATCGCGTAGTCGGTAGCGACTAACGTAACGCGGACAAGACGGGCGCTAGTGTCCCGAGTCCAAGCGGACATACACTAAACGAGTTTAGTATAGTCAAAGCGGAGAAGGTGAGGGTAAGAAAACGTCAATGGAGAAAGGCGATGGGTGGTGGGTGAAAAATGGATTTGGCGACAAAGGGCAAGTTTTTATAAAAGTTTTTGATTTTTTCTTTTTTTTTGTTTTGTTTTTAGAAAGAGATTTACAGAAATATGTACGTACTTACGGCTTTAAGTAATCACAAATAAGATATGCACAATCTCACCTAGATCTACGGTCGCCTAGGTCAACTAGACCTGCTCCTAACTGTTCCAGAGGGCTAGAAAAAGGACCTCAAACTGCCTCTTCTCCGTCTAATGCGGCCAGATAAGTGCCAGGTAAGTGGGAGGTTGTCCAACGCTTTCGCGAAGTTAGTTAATTAAATAACCACTTGCCTTCGTCACACTTGCCTAGGCACCGCAAAAGTCAGATAGGATAAACGGCCGATGCCTGTAACTAGTCCTCTGTCCTAATGAGCACGAAGTCCTTAGGGCTGAGTCTAGTATTTTTTAATTTTACAATGGTCAATGCAGATGCTTTTTGTGATTTTTGGGGTCCTGGGAAGGGTGATGAAATCCTCACCCAATCTGAATTGGTTTCAAGCCCCTTAAGTCCGTATTAAGAAATGCAAAGCAGTAACAAATCAACTGCAAACAATTTTTATTTTTTTAGCGCGGCGCAAAGAATCCTGCACAAGAACAGTTTATTAGAAGGGGGAAGAGAGTTTGCGCAAAGAATGCTGCAGAAAACACAATTTATTGGAGTCCAGAGGAGTGGGAGAGAGAAAAGGTGGACTTACAGAGAATTGTGCACACTAACTCCACCAAGTGGCCGCGGATCCGCGGCCTAAGCTTGCTTATGCCACGGTTCCGCGGCGGAATTGGGGAGTTGGGGCTCTGAAAATTTGGTGTGGGCTGTTTTGGGTGTCCTCTGCTGTTTTTAAGACCCTGAATCTGGATTTGCTCACTGGAACAGCTCCAGAATCTTAAAGTAGACCGTTTGCTTCGTTTTGTCCGTCGCGGTGTAGCCGCGAAATGTGGGTCTATCTTCCCACGTCTTTGGCACTGAACTTGAACTCCATATTATCCCGCACACTTGCACAAAAACTAATCAAAAATAACAAGATGATTTTTTTTTACAAAGTATATTTTTTTTTTGTTTTTCGTATTCACAAGTTAACCCGAAATTACACAAAGAAATAAACTACCATCTCCCCGGCAACGGCGCCATTTGATTGTTAAAGGTTCTGCGTGTTCAAGTTTAGTTAATTACCGCAATCAAGACGGTTTCGCTTGTAGCTAGCCGGTTGAGTACGGGTCGTCCGCAGGGAGATGGGAGTCTTTTTCTGTGTGCTTTAACGAGTTAAGTCCAGTTTTCCAGATTTTGTTGTGATTAATTAAGTGGTAAATTGATATGTAAAGAGAGCTTGTTAGGGTTAGGATTAGGTTAGTTTGAGTTAGGAGTCTCCCACATCTTTCGTTGCCCCTCTTAATATCGGTGTTACGGTAATCGGCAACAACGGGGATTAGCACGACTAGGAAGGAACTTGCGAGTATAAGCTAGGCTTTCTAACGTATAAGTTCTTCCTTTAGGTGCTTGTCCGTCCGTTCTTGGCTCTTATCCATAACCTCTGGTTAATTCAACCACAACCGGTCTCACTACGGAATCACCGCTATCATGTAGGATAGGGTGCCGTAAGGAGCGGATTGTGGTTCAATTAACGGGAGTCGAATTAAGCTGTTGGGCAAGGAAAGAGTGAGAGAGATTTCCTTCTCTCAAACTTCCCTTATCCTACCCTAACAAGTATGAAACTACTCACACATCATAATGAAAAGAAAACAAAACAAAAGAGGAAGATGGAAAGAAGGAGATTAGAAGATAACAACTAGCTATTTGCGACCTCATCTTGGCAAGGATCAAGCGTAAGCATCATGGTTGTTTTTAATGATAAAGGAAAAGAGAAAAGAAAGAAAGAACAAGAAATAACAACAACTAAGTTAACAAAGTAGAATTACAAGCAATTATAAAAGAACAAGACAAGATATAATAGCAAAAGAGTCTTCTTTATTCATCATTCTTCACTCACAAAGCTCACTACAAGTTTTAATGGAGAAAAGATGAGAAGAGGAAGAAGAAACACACTAAACCTAGAAAATAAAATACAAGATTATGCACCCTCTTGGCTTCACAAGGTTCTGGGGTATTTATAGGCTGAAGACTGAAAACCTAGGGCAGAATTCTGAACCCATGTAAAAAGACAAAACTGCCCCCAAAAGACCATCAACTTTGGCGCCAGAACGGCCGCTGTTCCGCGGCCTAAGCATGCTTAGGCCGCGGATCCGCGGCCATATGGTCGAGTCGGGCCCTCCAAGTTTTTGTGCTTCCCTGGTTTTCTGTGTACTTCAGTATGGTATATGTGTTTTCTGAAAATACTTCCATATTTCTTCCAGAATTTCTGTTGAGGGAAAGGTGGACTTTTTGTCAAGATTTTCTGGAGCTCCGCGTAGATTTATTGGAACTTGTGTTGCCATTGAGCCTTGTGCATGAAGGTGACAATCGATTTGCCATTTTGTCTCCTAAACTGGTGTGTGGCAACAGATGGATAAAGAGCGGAGATCCGTGTTTTATCTGTGGTTGGCAGGAACCCGGATTTTGTCGTGTTTTCCATGAATTTCACCGTTTTAGAACCGAGAACCTGTATCCTGCAATTGACTAGCAAACACGGCTCAAGAGTATCTACCGATATGCAATGTGATAAAAATTGGGCGGTATAAAAATGCAAAAATCTGATATGAACAATCCCTCTTCTCACCCAACCCACTATAGCCCCACCATCAGGAGCTGCGACCACCGCAGACACCCCGACGACGCCCCGAGCCCCCATTAGCCGAGAACAGATCCGAGCTCACTCGGAGCCGTAGCCGTTGCGGTGCTAGCTCGTCTCGCGTTCGTGCCATTACCACTGCCGTGCATCGCCTAGACAATTCCAGGCAAGTTCTCTACTTGTTTCATGCTATTCTATTTCTGATACAAATCCAAATCATATAAATTGCTATGTTACCATTCCTGAAAACGTACACTATTTACCTGTTCGACGTGTGTTCCCAATGAGAATCCTTTCCTAATTTGGCGGAACTAAATGGTATTGTTTGGCCCGTATGGCTGTGAACCTAGTGCATGAATTTCGTTGGATAATTTGATCGTTAATGACCAAAACAACTACCCCCAAGTTTAATCGTAAAACTGTAATTTTATTGTACCTGAAAATCGTTAAATTCACCATAAATCATATACATACTAGAATGGTGCGTTCGAGGGCTCAAATCAAAGCCGACTCGACGAAATTTAACCCTATACTAGTTTCCAGACACTCCTATACTTAAACCATGATGATAATTGGATCGGAGTGCGACTCTTGACTGCAGTCCCGAGCGACTCAAATTGTTGCTTGCTGTTCCGTAATGGGTACCACAGGATTTCCTTAACTCGTAGGTTGCGGAACATCACTTTTTATTATAGGTGAACCTGTTAGCTAGACAACACAAGTAGTTTCACTCCGTTTCGTTATCTTTTATTATTTATTCTGTAAATTAAAAGATCGGGACGCATAACAGTCCCAACAGAATCAGAACTGACATATTGGTATTGAATAGTGTATATCTCCTGACGTACAGACGCGATCGAAGATCCGTCTATTTCGTTGAAAACCTTGCTGAAAACCCTAGATTTCATCCAACTGTAGCATCACTAAAATCTGATCCCAACTGGGATTAAAATGCGTTACGAAACGGACTTATGATTCTGAAACCGGATTTCCAGCCGCGAGCGCTTAAAATGAAATGGTTATAATTAATGATCCTGGAACCCGATTGGCTTGAAACCAAATTAGATTGATAGATAACTGAACATACTAATTATTACCTGTTTATCGTTTAGCTAAACTATACACGTACGTTTCATGATAAATCGTGCAAGTGATAGAATAGTATTTTTATGACACCTTAATCATGCTTAATATACTGTTTACGCATCATATCATACACATATCATTGCATTGATAACATAGTGATATCGTGCATTTACCCAGTGTTAGATTTTAGTGATGATTGTGGCAAGTACCTCAGTGTTCGTATATCCGTGAATAAGTGAAAGTGATACGTACTTGTACACAATCAGTGACCCTATTATTCTATTGCATTGTCGATGTCTGTGGGATGCGTGTACGTGTGACTATAAGTGGTATGGGACACTTATGGAAGCGCTTGCACGGGTGTCACAGATAAGGCACCAGACACTGCCATTTATCTTAGGTATTAGTCGGGACGTGCTTGATGGAGGTCCTGCCTCCAGTTCTCGCGCAGACTTGTCACGGATCGATTAGTATTTAGGGTTATGGTTAGCGTTTGATGTAGACCACGGGGTGTGGGGTAGTTTAAGTGTGAATTCAACAGAATCTCGGGAGTCCTATGCCGGCTTATATATTTAGGGAGTTATATGGAGATTTACAGGGTATGTGATATTCACCTTGATATACATGTTGGGCCCGTGGTCCCTTGCCCTTGGGTTCTACCCTTAGGTGGAGGACACTCGAGAGTGGTTGACTCTCACACTTGGACTGACGATAGGCTTAGTGACCTGTACAGTGAGATTTAGAGACTGATAGGGATACTGGCATTGATATATCTTATATACTGTGTTGACATACATGGCGTGTCGTTTTACTACTTTTACTGTTCCGCTGCATTGATTACTGCATGTTCATACCTATATCATTCTGATTTACTGCTACATATATCTGTTATCACTGTTAGAATTGTCATATGATTTTATGTATTATATTGCTATTGTGTCGCTCTGACGACCTGAGTATGCATGCTCAGTGTGAGGAGAAGATTTAGCCTGGACCAGAACTAGACGTGCATCACAGACTTCTTAACTTGCCATTCCGAGTTACATTCGTTTGTTTCCCATCAGGTCAGTTTATATTATTGGTTCTTTCAGTACTGTATTTCTCATTACCTGCGCATCATTTACTGTTTACCATGAAAAACTAGAAGCCGAAGTGTGACTACGGCAGGACATTTCCTTGACCGTCGGAGCATGGCTGGCCTTGTCTACCCCTCGTATTTCGTATTTTGGGAAGCGGGGCGTGACAACAGTAGACACAGCCTTTCCCCAACAATTACCGAGAAAACGTAAGGAACCTGGCTATCCTACTATTTCCATTTCTATCGGGGAGAAACACATTAACCGTGCTCTACTTGACCTTGGCGCAAGTGTTAACCTTCTTCCTTTCTCGGTATACGAGCAGTTAGGGATCGGAGAGTTGAAACCAGCCCATTGCCCTCTCCAGATGGCTGACCGATCAAGCACCAAACCTAGGGGTAAACTGGAGGATGTGTTGATAAAAATTGGGGAATTTGTATTCCCTGTATACTTTATTCTAATTGATACACAGCCTGCAGCGAACCCACGGAATCAAATTCCGGTGATTTTAGGTCGCCCCTTTTTGGCCAGTTCCAATGCTATAATCAACTGTTGTAATGGTTCTATGACCCTATCTTTCGGGAATAGGTCAATTGAGCTGAACATTTACAAGTTGGGAAGTGTACCCTCCGAACCTACTACTCAGGTCTGTTCTATCGAATTAATGGATGTCGACAGCAGCGAATTTGACAATCCTCATGATACTGATCTTGACTCTTTTCATACGTTGTTGTTTGACCTAACTATGTATCATACACATACGGACTCTTCCACTGAGTTGTCCGGGTCAACAACTAACACTGATTATGAACCGTTTTTGGAGTCGGAAGATCACCCCATGCTTTGTGATGACATTATTCTTCGGGATATTGATGAGACTTTTGAGGAAATCTTCGCTGATGAACTCGCATTTTTAAATGACACGGGTGTTGAGATGAATCATCTCCAAAACAATGAAATTGAACCTCCACCCTTTCTTCTGAACTGTAAAGAGAATGCGAGTAATCCATCACATACACTGCATCGTCTCTCCAAAATGAGACGCAAACACATTCTATTCCACCACTTACCTTGTCCCCACTTCTTCTTCCACCAACCTGAGGACTACATTAATAAAATCTTCGAATGGTTGGTGTTGGCCTTCGGTCTTTGCAAAGCTTGGCATCGACCAATGATTTTTGACCCCCTCATGTGATTTTAAAAGATTAACATGGCTTAACTCAAGTTTGGGGGGTAATTATCTGGCTCTTGAAAAGAAAATTTTTACTCAAAATTGTGTGCCAAAAATAAGTTTGGTGAGGATTTTCACTTAAATATTGTGCCCCCGTTAATAAATTTCCTCCCAGGCTTACAGGTTTTTGTTGATTTAGCAGATGGCAACAGTGGGGACACTGTTGAAAACAAGTTTGGGGGAGGTTTGTGCTTATTCTCGCATCATTTGCATATCACTTTGCATAAGCACAAAACATTTTGAAAACCTGTAAAAATTTAAAAATTTTCTTTAGATATAAAAATATTTAATATTTAATTGTGTACATAAATAAGATAATAAAAGATTAGATAGTGAAAAATTACATCCAAAAGATTAGAAAAATTTAAGAAACCCAAGAAAATTAGAAGTTTTCTTAAACGAACTAGTAATAAGTAGTTATGAGCCGTTGTCCCAAGGGTTAGTAAGATGATAGAAGTCACTAATCTGAAGATAAAAATAAGTCTGAAAAACAGTTCCTATTCTGGAAGCCAAACATTTGAACGTTGATACCCTACTATTCGCACTTACACACGTCTTGAAACTCGGGATAGTAGAGGATACCTTGAAATGCTCTTGTCCAAAAGCCAAAAGAATGAAGGAAATAAAAATAAATGAATAAAATATATAATGGTGAAAAAAAATGAACAATGGTTTTGTGTTAGTTATATGTATGCCCTAGAGGCCATTACTATACATAGGATGTATATTGTAGCGGATGCTGGGACATATATAGGGAGGACTTTCTTGCTCGACATGATAGTATGCTATCTGGTTACTCTTTACCTTAACGTGTATACTAATTGTCTCTCTGTTACATGTTGGTAAAGCCCTTAGGATGTGTAATTGACTACCTGGACTATGATGCAGATCATACTAGTGGAGACATGGTAGTCCATAAGTACATTCTTCAAGGTCCCTATTCGTGGGTGTATCGAGACAGGGCATCGATAAACCAGAGTAGACTAGCGTATACCTTCTCGACCCATACAGATGGGCGATGGATGATCCCATGTCCATTGGTGTTTGACATCGGAGATGATATACGGGTGCTCAGTGGAGACTGGGTACACTGGACGGACTCGCCGAGAACTCCCAGATGGTATTATACCTTACGTCAGATGGCAGTTCTCTGGTGACACTGGTACAGAGTAGTCTGTTGACCCGAGATCGTCATAGAGTCTTGTGTGGTTCCCACTGTGCTTTGATTTCCACCTTACCACGTCCAAGAGGGCGTGCAAAACGGTGGTTTTTGGGTACAGTCCCGAATCACATGGAGGCAATGAGCGATAGGAGGGGATTCGTCTCTCCCGGTATAGGGAGTTGATGTTGCGCTGTGTTCGATTGGCTGTAACCGGAAATTCCTGGCCAGGGTTGTTGAGATTTACTGGTAAGTGTTACCAGTAGTTTTTCGAACTGTTATAGACCTCATATCGACACGACTTATCGAGCTATTGGGGTCTGACGTTTACCACCCCTAGGCAAGATATGCGACATATCAGACGACGAGACCGGACTGTACGGTCAGTGTTACTGGTTGGATTCACAGGAGTATGAGCGGGCTTGCTCGTCGATCTTCTGATCGCTCAATACCCGGGTGGCCATTACATTTAACAGAACGCTTGCGACTTGTGGGTGCTTGATATGATCATCATCTGCTACCGGCGTATTGACGAGTCTTTAGAGTCCTACACAGAGGTTTCCTGGCTCAAACAAAACGAAATAGGAGCGCATATGAGATATGTGCAGGACCGAGAATAATGCGTGTATCTGATACCGTATTTCATTCTCGCGATGAATGTTTCGATTGGTTGTATGCGATATAACCTAGTTATCGAATCGAAGATTGATTCGATAAGTCGATACATTAGATACTAGTCGGTTATGTGTGACATGACCGGATCATTGAATCAAGTGTTGATTTAATGATTTAATGTATAATTATATATTTGATATATTAATTTGCATTAACTAGTATTGGTTCATTTTAAAAGGATTTTCTCACTTGATGTGCACATTGTATATGTGATATATTTTTGTGTACACTTGATTGTATCATGTTTGATGATACATGTTAACTTGAGTTTGTGTAAAGATTAAACCATGGTTATATGAGTGGTTAGGGTTTTGTTTATTTTTACTTATTCATTTATTTATTTCTTTTGTTCATTTTAGCAAAAGAAAATGATAAAGAGAAAATGGTGGCTTTCTTTGTTCTTTGCTTGAAGCTTCTTGAAGCTTCAAAGCATCTTTGACTAAGTGACCATTTTGTCTTCATGCTTAACCCTAACCATTCAAACTAACCCTAGTTCATTCTCTACACTTAACCAAGGTTAGGATATGATAAGTATTCATTTTATTATTCTTTTTGAATAAGACTTATGATATTCTATCATCTTCTTCATCATCTTGATCAAGAAGAAAAGCTTGCCTCCATCAATAGCAACTTGAGAAAAAGAGTGAGAAATCCAATTCTAAAGTGAACCCACTTCCTATTTCTTCATCATCTACCTCTTGCCAAGTAGTATAGGGTGTTTTCTTCACAAGTTTCATGACTTGGTGAAGTGGGAGCTTGATCTTGTGATGCCTCGACGTAGATCATCTTCGGCATCGTAGTCGATGACCTAGCCCGCCCATTTCTCCGATGAAGCCGACACTAGAGTCCAAGATCCGATTTGTACAGCAGAGGGACGTCTACGTAGAGCTAAGGAAGTGGAGAGCCGGATCTACAATGGTTGTAGCCTCTTTCTTTTAGTTAAGTTGTTAACTAGTTGCATCTTTCTCCTAAACTCTAGTCAACGAATCCGTATGAGGGTTTCTCGGCACTTGTAATTTTTGAAATTGGCATGGTTGATGCCTTGTGAGACCTCTTGAGCGTGCCTAGGAACCCTACAGTGGTATCAGAGCCTAGCTAGAGCCTTAGAAGATGCGTAGACGGAGTTAGAAGTCCGATCGAACCGAAACCCTAACACATATTTGCTCTCTGGACTTTTTTCAAAAACTGGGTTTTTTCCAGATTAAAAATGCTTAAAAAATTCAGCAGGAAATTCTAAGAATTACGGTGCAAAAATTACCTAATGATGTGTCTAAAGCACGGCGGAACCGCGGCATTAGCCAGCTATTGCGGCGGTTCCGCGCCCATTTAGTCTCTTCAATCAACCATTTTTGCACAGTAACTTCTTTATTTAAATGCTGAGTTTTATGGGAATTTTTAATATTTACTCAAGAGTTGAGTTTTCTGGGTTGTATTGGGGACTCGGTGTTTCGATCGGATTGTCTAATTTTGTCTGTGTGCTTTTCCGGATAATTTTAGAATATGTTAAAAAAGTTCGACCGGATATAAATACCCACTTTTTCCCCTGCCGGGAAATTTCCAATTGTTGGATTTTTCCATAGTTTAATGACGTTCTAAGTAATGCAAGTAATGCGATGGTCCCTCTAGAAGACAACAAACCTTAACTCGATTATGTGACCGTCTTGAACTGCCCTTTGAACCTTCGGGTTTAGGGCAGTACGGCGTGCTACATGTGAGGCGTTGGCTTGACCCTTCTACGGCTGGACCGTTGGTTCTGAGGCATGAACTGGATGTTTTTAAACTTGTTTCATGTGTTGAGCTGTTTCAGGAAAACTTGGGTGTTCGATTGTTCGATCGGAAAGTTTGACATTTTCTATTTATCCGGAATGTGATACAATAATTGGAATTCACAAGTTGTTATGAGATAACTGAATGAATGTTATAAACATAGAAGTTTAGTCTCACTTGATCGGTTGCCACGGAATTTTGATGTGATCAAAAGTCCGTCGCAATCACGTAGCGTACGTGGATATTCGCCGATAAACTTAATAGACAGCTATACCCCTTAGCCCCGACCAAGTGACTGTAGGAGAACCCCGTCGCCGAAAGCATCCGTTCGGGTGCTCGCGGCAGCGGTGTTCCGCCTTGGTGCACTTCGTCGACGGCATCGGGGGTGCGGCCGTCTACTGAAGTTTGCGACGAGCATTCGATCAGGATGTCAGGAATCTTTTTGAATTGCCTGACTTGATATTGAAAAGAGTTTTTGATAATGAGACTAAAATGCGGGGTTTATAATCGTTAGGCATGTGATGTCTAAGGAATTCATTTGATTAGGCATGCGATGTCTATGCAGGTTGCGGATTCCAACTGTTGTAGTTTTACACTTTTTTTCTGTGACCGTAAGTGTAATATGTGATATCGCCGGTTTCGTTGCTATATGTCAACGACAATTGGGATACGCATGTTTACTTACGTTGATGACATGTGATGTTATGTGTTGCTGGATATGTTATATTGGATCGCCGTGTTTGAATAGCCGGGGGTTTTTATGTGAGATGGGTGTTTTTCATTTTCATTCATGCAAGAACTTGTATGTAATATTCTTTTATTGGGGCACTTCCAGGTTGCGGAAGATGTCACCCTTTGTATATTATTTACTTTTCCGCACTAGGATAGACCCAAGGAGGAGAGCACAAGTAACCAGGTTCTAGAGTCCAGTGGGAGACCAACTCGAGGAGTCGAGTCCGGGTCTCCTAACTCTAGAATTGGTAGGGTTGCTTGCCGCTCTCGTAGGGGTCTAGGGGTGTGGGTTTGGCTATTCATCGCGACCGTGGAATCCGTGTTTTATACTGGCTCGTATTGAAAACACGGACGTCCTAGTATACCCAATGTTTCATATGATTCTTCTGCTGCGATATCTGTGATGTGATCATTTGATGTTCTGTGATAGATACAGTATATAGTATATATGATATATTATATAGGCGTTATGTTTTACACCCGCGCTAGCACTGCCCCGCTCTGCCGTTAGTTACCTAACCTAACGGTGCACGAGGGGTCATCGAGGCAAACACGGATGGCATAAGTGTACGTCGTATTTATCTGTGATGTTTAGGTGACTTAAATGATGGGACTTCATTAATGAGATTAATGAAATAAAAGAAACCTAAGATGTTGTAGAATCGAATTTCAAAAATAAAACAGGTAGCTACAGTTCTTGCTTTGCACAGCGATGTATATGATATATCCCGCACCTCATTCGACGAGGAAAGGACCGAGATCCCTTCACCGGGAGTGACTCCTTTAGCAATAACTGGCAGATTCTACACACTCGGTTTGTCTTTTGATTGCTTCTATAGTTTCTGCTTTGCACAGTGATATATATGATATATCCCGCACCTCATTCGACGAGGAAAGGGCCGACGATCCCTTCACCGGGAGTGACCCCTTTAGCAAAACTAGAAAAGCCTAAAAAACACTCCATTTTAAAATCATTCGATCCTACTATGATATCAAGTTCATTACGCAATAGATTTTCATAAAAAACTGTCGTAGCCCTCCGTCATTTCAGATAAGTAGTAGTTAGTATTCGTGGTACGTTTGTTGGCCTGCGTCAAGGCGTAGTGTGCGGTAGCTAGCTAGTATTTATCTGCTTATGCATATGATGCATATTGGATTAGGGTAGTCGTGCGACTTTGTTGGCCTGCGTCAAGGGTCGTGCGGGTGGGTTTAATTCAATCGGGAAATGACGGGTTGAACTTGACTAGTGCACTATGGTTTGTTGGCCTGCGTCAAGGTCATAGGACGCTAGGGGCAAAATATTATCGGGAATTTCAAGTGTTGAAATTTGCAATGAGATTGAATACCTTCTATGAGATAGTTGGATCCCGATACCCGCTGCGAGTAAGAGTTACTCCTGAGAGAGTTTTACACATTACAATTAGCCGATCAAGTAGGTGTCTAGAAAGGTGTCAACGGGGTTATGCCTCTGGGAAAATGAGGTTTACTGTAATTAGGTCCGTGCGAAAGCACGGGAGACCTCCCTCAAAGTACCGACACTGGCCTGGCTGAAAGATTGGCGAACTTGTAGCGTGTAATTAATCCCTGCTAGTCTTTCCTTTTAGGGTTTGAAGGAAGATTTGATAAAAACAGTGGGAGCCATCCTGATTAGATAAAATAATAACCAATCTATTCTTGCAAGAGCACACGCTGAGTGTTTTCTTCTCTCTCTCTCCAGGTAGCGACCATGTCTCGCCTTAATCAAGAAATAAAATGGATATATTGACCGAACCCGCTTGTTATACTGAGCTGGGCAACGTTGGTCCCGCTCCAACTTATAATTGTTATAAGACAGAGAAGGAAATTAGGGAATACCAGATTTCCCGTGCCGCCCAAACGAAGAAAGTGCATATGATGCATCTTCTTTGGGTGTGTTCATTACACAGAACTGTTTCTCAACATCCTCTGTGTCCTGGGTATTTGATACCGGATCAGGATCCCAGATATGTAATCTGTTACATATGGCTACAGATAGGTAGAGAACTGAGAACGGGTGATAAGTTTCATGAGGCAGAAAACGGGGCAAGTGTTGCAGCCAAGTCTGTTGTTCACTGTCACCCTGTATTGTAATACATTGATTCTGAACGAATGTTATTAGATACCGAACCTGATATACAAAATCATATCTGTCTCTTTATTAGTAAAGAAACGATAAAATTTTGTATTGTTGGATAATATTTTGAACATTTCCTATATCAAAAGTTGATCGGTTCAGGCACGTTATCTAAAAGCATTAATGTTCTAAATCAAACTACGGTTCTTAGTATATAGAACACTCACAAGAGTAAGAGTTCAGAAATGAACGAATCCTTCTTGAGGTATTGTAGACTAGGTCATATCAATGCGACCCGACTAGCTAAGTTACATTTAGATGCATATTTAAATTAGTTTGAATTTACATCTTGTGAAACTTGCCAGTCATGTCACAAAGATAAGATGACCACAGCTCTGTTTAATGGAAACAGAGAAAGAGTTAGTGAACTCTTGGGATTGATACATGTTGATGTATGTAAGGTCCCCTGTCTGCACATGCCAAGACTGGTTCTTTGTACTTCATTACACTCTCTGATGATCTCTTTAGATTCAGACATATGTTCTTGTTGAAACACAAGTCCGAACCTTTTGAGATATTCACAGAATATAAGTTAGAAATAGAGAACCAATACGGGTATAAGTATTATGTCCTTTGATGAGATCAGGGAGGAGAATACTTGAGCACGGAAATCCTGGACTATTCTAAAGGAGAATGAGATTCTCTCTCAGCATTACTCCTCCGTATACACCATAGCACGATGGTATATCGGGGCGGAGCAATTGCACCCTATTCGATATGGTGTGCTCTATGATGAGTACTACTGAGTTACCTATTTCTTTTTGGGAGTTATGCACTTGAGAAGTTGCATACCTATTGAATAGGGTCACGATCAAATCAGTTGCCTACCACTTCATATGAGATATGGAAAGGGAAGAGCCCATATCTTAAGTTAATTAAGATTTGGGGTTGTCCGGCCTATGTCTAAAAGCAAAATCCGGATAAGCTCGAGGCAAGATCTGTTATGTAGAACTGAAAATGTTCCAGCTATACAAATTGCAGCTGATGATTTGGTAGAACCAAAGGATTCAATAGTAACCTACGAACCCCAGCCTCTCCGCCGATCTAGTAAGGTTCCTCACCCACCTGAGAGTTACTTTGGTTTCTCTATGACAGTGGGAGCGAGGATTGCATCATGAGATGATGACCCAACTAGCTTCGAGCTGGCCATCAGGAGTAAGACTCTGTAAGAATGGCTGGATGCTTAGTGATCTGAGATGGAATCCATGTACACCAACAAAGTATGGACTTTGGTTGCTATATCTGAAGGGTTAAATCCCCATCAGGAGCAAGTATATCTTGAGAAGATTACTTGGTGTAGATGGAAAAGTTGAGACTTTCAAAGCTAGACTTGTTAAAGGTTTCGTCATCGACCAGGCGTGGATAATGATGAAACCTTTTCCAGTGCCTATGCTTAAGTCCATCCGGATCCTACTTGCCACGGCTACATACCATGACTACGATATCTGGCGGTTGGGTGTCATGACTGCTTTTCTAAAATGATATTTTAGAAGAGAACGTCTGTAAGTACACAGCCAGAGGGCTTCGTAGACAGTGGGAGCAGCGGAAACGTATACAAGATGTTTTATGTGATGAAGCAGGCATCGCGGAGTTGGAACATCTGTTTTGATGAGTTAGTCAAACAGTTTGACATCATCAAAATGGTAGATGAACCTTGTATATACAAAAAGGTAGTAGGGAGTATGGTTGTGATCCTCGTAGAGTACGTGGATGACATACTCTTGAGAGGGAAAAAGTTTCCTATGCTACGCTCGGTCAATCTCCACTTATCACAATGATTCTCCATATAGGATCAAAGTGATACCTACTAAATCCTGGATTTTGGATCTATAAGATAGATCTAATTGGATGTTAGGAATCTCACTGGTTGTAGTGAGACGGTATCAATTGATCCTGGGGAAAATCACTGGAAAGGTTCCAGGGTGATAGGGACGACTGAATGTCAGTCACAGGCATTGTCTTTACGCTCAGTAAAGGGACGGTATGTTGGAAGAGTTCCAATCTAGATACCGTGGCACACTAGACGATAAAGGCTGGATACATCGCTACTTAAGATGCTACCAAAGAGGCTGTTTGGGTGTATATTGGTTCATGAGATGAACTACGTTCCTACCATTGTGAGACAATGGAGTTGTGGCTTATGCCAAGGAACGTCCGTCCCATCAGTGATCCAGACATATTCTAAGACAGTGTCACCTGATCGTGGAGATGGTTGATCTCCAGGGGATCGAGGTCAGGAGAGTAGACTCAGAGGACAACACGGCGGATCCACTCGCGAAGGCCTATTCCCAGAGAGAGACTTTTATAGGATGGTTGAGTATGAGATACTACAACCACTGCTACAGATGGCCCTAGTGCAAGTGGGAGATTGTTAGTTATATGTATGCCCTAGAGGCCATTACTATACATAGGATGTATATTGTAGTGGATGCTGGGACATATATATGGAGGACTTTCTTGCTCGACATGATAGTATGCTATCTGGTTACTCTTTACCTTAACGTGTATACTAATTGTCTCTCTGTTACATGTTGGTAAAGCCCTTAGGATGTGTACTTGACTACCTGGACTATGATGCAGATCAACTAGCGGGGACATGGTAGTCCATAAGTACATCTGTCATGGTCCCTAGTCGTGGGTGTATCGAGACAGGGCATCAATATACCAGAGTAGACTAGCGTATACCTTCTCGACCCATACAGATGGGCGATGGATGATCCCATATCCATTGGTGTTTGACATCGGAGATGATATACGGGTGCTCAGTGGAGACTGGGTACACTGGACGGACTCGCCGAGAACTCCCAGATGGTATTATACCTTACGTCAGATGGCAGTTCTCTGGTGACACTGGTACAGAGTAGTCTGTTGACCCGAGATCGTCATAGAGTCTTGTGTGGTTCCCACTGTGCTTTGATTTCCACCTTACCACGTCTAAGAGGGCGTGCAAAACGGTGGTTTTTGGGTACAGTCCCGAATCACATGGAGGCAATGAGCGATAGGAGGCGATTCGTCTCTCCCGGTATAGGGAGTTGATGTTGCGCTGTGTTCGATTGGCTGTAACCGGAAATCCCTGGCCAGGGTTGTTGAGATTTACTGGTAAGTGTTACCAGTAGTTTCTCAAACTGTTATAGACCTCATATCGACACGACTTATCGAGCTATTGGGGTCTGACGTTTACCACCCCTAGGCAAGATATGCGACATATCAGACGACGAGACCGGACTATACGGTAAGTGTTACTGGTTGGATTCACAGGAGTATGAGCGGGCTTGCTCGTCGATCTTCTGATCGCTCAATACCCGGGTGGCCGTTACGTTTAGCAGATCGCTTGCGGCTTGTGGGTGCTTGATATGATCATCATCTGCTACCGGCGTATTGACGAGTCTTTAGAGTCCTACACAGAGGTTTCCTGGATCAAGCGAAACGAAATAGGAGCGCATATGAGATATGTGCGGGACCGAGAATAATGCGTGTATGTGATACCGTATTTCATTCTCGCGATGAATGTTTCGATTGTTTGTATGCGATATAACCTAGTTATCGAATCGAAGATTGATTCGATAAGTCGATACATTAGATACTAGTCGGTTATGTGCGACATGACCGGATCATTGAATCAAGTGTTGATTTAATGATTTAATGTATAATTATATATTTGATATATTACTTTGCATTAACTAGTATTGGTTCATTTTAAAAGGATTTTCTCACTTGATGTGCACATTGTATATGTGATATATTTTTGTGTACATTTGATTGTATCATGTTTGATGATACATGTTAACTTGAGTTTGTGTAAAGATTAAACCATGGTTATATGAGTGGTTAGGGTTTTGTTTATTTACTTATTCATTTATTTATTTCTTTTGTTCATTTTGGCAAAAGAAAATGATAAAGAGAAAATGGTGGCTTTCTTTGTTCTTTGCTTGAAGCTTCTTGAAGCTTCAAAGCATCTTTGACTAAGTGACCATTTTGTCTTCATGCTTAACCCTAACCATTCAAACTAACCCTAGTTCATTCTCTACACTTAACCAAGGTTAGGATATGATAAGTATTCATTTTATTATTCTTTTTGAATAAGACTTATGATATTCTATCATCTTCTTCTTCATCTTGATCAAGAAGAAAAGCTTGCCTCTATCAATGGCAACTTGAGAAAAAGAGTGAGAAATCCAATTCTAAAGTGAACCCACTTCCTATTTCTTCATCCTCTACCTCTTGCCAAGTAGTATAGGGTGTTTTCTTCACAAGTTTCATGACTTGGTGAAGTGGGAGCTTGATCTTGTGATGCCTCGACGTAGATCATCTTCGGCATCGTAGTCGATGACCTAGCCCGCCCATTTCTCCGATGAAGCCGACACTAGAGTCCAAGATCCGATTTGTACAGCGGAGGGACGTCTACGTAGAGCTAAGGAAGTGGAGAACTGGATCTACAAAGGTTGTAGCCTTTTTCTTTTAGTTAAGTTGTTAACTAGTTGCATCTTTCGCCTAAACTCTAGTCAACGAATCCGTATTAGGATTTCTCGGCACTTGTAATTTTTGAAATTGGCATGATTGATGCCTTGTGAGACCTCTTGAGCGTGCCTAGGAACCCTACATTTTGTTATCGCCAAGGCAGCAATAAAAAAATATAGCGAGGGTGCTTCATCACCTACTGCCTTAGATCAATTGGTCTGGGAGTCACTGCTAAGCCTTAGGTGGTGCAAGACAAGGAAAATACAACTAATAAGCAAGCGCATGAGTTATCGGTCAGTTAGTACCTCAAGAAGTATTAACGGTCGCATGAAACTGTGTGAGTAAATCCATCTAAATATTCATCAAATTAAAAAGTACTGAGGCAGGTGGACAAGAGTATGATAGCTTGAATTTAATTCTCCGGGTGTAGGGATGTTCTTTACACACACGTAGGGTTATATGATCGATGTTTGGAAGAAAGATAGGAATGAAGAATAAAGACGATGTTTTATTGAGGGATGATGTGATTTCTGACATTTTTTCATGACTATTAAGATAGGGCTCATGACAACCGAAAAGGTAGCATAGTTGGAAACTCTAATTTTCAAAGCTTTTCTTTTAGAATTCTTATCTTTATATGTAATTTTCACGGTCTTCCTTTTATTATTGGATTTTGTGGGTGCAATCCGCTGAAAACCCTCAGGAGAAAACACTCCTCCTACTAGGGAACCTAGAGGTTTAAAGGCTTGTTGCACGTGCTCAGTGCAATCGTGTTGCCTACGAAAGTGTGCTAGTTAGTTTTTCTTTTTGTTATATTTTCTTCTTCTCTTTTTAATAAAACAGTTCGCTCGAGACGACCGAAAATAAGTTTGGGGGAATTTGATCAGTCGAAAATATTGCATTTTTAACACGTCAATTTCCCTACCATTTGCACTCATCTAGAATTGTTCGGTATTAATATAGCACATATTAGCAAAACAGCCGTAAAATACCAAATTACTTGTGTTATACTTTAAAACCGACACTTTGAGGGAAATTGAGTGTTTATCATTGCATCGCATAATCTTTGTATAGCGCAACACTTGTCTCGAGAGTCTGTGCAGGAAACTCCAGAAGAAGAACCGAAACTATGAATAGTGCTGAGAAAAATGCGCCAAGCCCAAGACTTGTGATCTGGTAGTGATATAGAAAGAGACATGAAATTCCACATATCAGAAACATACCATGAAGTCGCACAAGAGTGTCCAAGAATTTCCATGCAGAGAGGGCACCAATGGGCCGCGGATCCGCGGCCAGAACCCCCTTCGCGCGGCGGATCCGCGGCCACCTTGCCACGTCATCAGCAATGCTCCACTTCAGGTTTCTTGGTTCAAGGCCTACACCTATTCAAGCCACTTCAAAGTCCAAAATTCTCCAGAATCTTCTGACAGAACAGCAAGGCCCTTTGTACAAGCTAAACACCCTTAAGCTTCCAAAGCAAGCTACTTAACTACCTAAACCTAGAAGCTTCTCCTTAACCTCCAAGCTTATGAAGGAAGCTAAGCCTAACTAACTACCTCTAGAAGATTCCATCTAACTACCAAGCTTACAAGGGAAGCTAAACTAAACCTAGCTTCTAAAGGAAGCTAATCCTAATCAAGGCTATAAAAGGGACCCTAAGGCTTCACTTCTAAGGTTGTTGATTCCTCCATCAATTCCCAACACAAGTTGAGTGACACAACTTGTAACCCTAACCCTAATCCAATCAAATCCAAGCCAAATTCAAGAACACCGAGTACCAAATCAAGCAAGAAGCCTTCAATCCTTTAGAAAGCGACGCCGGACTTCATCGGAGCAAGTGATCTAAGGAGATCCATGACTCAAGGAGACGAGCGAAGCCGAAATCAACGATCGAGTTCTTTCCTCATTGTAGATCTTGAGTGAATTGTAACAAAATTGTTGACAAATAAAGGTGAAATTTAAATATCTTGCTTTCTTTACATTCTTGCATCATGATTAGATCTCGATTCTTGATTGTGTTCTTTGATATGATGTTTGAGTAAAACTCCGCTCGTGAAGGAGTCGAGAGAATCAATAGATGATGATGATTAGATCTTGAAACGATTCTTAATTCCTATAAGTTTTGTAAACTTTAGTAAATTGAAGAATCGAAAACCTAGTGTCGAGCGATGCTTTCTTGATTGTGTTCGCTCTTAATTAGTGATCCACGTTCGATTCTTGAATTTACTAGACGCTAGTTTTTGAATGAGATTCATCGAAAGGACAAAGGATGAGATGAAGAAACCCTAGTTTCTTCGAAAGATCCTTAAACCTCGATGAATCGTCATCGATCTAGTATCAAATCATTAATGGATAAGAAAACGTAATCAATAGTTTTCATTACGTCTATAGATTCGATCGATTCCTACGAGCCTCACTTCGATTCTTGAAACCTAATTTGATTGGATATCATCAATTCTTAATTCTTGATTTTAAATGTTTTCTTGATTTTAGATTTAGATCTAGATATTTCTTGAATTTCAATTTTATAAATCTTGAATTGAATTGTCTTTTCTTTTCTTTAATTTTCAATTCATCTAATTCAAATTCGAACGGATCTCACTTTCCTTGTGGATGATCCGCACTCGCTAACACGCTACACACGATACCATTATTGATTGCGGTAAAAAATTTCTTTGGTTATGATTTCTACACTTTTCTTATATACACACCGGAAAAACATTCAATTAGTACTATACCTATTGTCGGATATCAGTTCTCTGGTGACACTGGTATAAGTTAGTCTGTAGACCCTAGATCGTCATAGAGTCTTGTGTAGTTCCCACTGTGCTTTGATTTCCTCCCTACCACGACTCAAAGGAGTCATGCAAACAAGTGGATTTTGAGTACAGTCTCGAGTCAGATGGAGGCAATGAGCGATAGGAGGTATTTCGTCTCTCCCTGTATAGGGAGTTGATATTGCGCTATGATCGATTGGTTATAACAGGAAGTCCTTGTCCAGGGCTGTAGATGTGATTTACTGGTATGTGTGATCAGTATTTTCTCGTACCATTATAGGCCACACATCAGCATGACTTATCAAGTTATTGGGGTCTGACGATTCCACTCCCAAACTCGATATGCGACATATCAGACGAAGAGACCGGACTGTACGATAAGTGTTACCTATAGGCTTCATGGGAGTATGGACAAACTTGCTTGTTGATCTTCAATTCGCTCAATACCTGGGTAACCGATACGTCCAGCTAGTACCGCTGACGGCTGGTGGGTGACTGAAGTGATCATCACCTACTGCTGGCGTATTAATAAGTCTTTAGAGTCCCACATAGAAGTTTCTTGGTTCAAGCGAAACAAAGTAGGGCACATATGCTGATATGTGTGGGGGCCTGATTAAATACGAGTATGAGATACCGTATTGTAATCTGGCGGCTATTTGTTATCAGTTAGGTTATATGTGATATAACCGAATTATTGAATCAAGTGTTGATTTGATAATGTGATATACGGATAAATGGTATTAGTCGGTTATATGTAATATAACCGGATTATTGAATCAAGTGTTGCTTCAATAATGTGTGAGCTTGGTAAAGCCATTCTACACTTGATTCTACACTTGGGTTATTTTTCTTGAGTTGTGCTCATGTTATGAGTTCTTGCTCTCTAACTCTCTCCATCTTCTTCACCTCCACCTCCAAGCTCAATCCCTCACATGAGTTGTGAAACCTTGAGCTTATGAGAACCCTGGTGAGCAAAAAACACCCTTACTTCACCATCCTACACTAGATTAGCGCTTTGGTGTAGTGTGTTTCCTTCACTAAATAGTTTAGTGAAGAAGTAGCTTGAGCTAGAGGGACTTTGGGTGGATCATCTTCAGCACGAAGGTCGTCAAAGAAAGTTCGTTTGACCTTCAAGTAGAGCCTAGTGGAGTCGCATGGACTACAACCCGGAGCTTCAGAAGAGAAGGACATGGACTACAAAGGTTGTAGCATTCGTCTCTTAGATAGTTTTCTTAATATCATAGTTAAACCCTAATCATCTAGTTTAAGATCTTGGCTAGTGTTAATTAGCACCCTGAAATTTTTTTAAATGGCATGCTTGATACTAGTAAAACTTAGTGGTGGTGCTAACATACACTTTCATGGAATCAGAACCAAAGCAAGAAGATTAGACGATATTTATAAAATTGCGAAACCGAAAAATTCCGAAACATGCAAACTTGAAACCCTGCTCTCTGTTGTTTTTAAAATGGATTATGAAACTTTTTTAAATAGCTGCTGAATGTTATATATGATATAACTAGAACACTAAACAAAAATGAGACCAAAACTCCTATGTCGACCCAGCGATATCGGGAATTTGACCGGTGTCGCCGGCCCCCCATGCTCCATTTTGGCTCTTGTTTGTTTGGTGTTCTGTTATGTAGATTTTGGGGTTTCATGTTGTGTTTGATTAGCCCAAAATTGCATGTGATGTTAATTTTGTTATGTGGCTAATATGGAGTGTTTCGTATTCGTAATTTTTACATTGTTTCGGGTTTAAGTTTGATATGTGATACAGTAGTTGGAATCCACATTAAATTAGTTTTGTGAAAACTAGTTTTTAATTGTTAATCTAGCAATTTAGTCTCTGTAGATCGATTGCCACGAAGTTTCGATTCGAATCGAAACTCCGTCGCAATCGCGTATCGTACGCGAATACTCACCAGATAACTTTACTAGGTAGCCACGCCCCATAGCCTCGACCAAGTGTCTTTAGGAGAACCCCATTTCCAAAAGCATCCACTCGGGTGCTCGCGGCCACGGTGTTCCTCCTAAGTGCACTTGGTCGACGGCATCAGGGGTGCGGCCATATACTAAATTTTCCGATGAGTATTCGATCGGGTAGTCGGGAATCTTGTTGAATTAGCCGATTAAATAATTGAAAAGTATTTTCGATATGAGACTAAAATGCCGGGTTTATAGGGTTAGGCATGAAATCCGGAATATGAGATATTCCGGGTTTATGATGTCTAAAGAAATGCAGATTCTAATTATTATAGTTTTTCATTTATTTTCTGCAATCGTAAGTGTAATATATGGGGTATCCCAAATCTCGTTGCTATATGTTAACAGAATTTGGAATACGTGTATTTACTTACGTTGATGACATATGATGTTATGTGTTGCTGTGATATGTTATATTGGATCGTCGTGAATGAATAGCTGGGTTTTTTTTATGTGAGATGAGAGTTTTACAATTTTCATTCATGTATAATTTGTATGTAATATTCTTTTAATTGTGACACTTCCGGGTTAAGGATGATGTCACCATTGATGTATATTATTTACTTTTCCGCATTAGGATAGACCCAAGGCAGGGAACACAAGTAACCGGGTTCTGGAGTCCAGTGGGAAACCATCTAGAGGAGTCGAGACCGGGTCTCCTAACTCTAGAATTGGTAGGGTTGCTTGCCGCTCTCGTAGGGGTCTAGGGATGTGGGTTTGGCTATTCATCACAACTGTGGAATCCGTGTTTTTTATTACTGGCTAAATTTAAAACATGAACCTCCTAGTATATCCAATATATCATATGTTGATTTCTGCTGCTTGGTTCTGTGATGTGATCATATAACTACGTAAGACGAATGCAATATATATGACATATATAATAAATGTTGCTTTTGTTTTGCACCCGCGCTAGTCCAGCCCCCGCTTTGCCATTAGTTAAGTAACCTAACGGTGAATGATGGGGCCCCGTGGCTAATGCGGATGGCATAAGCGTACGTTCTATTTTCGTTTCATTTTCTGTGATGTTTAGGAAACATTAAATGATGGGACTTCATTAATGAGATTAATGAAAAGAAAAGAAACCTAAAGATATTATAGAATCAAAAGTTTTTAAAAAGGTAGATCTAGTTCTTACTTTGCATAGTGGTATTCCTTGATGAATATCCAACACCTCATACGATGAGGAAAGAGCCGAGATCCCTTCATCGGGAGTGGCCTCTTTAACAAAACTAGCAAATGTTATAACCCACTTGGTTTTGTTATAATAGCTTCTTTAGTTCTTGTTTTGCATATTGGTATTCCTTGATGAATATCCAGCACCTCATTCGATGAGGAAAGAGCTGAGGTCCCTTCACCAGGCGTGACCTCTTTAGAAAAACCAGCAAAAGCTACAAAAAACACTCATTTTTCAAATCACTGGATTCTACAACGATATCAAGTTCATTACGCTAAAGGTTTTCTTAAAAACCAACGTAGCCCTTCGTCATTTCAGATAAGTGCTATTTAGTATTCATGCTACGTTTGTTGGCCTCCGTCAAGACGTAGTGTGCGGTAGCTGATTAGTGCTTATCTGCAGCATGTGATGCGATTGGATTAGGGTAGTCGTGCGACTTTGTGGGCTTCCGTCAAGGGTCGTGCGGGTGGGTTTAATTCAATCAAGAAATGAACGGGTTGAACTTGACTAGCGGCCTATGGTTTGTTGGCCTCCGTCAAGGTCATAGGAAGCTAGGGGTAAAAACAATATTGGGAATTTCAAGTGTTGAAATTTGCAATGAGATTGCATACCTTCTATATGATAGATAGATCCCAATACCCACTGCGAGTAAGAGTTACTCCTGGGAGAGTTTTCCACTTTACAATTAACCAATCAATTAGGTGTCTAATAAAGGTGTTAACGGGGTGATGCCCCTGCGCAAACGAGGTTATATAATTAGTTCCATGCGAAAGCATGGGCAGACTCCTTCGGAGTACCAATACCTTCCTGGCCGAACGATTGGCGAACTTGTAGGGTGTAATTAATCCCGGCTAATCTTACCTTTTATGGTTTGAAGGAAGTTTTGATAGAAACAGTGGGAGCCATCTTGATTAAATAAAATAATAACCAATCTAATCTTGCAAAGAGCGTACGCAAAAATGATTATCCTTTCTCTCTGTCCTGGTAGAGACCAATGACACGCCTTAATCAAGATAATAATATAGATGTATTGACCGAACCCACTTATTATACTGGGATAGGTTCCGCTCTATCTTATGATTGTCATAAGTCTGAGCAAGGAATAAGGGAATATCCGGATTCCCACGCCACCCAAACGAAGAATAAGTATATTGATGCATCATCTTCGGGTGTGTTCGTAACCGAGAACTGTTTCTCAGTTTGCTCTACGTCCTGGGTATTAGATACCGGATCAGGATCCCACGTATGTAATTTGTTACATGGGCTAAAGAGAGGTAGAGAACTGGGAAAGGGTCATATGTCTCTAAAAGAAGGGAATGGTGCAATTGTTGCAGCCAAAGCAGTTGGTGAATATCACCTTATATTACCAAGTGGTAATACAATGATTCTGAGCGACTGATATTTCGTACCAAAAATATTGTGAATATTTTCCTAAATCAAGTGTTGATTGGGTATGGTACGTTGGATAACGTTATATACATTCTGAATTAAACTACAGTTCTAAATATACAGAATACACACAAGAGGAAAAGTTCAGAAATGAACGAAGCATTCTTGTGGCATTGTAGACTAGGTCATATCAATGCGACACGACTAGCAAAGTTGTATAAAGATGGATTTTTGAATCAGTTTGAATTTACATCTTACGAAACTTGCCAGTCATATCTCAAAGGCAAGATGACCAAAACTCCGTTTACTGGACATGGAGAAAGAGCTAATGAACTCTTGGGACAGATACATAGTGATGTATGCGGTCCTATGTCTACACATGCCAAGAATGGTTCCTCGTACTTTATTACATTCACCAATGATCTCTCAAGATTCGGACATGTGCTCCTGTTGAAACACAAGTCTATTTTTTTTTAGAAATTTAAGGAATATAAGTGTGAAGTAGAGGACCAGACGGGTAAAAGTATTAAAATTCTTCGATCTGATCGGGGAGGAGAATACTTGAGCACGGAATTCAGAGACTACTTAAAAGAGAATGGGATTCTCTCTCAGCTTACTCCTCCCTATACACCACAGCACAATAGAGTTTCGGAGCGGAGGAATCGCACCCTATTAGATATGGTGCACTCTATGATGAGTAATGCTGAGTTGCCTATTTCCTTTTCATGCACTTGAGATAGCTGCATACCTATTGAATAAAGTTCCGACCAAATCTGTGCCTACCACTCCATATAAGATATAGAATGGAATGAGACCATCTCTTATATGAGTTATGATATTGGGTTGTCCGGCCTGTGTTAAAAAGAAAAATCCGGACAAGCTCAAGGCAAGGTCAGTTCTGTGCAAGTTTGTAGGATATTCCAAACATTCGTGAGGGTATATCTTTTACCATGTTGAGGAACAAAAGGTGTTTGTTTCTCAACATGCCACCTTTTTAGAAAAGGAATTTCTTGTGAAAGAAATTAGTGGTAATGGGGTAGTACTGGAAGAAGTTCCAGCTACATAAACAATAACTGACGATTTTGTGGAACCGTATGATTCAATAGTCCCCGACGAATCTCAGCCACACTGTAGATCTAGTAGGGTTCCTCATCTACCTGAGAGATACTACGATTTTCTCATATACGGTGGGAGCGAGGATTGCATCATGGAAGATGATGACCCAACTAGTTTCGAGCAGGCCAACACAAGTGGAGATTCTGTGAAATATCTGGATGCTATGCGATCTGAGATGGAATCCATGTACACCAACAAATTATGGACCTTGAAAGTTGCTCCTGAAGGGGTAAAACCCATCGGGAGCAATTGGATCTTGAGAAGATAATTGGTGTAGATGGTAAAGTTGAGACTTTCAAAGCTAGACTTGTAGCAAAAGGTTTTCGTCAACGACCAGGTGTCGACTATAATGAAACCTTTTCTCCAATGGCTATGCTTAAGTCCATTAAAATCCTATTTGTCGTTGCTGCATACCATGACTATGAAATCTAGCAGTTGGACGTCAAGACCGCTTTTCTAAATGGTGATTTGGAAGAAAGCGAGTACATGACACAGCCAGAGGGCTTCGTAGACAGTGGGAGAAGCAGAAGTGTATGCAAGCTGCTTAAATCAATTTACGGATTAAACCAGGCATCGCGGAGATGGAACATCTATTTTGATGAAGCTATCAAAGAGTTTGACTTCATCAAAAATGTAGATGAACCATGTATATACAAGAAGGTTGTAGAGAGTAAGGTTGTCTTCCTCGTATTGTATGTGGATGACATACTCTTGATAGGAAACGATGTTCTTATGCTACACTCGGTCAAGCTCTTCTTATCACACAAGTTCTCCATGAAAGATCTAGGTGATTCCTCCTACATCTTGCAGATTAAGATCTATAGAGATAGATCTAGAAGGATGTTGGGATTGTCCCAATCCACGTACATTGACACCATACTAAAGAGGTTTAGTATGGAAGATTCTAAGCGTGGTAATTTATCCACTTGCTTAGGAATTACTCTCTCTAAAGAGATGTCTAATTTGGAAAGGGCTCGCATGCAAGGGATACCTTATGCTTCGGCAGTCAGGTCAATCATGTATGCGATGTTGTGTACAAGACCGGATGTAGCTTACTCACTAGGTGTAGTGAGTAGGTATCAATCAGATCCAGGGGAGAAACACTGGACAACTTTGAAGAACATTCTTAAGTACTTGAGAAGGACTAAAGAAATGATCTTGGTGTATGGTAACGGTGAACTCCAGGTGGAGTCCTTTACCGATTCGAGCTTCCATAGTGATAAGGACGATAATAAGTCGGTCTCGGGTTTTGTCTTCACCTTCAATAGAGGGGCAATATGTTGGAAGAGTTCACAGCTAGATACCGAAGCAGGCTCGACGATGAAGGCTGAATACAATGCTGCCAACGATGCTGCCAAAGAGGCTGTGTGGATGAAGAAGTTCATGAGATGAACTTGGAGTGGTTCCATCTCTTAAGCATCCAATACCTGTGTATTGTGATAAAAATGGTGCTGTGGCATTGGCCAACGAACCCTGGTCCCATCAGTTATCTAGACATATAATTAGGCGGTAACACTTGATCTTGGTTATAGTAGATCGTCGGGAGATCGATGTCAGGAGAGTTGTCACGAAGGATAATAAAGCGGATCCACTCACCAAGGCCCTCCCCCAGATGCTAATCGATAGATTTTTTGGGATGTTGGGTATGAGATACTACAACAACTGGCCTTAGTGCAAGTGGGAGAATGTTAGGAATATGCATGTCCTAGAGGCCATTATTGTATAATATAGTGGATGCGTGTACACACACATATATATAGCGGACTTTCTTGCTCGACAAGATAATATGCTATCTCGTTGCCTTTATCTTAACATGTTCACTGGTATTATTATACCGTCTCTCATATACATGTTAATAAAGCCCTTAGGATGTTGGCTTGACTACCATGACTATGATGCGGATCATACCACTGGGACCTGGGTAGTCCACAAGCACATCCTTCAATTGTTCCTAGTCGAGGGAATATCGAGACAGAGCATCGATATTCCAGAGTAGACTAGTGTGTAAGTTTCTTGACCCTGTATGGGGGTGATGGTTGATCCCATATCCATTGGTGTTTGACATCAAAGATTTTACACAGGCGCTCATTAGATAATGGGTATACTGAACAGGACTCACCGAGAACTCTTAAATGATACTATACCTATCGTCGGATAGCAGTTCTCTGGTGACACTGGTACAGGTTAGTATGTAGACCCGAGATCGTCATAGACTCTTGTGTGTTTCCCACTGTGCTTTGATTTCCTTCCTACCACGGCTCAAAGGTGTCGTGAAATAGGTGGATTTTGGTTACAGTCCCGAGTCACATGGAGGCAATAAGAGATAGGAGGGGTTTCGTCTCTCCCGGTATAAGGAGTTGATGTTGCGCTATACTCGATTGGCTATAATAGGAAGTCCCTGGCCATGGCTGTAGATGAAATTTACTGGTAAGTGTTATCAGTAGTTTCTCGTACCGTTATAGGCCACACATCGGCATGACTTATCAAGTTATTGGGGTTTGACGATTCCACTCCCAAACTCGATATGCGACATATCAGACGAAGAGACCGGACTGTACGGTAAGTGTTACCTATAGGCTTCATGGCAGTTTGGACAAGCTTGCTTATTGATCTTCTATTCGCTCAATACCTGAGTAGCCGTTACGTCAAGCTAGTACCGCTGACGGCTTGTGGGTGACTGATGTGATCATCACCTACTGTTGGCGTATTGACGAGTCTTTAGAGTTCCACATAGATGTTTCCTGGTTCAAGCGAAACTAAGTAGGGCACATATGAATCTATGTGTGGGGGCCTGATTAAATACAAGTATGAGATACCGTATTGTAATCTGGCGGCTATTTGTTATCAGTTAGGTTACATGTGATATAACTGAATTATTGAATCAAGTGTTGATTTGATAATGTGATATACAGATAAATGATATTAGTCGGTTATATGTGATATAACCGGATTATTAAATCAAGTGTTGATTTAATAATATGATATATATTTATATTGATATAATTGTATATTGACTAATATTATTAGCTCACTAATTATTCGTGATATATATTTATATTGATATAATTGTATATTGACTAATATTATTAGCTCACTAATTATTCTTCATAATATATATATATATATATATATATATATATATTATGAAGCATCGCATGGATTTTCTATTTTTAGAAAATAGAAAATGCGGTGGAAAATGGGGAGACTTTTGTTGCGGAGTGGTGAAGCATGGCTTTAGTTTATATTATATTCATTTGATTGCACTATTGAAGCATGGCTACAATTTTTAATTGTTGAAAATTGTATGCTTCAATAATATGTGAGCTTGGTAAAGCCATTCTACACTTGGTTCTACAGTTGAGTTATTTTTCTTGAGTTGAGCTCATATGATGAGTTCTTTCTCTTTAGCTCTCTCCATCTTCTTCACCTCCACCTCAAACCTCAATCCCTCACATGAGTTGTGAAACCTTGAGCTTGTGAGAATCCCAGTGAGCAAACAACACCCCTACTTCACCATCTTACACTAGATTAGTGCTTTGGTGTAGTGTGTTTCCTTCACTAAATAGTTTAGTGAAGAAGTAGCTTGAGCTAGAGGGACTTCAGGTGGATCATCTTCGGCACGAAGATTGTCAAAGGAAGTTCGTTCAACCTTCAAGTGGAGCCCAGTGGAGTCACGTGGACTACAACCCGAAGCTTTAGAAGAGAAGGACACGGACTACAAAGGTTGTAGCATTCTTCTCTTAGATAGTTTTCTTGATATCATAGTTAAACCCTAATCATCTAGTTTAAGATCTTGGCTAGTGTTAATTAGCACCCTAATTTTTTTTAAATGGCATGCTTGATTCTAGTAAAACCTAGTGGTGGTGCTAACATACACTTTCATCGCAGCAGTTCGAAGCTATTCCCGGTTGGAATAGCAGTATTCGCCATCGATGTTGAAGAAGGTGGAGTCAACATGGACGGAGAACTTCCTCTACCATGTCTTATTTACTGAGCTTGCCCCCTGTTTTCCTTGAGAGCATGAATATTCTGCTCCCTGCATTGACCTTGGTCTTTGGAAGGAACCAGTTGTTTGGAGACTGATTCCGTCGGCAAAGCTGATGTTTGAGGATCCAGCCTGTGGAAGACAGCCTTTTTCTGGGCTTCCTCCTTCGGCGTTGAGGCATAGAGGGTAGGAAGTAGGAGCATAGACCCAAAGATAAGCCCATTAATTTCTTGAAGAGCTGGATTGCAGAGATTTGAGGCAGCAAGTGGTCCATACTTGACTCCACCAGATGTGACAGAGCTTGAGTTGTGGTGAGTGGAAGAAAACGCCATTCTGGAAAGAGACAAAGCATCACTTCAGTATCTCATCATCCAAGGGCAACTACAAATATGTATACAGCAATTATTTGATCGTAGAAAAACACGGGACACGAAGTGTGGAGTCGAAAGAAGAAATGGTTCGAGCGGGCATGCCAGAATCTGTTTACCGCCGAAGACTAGACTGAGACGTTGAGACGTCTAACCTGAATTTGGGGGTAGATGCTATTTGGACATATCCATCCACCTCTCTGAAGATACCAAGTTGATTTATGACACCATATATCGACGGTTTGGATAGATACGATCGATATAGCAGATTTCATCATATTCCCCCTCATTTGTAATAGGTTTTTAATTATGGGGACGCTCTTCCCTATAGGCACAAGCCTCTGCAGTTAATTACGTTATTGTATCGCGATAACCACTTTCGCCTGCTCTAGTAGTTCACTTAATGTCGTGTTATGTTTGGATTTTTGGGTTTCTCGTTGATTGTATACGGAGACTAATTTATGTTGTTGCCTGTAGAGCGCAAATTAGCCTAAATCTGTACATATATTTTCATGATTTGGGGTTGGGTCAAGGATTTGCTTGACGGGGTCCACATTGGTAGCTTGGTTTGCCAACGGGAATGAACTTAGGATGCGTTTCCCACATTTGTGAGTTTTATCGGTTCATGGAATATTTTGGTTTGATCTAAGGATCATTAGTCATATTTGAGACTAAGATTGACTTATGAACAGTGATAATATGGGCTTAACTAGTCATTAGATCATATATGAATAGCTTATGGATAGTATACGGTAGTCGGTATGGAGACAGTTCGCAGGGAAAAACATATTAGTTTAAGGACATTTCGATCCAACATTCCATGTTTGGGATGAATGTTAGTTTAAGGAAATTTTAGTCCAAAATTCCTATTTTGGGGATGGGTATTAGTTTAAGGACATTTCGGTCCATTATCTCCGTGTTTGGGGCGAAGGAAGAGGAGTTTTTGGTTGTTGGGACCCGCCACCTCTCTGAAGACGTTGAAGAATTACAACGACATATATCAGAGGTGTGGAAAGATGTACCCTTAAACCAAATCTCGTATTTGAAGGAAAAGATCATGGTGGATCTAAGTATCGTTAGTCTTATTTGAGACTAAGAATAACTTAGAAGATATGAGATGAATATCATTTTGTGATATCATCGATAAAAGATCATTAGTCTTATATAAACTAAGATCAGTTTGGAAATCATGAGCATATGGGCTTGGTTGATTTAAAAGCAAAAAGAAAGCTCAAGCTTCACAGACTTAGCCAATTTGGGGATAAGATTGGGTTTCTGTACTACCCAGCAATGCTAAGAACTTCAGACATATAGTGCTCATGTGTGTTTCACGTGAAGCGTTGAAATAGTGCTAAGCACTAGTCTTTTGTGTGGCTCACGTGTGTCTCACGTGAGGCGCTGAGCTTTTGGCTTCTATTGAGTGTTCACGTGTATTTCACATGAGGCATTGAGTATTGGCGCTCACGTGTGTTTCACGTGAGGCGTTGCACTAGTGCTAAGCACTAAAATTTTTTGTTTTCTAGCGCTCACGTGTGTTTCACTTGAGATTCTCCAATAGTGCTAAGCACTAACTTTTTCCGGCACTCACATGTGTTTCACTTGAGGCGATATGTAACTTGGCCTTGGGTGCTCATATGCTTTTCATGTGAGGCGCTGACTTCTTTTGGAGATTTAATCTCTGTTGATATTTTTAGATAACTTAAACCTCTGTTAATAGTACTTGACCATTAACGATCACCAAGATCACTATTTTGAGGATCTATGATCGGGTTCTTTAAGAACTAAGTTCTTGATTTGAAGAAACTAAGTTCCCGGAGTATTATGAACTTCATCTTCTTTATGTTCTTTTATCCATGTTTTCCTGTTCATGTTTTCAGAGAGGTTAAACCTCTATTAATGATATTTTGACTATTAACGATCACCAAGATCAATATTTTGAGGATCTTGGATCGAGTTCTTTAAAGAACTAAGTTCTTGATTTGAAGAAACTAAGTTCCTAGAGTATTATGGACTCCATTTTCTTTCTTTTCAACTTTATTTTTCCCTGAATCTTTGATTCTTAAGAACAAGATCTTCCCGATGAGAATTAAATTCTCAACTTGTGGAAGATTTGTCTTGTGGATCTCAGATCCAGAGAAAGAACTAAGTTCTTGAGAAGGGTTAAACCCTTAGACAGGTAAAGGAGATGTTTTTTTTATCTCGGTGTTTTCTTTACCTAGGGTTTAGAGGAGGAAGATCTTTTTCTTTTATTGAGAATTAAATTCTCTGTTGTTTTTGTGGAAACTTTAAGAGAGCCTTCTGTTTTTTTTACAGAAGCTTATGGGGGTCTCCTCCTCTTCAGATTTAATCTCTTTGCTCCTATTTATAAGAGAAGAGAAAAATCAATCTGTTGGAGGAAATCTCACATTGAGAGATCATGATTGATTTCATAATCAATCCAATTGATTTTAAAGATCAACTGGTGAATTTTATTCATCATTGGATTTTTAATCCATAGGCTCTCTATTTAACAGAGAAGATTTCTTGTTTGTTATAACAAGATTAGGAAAATATTTTACTAACATAGAATTTTTATTCTATAATATGAATAACTTATTAGTTTAACAGGATTAGAAAGATATTTTTCTAACCATAGATTTAATTATGTTTGACAGAAAAAAATCTTTCTTAATTTAGAAAGATCAAGGAAATATTTCCCACATATGATTTAATTCTATTAGATAGTTTAATTGGTGATTTTATCACCATTTGATTTTAAATCCAAGATTCTCTGTTAAAGAAAGTTCTTTCCATATTAGAATGATCAAGGAAAATATTTCCTAAAAATAGAATTTAATTCTATGTCGAATTTAATTCTATCATTAGAGAGCATTTTAGATTGCGGCGCTCACATATTTTGCATGTGAGCGCTGCCAAAAGAATGCGGCAAGGGAACTCATGTGTTTAACACGTGACCCCTAGCGTAGGTTTTAGCCTGTTTATTTTCAGCGCTCATGTGCTTTGCATATGAGCGTCCACGTGTTTAACACGTGAGTCCTGTTTGGCCTTTGGTTATGTATGTTCAGCGCTCATATGCTTTGCATATGAGCGCTCACATGTTTAACACGTGAAGCCTGTTTGGCCTTTTTGTTATTTTCTTTCAGCGCTTATATACTTTGCATATAAGTGCTCACGTGTTTAACACGTGATGCCAAACCATAGGAATTCTTTTCCTCTTTCCCCTCTCCTCTTTTTTTTATAAGGGAACAAATAGCTCTTAACCAAAAAAAATTGGCTGGAACACGCTCAAGCTGAGTCTAAGGAAGTTCCTTTATGAGTGGGCCCGCCATGTTTGTATCTACTCTCCTGACCTCGATCTCCCGGCCATGTATGATCTCCCTGATCAGGTGATACCGCCTCAAGATCTGTCTAGAATTCTGATGCGATCGTGGTTCCTTTGTTAACGCTATATCCCTATTGTTGTCATAATACAAATGTATTAGATCAATAATACGGGGAACACGACAGTTTTCCCTACAATCTTCTTGAAAAGACAAGGCTCATCTATATTTTTGATGAAGTGAAATTCCTTGACTGTTTCATCAAAACAGATGTTCCAACTCTGCGGTGCCTACTTTAATCCATAAATAGATTTAAACAACTTGCACACTTTCCTGCTGCTCCCACTGTATCTGACGCCCTCTGGCTGATCTATATAGACACACTCTTCTAAAGGGCCGTTTAGAATAGCGGTCTTTACGTCTATCTGCCATATCTCATAGTCATGGAAGGCAACAATGACAAGTAGGATCCAAATGGATTTCAGCATAATCACTGGAGAAAAGGTTTCATCATAGTTCACACCTGGTCTTTGACGAAAACCTTTTGCAACAAGTCTAGCCTTATAGGTTTCAACCTGTCCATCTGCATCAATCTTCTTCTTGAAGATCCATTTGCAGCCGACGGGTTTCACCCATGGCGGTGCAATGTCCAAAGTCCAAACTTTGTTTGTATACATAGACTCCATTTCGGATCGCATATCATCCAGCCATTTCACAGTGTTCCTACTGGCAATGGCCTGCTCGAAACTAGTAGGATCATTTTCTTCCAAGATGCAATTCTCTCGATCCCCGTCTACGAGAAAACCATAGTATCTCTCAGGCGAATGAGAAATCCTACTAGATCTGCGGAGTGGCTGAGGTTTTGTCCGGAACTATCGAATCATGTGGTTCATCTAAATAATATGTACAAGGGTGACATCGACCTCAATCCAGTCGTGCCCCAAACAAATAATATACAAACAGGCAGTGATGATAGTCTACATGTCGGACGCTCACCCCGTGATATCAAATGTACAAATAAAACTAAACTGTACTATCATTTCATCCAAGCTATCCACCACGACAAGTCCGTAACAACACAGCACAACACAGAACATCAACGTGAATGTCACGTTCGCAAACCCGTCTAAAAGAACTATAGCAATTAGACAAATTGTACCGATCTAATGACATTGACGGTCGCAGATAGAAATGCATGTACTGTAAACTTAAACAATGTTAGAAATATCGAGTTCGAAATAACCCCAAACAACTAGATAAAACCGTATCCAAACTGGGCTAAACTAGAAATACCACTGAACCAATATTCCAGACACTAGACCACACCCAAAACACGAAGTCCAAACTGATATAAATGGCCGGACGGCTCGGAAATTTGCTTGATGTGGCCGGTCCAATACGGGTGAAACTGGCTCGTATTTGGGGTGTGGTCTAGTGGTCACCATATTAGTCTTCTGCAGTTGCTAAAATAATTTTAGATGACTCGGAAAAAAATGACAGAAGCTAGAATATACCGGGTATTATTTCGGAGTTGTTTCGGTTTCAATACTTTAACATTGTCTAAACCAACTAGTAAGTGGTTAATGGGTTGGCTCTGATACCATGTAGGGTTACAGCAGCGCCCCGGCCATCAATCCGTGGCCAAACGCGGAACAAAATTTTTTAAAAACCGGCGCTAACGGAACCCTAATCGACGGATCATACAATTAACCTTATACTAGTGCTACGAAAAGAGTTTGGAGAGGTTATACTGATCGATCCATGTCCTTCGGTCTTCAACCTCTGCCCCAAGCTCCTCGTGGCTGCCTCGATGAAGTTCAGTCTCCAGTCTCCCTCGTCGAAGACGATCTACGTCGAGGATTAGTAATACGGGATCCCGCTCCAAAACCGAAGCAACTCGGGAATCCAGTTTGTTAGCCTAGATACCTAAGATGAAGTAAAGATAGTGTATGAATAGTTTATCTCAAAACACCCAAGGATTCTCACCTCATAAGATGGAATGGGTGGAGGTTGAAGAAGAAGCAATGGGTGAAAGTTGTGAGCTTAAGTTTTTGCTTGTGAAGAAAATGAGTGTCTGTTGTTTTCTTGAGATGAGTTGTAAGGTATTTGTGTTTAGCAACTAAAGAAAAATTATCACTAAAAAAATATCTGCCTTGCCTCAACAAATATCTCACAACCAATCAAAAAAAGAATCAAGCATGGAACATGCCATAATCAATGCATCAAGCCAAGATTCACACTCACAAACCAAAACTTAACTTCACATTTTCCACACAATAAACATTAAACCAAATGTTTAAAGCAATAAAAAGAAATGACATCTCTAAAAGTAATCGTGTAACGGATTACAAGAATACCTCTCATCCGTATATACATACCTGCATCCGTATTCCGACTAAATACGAATACAACGAGAAGAAAATAATCCAACAATATAATACTAGGATCCGGCTTAAACCAAAGTCCACTAGTATTATCCGTCCGATCATGATCCGTACATAAGTGCACGAATATGATCGAACCCTGCCATAAAACTATACGGCCTCTACAACGTTTCGCCCGAACTAGGGAAACCCTCTGTGTGGGACTCTAAAGACTCGTCAATACGCCGGCAGTGGGTTTAACCACAAGCACGTCGGTGGTACTAGCTGTACGTAACGGCTACCCAGGTATTGAGCGAAAGGGAGGCCGATGAGAAAACTCATCCTGAAACCCTACTGCGCCTGACAGTGACAATATCCGTACAGTCCGGTCCATTCGTCTATGAGTATCGCATATCGAGTCTAGGGGGTGGATAAAGTCAGACCCCTAATAACTTGACATTTAGTGTCGGTATGAAGCCTATCACCAACTGAGAAACTACTGATCCGAATCAGTAATTCTCGTCTACCCCGGACGAGAATTTCTGGTGATGGCCACCCATGCACACCGCGACATCAACCCCCAATATACTGGGAGAGATGAATCGCTTGACGATCCGCTCATTGCCCTTATGTGGCTCGGGATTGTACCCAACTAAAACCTGTTTGCACGACTCCTTTGAGCCGTCGTAGGGTAGTAATCGAAGCACAGTGGAAACTCACACGAGACAAATGACGATCTCAGGTTGATAGACTAACCTGCACACATGTCACCGGGGAACTGCTATCTAACAATAGGTATAATACCAACTAGCATGTTCCCGGCGAGTCTGTACGGTGTACTCATAACCCAATGAGCACCTGTATACATATTAGATGAACTAACTAACACCAATGGCATGTGAGACCGGCCACCGCCCCTCATCGGGGTCTCGATCCGTATACACTAGTCTACTCTTGGAGTATCGATGCCCAGCCTCGAAACTCCCACGACGAGGGACACTTTAAGGATGTGCTTATTGACTACCCAACTCTCACGTATATGATCGCCATTATACTGCTGGTAGTCAAGCAAGAATCCTATGGGCTCTATCAACAAGTAATAGTGATCTGTAATGTCACCTAAAGGATATACATGATGATAATGACAAACCAGATAGCATACTATCATCTCGAGTAAGATCGTTCTACCGGTATAGGTCCTCCCTCAATCATTGCAATCGCGTGCTTGTGATCCAATAATTGACTTGAGGGCACTATAGCCAACAGAAGTTTTTCCAGATTATGGTTTTTAACATAGGCCAGACAACCTCATATCTTAACTCATTTAAGACACGGTCTTTTACCACTCTATATTTCATATGGAGTCTTAGGCACAGATTTAGATGGAACTTGATTCAATAGATATGCCGATGTCTAAAGTGCATGTCCCCAGAATGAAAGAGGTAACTCAACACTACCCATCATGGAGCGAACCTTGTCCAATAGGGTACAGTTCTTTCGCTCTGATACACCATCGTGCTATGGTGTATATGGAGGAGTAAACTGATACAGAATATCATTCTCTTTTAAGTAGTTGAGAAATTCTGTGCTTAAGTACTCCCCTCCTCTATCAGATTGGAGGATCTTGATACTTTTGCTATTCTGGTTCTCTACTTCGTTTCTGTATCTTTGATTTTCTTAAAAGCTTCAGATTTGTGTTTCAAAAGATACATATATCCGAACCTAGAGAGACCGTCGGTGAATGTGATGAAGTATGAGAACCCATCCCTTGCATGTATAAACATTGGAACACACATATCATTGTGTATGAGTCCCAGAAGCTCTGTAGCTCTTTCTCTATGTCCGGTGAACGGAGATTTGGTCATCTTTCCTTTGACAAAAGATTGGCAAGTTTCATAAGATGTAAATTCGAATGGATCTAAATATTCATTTTTATGCAACTGAGTTAATCTTTTCTCGTTGATATAACCAAGTCTACAGTGCCACAAGTAGGTTTCGTTCGTATCTGAAATCTTCCTCTTGCATGTGTTTTGTACATTAAGAAATGTATTTTGATTTAGAACATAGATAACATTACAAAGTGTACTTTCTACAACAAATACTTATTGTTGTGAAAAACTTGAGTTTTAAAGTGTGTCTTAAATACCGCAATCAATAATGGTGTCGCAAATAGCTAGCCGATAGTGAGTACGGGTTGTCCACAGGGAGATGGTAAATTACTGCTCTTGTTCTAGACGAGATAATAGAAGAAGATTTAGATTTGTCATTTTTATTCTTAAAGGGTTTTAAAATATTAATGTTAGAAGAGCTCATTAAGGTTTTCAGATTGGGTTGTTTAAAGGATGTATTAGATGATATTTCTCTTTAACCACTTGTTGAATTGATGCAAGGATAATAGCAAATAATGAGGATTGGTGTTTAAAGGGGTACTAGGGATTCCTTTTATTGACCCTTGTCCTTCCATTAATTACTATTATCTCAAGTCTTTAGTAAAGTTCCCACAACTTGTCTCGAAAGTTGAGTCGCAACTATCATAGAAGGATAGAGCACCCAAAGGAGAGAGATGTGGTTTATCTTTGAGAAAAGTTTTGATTCATATGTTGATAAAGGGAAAGTGTAAGGGATTTTTCCATCCCTCAAACTCCCATTTCCTAAACCCTAACGAGCGAGGAAGTTACTCACCCATTAAAATAAAAATAAAAAAAGAAAAGGGTTGAGAAATAAATTATAAAGCTAGCTTTTAAGATCCCTTACAAAAAGCGAGTTTCTTTTGTTGGCATCATCGCTTCAAAATCAATGAGAAAAAAGAAGGAAGAAGATAAAATCTATAAAGAAAAATAATTAAATTTAACTAATAAAATTAGATGTGATGAAATAAATTGCGGAAAAGTAAGGAGACAAGAAATAAAAATTACTCTACCTTTTATTAACAAAAATTTGATCTTCGATACAAAATTTAATGACTAAGAAAAAGAAAGATACAAGACTAAAAACTAAAAACCTTAGATGCCCTTTCTTCATTGCTGCTTGGTTCTTTATATAAGACTTGGATTACAAAACTCAAACCCTAATATTGATATACTTATAATGACAATCATGACCCTGAAATTTCATATCGAATGGCCATGATTTGGCCCCTGATCCGCCGCCAATAGCCATATTCGGTCGCGGTTTCGCCGCCTTTTGGTGGGATCTCGTCTCCAATTTTTTTCCACTTTCTTCTCTTGATTTTAGGAACTTTTTTGACAATAAAATTTTTAAAATATTATTTTCTTTTTGAAGTTGGGAGAATCTTCAATTTGCTCATAAATTTGGCAGATTTGATTTGTTAACTTAATTTGATTTGGATCTCTTACTCATGTTTATAGTCTTGAACTGATTTGTTACTTTAATACCTGCACAATATTTCAAATCAAATCATTAGTAGTATTTATTTTATTTGAGAAAATATTCCAACCAATTTTACACACAATTAAATTACTTAATGGTTAAGAAATTCAAGGATATTTGATATGATATGATATGCACATTTTATCAATAATGATTAAGAAGCACGTGGATATGTTATTTAAATATGATATGCATATATTACACCCAATTATATTAATTATAAGTTAAGAAACATATGACAAAATCTTTTTACATATAAACCCACATATATTCTTGAATTACAAATAACACCATTTAGTAATTAATAAAAATAGGGAAAATTACCGTAAAAATATGCAATAAATATGACTGATCAGATACCTGATTAAAGTAAATGTTCATGATATTTCTATCAAGAACAAAATTATATCCATCTTTATTAAGTAACGAAACTGATATAATATTGTAAAGTATGGAAGGTATATAGTAGCAGTTTTTCAAAATCATAGTATTTCCTCTTAGCGATACAAGGTGATATTCACCGACGACAGTAGCATCAACTTGTGCTCCGTTCCCTACTCTGAGGGATATATCACCAGGTATAACCATCCTACATTTTCTTAGTCTCTGTAATAAATTACAGATATGAGATCCTGATCCGGTATCTAGTACTCAGGAGGTAGGACTGACCGAAAAACAGTTCTCAATAACAAGAACACCTGAAGGAGACGCAATAGTATGCTTCTTCTTCACCGGGGTCATCAAGAAATTCATGTGATCCTCTTTTCCTTGCTCATGCTTATAACATTTTTCACAAGTCAGAACCGAATCGACGTTCCCTAGCCTCGAATAAGAATTCGGTTCGGTCAAGTCATACATTTTATTATCTTGATAAAGGTGTGACATAGTGGCCGCAAATAGGGGAGAGAAAAAAACACTCAGCGTATGCACTTGCAAGTTTAGATTGGTTATTATTCTATCTAAACAGGATGGTTCCCGTTGTTTCCTCAAATTCTCCTTCAAACGTTAAAAGGAGAACTAGTTGGGATCATGTACGCTCCACAAGTTCGCTAACCGTTTAGCCAAGCAAGTGTTGGTACTCCGAGGGAGGCTCCCCGTGCTTTCGCACGGACCTAATTAAATTACCTCATTTCCGCAGAGACGTAACCCCGTTAATACCTTTCTAGACACCTAATGGGTTGGCTACTTGTGAAGTGAAAATATCCCGGGAGTAATCCTACTCAACGGTAGGATCGGGACCAAACTATCATCGCGTGATAATCTAGATGGAAGCCATTCTAGTTACCACACTCCAGAAGGTATGCAACACTAGAAAGTTTCCTGTATATTTGAAACTCCCGATGTGGTTTTTTCCCCAAGCGGCATATGTTCTTAATAGAGACCAACGTATCATAGGTCGCAAGTCAAGTTCAACCCATTATTGTCCTGGATTAACTTAGACCCACCATCATAAGCCCTTGATAGAGACCAACGTGGATATGCGACTTTCCTAACTAATCACATCATAATGCAAAAGATAAGAAACACTTAGCTACCATACACTATACTTTTATAGAGACCAATGTACACAGCACGAATACTAACTGCTAATTATCTGAAATGACGGAGGGCTACGGCTAGTTTTTGGCGAAAAACCTTTAACATAATGAACTTGATATCGTTGAAGGAATCTAGTGATTTCGAAACAAGTGGTTCAAGCTCAATTTTGAAAACTTTTGGTTTTGTGAAAAATCGAGTAGTTTTGAAAAGATCCAAGTGGTTTTGAAATTTGATTCCAACAACATCTTTGAGGTTTATTTGTTAGTTATATGTATGCCCTAGAGACCATTACTGTACATACGATGTATATTGTAGTGGATGCTTTGACATATATATGAAGGACTTTCTTGCTCGACATGATAGTATGCTATATGTTTGCACTTTATCTTAACATGTACGATTATTGTCTCTCTATTACATGTTGATAAAGACTTTAGGATGAGTACTTGACTATCAGGATTATGATGCGGATCATACTAGTAGGGCAGAGGTAGTCGGCAAGTACATCCTTCAATTGTTCCTAGTCGTGGGAGTATCAAGATGGGGCATCGATATTCCAGAGTAGACTAGCGTATATGCTTCTCGACCCATATGATGGGTGATGGATGATCCCATATCCATTGATGTTTGACATCATAGAATGTATATGGGTGCTCAGTGGAGACTGGGTACACTGAACGGACTTGCCGAGAACTCCTAGATGGTATTATACCTATCGTCAAATAGCAGTTCTCTGGTGACACTGGTACAGGTTAGTCTGTCGACCCGAGATCGCCATAGAGTCTTATGTGATTCCCACTGTGCTTTGATTTCCACCATAGAGGCCATTTAAAAATCGACAGAAACTAGGAATGTGTATCGAGTGTTTCGGAGTTGTTTTGGTTTCGTAATCTAACAAACATTGTCTAAATCTCTAGCTTGGCTCTGATACCACTGTAGGGTTCCGCAGCGCTGCAGCAAGGTTTCGGGAGGCATTGTACATGCCAATATCAAATTTTTTCCGTACTAAAGAACCTTAACCCTAGAATCTTAACTAGAGATTTAGACGAACAAGCAATGCAAACAACTTTACATCTAAGTGAATGAGGAATACAACCTTTCTAGATCGGTCTTTCACTTCTAAAGCTCCGTGTAGTAGTCCCTTCGCTCCAAGTAGTGAACACCCGAACTCAAGTAAGGGTTCACATGAAAAAATGAACAAACTTGCTCGAAGTCTTTGAGGCCGAAGATGATCTACGTCGAGGAGACTCAAGCTCATGCTACCTCTTCACTAATTATAGATTAGTGAAGCAAACACCTTAAACTAAATGGCTAATATAGTAGAGGATGATGAAGTAGGAAATTGGCTCACTTTAAATTTATTTTTGTTACAATATTTTCTCACTTTTAGAAAAGCAAGCAAGATTTTTCTCATGAGGAAGAAGATGATCAAGTGAAGAAGAGAATCAAAACTAATGAGGTGAGAATAGTAACCATGGGTGAGTTAGTGTCATACACTAACCCATGTAGAGACTTAACTATAGGTGAGTATAATGGTTAGGTTAATAAATATCTACAAGTGAAACAAAATAAGTGGACTTGGTCAATGGTTCCACAAGCTTCTACAAGCTTGTAGCCATGACAATTTCCATCCAATTTTTGAATTACTTAGATAAATATAAACCCCTCATTATATCAAGCTTGGTGTGAGTCTCATACACCCATGAAGCATGTAGTATCAAGCATGACACAAATAAAATTTACATTAATATATATCACTTATATACTATATGCACACAAGTGAGAAAAAGAATACTTAGTGAGAAAATATTAGTTAATGTAAGTTAATACATCAAATATATAATTATATATTAAATTACCAAATCAACACTTGATTTAATAATCCGGCTATATCACATACAACCGACTAATATCATATGAATCAACACTTGATCCGATAACCCGGCTATATCTCATATAACCGTCCGATATCACATATCGTGAGAATAAAATGCGGTATCACATACTCGCATTAATCTCGGTCCCGCACATATCACATATGTGCTCCTACTTCGTTTCGCATGAACCAGGAAACCTCTGTGTAAGACTCTAAAGACTCGTCAATACGCCGGCAGTAGGTGATGATCATATCAAACACCCACAAGCCGCAAGCGGTCTGCTAAATGTAACAGCCACCCGAGTATTGAGCGATTAGAAGATCAACAAGCAAGCCTGCTCATACTCCTGTGAATCCAATCAGTAACACTACCGTACAGTCCGGTCTCTTCATCAGATATGCCACATATCGCAGCCTGGGGGTGGTATAACGTCAGACCCCAATAGCCTGATAAGTCATGCCGATGCAAGGTCTATAACGGTTCGAGAAACTACTGATAACACTTACCAGTAGATCTCTATAACCCTGGCCAGGGATTTCCTTTTATGGCCAATCGAGCATAGCGCAACATCAACTCCCAATACCGGGAGAGACGAATCACCTCCTATCGCTCATCGCCTCCATGTGACTCGGGACTGTACCCAAAAATCACCTTTTTGCACAATCTCTTGAACGTGGTATGGTGGAAATCAAAGCACAGTGGGAATCACACAAGACTCCATGACGATCTCGGGTCGACAGACTAACCTGTACCGGTGTCACCAGAGAACTACTATCTGACGATAGGTATAATACCATCTAGGAATTCTCGGCAAGTCCGTCCAGTGTACCCAGTCTCCACTGAGCACCCATATACCTTCTCTGATGTCAAACACCAATGGTTGTGGGATCATCCATCGCCCATCATATGGGTCAAGAAGCGCATACTCTAGTCAACTCTGGAGTATCGATGCCCTGTCTCGATACTCCCACGACTAGGAACATTTGAAGGATTTACTTACCGACTACCCTGTCCCCACTAGTATGATCTGCATCATAATCCTGGTAGTCAAGTACTCATCCTAATGACTTTATCAACGTGTAATAGAGAGACAATAAGTGTACATGTTAAGATAAAGAGCAACCAGATAGCATACTATCATGTCGAGCAAGAAAGTCCTCCCTATATATGTCCAAGCATCCACTACAATATACATCACATGTACAGTAATGGCCTCTAGGGCATAGATATAACTTACAATCTTCCACTTGCACTAAGGCCATTTGTTGCAGTATTTCATACTCAACGTCCTATAGAAGTCTCTGTAGGGAAAGGCCTTTGTGAGTGGATCCGTCGTGTTATCCTTCGCGTCAACTCTCCCGACCTCGATCCCTGGGAGATCAACCATCTCCCTGATCAGGTGATACTTGCCACAGAATATGTCTGGATTGCTGACGTGACCGACGTTCCTAGGACAAATCCATAACTCCATTGTTGTCTCAATAAAAGTTATTAGACGCTCAATGGTAGGAACCATGTTCATCTCATGAACAAGAATTATCCAGACATCCACTTTGGTAGCATCGTTGGTAGCGATGTATTCAGTCTTTATCGTCTAGTATGTCACAGTATCTAGCTTGGAACTCTTCCAACATCCGTCCCTCCACTAAGGGTAAAGACAATGCATATGACTGACTTTCAGTCTTCCTTATCACTTTGGAAGCTCGAACCAAGAACTTTCTTTTAACCCTACAGTGGTATCAGAGCCATGCTACAGAATTAGACGATGTTTGTTAGGATTACAAAACTGAAACAACTCTGAAACACCCGATATAAAGATCTAGTTTCTGTCGAATTTTAAATGGCCTCTAAAATTTTTTTTAGCAACTGCAGAATGTTGTATGTGATATAACATGAACACTATGAAAATTTGAAGCAATTTGGTTGCAAAGTGGCCGGCCACATAAGCATAAAAACCGAGCTCACCGGGTCTTCTGGGGCTTTTTGGCTTCAAATTTTAGGGTGTTCCAGTCTCTGGGTTTTGGTGTTTCAGGTGTTGCTTGTTTTTGCTAAATCTGCATGTGATGTTAACTTTCTGCAAAGGCAATTCGGAGTATTTCGTAGTCGTGATTGTAACATATATTCGGGTTATTTAGATGACGTTAAAAAGTTAGAACGGATATCAATAATTCATTTTTTCCCTCGCTGGAAATTTTCCAAGAGTTGGATTTTTCCAAGTTTAAAATTTTCAGAAAATCATGCAAGCGATTCTGTGGACTCTCTAGAAGAACGATACCCAAACTCGACTTTTTGGATCGCGGAACCACGGTCATACCCTAGGGTTTTTGGCAGTTCCGTGGCGACATGAGTGAAGCATGGGTCGGCCCTTCTACAGATGGTTCATAGATGCTGTGGCATGTTCTGGGTACTTTTTGAACTCCGCTCAAGTGTTGACCTCTTTAGGAAATTTTGGGTGTTTGTTTATTCGATTGAAAAGTTTAACATCGTCTAGCTATCTGTGATTGTGAAACAATATTTTGAATCCACATAATTAGTTAAGTGATAACTAGTTTGAATTTTATAAATCTAGCCAGTCTCATTTGATCGGTTGCCACGGAATTTTGATGTGGATCAAAAGTCCGTCGCAATTACGTAGAGTACGCGGATACTCGCCGGGTAAACTTACTAGATAGCCACGCTCCATAACCCCGACCAAGTGACTGTAGGAGAACCCCGTCGCCAAAAGCATCCGTTCGGGTGCTCGTGGCCGCGGTGTTCCGCCTTAGTGCACTTCGTCGACGGCATCGGGGGTGCGGCCGTCTACTAAAGTTTCCAACAAGCATTCGATCGGGTTATCGGGAATCTTGTTGAATTACCCGACAGGTTATTGGAAAGTGTTTTCAATATCGAGACTAAAATGTGGGGTTTATAATTGTTAGGCATGTGATGTCTGAGGAATTCAATTGGTTAGGCATGAAATCAAAAGTATGAAATACGTTGGGTTTATGATGTCTAAGGTGGTTGCGGATTCCAATTGTTGTAGTTTTTCACTTTCTTTTTCTGTGACCGTAAGTGTAATATGTGGTGCATCTATGGTTTCGTTGCTATATGTCAACGACAATTGGGATACGCATATTTACTTACGTTAATGACATGAGATGTTATGTGTTGCTGTGATATGTTATATTGGATCGTCGTGTTTTGAATAGCCGGGGGTTTTATGTGAGATGAGAGTTTTGCATTTTCATTCATGTAAAAGCTTGTATGTAATATTCTTTTAATTGGGGCACTTACGGGTTGAGGATGATGTCACCATTGATGTATATTATTTACTTTTCCGCATTAGGATAGACCTAAGGAGGAGAACCCAAGTAACCAGGTTCTAGAGTCCAGTGGGAGACCATCTCGAGGAGTCGAGACCGGGTCTCCTAACTCTAGATTTGGTAGGGTTGCTTGCCACTCTCGTAGGGGTCTAGGGATGTGGGTTTGGCTTTTCATCACGACCGTGGAATCCACGTTTTTTACTGGCTTAATTTAAAACACGGAATTCCTAGTATATCCAATATTTCATATGTGTTCTTCTGTTGCTGATATTCTGTGATGTGATCACTTGATATGTTCTGAGACGAATGCCTATATTATATATATGATATATAATAATTATTGTTGCTTTCGTTTCTTCTGTGATGCTTAGGAAGCTTAATATGATAGGACTTCATTAATGAGATTAACGAAATAAAAGAAACCTAAAGATGTTGTAGAAACTTGTTTAAAAAGTAGTATCTCTAGTTCTTGCTTTGCATAGCAGTATTCTTTGTAGAATATCCAGCATCTTATTCGATAAGGAAAGAGCCGAGATCCCTTCACCGGGAGTGACCTCTTTAGCGAAACTGGCAGATGCTACAACCCACTCGGTTTGTCTTTTGATTGCTTCTATAGTTTTTGCTTTGCATAGTGATATTTTTTAAATATCCTGCACCTCATTCGATGAGGAAAGAGTCGAGATCTCTTCACCGGGAGTGACCTCTGTAGCAAAATTAGTAACAGCCTCAAAAACACTTCTTTTCAAAATCACTCGATTCTACAACGATATCAAGTTCATCACGCAAAGGGTTTTCTTAAAAACCTGACGTAGCCCTCCGTCATTTCAGGTAAGTAATTTTTAGTATTCGTGCTGGGTTTGTTTACCTTAGCCAAGGCGTAGTGTGCGGTAGCTAATTAGTGCTTATCTGCAAGCATATGATGCGATTGAGTTAGGGTAGTCGTACGGCTTTGTTGACCTTAGCCAAGGGTTGTACGGGTGGGTTTAATTCAATCAAGAAATGACGGGTTGAACTTGGCTAGCGCTTATGATTTTTTGACCTTAGCCAAGGTCATAAGTTGCTAGGGTCAGAATATTATCGAGAATTTCAAGTGTTGAAATTTGCAATGAGATTGCATACCTTCTTTGGATCCCGATACCCACTGCGAGTAAGAGTTAATCCTGGGAGAGTTTTGAACATTACAATTAGCCGATCAAGTAGGTGTTTAGAAAGGTGTTAACGGGGTTACGCCCCTGGGAAAATGAGGTTTATTTTAATTAGGTTTGTACGAACGCACGGGGAACCTCTCTCAAAGTATCGACACTGGCTTGGCCGAAAGATTGGCGAACTTGTAGGGTGTAATTAATCCCGGCTAGTCTTACCTTTTATGGTTCGAAGGAAGATTTGATAAAAACAGTTGGAGCCATCCTGATTAGATAAAATAATAACCAATTTGATCTTGCAAGAGCGCACGCAGAGTGTTTTCTTCTCTCTCTCTCCTGGTAGCGACCATGTCACACCTTAATCAAGATAATAATATGGATGCATTGACCGAACCTTCTTATTATACTGGGCTGGGGAACGTTGGTTCCGCTCTATCTTATAATTGTTATAAGTCTGAGCAGGAAATAGGGGAATACCAAGATTCCCATGCCGCCCAATCGAAGAATGAGCATGTTGATGCATATTCTTCGGGTGTGTACATTACCAAGAACTGTTTCTCGGTATCCTCTACGTCCTAGGTATGAGATACCGGATTTGGATCCCACATCTGCAATCTGTTACATAGGATGCAGAAAAGTAGAGAACTGGGAATGGGTGATATATTTCTAAGTGTTAGAGAATGGTGCAATTGTTGCAGCCAAGTCAGTTGGCAGATATCACCTTATATTACCAAATGGTAAATACATTGATTCTGAACAAATGTCATTAGATACCGAAGAACCTGATATACAGCATTACATCAGTTTCTTTATTAAGTTAAAGAAAGATATAATTCTGTATCGGAGGATAATGTTGTGAACATTTTCCTGAATCAAGAGTTGATTGGATCAGGCACGTTATGTAATAGCATATACGTTCTAAATCAAACTACAGTTCAAAGTAATTAGAACACACACAAGAGGAGTAGTTCAGAAATGAACGAATACTTCTTGTGGCATTGTAGACTAGGTCATATCAATGCGACACCACCAGCTAAGTTACATAAGGATGAATATGAGAATTTGTTCGAATTTTCATCTTATGATACTTGCCAGTCTTGTCTCAAAGGTAAAATGATCAATACTCTGTTTACTGGAAACAGAGAAAGAGTTAGTGAACTCTTGGGACAGGTACATGATGATGTATACGGTCCTATGTCTACAAATGCCAGGGTTGGTTCTTTGTACTTCATTATATTCATCGACGATCTCTCAAGATTCGGACATGTGTTCCTGTTGAAACACGATTCTGAAACTTTTGAGAAATTCAAGAAATATAAGCTTGAAGTTGAGAACCAGACGGGTAGAAGTATTTTAGTCCTTCGATGTGATCGAGAAGAAGAATACTTGGGCATGGAGTTCCTCGATTATTTAAAGGAGAATGTGATTCTCTCTCAGCTTACTCCTTCGAGTACATCACATCACAACGGTGTATTGGGGCGGAGGTATCGCACCCTATGAGATATGGTGCGCTCTATGATGAGTACTGCTGAGTTACCTGTTTTCTTTTGGGTGTTATGCACTTGAGAAGCTGCATACCTATTGAATGGGGTTCCATCCAAATCAGTGCCTTCCACTCCATATGAGATATGGTATGGGAAGAGACCATGTCTTAAACGAGTTAAGATATGGGGTTGTCCGGCCTATGTTGAAAAACAAAATCCGAACAAGCTCGAGACAATGTCAGTTCTGTATAAGTTTGTTAGGATATCCCAAACATTTGCGAGGGAATATTTTCTACCATCTATCTCGGCATGCCACCTTTTTAGAGAAGGAATTTCTTGTTAAGGAATTTGTGGACATGAGGTAGAACTAGAATAATTTCCAGCTGGACAAACTAACAGCTGATGATTTGGTGAAACCAAAGGATTCAATAGTCTCCAACGAATCTCAGCCTCTCCGCGAATCTGGAAGTGTTCCTCATCCACTTGAGAGATGCTACGGCCTTCTCGGTGACAGTGGGAGTGAGGATTGCATCATGGTTGATGATGGCCCAACAAGGTTCAGGCAGGCCATCACGAGTGGGGACTCTGTGAAATGGCTGGATGCTATGTGATCAAAGATGGAATCCATATACACCAACAATGTATGATTTTGAATGCTGCACCTAAAGGGGTAAAACCCATCGGGAGCAAATTGATCTTGAGAAGATTCTTGGTGTAGATGGAAAAGTAGATACTTTCAAAGCTATGCTTAAGTCCATCAGGATCAATGCGCTCATCGCGGAGTTGGAACATCTGTTCTGATGTGGCAGTCAAAGAGTTTGACTTCATCAAAAAGGTAGGTGAATCTTGTATATACAAGAAGGTTGTAGAGAGTAAGGTTGTCTTCCACGTATTGTACATAGATGACATACTCTTTATAGAAAAGTGTTTCCTATGCTACACTCGGTCAAGCTCCTCTTATCACGAGGTTTCTCCATGGATGATCTGGATGATACCTACTACATCTTGTGGATTATGATCTATGGTGGTAGATCTATGTGGATGTTGGGAGTGTCCTAAATCTAGGTACATTAACACCATACTAAAGGGGTTTAGTATGGAGGATTCTAAGCGTGGTGGTTCGCCCACTTACTCAGGAATCACTCTCTCCAAAAGGTGTCTTCCAAGACTGATTTGGAGAGAGCTCGCGTACAAAGGATACCCTATACTTCGGCATTAGGCTCTATCATGTGTGCGACGTTATATACCAGACCAGATGTAGCTGACTCACTAGGTGTAGTGATCAGGAATCAATCGGATCTTGGGAGAATCACTGGACAGCTGTGGAGGACATTCTTAAGTACTTTAGAAGCACTAAATGAATGTTCTTGGTTCGAGCTTCCAGAGTGATAAGGTCGACAGAAAGTCAGTCACAGGCATTGTCTTTACCCTCAGTAGAGGGACGGTATGTTGGAAGAGTTCCAAGTTATATACCGTGGTATACTAGACGATAAAGGCAGAATACATTGCTACCAACGATGCTGCCAAAGTGGTTGTCTGGTCATTTCTTGTTCATGAGATGAACATGGTTCCTACCATTGAGCGTCCAATAATTGTTATTGTGACAACAATGGAGTTGTGGATTTGGCCTAGGAACACCGGTCCCATCAGCGATCCAGACATATTCTGAGGACAGTATCACCTGATCAGGGAGATGGTTGATCTCCAAGGGATTAAGGTTAGGAGAGTAGACCCGAAAGATAACACAGCGGATCCACGCACAAAGGCCTTACCCTAGAGAGACTTCTATAGGACGTTGAGTATGAGATACTACAACAAATGGCCTTAGTGCAAGTGGGAGATTGTTAGTTATATGTATGCCCTAAAGGCCATTAATGTACATGCGATGTATATTGTAGTGGATGCTTGGACATATATAGGTAGGACTTTCATGCTCGACATGAAAGTATGCTATCTGGTTGCAGTTTATCTTAACATGTACAATTATTTTCTTTCTATTATATGTTGATAAAGCCCTTAGGATGAGTACTTGACTACCAGGATTATGATGTGGATCATACTAGTGGGGCAGAGGTGGTCGGCAAGTACATCCTTCAATTGTTCCTAGTCGTGGGAGTATGGAGACGGGGCATCGATATTCCAGAGTAGTCTAGGGTATACGCTTCTTGACCCATATGATGGGCGATGGATGATCCCATATCCATTGGTGTTTGACATCAGAGAAGGTATACAGGTGCTCAGTGGAGACTAGGTACACTGAATGGACTCGCCGAGAACTCCTAGATGGTATTATACATATCGTCAGATAGAAGTTCTCTGGTGACACTGGTATAGGTTAGTCTGTCGACCCAAGATCGTCAAAGAGTCTTGTGTGATTCCCACTGTGCTTTGATTTCCACCATACCACGTTCAAGAGATCGTGCAAAAAGGTGGTTTTTGGGTACAGTCCTGAGTCACATGGAGGAAATAAGCGATAGGAGGGGATTCGTCTCTACCGGTATTGGGGGTTTATGTTGCGCTATGCTCGATTGGCCATAACAGGAAATCCCTGGCCATGGTTGCTGAGATTTACTGGTAAGTGTTATCAGTAGTTTCTCGAACCGTTATGGACCTTCCATCGGCATGACTTATCAGGCTATTGGGGTCTGACGTTATACCACCCCCAGACTGTGATATGTGGCATATCTGACGAAGAGACCGGACTGTACAGTAGTGTTACTGATTGGATTCGCAGGAGCATGAGCAGGATTGCTTGTTGATCTTCTGATCGCTCAATACCCGGGTGGCCGTTACGTTTAGCAGACCGCTTGCGACTTGTGGGTGTTTGATATGATCATCACCTACTGCCGGCGTATTGACGAGTCTTTAGAGTCCTACACAGAGGTTTCCTGGTTCACGCGAAACGAAGTAGGAGCACATATGTGATATGTGCGGGACCGAGATTAATGTGCGTATGTGATATCGTATTATATTCTCACGATATGTGATATCGGTTGGTTATATGTGATATAGTCGGGTTATCGGATCAAGTGTTGATTCGATAAGTTGATACATTTGATATTAGTCGGTTGTATGTGATATAGCCGGATTATTAAATCAAGTGTTGATTCGATAATTTAATGTATAATTATATATGTGATATATTAATTTACATTAACTAATATTTGCTCACTTAAACATTTCTTTTTCTCACATTGTGCATTAGTATATATGTGATATATATTAATGTACATTTTATTTGTGTCATGCTTGATACCACATGCTACATGGGTGTATGAGACTCACACCATGCTTGATATAATGTAGGGTTTTTATTTATCAAAGTAAATCAAAATTGGTGGAAATTGGATTAATAGTAGAAGCTTGGAGAAGCTTAAGGAACCATTGACCAAGTCCGCTCATTTTGTTTCACTTGTAGATATTTATTAACCTAACCATTATACTCACCCATGGTTAAATCTCTACATGAGTTAGTATATGACACTAACTCACCCATGATTGCTATTCTCACCTCATGAGTTTATTCTCATCTCCACTTCATCTTCTTCTTCATTTTTGAGAAAAAGCTTGCTAGCTTTTCTCAAGGTGAGAAAATATTGTGAGAAAAATAAATCTAAAGTGAGCCCATTTCCTACTTCATCATCCTCTACTATATTAGCCATTTAGTTTAGGGTGTTTGCTTCACTAATTTATAATTAGTAAAGAGATAGCATGAGCTTGAGTCTCCTCGACGTAGATCATCTTCGGCCTCTATCATGCCCCGCTTCCCAAAAGAAGGAGAAGGATGACGTCGCATGGTCCGCAACCTAACTGTATTGAAGGTGGTCTATTCAATATAGTTACGTTAAGCGTATGAATATTTAACATGCAGAATGTGTACCAAAACAAAAATAATAAAAGCGAAAGGCATTTATTTCCATTAACCAAACTTTATTACATCCCAAAAAAAAAGAGTAAAATAAACTAAGTAGTTTAATTACAACGAGAGGAAACAAAAGCCCTAAACATGTGGGCAAACAGCAAAAATTAAAACTAGCTAATCTTCCATCGTCCGGTCTGCATAATCTTCATAAGCTGGCTTCATACCTTGATCATCGCCATAATACGCATTCTTATCTGACGGACATTCCAAAGATAGAGGAAGAAAAGGAAGGTCCGTCAGCGAGTTATACTCGGGTAGGATTGCCTTATAAGAAACTAAAGGTATAGAAACGAACAGGTGTATATAATGAATATGATGTACATGTGTATAAAGGTATGAGATTATATATAAATTAGATATGTGAATATGAGTAGGTTGTGTGAAGCATATGTTTGGTAAAGGTTCAAGTCAAGTCAAATGGATATTCAGTCTAAGAGTTAGATCAGGTTAAACAAGGTGTGTATGGATGGAACTGACTGGTGAACATACTCGTATTCTTGAGGTATCCTATGACTAGCTGGAAGCAGTATGAGATGGTGCTCGTGCCTGGGATGGCAATCAATGTGGTAGCGTGAACATCCCCGAAAGGTGTCTCATGACTACGATTGAGCTTTGTCCAGTGTGAATATCACTCAAGTGCACAGGTATTACCACCCTTCAGTTCCATAATAAACAACAAGTCTAAACTGGTAAAATATCCACATCCAAGATACTAAATAACTCGTGTCTCAGAAAGAAAGGCAGATAAGATAACATGTAGGTATAGCATATGATGTGAGTTTGGTGTTGAGTATCAATAGGTATTGTAAACGTTTTAGTTTATTAAACAAGGGTTCGGATACTCGCGATTATTCCGTTGTGGCCACGGAATAACAACTAGGGAAGTGAAATGTACCGTTTCACTTTCCGGGATCATGATCGAGTAGTAGGGGAATCCGAGTTCCGAATCACCTTGCCTAATCAAACTACCCATCCCCGTGGTTTAGTATAAAGGTTTTGACGAATTAGAGTTAGTGTGTATACCTCTAGGCATAGAATTTCCACATTATATGTCATCCACATATTGGATCATTCGCCTTCAAATAGGGTTAGTAGTCGTCTACATTTTGGACTGGTCACCCGGAATATCGGGATCTTCATATTTGTATAGTCGTCCACATTTTGGACTGGTCACCCTGCCTGCAGGGATCTTCATATTTGTATAGTCGTCCACATTTTGGACTGGTCACCCGGAATATCGGGATCTTCTCAATAAGTATTCCATACCTAGGTCCGCGCATTCTAACCCTAACCGTATCATGTTTTGTATATGTCATGTTGTCATAAACTGGAAATTTAAAAAGTATTAATCTCGTTTAATATGGCCTGCCACAACCACTCGTTTTATTTTCTAAAGTTCGTAAAGTACATCGTGTCATCATAGGGAATGCTTAGTAAAAAAGAATAATAGTGTTTAATAATCTTTTATTACTTAAACCCACCGTTGCCGGTCCTAAGTCCGGATGAGAAAGGGTGAGGGTTGTGGTAGGCTTGTGACAGCCAACGTAAAACTTTGTCACATCCTATGACATGAACCATAATAAGAATTTCGTTGGGGTTGTTAGTGTTTATGCCCTAGAAGGCCATTACTGTATCATACTAGTTTGTATATTACTTAATGGAAGCTTGGGATATTCACATGTATATAACAGTCTTGCTAAACATGGTAGTATGCTACTTGGTTTTTCTATCTTAATATGTGAGTGTACGTATTGATAGAGCTCTTAGGATCTTGCTTGTCTACCAGCGTTGTGATGGCAGTCACACTAGTGGGGGCTGGGTAGTCTACAAGCACATCCTTATTCAGGTCCCTGGTCGTTGGATTATCGAGACAGAGCATCGATACTCCGGAGTAGACTGGTGTGTACGCTTCTCATCCCAGTTGGGGAGATGGTCTGTCCCACAGCCGTCAGTACGTCGTACTGGAGATAGTATACAGGTGCTCGTTAGGTTACGGGTACACCGGACATGACTCACAGGGAACTGTTGGTTGGTTTTATACCAGTCGTCAGTGAACAGTTCCCAGGTGACATGAGTACAGCATAGTCCGCAGACTTGACACTGCTACTTCGCCTCGAGTGTGTCCCACTGTTCTTAGATTGCTACCCTACCACGGCTCAAAGGAGTCGTGCAAACAGGTAGCAGTTGGGTGCAGTCCCGAGCACTTGGAGGCAGTGGCGGTTAGACAGGATTCGTCCCTCCCGGTATTGGGAGTAGATATCGTGCTGTGTCAGAGAGCCATTACGCAAAGTCCCTGGCCAGGGCAAGCGAGATTTGCTGGTAGGTTCCAGTAGTTTCTCAGGGTGTAATGGGCTTCCCTCCGACACGACTTATACCGCTATTAGGGGACTGACGCTTGCCGCCCCCTAGGCCCGATATGCGATAGTCTTGGACGAACGGACCGGACTGTATTGAGATTGTCACATCAGACTCAGTAGGAGTTCGGATGGGTTTTCTCATCGGCCTTCTTATCGACAACTACCTGGGGACCGTTACGTACAGCTAGTGCCGCTTGCGGTCTGTGGTTAAACCCACTGCCAGCGTAGTAGTCGAGTCTCTAGAGTCCCACACAGAGAGTTTCCTACTCCAGGCGAAACGATATAGAGGTTGCATGGTTTTGCGACAAAGGGTTCGGACGCATACGTGCGTTTACGCGCGTACGACTTTCGGACAGTTTTTACCAGTCGGCTTTGGTTTAAGCCAGTTACTGGTATCCGGTTATTGGATTTTTACAGTCTAAAGTTTTTCCGTATTTTTGCGGATCGGAGGGCGTTCTCGTAATTGTTCGAGAAGCTTCTAGAAGACGGTGACTAAGGAGGGTTATGTGTCATATTCATTGAATGAGGTTATGAGTCATGGTGGTGATTCATTCATTTCATTAATGCACATTTATTGCTTAATGACTCATGCTAATGAATCACCACTAGATATTTTATGAAGCATGATTAATCATCACTCTTTATCCTTTTCTTATTATTAGAAAATGCTTCATATATGATATGATACTCATAAACTTATATCATAATATTATTCACATTCTCTCTCCTCAAGCTCTCATCTTCAAGAGACTAAACCTTAATCCTCATGTGTTGAGATCAAAGGTTTAGTTAGACTTAAGCATCCATTACCTTCACTCTATATCATCCTTTCTTCTTTGATTAGCAATCAAAGTAGATTAGTTACCTCAAGTTAGAGGTGTAGCTTGGTGTTTTGCTCTCGGGTGGATCGTCTACTACCTAGAGAAGGCCGAGGAGAACAGGGAGATCGTAAAGACGAAGGACTAGTTTCGATAGGTATAATCCCTAAGCATAGTAGTTTAGAACAACTATATGTTTGGTTAGTTATCGTTTAGCTTCGATTTAAGCGGTTAGTCGATGTTCGTTCTTTAAACATGATCGTTTTCGAAAATTCCGCCTCCCCACAAGTACTGGGGTGTACTACATCGACTTACAGTGGTATCAGAGCCTCGCTAAACAATAAATAACTTGATTGCAAATTTGTACGAATTTCGAACGGAAAAACGAAGCCGGAAAACCCTAATTCTAATCAGTTTCTGTCGAATTTAAAATGATGTCCTAAAATTGTTCAGGGTTGCTCAGAAAGCTAGAAAAGGGTCCAGGAGAACACCCAAGAAATTCGAGCCCATGACTCGGCTAAAGCGCCGCGGAAGGGCGGCGGATCCCACCGATCCGCCGCGCTTCCGCGGCCGAGTTGCCGAGTCATGGACTCATCTTTCATGTGTGGGTCCCCTGTGATATTTGGGGTTTTCTGGAATATTTAATATTTGCTCAGGTTACTGTTTAACAGAGCAGATTTTGGAGCAATATTGATGTTGTTTAATCGATCGAAATTGTACAGTATTTGCATATTGGATTATATCTGTGATTGTTTAATGTGTTCGTAAACCTCCCCCAACTGCTAGTATGTCGGTTGGCAGGAGGTTGCACATTTCTGAAATGGTTATATCTGTTTGTGCATATAAACTGTATTGGACTGTTGTGGTGTATAGCCGGGGTTTTGCAATGGGTTATTGTTTAATTAATTTGTTGTAAATGTAATTTGTTGTAATATTATTTTTGCGGGGCACTTCCAGGTTGCGGTCGTAGCCACCGTTGTATTATTTCATTTTACTGTTTTTGCTCCTAGGACTGACCCAAGGTGGGGTACACAGACTACCGGGTGGGTAGTTTGCCGTACCCGTAGGGGTCGAGGGTGGGGTAAAGGCTATTCATCACAACTGTGTAATCTGTCTTTTCTTGCAGGCTCAAAAGAAATACAGATTGCTTGCAAATCCAATATTGTTTATCTGTGTTCTGGAATGAATATCATTGCGTCAGACGAATGTAAAATATCTATATATATTGTAGCTATTTAGACGTCACTTATGTTTTACACCCGCGCTAGCCCAGCCCCCGCTCTGTCGTTAGTTAAGTAACCTAACGGGTGATGACGGGACCCCGTGGCGAATGCGGATGGCATAAGAGGACGTTGTATTTTCGTTGTTTCTGCAATGATAGGTTAATGATGGGACGCATTATCTATAATGCAAAGAAAATAAACCAAAGTTTTAATCGTTGGAACAATTTAAAAGAAACCACTCGGTTATTTTTAAAACAGATATTTTTAAAATGCGGAGCTTTAACCACTCCTTTTAAAAGCTATCAGGTTCCTTCGGTTATATCAAGTTCACTACGTTCACGGTTTCGCCAAAACCAGTCGTAGCCCTCCGTCATTTCATCTGGGTATTCAGTAGTATTCAAGCTATGTATTTTGACCTAACGCCAAGGCATAGTGTTTGGTAGCTGCTGGATATTCATTTGTTGCATAGATAGATGAGTTAGTTTGGGACAGTCGTATTATCATTTTGGCCGAACGTCAAGGATATATACGGATGGGTTCAAATTGACAAGATAATGATGGGTAGAACTTGACATGTGACTTATGACATTTTGACCTAACGCCAAGGTCATAAGAGCATGGGGCAAAAACTTATATCGGGAATTTCTAAAGAAACTGAAATTTGCAAAGAGATGCATACCATTTTGAGTTTGATGAATGTTGGTAGCATTCCTACAACATTATCAGACGATGATATTTGGATCCCGATCCTACTGTGAGTATTTGATACTTATCAGGATATTCGTCACTTGACGATCAATGCTATAAATCTAGTAGGTGTCCAGAAAAGTGTCAGCGGGGTTACGCCCCCAGAGAAAAGAGGTTATTTAATTAAGGAACTTCGCGAAAGCGTTGGAAAACCTCCCTCGAAGTACCGACACCAGCCTGGCTGAACGGTTAAGCAAGTATTGTACGGTGAGAATAGTCTTGGCTAATTCTTCTTTTATGGTTTGAGGAAGGATTCGAGAAACAGTGGGAGCCATCCAGTTTAGATAAACTAAAAACCACTCTAAACTTGCAAGAGTATCATGCTAAAGAGTTTTCTTCTCTCTCTCCTAATTGCAGCGACCCTGAAAATGACTGGACTTAAGTTACTTTTAGAGAAAAATATACTGACGGGGCCAAACTATAAAGATTGGCTGCGGAATGTCAAAATGGCTTTGACCTATGACAAACTGGGGTACGTCCTCACCGCTACGGCACCTGCTGTCCCTGGTCCCAAATCCAGCAATGCGGATAAGGAAATCCGCAAAACCTGGGATTTAGATTGCGCGAGAGCCAAGTGCATCGTGCTTGCCTCGATGAACAATGAACATCAGAGGAGGCACGAGGATATGTCCCTAGATGGCATATTTCTCCATACAAAGGAACTTTATGGAGAGCAATCTCGTATAGCAAGATACGAGACCTCTAAGAACTTGTTTCGAGCGAGGTTGGCTGCCGGGTCATCGGTTGGTGAACATGTCCTATAGATGATCAGCTATATTGAAGAGCTCGCAGACCTTGGGACGACTTTGGATAATGAGCTCTATACAGACCTTATTCTCCAGTCCCTTCCTCACACCTACGCCCAGTTTATCCAGAACTTCAACCTTCAAAGAAAAGAAGTTGAACTTCCGGAACTCCTGAACATGTTAAGGAGTGCAGAGGGCACCTTAAAGACATCAAGGGAAACACCCGCTATGTTTGTTGGCGGTTCATCTTCTTCCGGGTCCAAGGCTAGGGCCAAAGGAAGGAAGAAGAAGGCCGCACCCAGACCTAGAGGAGGTGTTAGTAAGGTGGGAGGGAAGGGAAAGAAAAAGAAATCAGTACCGATAGTTGGCCAGGATGAGTGCTTCCATTGTCACAGGAAAGGGCACTGGAAGAAGGATTGCAAGGCGTGGAACGCCAAGAACCAGGAACCGAAGCAAGCTGTGGCTTCGACTTCAGGTGTGTTTGTAATTGAGAATTGTCTGTCGATCAACTCTACTTCCTGGGTATTGGATACCGGATCAGGATCTCATATTTGCAATTCATTGCAGGCACTGAGAAACCGTAGAGTGCTGAAGGAAGGTGATATGACCCTAAAAGTTGCTAACGGAGCTAGCGTGGGAGCTGCGTCCGTCGGGGACTATCACCTAGGATTGACGAGTGGACACATTTTGATTTTACATAACTGTTATTTTGTACCCAGCTTAACGTGTAATATCATATCAGTTTCCTTGTTATCAAATAAAGGTTATGATTTCACGTTTGTAAGAGATGTTGTCAACATCCACCTTAATCATGGTTTGATTGGGTCCGGTACATTAAATAACGGAATATATGTTTTAAACCAACTCCAAATTTTCAATGTCCAGAACACACTAAAAAGAAAGTCTCCAGATTTAAATAAAGCTTTCTTATGGCATTGTAGACTGGGTCACATCAATGAGAGAAGGTTGACTAAGTTGCATAGAGAAGGATATTTGGACTCATTCGAATATCAATCTTATGACACTTGTCAATCTTGTCTCAAAGGAAAGATGACAAAGACTCCATTTACTGGACAAGGAGTAAGAGCGAGCGAGCTCTTAGGACTCATACACAGCGATGTATGTGGTCCAATGTCTACACATGCAAGAGGTGGTTTTTCCTACTTCATTACTTTCACGGATGATTACTCAAGATACGGATTCATTTATCTGATGAAACATAAATCCGAGGCTTTTGAGAAATTCCAAGAGTATAAGAATGAAGTAGAAAACCAAACCGGCAAAAGTATAAAGACACTTATATCTGATCGAGGTGGTGAATACTTGAGTGCCGAGTTCCTAGGTTACCTAAAAGAGAAAGGAATTCTCTCTCAGCTTACTCCTCCGTACACTCCACAGCATAACGGTGTATCGGAGGGACGGAATCGAACCCTATTGGATATGGTACGATCCATGATGAGTAATGCTGAGTTACCGCGATCTTTCTGGGGACATGCGCTAGAATCAGCGGCATATCTTTTGAACATGGTACCTACCAAGACTGTGCCTACCACTCCATATCAGATGTGGAGTGGGAAGAAACCCCATCTACAGTATATAAAGATTTGGGGATGTCCAGCTTTTGTTAAAAAGCAGCATGTGGACAAGCTCGAGGCACGATCAGTAAAGTGTTTGTTTGTGGGATATCCAAAGCACTCCAGGGGATATCTATTCTATTACGCAGAGGAACAAAAGGTATTTGTTTCTCGTAATGCCCATTTTCTAGAACATCAGTTTTTAGAAAAGGAATCAAGTGGGAGCGAAATAGAACTGGAAGAAATTCCAGAACCACAAACTGCTACTGAAAGTTTGGTAGAACCGGAAGTTCAAGAAGAACAGGACATCCCCGCACCCCTCCGCAGGAGTAGTAGGCTGTCTCATCCGCCTGAGAGATACTACGGTTTTCTCATAGACGGGGATAGAGAGGATTGCATCATAGATGATGATGAACCTACTGACTTCCAGCAGGCCATCCAGAGCGGCGACTCGGTACGATGGCTAGATGCAATGCGAACCGAAATGGAGTCCATGTACACCAACAAAGTATGGACTTTGGACTTTGCTCCAGATGGGGTAAAACCCATAGGATGCAAATGGATCTTCAAGAAAAAGATTGGTGTAGATGGACAGGTGGAAACCTATAAGGCTAGACTTGTTGCAAAGGGTTTTCGTCAAAGACCTGGTTTGGACTATGACGAAACTTTTTCTCCAGTGGCTATGCTCAAATCCATTCGGGTCCTTCTTGCTATTGCTGCCTTCCATGATTATGAAATCTGGCAGATGGACGTAAAGACGGCTTTTCTGAATGGAAATTTAGAAGAGAGCGTCTATATGGATCAGCCAGAGGGTTTCAATCAGAGTGGGAGCAGCGGGAAAGTTTGCAAGCTACTTAAGTCCATTTATGGACTAAAGCAGGCATCGCGGAGTTGGAACATCTGTTTTGATGAGACAGTCAAAGAATATGACTTTATCAAAAATCCAGATGAACCGTGCATATATAGTAAAGTTGTGGCCAGAAGTGTCGTATTCCTCGTCTTGTACGTGGATGACATTCTATTGATAGGAAATGACATTCCTATGCTACAATCTGTCAAAGGATTCTTGTCACACAGGTTCTCCATGAAAGACCTGGGTGATGCCTCTTACATTCTGGGGATCCGGATCTATCGTGATAGATCCAAGAGGATGTTGGGACTTTCGCAGTCCAGGTATAACGACACTGTACTGAAAAGATTCAGTATGGAAGATTCTAAGCGCGGTAATCTGCCGGCTTGTCACGGAATCACCCTCTCCAAAGAGATGTCTCCCAAGACTGATTTGGAAAGGGAACGCATGTCTATTATACCCTACGCTTCTGCGGTAGGCTCTATAATGTATGCGATGTTGTGTACCAGACCAGATGTAGCTTACGTACTGAGCGTGGTAAGCCGGTATCAGTCAGACCCAGGGGAGAAACACTGGATAGCAGTAAAGAACATTCTCAAGTACCTGAGGAGGACTAAGGAGATGTTCTTGGTTTACGGCGGAAAAGACCTCAGGTTGGAGGCCTTTGCTGATTCCGGCTTCCAGAGTGATAAGGACGATTCCAAGTCCATGTCGGGTTATGTCTTTACCCTCAATGGAGGGGCGGTGTGCTGGAAGAGCTCCAAGCAGGACACCGTTGCCGACTCGACGATGGAAGCGGAGTATATAGCAGCTTGCGATGCCGCAAAAGAAGCAGTCTGGATGAAGAAGTTCCTAACAGAACTTCAGGTTGTTCCTACCATAGTTGATCCAATACCTCTGTATTGCGACAACAACGGAGCTATAGCTTTAGCGAAGGAACCAAGGTCCCATCAGAAGTCTAGACACATCTTGAGGCGGTATCACCTGATCAGGGAGATCATTGATCGTCAGGAGATCGAGGTTCGGAGAGTTGCTTCAGAAAAGAACATTGCTGATCCATTCACGAAGGCCCTTCCTCAGATTCAGTTCGAGAGGCTACTCGAGATCATTGGTCTACGATATGCCAGTACATGGCCCTAGTGCAAGTGGGAGATTGTTAGTGTTTATGCCCTAGAAGGCCATTACTGTATCATACTAGTTTGTATATTACTTAATGGAAGCTTGGGATATTCACATGTATATAACAGTCTTACTAAACATGGTAGTATGCTACTTGGTTTTTCTATCTTAATATGTGAGTGTACGTATTGATAGAGCTCTTAGGATCTTGCTTGTCTACCAGCGTTGTGATGGCAGTCACACTAGTGGGGGCTGGGTAGTCTACAAGCACATCCTTATTCAGGTCCCTGGTCGTTGGATTATCGAGACAGAGCATCGATACTCCGGAGTAGACTGGTGTGTACGCTTCTCATCCCAGTTGGGGAGATGGTCTGTCCCACAGCCGTCAGTACGTCGTACTGGAGATAGTATACAGGTGCTCGTTAGGTTACGGGTACACCGGACAGGACTCACAGGGAACTGTTGGTTGGTTTTATACCAGTCGTCAGTGAACAGTTCCCAGGTGACATGAGTACAGCAAAGTCCGCAGACTAGACACTGCTACTTCGCCTCGAGTGTGTCCCACTGTTCTTAGATTGCTACCCTACCACGGCTCAAAGGAGTCGTGCAAACAGGTAGCAGTTGGGTGCAGTCCCGAGCACTTGGAGGCAGTGGCGGTTAGACAGGATTCGTCCATCCCGGTATTGGGAGTAGATATCGTGCTGTGTCAGAGAGCCATTACGCAAAGTCCCTGGCCAGGGCAAGCGAGATATGCTGGTAGGTTCCAGTAGTTTCTCAGGGTGTAATGGGCTTCCCTCCGACACGACTTATACCGCTATTAGGGGACTGACGCTTGCCGCCCCCTAGGCCCGATATGCGATAGTCTTGGACGAACGGACCGGACTGTATGGAGATTGTCACATCAGACTCAGTAGGAGTTCGGATGGGTTTTCTCATCGGCCTTCTTATCGACAACTACCTGGGGACCGTTACGTACAGCTAGTACCGCTTGCGGTCTGTGGTTAAACCCACTGCCAGCGTAGTAGTCGAGTCTCTAGAGTCCCACACAGAGAGTTTCCTACTCCAGGAGAAACGATATAGAGGTTGCATGGTTTTGCGACAAAGGGTTCGGACGCATACGTGCGTTTACGCGCGTACGACTTTCGGACAGTTTTTACCAGTCGGCTTTGGTTTAAGCCAGTTACTGGTATCCGGTTATTGGATTTTTACAGTCTAAAGTTTTTCCGTATTTTTGCGGATCGGAGGGCGTTCTCGTAATTGTTCGAGAAGCTTCTAGAAGACGGTGACTAAGGAGGGTTATGTGTCATATTCATTGAATGAGGTTATGAGTCATGGTGGTGATTCATTCATTTCATTAATGCACATTTATTGCTTAATGACTCATGCTAATGAATCACCACTAGATATTTTATGAAGCATGATTAATCATCACTCTTTATCCTTTTCTTATTCTTAGAAAATGCTTCATATATGATATGATACTCATAAACTTATATCATAATATTATTCACATTCTCTCTCCTCAAGCTCTCATCTTCAAGAGACTAATCCTTAATCCTCATGTGTTGAGATCAAAGGTTTAGTTAGACTTAAGCATCCATTACCTTCACTCTATATCATCCTTTCTTCTTTGATTAGCAATCAAAGTAGATTAGTTACCTCAAGTTAGAGATGTAGCTTGGTGTTTTGCTCTCGGGTGGATCGTCTACTACCTAGAGAAGGCCGAGGAGAACAAGGAGATCGTAAAGACGAAGGACTAGTTTCGATAGGTATAATCCCTAAGCATAGTAGTTTAGAACAACTATATGTTTGGTTAGTTATCGTTTAGCTTCGATTTAAGCGGTTAGTCGATGTTCGTTCTTTAAACATGATCGTTTTCGAAAATTCCGCCTCCCCACAAGTACTGGGGTGTACTACATCGACTTACAGGGGTGTCCCCTACTCAGCGACGCGCTACATCGGATCCCGGGTGTTGTGTTAAGTATTCAAGGGCTTTTAGCTCGTCGTCCAGAAATGGCGCGCTACATCGGACCCCGGGTGTAGTGACAAATAAGCAAAGGTCGTCGTCCAGAAACAGTGCGCTACATCGGACCCCGGGTGTCGTGACAAATAAGCAAGGGTCGTCGTCAAGAAACGGCGCTCTACATCGGACCCCGGGTGCAGTGACAAGTAAGCAAGGGTTTCATAGGATCCGTCTAGCTTCCTGGAACACAATTTCCCTTACGGATAGACTATTAGAATTAGTGGAGGTGATGATTAGGAGGAGAGTTGGTATTATATGTTTGCAAGAAACTAAGTGGGTAGGTTAAAAGAGTAGAGTTATAGAGCCTTGGGGTTATAAGATTTGGTATACGGGTAAAGATAAAAATCGTAATGGGGTAGGCATAATCATAGATAGACGGTTGCTTGAGGATGTAGTTGAGATTAGGAGAAAAGGTGATAGAATTTTACAGGTTAAGCTTATTCTAGGTGGAGAGATCCTTAATGTTATTAGTGCTTATGCACCACAGATAGGTCTTGATGACGCTAGTAAGCGTCTATTCTGGGAGGATTTAGACGAGATGGTGCAAAGTATACCTAGTGGAAAGAAGTTATTTATTGGTGGTGATCTTAATGGACATGTAGGTACTAGCGTAGTGGGTTTGATACTATCCATGGAGGAGTGTCCCACCTTATCATTTTTAGGAGCGGATCAAGTGCTAGTCAAATAGACTTTTTTCTGACAAGAAGAATAGATAGAGGTTGTTGTATCGACTGTAAGGTAGTGCCAAGTGAGAGTGTAACCACTCAACATAGACTTTTAGTTCTAGATTTTCGATTTAGAAGAGGACCTAGGAAGATTAGACGTAAGGTGGAGCCTAGAATTAAATGGTGGCGATTGAAAGAAGGTAACCAAAAGGCTTTTATAGATCGTGTAGTCCAAGAAGCCGATTGGCAGTCAGAAGATGATTCAGACAGAACATGGAACAAAATGTCTAGTTGTATCAAGAAGGTAGCTAGAGATCTACTTGGTGAGTCGAGAGGTGATGCTCCACCATCTAAGGACACATCATGGTGGAATGAAGAAGTAAAGGCTGCTATTAAAATTAAAAGGGATTCTTATAAATATTTGAAGAAAAGTAGAGATGTGGAGAGATTTGAGAAGTATAAAATGGCTAAAAAGGAATTTAAGAAAGCTGTTCGAGAAGCTAAATCTAAGGTCTACAAGGAGGTGTACGAGAAATTAGACAATAAAGAGGCTGAAAACGATATATACCGGATTGCTCAGATGCGGGAAAGGAAGACTAGAGACTTATGTGCGGTGAAGTGTGTCAAAAATGAAAATCAGAAGGTTTTAGTTCCAAATGAGGATATCAAGGAAAGATGGAGAGATTATTTTAAAAAATTGTTCAATGAAAGCTTTACTAAGAATTTGGATGGACATGTTATTCAATCTCAAGATATAAACCGTGATTTCATGCGTAAAATAAGACTACCTGAGATTGAAGAAGCTTTGAACAGAATGAGTTTAAGAAAAGCGGTTGGTCCTGACGGGATTCCTATCGAGATTTGGAGATGCTTAGGAGAAATAGGCGTTAAATGGCTGACGGATCTGTTTAATAAGATTTGGCAGACAAAAAAGATGCAAAATGAATGGAGGAAAAGTATCCTTGTACCTATCTACAAGAACAAGGGTGACATTCAAAGTTTATCAAACTACCGTGGAATAAAACTTATGTGTCACACCATGAAACTTTGAGAGAGAGTGATTGAACACAGGCTAAGGAAGGATATTAAAATAACAGAGAACAAGTTTGGGTTCTTTCCTGGACGATCGACGACAGTGGCTATTCATTTGCTTCGTCAACTTGTCGAGCGTTTTCGAGAGAGGAGAAGAGATTTGCATATGATATTTATTGATTTAGAAAAAGCGTACGACAAGGTACCTAGAGAGGTATTATGGGGGAAAATGATGAAGAAGGGAGTCCCCATCAAGTATATTGACATAATCAAGGATATGTACGATGGAGTAGTGGCAAATGTCAGAACTTGCGGTGGCTTAACGAGTGATTTTTCGATTACAATTGGTTTACATCAAGGATCTGCATTAAGTCCATTCCTGTTTACCATCGTGATGGATGAGCTTACTAGAACTATCCAAGATGAGGTACCTTGGTCTATGCTATTCGCTGATGATATTGTTCTAGTAAATGAGACGAAAGCAGGGGTAAATGCCAAATTGGAATTATGGAGGCAAACATTGGAATCTCGGGGATTCAGATTGAGCAGATCCAAGACAGCATATATGCATTGCAAATTTAGTAACAAGAGAAGTCAAAACCATATTGGTATAACATTGGAAGGGCAAGAGATATCATCGAGCGACCAGTTTAGATATCTAGGTTCCATCATTTAAAAGAATGGGGAGATCGATAGTGATGTTAATCAAAGGATCCAAGCTGGTTGGTTGAAATGGAGGAGTGCAACAGGGATTTTGTGTGATCGTAACTTTCCGTTAAAATTGAAAGGGAAGTTTTATCGGAGCGCTATTCGGCCTGCCTTATTATATGGTACAGAATGTTGGGCTCCTAAGAAGCATCATACACAGAAGATGCACGTAGCGGAGATGCGCATGCTTCGTTGGATGTGCGGTAACACTAGAAAAGAAAATGTGCGAATTGAGGATATTCGTGCAAAAGTTGGTGTAGCATCTGTGGAGGAGAAGATGCGGGGAAACTGGCTAAGATGGTTTGGTCATGTGCGATTCAGACCAATGGAAGCACCGGTTCGACAAATAGATACTCTCGATATGGGCAATGGCAAAAGGGCAAAAGGGAGACCGAAAAAAACATGGATGGAGGTGATACGAAACGATATGGTTGCCAAAGGACTCGATGAAAGTATATTGTTCGATAGGAGTGAGTGGAGGCGGAGGATTCATGTGCTGGACCCGACGTGATTCTTATGTTAGTCCATGTAGCCTACCCCATATGCTTGGGATAAAAGGCTCAGTTGTTGTTGTAATTATCTTTTATTACTTCTAAGAAAAACCATGAGGTTTGGAATATTTATTATTTTGGAAAAACATAATGTTTTAAGGAAAAATATCCTTTCGATAAAAGGTTGTGGTGTTTATTTGAAAATCTTTTTTCACCGATTTGTTTATAAGGAGTTTAGACACACTTTCAAGCAATCACAATATGCACAATCAAGCCTAGAGCTAAGGTCTCCTAAGTCAACTAGACTGCTCTTAACTGTTTCAAAGGGCAAGTTGTGAGATCCTCAAATTGCCTCTTCACCGCCAATTGTGGCCAGGTAAGCACAAGTGAAGAATATAGGGATCCGCTCACGAATCACCGTGAGACGGGCCTTTTAAAATTATCTTTCCCACTTGTCTAGCCTAGGCACCATAAAGTCTGGTTTAGATAAACGACTGATGCCTACAACCTTTCCTTTGTCCTAATCTGGATTGGTGTTTATTTGAAAATTTCTTTTTAATAAGGTACTAAATAATCCTTTTGAAAAGATATCGTTATATGGATTATGGTCCTTGTTGAAAATGGCCCTTCAATAAAGGTCGAGGTATTTAAATGAAATTAATAATTTTATGAAATTATAGTGTTTTAGGTTCGGGGTAACATTTTAGAAAATACGTTCGTTTTGTAAAAAAAATAAGCCGTTATTTAGGTTTAGTATTATCCCCTTTCAAAAGTTGAAGGGATTTAACAAAATTATAGTAGTTAAAGAAAAAGTGTAAGTAAAATATATGTATGTCGTATCTAAAACATTTATTTCACATATCTTATCTCTAATGGATATTTTAAACAAATATAACATTTTAATTAAACGAGGGTATTTTGTGGAAGTAACCTATTTCGAGATCATTTTGATAGTATGGGTAAGTGTGGGTATATCAGAGGTGGATTGACAATTCATGGGTTATGACATTTAGCATATCAGATTTCAGGTAGTATGAGAGTGCAATATATTTGTGCGTACAGAGGAAATTAAACACCGTTTTAAAACATGGGTTAACATTATCATGATTAAGGGTACAAGGAATAGGCATGCTCGAATATTATAACATCATTTTAAATTGGGGGTTGATAATTAGAAGTTGGAACTAGGTTATTGAGAAAAGAAGAAGGCGACAGAAAGAGGGGAGAGAGGCGGATCCTACCTTTTGTTTAAGTCGGATGCCGAAGGGTTCAAAATGTAGGCGTGTACAAAATCCTCAATAGCTCCGTGCTCAGATTTTTCCTTGGTGATTGGGTAAAGCCGTAGCATCGGCGTCGACGATACGAAGGCGCTGGTATTTTTTTCAGAATTTTTGGAGTTCTGAGGTGTGAGAAAACAGTGTTTGAAGTGCCTATTTATAGGGCTTTTTCACCAACCAAAAAATACAAAAAATCTGGTAAAATATACGAAAATCCACGCCGGCCAATGATTGCCCATGATTCCTCGTGATTAGCCGCCGCCGCCTCTGCTTCGTAGCCGTTGGATCTGCATCCAACGGCTCACGTGCCGCAGCCTCTGCGCCACGTGTCACGCGTGGGGGAGTCACGCATTTTCGCGTGGTCCCCACCACGTGGGCACGTCGGTGGGTTCTGGGCCATTGGATCGAGCATCCAACGGTTCAGGTTAAAAGGGGTTTTCAAAAAATAAAATAAATTTAATTAAAATAAAAACTTGGCAAATTATTTAAAATTATTGATTTGGGTTAAAACTTTTTGTTAAAAATAGTTAAAATTACGGAAAAATTATGGGAAAATTTCAGAAAATAGGTTTTATTGTTATCTTAAGAATAAAAATAATTTTGGGCCAAAATAAATAATATATCTCATATTTACGGTTTTAGCTTAGTTATAATAATTACATAATACCTAGTTTATCATTGATATATTTTTAATTACAAATTAATTATTTTAATCGATAATAAAAATATGTAGATTATTTTAAGGCGTTATAAAATCTTACTAAAACATTTTAAGCCTATAAAAACAATAAATAGATTTTTGAAAATTCCTTTAATCATATTTCGATGCTTTGAAAATTATTAACATTACTTTAAAAAAAAATCTTCTATTAACGAAACACATAAATAATTATTTGATACTAGAATTTAAATAGAATATATTTTATTACGTATTAGAAAACATGGTCGTTACAATCTACCCTCAAAATAATTTCGTCCTCGAAATTTCAGAAGGTAGGTCAAGAAAAAGAAATCACTAAGAAGGGATTATCGCGGTTTAAAATTTTGGGTCTCGCTCTCTCGTCCCGTTTCCTCGCTTCCGTGTATGTCTGCCTAGTAGTTCTTTCTTCATACGGCTCTAGCTAACTGGATTGTCTTGTCGCTCAAGGTTTCATCCTTCTAGTATTCTGACCGGTTGCTGCTCGTAGGTTATGCTAACCTTTTCGTGATCTCGGAACGATCAAAAGTATGGCTAGGGTTGCCTGCATACTCTCCAACGAAAGTAGCAAAAGATGGCTATACAAAAACCCACCGTCTCCTTCCAAGATGTTAAACGGCCGATGAGTCATGAGCTGAGCTTTCCTCGCTCGCTGCATTGTATCACCATCTCCACTTTCTCTACCATTATTTTAATCTTACAAATTCTCCATCTTCAGGATCGTCCCAACCAATCAGCACTTCTCCTATATAAGACTTGACCCCTATTATCCGCTTCAGGTGTTTCAATACTCCGTGTCCTCACGTTCTCCTTAGAGTAATATTTTTATATCTTCAAGATGAACATTACCATCGCCAGTTCTAGATCTGAACATGATAGTTGCGTCCACAAGTCATTAGTTGTCTTGACGCATATGCAACTATTTCGCTGCGCTGATACATCACACCACTAAGTCCCTTCTCTGAAACATCGTCGTTGATGCTTAAAGCTTCAGGGTTTGCTAAGAATTGCAAGAATGGTTGTGGTAGTTACGATCTACCCTCCTTAGGATAATTCCATATTTTAAATTTTCAAAGGAGTAGCCACTACTAGGTACGGAAATCAGTAACGCTGTCAGGAAACCTCTTTCCTGCATGTGTCGCTCCCGCGAGTTATTGTATCACTTGATGCGTGGAAAGCCTCTGAAGGGTTTAGGTATAAGGAATCGGAAGATGTAAAATCGGTAGTTGCTTCCGGATAGAAAAGTTTGGAAGTTAAAGGAAGGTTGTGAATTAACGGGAAACTTGAGAGATATAACATAAAGGAAACTAGTCGAAATTACGAAAACTAGAGGAATTATGGTGAGTCCAACGAAGATTTGCATTGAAAGATAAATAAGAATGGTATCGAAAGAAAGGTTGAGAAAAAGAAATAGTACCTCTGTTGTCTTTCCACGTGGCATCATCCTTCTCGGCTGTCATCGTGAAGGTCTAGCGTTTGGGTCCATTCCTCTGCGCTTGCTGAAAAACACGCCCCTGTGATGACAAGGGTGGTCCCTTTGGTGACGCTCCTTGACCGGTTGGTTTAGTGGCTGAAAGTGGCTGGTTTTCCTGTGTTGGTGCCCCATAATTAGCCGGCTTGTTGACGGGGCCTGATTGTCTCCCTCTCTGATGACAGTCCCCAATAGCATGATCCGGAGACCCACAAACTATGCAAAGTTTGTTCAAGATGTGACAGTCTCTCCTGTAGTGTCAGGTCCTACCACAATGGTCTCATATAACGGCTGGTTTCCCGAAGGTAGTTGGTCCGGCTGGTCTTTTGGGTTGTTGTCTCCCGTTGAATCTGGAAGATGATCCCTCAAGAATTTGATTGGATGGTCGCTTAATGCCAGACAAACGGTCATCCTTCCTCATGCATCTCTGAAGGTCTTCAAAGTTTCATGTCGCCTCTAAGATTTCATCATAAGTCGAAAGAGTAGAAGAAGACATGGAGGACTGCGTCTTCATGTCCAATCCTTGTCTGAATCTCTTAGCATAAAGTTCTGGGGTTGCCACCAGATGATGCGCGAACCGACTTAACCTTGCGAACTCCTAAGCATACTCGTCCACTGACTTATCCCACATGCTCCCTTGTTGGAAATGTATAAACTCTCTTTCCATCCTTAAGTGTGCCACGACTGAAAAATACTGGGTATCAAAACGCTGTTTGAACGTTTCCTAGTCGATGGGCTCCTTCAATCTACTTTCCTCTACCTCCCACCATATCCTGAAATTATCCGTAAGTTATAGCTTAGCGATCTTCACCCATGCGTCCTTCGGAATTTCAGCGGCACTGAGATCATTGGTTGTTCCCTTGAGGTATTCTTCAGCTTCTAAAGGAGTTTCCTCCCCCGAAAAAGTCTTAGGATGGAGTGATCTGAACTATTTCACTCCCGCCGAACCTGGGGTTAGTTCCTTACTTAAATTCTCTGCTTGCTACTGCCTACTTTCTCACAGTTCCTGATGAAGGGCAGCTGTCTGCTGCTGTTGTTGCTCTAGTAGTCCTTGCATCATCTGTAGCATAGCTGTTTGCTGAGCAGCGGCTTCATTGACTCCATTTCCCCTTCTGTTGCGGTTATGATGTCGTCCGGCCATTGATGATCCGAATCAGAATAGGTTAGGTTACAAATGGCTGAGGTGAGACAAGATAATAACTTGCATGGAAGAACAACAATTAATGCAAGGGAGAGACTAATAAGAAGAGCAAGAGACACAAGAGAGATTTTTGGCTCGAAACTAAGATTTTATTATCCAACTTCAATATGGAGAGTACAACCGAAAAGTAAGGACGTGCCCCTACTATTCCTTGCATCGTTTTATTCGGCCAAAGAAAAGGAAAAAGACTTATTAGTCTCGGTTATGGGAGTTCAACAAGTGGTGATAGGTTCTCGCATTAAGAAAATTACGGCCATTCCCACGGTGCCTTGTGGGGACAACTGCCTGAGTTTTTTCGGTCTCGAGTTCCTCCTCACTTGAAACTTCGTCCTTCGACTCATCCTCGGCAGGAGCCTCGTTCTCTGATTCCACCTCTATAGGGTTTTGTTCTTTTGCAGGGGCCTCCTCATCCGGATCATATTCTATGGGATTCTCTCCCGCCGCAGGAGCCTCTTTTTCTGGCCCATCCTTTATATGCTCCTCTTCCACAGGATCTTCTTCTTCGTATTCGGAGTCATTAGCCATCCCAGGCTCCGGAGTTGCAGTATCGACTTCTTCGTCTTTCGAGTTGCTGTCGGAAATAACCGACTGAGAGTCTATGACTTCGTCGTCTGAATCTCCAGATGTAGCTTCAAAAGTAATATCGGACATGTCATCCTCGTCGGAAAGATTTTCCATGACATGAAAGGAAGGTCATGGACAGGGTACAGAATGTCAAGGAAGGGGCAAGGGACATAGGAAAACTATGAAATCGGTATAGATGGATGAGATTCACAAATATAATAAGTTAGTTAACGATTTCATTTTAGTACACTAGAAGACCCGCATGGGCTACCACAAAAACCTGTCACGCCCCGCTTCCAAAAAGAAGGAGAAGGATGACGTGGCATGGTCCACAACCTAACTGTATTGAAGGTGGTCTATTCAATACAGTTATGTTAAGCGTATGAATATTTAACATGCAGGTTGTGTACCAAAACAAAAATAATAAAAGCGAAAGGCATTTATTTCCATTAACCAAACTTTATTACATCCCAAAAAAAAGAGTAAAATAAACTAAGTAGTTTAATTACATCAAGAGGAAACAAAAGCCCTAAACATGTGGGCAAACAGCAAAAATTAAAACTAGCTAATCTTCCAGCGTCCAATCTGCATAATCTTCATAAGCCGGCTTCATACCTTGATCCTCGCCATAATACTCATTCTTATCTGACGGACATTCCAAAGATAGAGGAAGAAAAGGAAGGTCCGTCAGCGAGTTATACTCGAGTAGGATTGCCTTATATGAAATTAAAGGTATAGAAACGAACAGGTGTATATAATGAATATGATGTACATGTGTATAAAGGAATGAGGTTATATAAAAATTAGATATGTGAATATGAGTAGGTTGTGTGAGGCATATGTTTGGTAAAGGTTCAAGTCAAGTCAAATGGATATTCAGTCTAAGAGTTAGATCAGGTTAAACAAGGTGTGTATGGATAGAACTGACTGGTGAACATACTCGTATTCTTGAGGTATCCTATGACTAGCTGGAAGCAGTATGAGCTGGTGCTCGTGCCTGGGATGGCAATCAATATGGTAGCGTGAACATCCCCGAAAGGTGTCCCATTGTTAGTTATATGTTTGCCCTAGAGGCCATTACTGTACATAGGATGTATATTGTAGTGGATGCTGAGACATATATAGGGAGGACTTTCTTGCTCGACATGATAGTATGCTATCTGGTTACTCTTTACCTTAACGTGTATACTGATTGTCTCTCTGTTACATGTTGGTAAAGCCCTTAGGATGTGTACTTGACTACTTGGACTATGATGTGGATCATACTAGTGGAGACATGGTAGTCCATAAGTACATCCTTCAAGGTCCCTAGTCGTGGGTGTATCGAGACGGGGTATCGATATACCAGAGTAGACTAGCGTATACCTTATCGACCCATACAGATGGGCGATGGAGGATCCCATATCCATTGGTGTTTGACATCAGAGATGATATACGGGTGCTCAGTGGAGACTGGGTACACTGGACGGACTCGCCGAGAATTCCCAGATGGTATTATACCTTACGTCAGATGGCAGTTCTCTGGTGACACTGGTACATGTTAGTCTGTAGACCCGAGATCGTCATAGAGTCTTGTGTGATTCCCACTGTGCTTTGATTTCCACCTTACCACGTCCAAGAGGGCGTGCAAAACGGTGGCTTTTGGGTACATTCCCGAATCACATGGAGGCAATGAGCGATAGGAGGGGATTCGTCTCTCCCGGTATAGGGAGTTGATGTTGCGCTGTGTTCAATTGGCTATAACCGGAAATCCCAGGCCAGGGTTGCTGAGATTTAATGGTAAGTGTTACTAGTAGTTTCTCGAACTGTTATAGACCTCATATCGACACGACTAATCAATCTACTGGGGTCTGACGTTTACCACCCCTAGGCGAGATATGCGACATATCAGACGACGAGACCGGATTGTATGGGAGTGTTACTGATTGGATTCATAGGAGAACTAGCGGCTTGCTTGTTGATCTTCTGATCGCTCAATACCCGGGTGGCCGTTACGTTTTGCACACCGCTTGCGGCTTGTGGGTGTTTGATATGATCTTCACCTACTGCCGGCGTATTGACGAGTCTTTAGAGTCCTACACAGAGTTTTCCTGGCTCAAGCGAAACGGAGTAGGAGCACATATGTGATATATGCGGGACCGAGATTAATACGATATGATATACCGTATTCTATTCTCGCGGTTTGTAACATTGATCGATTATATGCGATATAGCCGGGTTATCGGATCAAGTGTTGATTCGATAAGTTGTTCCATTTGATATTAGTCGGTTATAGCCGGATTATTAAATCAAGGGTTGATTTAATAATTTAATGTATAATTATATATTTGATATATTACATTGCATTAACTAGTATTAGCTCACTTATGATTTATTTTCTCACTAGTATGTGCATATTATTTATATATGATATATGCAAGTGTACATGTTTGTATCATGCTTGATGATACACACAAGATGGGTGTATGAGACTCATACCAAGATTAGGGTAAAGATTAGGGTTATTGGTTTATCTTAAGATTTAACAAAAGGGTTTAACTTAGTCAAACTAATTAAGCTTGAAGAAGCTTGGAGAAGCTTTGACAAAGTCCACTCTTTTGTCATTTCTTTTGATATTTTTTAACCTAACCTTTAACCTAAAGCCTTGGTTAATTCTCTACATGAGTTAAGCATGAGGGCTAAACTCAACCATGGTGCCATTTATTTATTGGATAAGTTTTCATTTGGATGGATAATTCTTTCTTCTTCTTCTTCATCATCAAGCTCCATCCAAAAGCTTACTAGCTCCAATGGTGCCATAAGTAAAAGAGTGAGAAAATCAATTCTAAAGTGAGCCCACTTCCTACTTTTTCATCCTCTACCACTTACCATGTAGTAGAGTGTGTTCTCTTCACAAAGTTCATGACATAGTGAAGGAATAGCTTGAGTTTGTGTCTCCCCGACGTAGATTATCTTCGGCCTCGAAGTCAATGTAGCAAGCACGTTCGTTCTTCTCGTGGAGCTTCTCCAGAGTCCGGAGTTCACGATCGCAGCGATGGGGATGTCTACACGGAGCTAATAAAGTAGAGGACCGGATGTACAAAGGTTGTAATCCCTTTCACTTACTAGTAAAGTTGTTTGCTAGCTTTTCGTTTCGCCTATCCTCTAGTTAACGATCTTCAATAGGGTTTCTCGGCACATGAAATTTTTGATTTTGGCATGGTTGATGCCTTGTAGAACCTCATGAGTGTGCCTAGGAACCTACAGTGGTATCAGAGCCAAGCTAAAGCTTTAGGTGAACTATAGACGATGTTAGAAATCCGATCGAACCCCGAAACCCTAATTCAAACCCATCTCTGGACATTTTCTGAAAATGTGTTTTTTCCAAATTAAAAATATTCAAAAAATTCAGCAGGGTTTTCTAGGAGTTATTGTGGAGCACGTGCCCCTAATTCATCTAATACGTAGCGGAACCGCGGCCCCACCCTAGCTTGCGCGGCGGTTCCGCGGCCATAAAAACGAATCTTGGCACGTGCCTTGCACAGTAATGCCCGTCTGTAATTCTTCTGTTTTCTGGGTATTTTTGATTTATAGTCAAGAGTTGAGTTTTCTGGGTTGTATTGGGAATTCGTTGTTTCGATCGAAACTTTAACTGCGTCTATATGTTTTTCCGGGTAATTTTAGAACATGTTAAAAAGTTCGACCGGATATAAATACCCACTTTTTCCCCTGCCGTGAAATTTCCAATTGTTGGATTTTTCCGTAGTTTGAGAACGTTCTAAGTAGTGCAAGTAACGCGATGGACCCTCTGGAAGACAACAAACCTTAACTCGATTATGTGACCGTCTTGAACTGCCCTTTGAACTTTAGGGTTTGGAGCAGTACGGCGTGCCACATGTGAGGCGTTAGCTTGACCCTTCTACGGCTGGACCGTTGGTACTGTGGCATGAAATGGATGTTTTTAAACTCCCCTCAAGTGTTGAGCTTTTCAGGAAAACTTGGGTGTTTGATTGTTCGATTGGAAAGTTTAACATTGTCTATTTATCTGGAATGTGATACAATATTTGGAATCCACTAATTGTTATGAGATAACTGATTTGAATGTTATGAACATAGCACTTTAGTCTCATTTGATCGGTTGCCACGGAATTTTGATGCGATCAAAAGTCCGTCGCAATCACGTAACGTACGCGGATACTCGCCGGATAAACTTAATAGACAGCAATACCCCATAGCCCCGACCAAGTGACTGTAGGAGAACCCCGTCGCCGAAAGCATCCGTTCGGGTGCTCACGGCAGCGGTGTTCCGCCTTAGTGCACTTCGTCGACGGCATCCGGGGGTGTGGCCGTCTACTAAAGTTTGCGACGAGCATGCGATCAGAATGTCGGGAATCTTGTTGAATTGCCCGACTTAATATTGAAAAGAGTTTTCGATAATGAGACTAAAATGCGGGGTTTATAAATGTTAGGCATGTGATGTCTAAGAAATTCATTTGGTTAGGCATATGATGTCTAAGAAGGTTGCGGATTCCAACTGTTGTAGTTTTACACTTTCTTTTCTGTGACCGTAAGTGTAATATGTGATATCGCCGGTTTCGTTGCTATATGTCAACGACAATTGGGATGCGCATATTTACTTACGTTGATGACATGTGATGTTATGTGTTGCTGGATATGTTGTATTGGATCATCGCGTTTGAATAGCCGGGGGTTTTATGTGAGATGAGAGTTTTTCTTTTTCATTCATGTAAAATCAATTGTATGTAATATTCTTTTATTGGGGCACTTCCGGGTTGAGGTTGCTGTCACTATTTGTATATTATTTACTTTTCCGCACTAGTATAGACCCAAGGAGGAGAGCACAAGTAACCCGGTTCTAGAGTCCAGTGGGAGACCAACTCGAGGAGTCGAGTCCGGGTCTCCTAACTCTAGAATTGGTAGGGTTGCTTGCCGCTCTCGTAGGGGTCTAGGGGTGTGGGTTTGGCTATTCATCGCGACCATGGAATCCGTGTTTTATACTGGCTCGTATTGAAAACACAGACGTCCTAGTATATCTAATATTTCATATGTTTCTTCTGCTGCTATATCTATGATGTGATCCTTTGATATGTTGTGATAGATACAGTATATAGTATATATGATATATTATATAGAAGTTACTTATGTTTTGCACTCGCGCTATCCCTGCCCCGCTCTGTCGTTAGTTACCTAACCTAACGGTACACGAGGGGACATCGAGGCGAATGCGGATGGCATAAGTGTACGTCGTATTTATCTGTGATGTTTAGGTGATTTAAATGATGGGACTTCATTAATATGATTAATGAAATAAAAGAAACCTAAAAGATTTTGTGGAACCGAATTTTCAAAAACAGGTAGCTACGGTTCTTGCTTTGCATCGAGGCGTTCCTTGTAGAACATCCTGCACCTTATTCGATAAGGAAAGGGCCGAGATCCCTTCACCGGGAGTGACCCCTTTAGCAATGACTGGCAGATACTACACCCCTCGGTTTGTCTTTTGATTGCTTTTGGAGTTTTTGCTTTGCATAGTGGTATATATAATATATCCTGCACCTTATTCGATGAGGAAAGGGCCGACGATCCCTTCACCGGGAGTGACCCCTTTAGCAAAACTAGAAAAGCCTCAAAAAACACTCCATTTTTAAAATCATTTGATTCTACAACGATATCAAGTTCATTACACAATAGGTTTTCAGAAAAACCTGTCGTAGCCCTCCGTCATTTTAGATAAGTCCTACTTAGTATTCGTGCTACGTTTGTTGGCCTGCGTCAAGGCGTAGTGTGCGGTAGCTAACTAGTATTTATCTATTTATGCATATGATGCAGATTGGATTAGGGTAGTCGTGCGACTTTGTTGGCCTGCGTCAAGGGTCGTACGGGTGGGTTTAATTCAATCAAGAAATGACGGGTTGAACTTGACTAGCGCACTGTTGTTTGTTGGCCTGCGTCAAGGTCATGGGACGCTAGGGGTAAAATATTATCGAGAATTTCAAGTGTTGAAATTTGCAATGAGATTGCATACCTTCTATGAGATAGTTGGATCCCGATACCCGTTGCGATTAAGAGTTACTCGTGGGAGAGTTTTACACATTACAATTAGCCGATCAAGTAGGTGTCTGGAAAGGTGTTAACGGGGTTATGCCTCTAGGAAATCGAGGTTTACTATGATTAGGTCCGTGCGAAAGCATGGGGAACCTCCCTCAAAGTACCGAGATTGGCCTGGATGAAAGATTGGCGAACTTGTAGCGTGTAATTAATCCTGGCAATTCTTTCCTTTTAGGGTTTGAAGGAAGATTTGATAAAAACAGTGGGAGCCATCCTGATTAGATAAAATAATAACCAATCTAATCTTATAAGAGCGCACGCAGAGTGTTTTCTTCTCTCTCACTCAAGGTAGCGACCATGTCACGCCTTAATCAAGATAATAATATGGATGTATTGACCGAACCCGCTTGTTATACTGAGCTGGGGAACATTAGTCCCGCTCCAACTAATAATTGTTATAAGACAGAGCAGGAAATTGGGGAATACCAGATTTCCCGTGCCGCCCAAACGAAGAAAGTACATGCTGATGCATCTTCTTCGGATGTGTTCATTACAGAGAACTGTTTCTCAGTATCCTTTACGTCCTGGTTATGAGATACCGGATCAGGATCCCGCATATGTAATCTGTTACATGGGCTACAGAAAGGTAGAGAACTGAGAACGGGTGATAAGTTTCATGAGATAGAAAATGGTGCAAGCGTTGCAGCCAAGTCTGCTGGTCACTATCACCCTGTATTACCAGAATACATTGATTCTGAACAAATGTTATTAGATACCGAACCTGATATGCAAAATCATATCAGTCTCTTTATTAGTAAAGAAGGATATAATTTTGTATTGTTGGATAATGTTTTGAACATTTCCTATATCAAAAGTTGATCGGTTCAGGCACGTTTTCTAAAAGCATTGACGTTCTAAATCAAACTACAGTTCTTAGTAAACAGAACACACACAAGAGAAAGAGTTAAGAAATGAACGAATCCTTCTTGAGGCATTGTAGACTAGGTCATATCAATGCGACCCGACTAGCTAAGTTACATTTAGATGAATATTTAAATCAGTTTAAATTTACATCTTGTGAAACTTGCCGGTCATGTCATAAAGATAAAATGGTCATAGCTCTGTTTATTGGAAACAGAGAAAGAGTTAGTGAACTCTTGGGATTGATACATGCTGATGTATGAAATTCTCCTGTCTACACATGCCAAGACCGGTTCTTTATACTTCATTACATTCTCTGATGATCTCTCAAGATTCAGACATATGTTCCTGTTGAAACACAAGTCCGAACCTTTCGAGATATTCACAGAATGCAAGTTAGATGTAGAGAACCAAAATACGGGTATAAGTATTATGTCCTTTGATGAGATCAGGGAGGAGAATACTTGAGCACGGAATTCCTGGACTATTCTAAAGGAGAATGAGATTCTCTCTCAGCATTACTCCTCCGTATACACCACAGCACGTCGGTGTATCGGGGCGGAGCAATAGCACCCTATGTGATATGGTGTGCTCTATGATGAGTACTACTGAGTTTCCTATTTCCTTTTGGGAATTATGCACTTGAGAAGCTACATACCTATTGAATAGGGTTCAAATCAAATCAGTTACCTACCACTTCATATGTGATATGGAATGGGAAGAGCCCATATCTTAAGTTTGTTAAGATTTGGGGTTGTCCAGCCTATGTCTAAAAGCATAATCCGGATAAGGTCGAGGCAAGGTCTGTTATGTAGAACTGGAAAGGTTCCAGCTATACAAACTGCAGCTGATGATTTGGTAGAACCAAAGGATTCAATAGTTTCCAACGAACCTCAGCCTCTCCGCCGATCTAGTAGGGTTCCTCACCCACCTAAGAGATACTTCGGTTTCTCTATGACAGTGGGAGCGAGAATTGCATTATGAGATGATGACCCAACTAGTTTCGAGCAGGCTATCAGGAGTGGGACTCTATAAGAATGGCTGGATGCTTATCGATCTGAGATGGAATCCTTATACACCAACAAAGTGTGGACTTTGGTTGCTTTATCTGAAGGATTAAATCCCCATCAGGAGCAAGTATATCTTGAGAAGATTACTTGGTGTACATGGAAAAGTTGAGACTTTCAAAGCTAGACTTGTTAAAGGTTTGCATCATTGACCAGGTATGGATTATGATGAAACCTTTTCTAAGTAGCTATGCTTAAGTCCATCCAGATCCTACTTGGCACGGCTACATACCATGACTACGATATCTGGCGGTTGGGTGTCATGACTGCTTTTCTAAATGATGTTTTGGAAGAGAGCGTCTATAAGAACACAGCCAGAGGGCTTCGTAGACAGTGGGAGCAGCGGAAACGTGTACTAGTTGCTTTACAGAATAAAGCAGGCATTGCGGATTTGGAACATCTGTTTTGATGTGGTAGTCAAAAAGTTTGAATTCATCAAAATGGTAAGTGAACCTTGTATATACAAAAGGGTAGGAGGGAGTATGGTGGTGATCCTCGTATTGTAAGTGGACAACATACTCTTGATAGGAAAAGAATTTCCTATGCTACGCTCGGTCAATCTCTGCTTATCACAATGATTCTCCATATAGGATCAAAGTGATACCTACTAAATCCTGGGTTTTGGATCTATGAGATAGATCTAATTGGATATTAGGATACTCACTAGTTGTAGTGAGATGGTATCAATTAATCCTGGGGAGAATCACTAGAAAGGTTCCAGGGTGATAAGGACGACTGAATGTCAGTCACAGGCATTGTCTTTACCCTCAGTAAAAGGGAGTGTATGTTGGAAGATTTCCAAGCTAGATACCATGGAATACTAGACGATAAAGGCTGGATACATCTCTACTAAAGATGTTACCAAAGAGGCAGTCTGGGTGTATATTAGTTCATGAGAAGAACTTCGTACCTCCCATTGTGTGACAATGGAGTTGTGGCTTATGCCAAGGAACGCCCATCCCATCAATGATCCAGACATATTCTAAGGCAGTTTCACCTGATCATGGAGATGGTTGATCTCCAGGGGATCGAGGTTAGGAGAGTAAACTCAGAGGACAACACGGCGGATCCACTCACAAAGGCCTTTTCCTAGAGAGAGACTTTTATGGGATGGCTGAGTATGAGATACTACAACCACTGCTACAGATGGCCCTAGTGCTAGTGGGAGATTGTTAGTTATATGTTTGCCCTAGAGGCCATTACTGTACATAGGATGTATACTGTAGTGGATGCTGGGACATATATAGGGAGGACTTTCTTGCTCGACATGATGGTATGCTATCTGGTTACTCTTTACCTTAACGTGTATACTGATTGTCTCTCTGTTACATGTTGGTAAAGTCCTTAGGATGTGTACTTGACTACCTGTACTATGATGCGGATCATACTAGTAGGGATAAGGTAGTCCATAAGTACATCCTTCAAGGTCCCTAGTCGTGGGTGTATCGAGACGGGGCATCGATATATCAGAGTAGACTAGCGTATACCTTCTCGACCTATACAGATGGGCGATGGATGATCCAATATCCATTGGTTTTTGACATCAGAGATGATATACGGGTGCTCAGTGGAGACAGGGTACACTGGACGGACTCGCCGAGAACTCCCAGATGGTATTATACCTTACGTCAGATGGCAGTTCTCTGGTGCCACTGGTACAGGTTAGTCTGTAAACCGGAGATCGTCATAGAGTCTTGTGTGATTCCCACTGTGCTTTGATTTCCACCTTACCACGTCCAAGAGGGCGTGCAAAACGGTGGCTTTTGGGTACAGTCCCGAATCACATGGAGGCAATGAGCGATAGGAGGGGATTCGTCTATTCCAGTATAGGGAGTTGATGTTGCGCTGTGTTCGATTGGATATAACCGGAAATCCCTGGCCAGGGTTGCTGAGATTTACTGGTAAGTGTTACCAGTAGTTTCTCGAACTGTTATAGACCTCATATCGACACGACTTATCAAGCTACTGGGGTCTGACGTTTACCACCCCTAGGCGAGATATGCGACATATCAGACGACGAGACCGGACTGTACGGGAGTGTTACGGATTGGATTCACAGGAGAACTAGCGGGCTTGCTTGTTGATCTTCTGATCGCTTAATACCCGGGTGGCCGTTACGTTTAGCACACCGCTTACGGCTTGTGGGTGTTTAATATGATCATCACCTACTGTCGACGTATTGACGAGTCTTTAGAGTCCTACACAGGGGTTTCCTGGCTCAAGCGAAACGGAGTAGGAGCACATATGTGATATGTGCGGGACCGAGATTAATACGATATGAGATACCGTATTCTATTCTCGCGGTTTGTAACATTGATCGATTATATGCGATATAGCCGGGTTATCGGATCAAGTGTTGATTCGATAAGTTGTTGCATTTGATATTAGTCGGTTATAGCCGGATTATTAAATCAAGGGTTGATTTAATAATTTAATGCATAATTATATATTTGATATATTACATTGCATTAACCAGTATTAGCTCACTTATGATTTATTTTCTCACTAGTATGTGCACATTGTTTATATATGATATATGCAAGTGTACATGTTTGTATCATGCTTGATGATACACACAAGATGGGTGTATGAGACTCATACCAAGATTAGGGTAAAGATTAGGGTTATTGGTTTATCTTAAGATTTAACAAAAGGGTTTAACTTAGTCAAAGTAATCAAGCTTGAAGAAGCTTGGAGAAGCTTTGACAAAGTCCACTCTTTTTTCATTTCTTTTGATATTCTTTAACCTAACCTTTAACCTAAAGCCTTGGTTAATTCTCTACATGAGTTAAGCATGAGGGCTTAACTCAACTATGGTGACATTTATTTATTGGATAAGTTTTCATTTGGAAGGATAATTCTTTCTTCTTCTTCTTCATCATCAAGCTCCATCCAAAAGCTTACTTGCTCTAATGGTGCCATGAGCAAAAGAGTGAGAAAATAAATTCTAAAGTGAGCCCACTTCCTACTTCTTCATCCACTACCACTTGCCATGTAGTAGAGTGTGTTCTCTTCACAAAGTTCATGACCTAGTGAAGGAATAGCTTGAGTTTGTGTCTCCCCGACGTAGATCATCTTCGGCCTCGAAGTCAACGTAGCAAGCACGTTCGTTCTTCTCGTGGAGCTTCTCTAGAGTCCGGAGTTCACGATCGTAGTGATGGGGATGTCTACACGGAGCTAATGAAGTGGAGGACCGGATCTACAAAGGTTGTAATCCCTTTCACTTACTAGTAAAGTTGTTTGCTAGCTTTTCGTTTCGCCTATCCTCTAGTTAACGATCTTCATTAGGGTTTCTCAGCACATGAATTTTTTGATTTTGGCATGGTTGATGCCTTGTGGAACCTCATGAGTGTGCCTAAGAACCTACACCCATGACTACGATTGAGCTTTGTCCAGTGTGAATATCACTCAAGTGCACAGGTATTACCACCCTTCAGTTCCATAATAAACAACAAGTCTAAACTGGTAAAATATCCACATCCAAGATATTGAATAACTCGTGTCTCAGAAAGAAAGGTAGATAAGATAACAGGTAGGTATAGCATATGATGTGAGTTTGGTGTTGAGTATCAATAGGTATTGTAAACGTTTTAGTTTGTTAAACAAGGGTCCGGATACTCGCGATTATTCCGTTGTGGCCACGAAATAATAACTGGGGAAGTGAAATGTACCATTTATAGGGTTACTAGGCACTCTAACAAGGGTTAAGGAAGCATCAACCATGCCCGTTTCAAATTTTAGCCGTGTCGAATAACCCTAAACAAGATCGTTGCTAGAAAATTAGGGTTTTATATGCAAGTAAACTAGGTTTACAACTAAGTGAATACGAAATACAACCTTTGTAGATCGGTCCTTCACTTCTTTAGCTCCTTGTTGAAGTCCCTTCGCTGCGATCGTGGTTCTCCTGGACCTTTGCATGGCTTTACGAGGCGAAAGACGCGTCCTTGCTTGAAGTCTTCGAGGCCGAAGATGATCTACGTCGAGGGGATGCCAACTCAAGCTTCTACTTCACTAACTTGAGAATTAGTGAAGAAAACTCCCTAAACTAAAGTGCTAGTCTAGTAGAGGATGGAGAAATAGGAAGTGGGTTCTCTTTAGAATTTTATTTCTCACAATCTTTCTCACTTTGGAACAAACCCTAGCAAGCTTTTTCTTTTGCTCAATGAAGAAGAAGAACAAAAGAAAGAGATGAGGATAATAATCAAGTGAGAAGTCTAACCATGGTGAGTGAGTATCATATACTAACTCTTGTAGAGCCATAACCATAGCTAATTGAAAATGGTTAGGTTAATAAAAATCTAAAGTAAAACAAATTTAGTGTACTTTGTCAAAACATCCACAAGCTTCTACAAGCTTCATGCTTATGACCTAAGCACCACTAATTTGTAATTACCTTAAATAAATATTAACCACCATCTAATATAGTTTGGTGTATGTCTTACACACCCATGTTTAGTATATCATCAACCATGATACAAAAGAAAACACTTTTAATATATATATCACATATATATATATTCAAGTGTGCATGTGAGAAAATACCTAAAGTGAACAAGTGTTAGTTAATATAAACTAGTATATCAAATATACAATTATACAATAAATTATTAAATCAACACTTGACTTAATAATTCGGTCATATTACATATAACCGACTAACATCCAATGTATCGACTTATCGAATCAACACTTGATTCGATAACCCGGCTATATCATATATAACCGACTGATACATAAAGTCGCTAGAATAGAATACGGTATCACATACACGCATTATTCTCCGTCCTGCACATATCACATACGTGCTCCCATTTCGTTTTGCCTGAGCCAGTAAAACCTCTATGTAGGACTCAAAAGACTCGTCAATACGCCGGCAGTAGGTGATGATCACATCAAGCACTCACAAGCCGTCAGCGGTACTAGCTGGACGTAACGGCTACCCGGGTATTGAGCGATCAGAAGATCAGCAAGTAAGCCCGCTCCAACTCCTGTAAAAGCCTGCCGGTAACACTTCCCGTACAGTCCGGTCTCCTCGTCTGATATGTCGCATATCAAGTCTAGGGGTGGTAAACGTCAGACCCCAATAACCGATAAGTCATGCCGATGTGAGGCTCATAACGGGTCGAGAAACTACTGGTAACACTTACCAGTAAATCTCTAAATCAGCCATGGCCAGGGACTTTCCTGTTACGGCCAATCGAGCACAACGCAACATCAACCCCCAATACCGGGAGAGACGAAACCCCTCCTATCGCTCATTGCCTCCATGTGACTCGGGACTGTACCCAACGACCACCGTTTTGCACGCCCTCATGGACGTGGTAAGGTGGAAATCAAAGCACAGTGGGAATCACATAAGACTCTATGACGATCTCGGGTCTACAGACTAACCTACACAAGTGTTGCCAAAGTACTGCCATCTGACGTGAGGTATAATACCATCTGGGAGTTCTCGGCGAGTCCGTCCAGTGTACCCAGTCTCCACTGAGCACCCGTATACCATCTCTGATGTCAAACACCAATGGATATGGGATCATCCATCGCCCATCTCATGGGTCGAGAAGCGCATACGCTAGTCTACACTGGTATATCGATGCCCCGTCTCGATACACCCACGACTAGGGACCTTGAAGGATGTACTTATGGACTACCATGTCCCCACTAGTATGATCTGCATCATAGTCCAGGTAGTCAAGTACACATCCTAAGGGTTTTACCAACATGTAACTATAAGACAATATAAAGAGACAAGTATACATGTTAAGTAAAGTGCAACCAGATAGCATACTATCATATCGATCAAGAAAGTCCTCTCTATATATGTCCAAGCATCCAATATAATATACATCATCTGTACAATACTAGCCTCTAGGGCATACATACAACTAACAATCTCCCACTTGCACTAGGGCCAGCTGCTGTAGTATCGCATACCAAGCATCCCGAAGAGTCTCTCAAACTGTATCTGGAGAATGGCCTTCGTGAGTGGATCCGCAATGTTGTTCTTCGTGTCAACCCTCCTGACCTCAATCTCCCGGCGATCAACTATCTCCCGGATCAGGTGATACCGCCTCAGAATATGCCTAGATCGCTGAAGGGACCTGGGTTCCTTGGCCAAAGCCACCGCTCCATTGTTATCACAATACAAAGGTATTGGATGCTCAATGGATGGAACCACTCCAAGTTCAGTAATGAACTTCTTGATCCAGACAGCCTCTTTGGCAGTATCCTTGGCAGCGATGTATTCAGCCTCCATCGTCGAGTCTACTACGGTTTCATGCTTGGAACTCTTCCAGCTAACCGCCCCTCCGTAAAGGGTAAATACAAATACCGACTGCGACTTAGAGTCGTCCTTATCACTCTGGAAGCTCGAATCGGTAAAGGACTCCACTTGGAGTTCTCCGTTAGCATACACCAAGAGCATCTCCTTAGTCCTTCGTAAGTACTTGAGAATGCTCTTCACAGCTATCCAGTGACTCTCTCCACGATCAGCTTGATACCTACTCACTACACTTAGTGAGTATGCTACATCGGTTCTGGTACATAGCATCGCGTACATGATAGAGCCTACAGCTGAAGCATAGGGTATCCCTTACATGCGAGCTCTCTCCAAATCAGTCTTGGGAGACATCTCTTCGGAGAGAGTGAGCCCTGAGATCGTGGGTAAAAACCCACGTTTGGACTCTTCCATACTAAAGCTCTTTAGTATGGTGTCAATGTACCTGGATTGGGACAATCCCAATATCCTTTTAGATCTATCTCTATAGATCATAATTCCCAGTATGCAGAAGGCGTCACCTAGATCTTTCATTGAGAATCTTTGTGATAAGAAGAGCTTGACCGATTGCAGCATAGGAATGTCATTTCCTATTAAGAGTATGTCGTCCACGTACAATACGGGGAAGACAACCTTACTCTCTGCCACCTTCTTGTAGATACAAGGTTCATCTACGTTTTTGACGAAATCAAACTCTTTGATAACGACGTCAAAGCAGATATTCCAACTCCGCGATGCTTTCTTTAATTCATAAATGGATTTAAGCAGCTTGCACACCTTCCTGCTGCTCCCAATATCTACGAAGACCTCTGGCTGAGCCATGTACATGCACTCTTCTAAATCAGCTTTTAAAAAGACGGTCTTAACATCCATTTTCCAGATTTCGTAGTCATGATATGCAGCGATGGCAAGCATGATCCGGATGGATTTAAGCATAGCCACTGGAGAAAAGGTTTCGTAATAGTCCACACCTGGTCTTTGACGAAAACCTTTTGCAACAAGTCTAGCTTTGAAAGTCTCCACTTTCCCATCTACACCAAGTTTTTTCTTGAAGATCCACTTGCTCCCAATGGGTTTTACCCCTTCAGGAGCAACTTCCAAAGTCCATACTTTGTTGGTGTACATGGATTCCATCTCGGACCGCATTGCATCCAGCCATTTCACTGAGTCCCCACTCGTGATGGCCTGCTCGAAGCTAATTGGGTCATCATCAACCATGATGCAATCATCGCTCCCACCATCCATGAGAAAACCGTAGTATCTCTCAGGTGGGTGAGGAACCCTACTAGATCGGCGGAGTGACTGGGGTTCATCGGGAACTACGGAATCCTCTGGTTCAACCAGATCTTCTGTTGCTGCTTTTGTAGCTGGAACCTCTTTCAGTTCTACCTCATGACCACTAATCTCTCTTGCAAGAAATTCCTTTTCTAAAAAGGTGGCATACCGAGAAACAAACACCTTTTGTTCCTCAGTGTGGTAGAAGATATACCCTTGTGAATTCTTGGGATATCCTACAAATTTGCATAGAACAGACCGTGCCTCGAGTTTGTCCGGATTTTGTCGTTTGACATAGGCTGGACAACCCCATATCTTTATACAGTTAAGACATGGTCTCTTCCTTTTCCATATCTCATATGGAGTGGTAGGCACAGATTTGGTGGGGGCCATATTCAATAGATGTATGGCTGTCTCTAGCGCATACCCCCAGAAGGAAATAGGTAACTCAGCTGTGCTCATCATAGAGCGCACCATATCTAATAGGGTGCGGTTCCTCCGTTCTGATACACCGTTGTGCTGTGGTGTATATGGAGGAGTCAGCTGAGAGAGAATCCCTTTCTCTTTTAGGAAGTCCAGGAATTCATTGCTCAAGTATTCACCTGCTCGATCAGATCCTAGGATTTTAATACTTTTTACGGTTTGGTTCTCGACTTCTTGTTTATATTCTCTAAATTTCTCAAAAGCTTCAGACTTATGTCTTATCAAGAACACATGTCCGTATCTTGAGAGATCGTCAGTGAATGTAATGAAGTACAAAGAACCATCCCTGGCATGTGTAGATATGGGACCGCATACATCACTATGTATCAGTCCCAAGAGTTCGGTAACTCTTTCTCCGTGTCCCGTAAATGGAGTATTGGTCATCTTGCCTTTGAGACATGACTGGCAAGTGTCATAAGATGAAAATTTGAACGGTTTCAAATATCCATCTTTATGAAACTTAGCTAGTCGTGTCGCATTGATGTGACCCAGTCTACAATGCCACAAGAAGGATTCGTTCAGTTCTGAACTCTTCCTCTTGTGTGTGTTTGTTATGCTCAGAACTGTAGATTGATTTAGAACATAAATGCCATTGCACAACGTGCCTGATCCAACCAACTTTTGGTTTAGGAAAATGTTCATAACATTATCCTATAATACAAAATTATATCCCTCTTTACTCAACAAAGAAACCGATATAATGTTGCATATCAGGTTCGGCATGAAATAGCATTCGTTCAGAATCAATGTATTACCAGTTGGCAATACAAGATGATATTCCCCGACGGTTTTAGCTGCAAAAATTGCACCATTTCCAACCCTTATGTATTTATCACCTTCTCCAAGTTCTCTACCTTTCCTAAGCCTATGTAACTGATTACATATATGGGATCCTGACCCGGTATCTAATACCCAAGACGTAAAGCAAATGGAGAAACAGTTCTCTGTAACGAACACACCTGAAGAAAATGCATCAACATGTACTTTCTCCATTCGGGTGGCATGGGAATCCTGGTATTCCCCTATATCCTGTTCAGTCTTATAACTCTTATAAGAAAGAACGGAACCAACGTTCCCCGGCACAGTATAACATGTGGGTTCGGTCAATACAACCATATTATTATCTTGATTAAGGCATGATATGGTCGCTACCTGGAGAGAGAGAGAAGAAAACACTTTAGCGTATGCTCTTGCAAGATCAGATTGGTTATTATTTTATCTAATCAGGATGGCTCCCACTGTTTTTATCAAATCTTCCTTCAAACCGTAAAAGAAAAGACTAGCCGGGATTAATTACACCCTACAACTTCGCCAATCTTTCAGCCAGGCCAGTGTCGGTACTTTGAGGGAAGTTCCCCGTGCTTTCGCACGGACTTAATTAAAGTAAACCTCGTTTTCCCAGAGGCGTAACCCCGTTGACACCTTTCTAGACACCTACTTGATCGGCTAATTGTCCTGTGTAAAACTCTCCCGGGAGTAACAATTACTCGCAGTGGGTATCGGGATCCAACTATCTCATAGAAGGTATGCAATCTCATTGCAAATTTCAACACTTGAAATTCCCGATAATATTTTGCCCCTAACGTGCTATGACCTTAACGAAAGCCAACAAACCATAGCCCGCTAGTCAAGTTCAACCTGTACATTTCTTGACTGAATTAAACCCACCCGCATGACCCTTGAGGAAAGCCAACAAAGCCGTACGACTACCCTAATCCAGTCGCATCATATGCAACAGATAAGCAGCATATAGCTACCGCACACTACACCTTGACGAAAGCCAACAAATGTTGCATGAATACTATATACAACTTATCTGAAATGACGGAGGGCTACGACAGGTTTTTCTGAAAACCTATTGCGTAATGAACTTGATATTGTTGTAGAATCATATGAATTTTGAAATGGAGTGATTTTGAGACTTTTATTAGTTTTGCTAAAGAGGTCACTCCCGGTGAAGGGATCTCGGCTCTTTCCTTATGGAATAAGGTGCAGGATATATCATATACATCACTATGCAAAGCAAAACTCCAAAAGCAATCAAAAGCAAACCGAGTATTGTAGCATCTGCCAGTTTTGCTAAAGAGGTCACTCCCGGTGAAGGGATCTCGGCTCTTTCCTCATCGAATAAGGTGCAGGGTATATCATATATACCGCTATGCAAAGCAAAACTGTAGCTACCCTTTTTGAAAATTTTGATTCTACAACATATTTTAGGTTTCTTTTCTTTCATTAATCACATTAATGAAGTCCCATCATTTAAGTCATCTAAACATCACTGATAAATACGACGTACACTTATGCCATCCTCATTCGCCTCGATGTCCCCTCGTGCACCGTTAGGTTAGGTAGCTAACGGCAGAGCGGGGCAGGGCTAGCGCGGGTGTAAAACATAAGTAACGCCTATATAATATATCATATATACTATATACAGTATTTATAACAACACATCACATGATCACATCACAGATATCGCAGCAGAAGAAACATATGAAATATTGGATATACTAGGACGTCCGTGTTTTATTTTGAGCCTATATAAAACACGGATTCCAAGGTCGCGATGAATAGCCAAACCCACACCCCTAGACCCCTACGAGAGCGGCAAGCAACCCTACCAGTTCTAGAGTTAGGAGACCCGGACTCGACTCCTCGAGTTGGTCTCCCACTGGACTGTAGAACCCGGTTACTTGTGCTCTCCTCCTTGGATCTATCCTAGTACGGAAAAGTAAATAATATACAAAAGGTGACATCAACCTCATCCCGGAAGTGCCCCAATAAAAGAATATTACATACATTTTATTTTACATGAATGAAAATAAAAACTCTCATCTCACATAAAAAAAACCCGGCTATTCAAAAAGCAATGATCCAATATAACATATCCAGCAACACATAACATCACATGTCATCAGCGTAAGTAAATATGCGCATCCCAATTGTCGTTGACATATAGCAACGAAACCGGCGATATCACATATTACACTTACGGTCACAGAAAAGAAAGTGTAAAACTACAACATTTGGAATCCACAATCTCTTTAGACATCGTAAATCCGAAATATCACATATTTCGGATTTCATGCCTAACTGTATGAATTCCACATATTGTATCACATTCCAGATAAATAGACAGTATTAAACTTTCCGATCGAATAGTCAAATACCCAAGATTTCCTAAATAGCTCAACACTTGAGCGGAGTTCAAAAAATCCAGAATACGTCACAGTAGCAACGGTCCAGCCGTAGAAGGGTCAAGCCAACGCCTCACATGTGGCACGCCGTACTGCCCCAAACCCTAAGGTTCAAAAGGCAGTTCAAGACGGTAACATAATCGAGTTAAGGTTTGTTGTCTTCTAGAGGGTCCATCGCGTCACATGCACGTATTTCCGAAAGATTTAAACCCGAGAAAAATTCAACACTTGAATGTTTTTCGTGCCGGGAAAAATTGAGTTAACGATATCCGTTCGAACATTTTAATACTTTCTAAATTATCTGAAATAACAAAACAAAATTAAATTCTCCGATCGAATTGACGATTACAAAATAAACCCCAAAATACTCAACACTTGAGTCAGTTTAAAAATACCCAGAAAATAGCACTATCATATATTAGTATTACTGTGCAAAACCCAAATAAAACACTCACTGTACGGCCGCGGTTCCGCGGCACAAGCAGTCTATTGCCGCGGTTCTGCGGCCATCCGTACGGCTTACGTCACCGTTTTGTACAATAATGCTTAAAAACCCCTGCTGAATTTTTTAGGTATTTTTAATTCTGAAAATACACGGTTTTGAAAAAATGTACAGAGAGGGGGTTAACTTAGACGTATTCGGGTTCGATTGGGGTTTTAACTTCGTTAACACATCGCCTAATGTTCTAGCTAAGCTCTGATACCACTGTAGGGTTACTAGGCACTCTAACAAGGGTTAAGGAAGCATCAAACATGTAAGTGCACGGCGGCGCCCCGGCCGTCAATCCGACGGCCAAATGCGGAAGCGGTGATAAACTTTAATTTTGCGAACTTAGCAAACCGGCACCACTGCGCACTAAACATCCGGATCGGACCATTAAACTAGTTCTAGATAACTATAAGATGGGAAGAGATATACCGAGTGATCCGTGTCCTCCGGTCTTCTCGTCGTCGTCCCGATCTTCTGCGGAAACTCCGGTCGTCACCTCCTCGCCGGAAGGGCACCACATCGCCTGCATCTTTTACGGGCTCCCACCTCAATACCGAGGCATCTCGGGCACGAAGCTGGCAAGTCGACGTGCCCAAGATTTGCTGTAGAAAGTGTAGTGCTTTGTCTCTTTGGGGTTATGTTGCCTTGATGGAGGAATGAGGTTGTGAAATGAACTTCAAAGTGGAGCTAGAATTTGTATAGCATGAAAAAAATGAGATCAACAAATTTTTTCCCTCATGCAAATGAAATGATCCTCTCTCCCTCTCCCTCTCCCTCAAATGGCCGCCCCCCTTTTATCAAAATGGTGGAAGAAAAATACAAACCATGAAGGGAGGTGATGGTAGGAGAAGAGAAAGGATGACCATATCCAAACATCATCATAACCATCTCACATCAAACTCTAATCACCTTTTAAAACAAATCAAGTGATGTAAAGAGAATCAAATGATGGTTGAAAAGAAAAGAGCCATCATAATCAATACATTTGTAAGAAACCCCTCCACAATGTGTTATTTGCAAACTTGCAAATAACACCCTCCATCAAAAAAGTCCGGCCGGGAAAGAACAAAGGAAAACCAGCCGGAACGGAATGCAAACTGGCAACTCCAGAAAACTGGTCCCGTATAAATTACAGGAAAAAAACCCCGATACTGTGCATACACACCCGCATCTGTATTCCGACCGGATACAAATGCAATGAGACAAAATCTACACTGTACTATACTAGGATCCGGCTTAAACCAAAGCCGGCTAGTAATATCCGTTCGATCCTGATCCGTACAATACCGCACGTATCCGATCGAACCTTGCCATATATCTATATGGCCTCTAGTACTAACTGTCCGATCCTGATCCGTGCAATACCGCACGTATCTGATCGGACCCTGCCATATCTCCATACGGCCTCTACAATGTTTCGCCCGAAAGCTTGAGTAACTGTAAGTGTGGTGGACTCTAAAGACTCGTCAATACTATGGTTGTGGATTTAACCACTAACACGTCAGAGGTATAAGCCAATACGTGACGGGCCACCAGCTATTGACCAAAAGGGACGTCGATGAGCGAACTCATCCTGACACCCTACTGAGCCTGTCAGTGACAATATCCGTACAGTCCGGTCCGTTCGTCTATGAGCATCGCATGTCGGGCCTAGGGGGTTGGTAAAAGTCAGACCCCCAAAAGCGGTACAAGTCGTGTCGGGGTGTAGCCCAGAACACCCTGAGATACTACTGGAATACCTTCCAGTAAATCCCCTGCCTTGGCCAAGGACTTCGTGTAATGGCTCTCCTAGACACAGCGCGACCTCACCCCCAATACCGGGAGAGACGAACCCCTGAAGATCCGCTCACTGCCTCCATGTGGCTCGGGACTGTACCCAACTAAAACCTGTTTGCACGACTCCTTTGAGCCGTGGTAGGGTAGTAATCAAAGCACAGTGGGAACTCACACGAGACAAATGACGATCCCCAGGTCGATGAACTAACCTGTACACATGTCACCTGGGAACTGCTATCTGACGTCAGGTATAAGACCAACTAGCATGTTCCCGGCGAGTCCTGTCCGGTGAACTCATAACCCAATGAGCACCTGTATACATCTTAGGTGAACCAACTGACACCAGTGGCTTGTGAGACCGGCCACCGCCCCTCGTCGGTGTCTCGACTGTATACACTAGTCTACTCTGGAGAATCGATGCCCTGTCTCGAAACTCCTACGACTAGGGACCTTTTAAGGATGTTCTTATAGACTACCAGCTCTCACTTATATGATCGCCCTCATACTGCTGGCAGTCAAGCAAGAATCCTAGGGGCTCTATCAATGTGCAATAGCGACCTGTCAGGTCACCTAAAGCAGTACACGATGATAAAGGTAAACCAGATAGCATACTATCATCTTGAGTAAGACTGTCCTACCGGGAGAGGTCCTCCCTCAATCATTGTAATCACGTGCCTGTGATCCAATAATTGACTCTGAGGGCACTATCTCCAACAATCTCCCACTTGCACTCAAGGCTAATTATTGCGATGTCGCATACTCACTGCCCGTGTGATATCGAACACCTAACTCCCCTACTAGTCAGTCTCACAAAATCCGTTTGCGAAACTATTCCGTTCGAGGAATAGCCTCAGTGAGTGGATCCGCCTAGATGTTTCTTTCTATGTCTCTCTATATCTCAAGTTCGCGGAGAAAGCCATCTCCCGAAATGAGCAATACCTGTCTTAGAATGTCTGGATGTATGATGGGAACTAGCTCATAAATGAACTCCAAATCCAAACTTCTTAGACTGTATCGTCAACTGACCTTAATCAGTATCCTGCGGCATGCCATCCTCAGTATTGCCTTGGACCACCTGTCCAAAACACTGCCCCTCGTCAGAAGGAAAACTATAACTCTGACAACCTCCTTGTCGTCCGGGTCACCTTGGAAGCCTGGAATGATAACTGTCTCCCGAATGAGGCTATCGTTATCATATCCCTAGAACATCCACTTATGTTCTAAAACTGCTTCCGACTGTTTCTCCAGGATTGGATCAATATCAACTTATTGCATCTAGTGCAAGAACAACATCTGGTGTGGTACTTGACATCTCATGATTGACTCAATTTCTTGAGCAAGTGATTTGCCAATCATGCACATCCCTCTCCACTTTAGTCTGTAAGACACCTTTAGAGAGGGTGACTCCATCACCTGTAGGTACACTACCGTGCTAGGAGTCGTCCATTCTAAATACTCTTAGAATGCTGTCAAAATACCCTGATTGGGAAACCACCCAAATCTAGATCTAAAACCATAGATCTAGTAACCACTATGTCTTATATAATGTCCAAGTCCCTTGTGGAGAAACCACTGTGTGACGACCAAAGTATAACCGATCGTAGTATTGGAGTTTCTTTTCCTACTCTGTGTATGTCATCCAAATACCAGGATATCACACCCTACTACCTTCTCAACAGATCCATCCCCTATTCTGATGAAGTCAAACCTATGACTGTCATATCAGAAATAGATGATCTATCTCCGCTATATCTGCTTTAGTCTATAAATAGACATAAGGCTGATGTCCACCAATGCTTCCGCTGCTCCCACTGACTACGACAACCCTCTGGCAGAGTCATATAGACGTGCACTTCTAAAGCTAGTTTAGAACGACGCTATACTCATCCTGCTGCCGGGTCTCGCAGCCTAGAACAACAACAATGGCAAGTGTGGGTAAACAAGAACTTCCCTGTCACCGTCCTTGAGGCTACCGGAGTACCTCTCGGGTGCCTGAAGTTACCCACATTATCTGCGGAGTGGCCAATGGAATGTCAAATCAGATTGAATATTTAGGTTCCTTATCAAATCTTCAGTAATCGTTTGCGGTTCTGGAATCACTTCCAGTTCTACCATACTCCCACTACTGTTTTTGAAAAAATCCATTTTTAATAAAACTGTGGCGAGTCTAGAACAATATTTCTATTGATCTGCCAGATGGTAGAAAGTCAACCCTCGTCATAGCCTGGGTCAACCCACAAACAGCCATTACAGAAACGTGCCTTGAGTTATCCAGAGTCTGGTTTTAATCATAAGCCGGACGACTCCCTGTACCTTAACAATGTTAAGATATGAACTGTACTATGTCCAATATAGAACCAGAGGCACTGATTTAATTGAACCAGATTCAAATCATGCAGCTATCTCCAGTGCATGTCAACTAAATGGAAGGAGGCCGATCAGCGTTACTCAACTTAGGAATACTTCCAATTATGAGTAACCTGTAAAAGAAGCATGTTCTCTTAATCATTACTATCATCTGAATACCATGCACAAATATCTACATCTTCGATCACCTTGAAGAATCCCGATACTTGCAACACCTGGTTCTCTACTCTATTCAAATACCTATAACTCCTCAAAACTTAGACCCTGTGTTTCTACGAAACACATGTCTAAGAACTAGAGAAGTTAAAAGTAAACAGAATATAGTATGAGGACCAACCCCTCTGTCCTAATGGACACTGGACAACATACAATACTCTATATAAGTCCGCTGAGTCTAACAACTCTTTCACTGTGTGTCGTAGGTTGAAAACTGTACTTATGGTTAAGAAGAATTACACCGCTGTTTAATGCTCCTTACCTAACCATCCACTGATATAGGTAAATGTCATCAACATAATATCAAAAGGTATATCTCACTCTAAGAAAATAGACGTACAGATATATCAATTTGAAATTGGTGCACAACAGCGGATATTCAAAACCAAATATTTGCCGACCGGCAAACAGCCCAGGTGATCTCCTCAAATATCACCGATTACAACGAATCCCGATATAATGAGGATGATCACCCTATTCCCAATAACTTACTCCCACTCATCATCTGTAAAACCATACAGATGTGAGAATCAAACCTGGTAAATACATACCCTGGAGCAAGTGTCTGATCGGGAAATCAGTTTTCTTTTAACAGTACACAGTTGAACTGAAACATTGAAATGTTTCGATGGGGTATCCTGGTATTCCTAGTAATGCCTCTACCATTATCCAGATTCACAACTATAACCGTATAATTCTTTGCCACCTCTCCAAATCCCTTTATATGTCTTTAGTCATTACCTTCTGCACACCCCTTAGGCCAAATGGTTTTCTTCCTTCCCTACCGTTCGGCACCAGCCTATGGTTTGGAAGAAGACTATCCAATAAGCATAATGGGCGTACTGTCCTAGTCCTAGGAGCACTCGCAATGCGAGAGAAGGTGAGGATAAAAGACAACCGAATAAACCTTATTCCTATTTCTCCTGGACCAGAATCCATCCCCGAACTGGAACAAGTTCCTTTCGAGTTCGTATATAACCATACGATGGAGTATCCAATAAACTGTGGATCTTCATAGTGATACGGAGTGTCCTGGAGAAATACAAAGGTGATTTTAGGATTGGCGAATAAATACTTGGTTTGGTCGTGAATATCAGTCGCAATTTACTTTGCCCTCTTACTAATCCCTTACTTTGTCTTAATATTAATACCTTCTACATACCATCGTTATGCTAATTGGTTTTCTTCATTCCCCACTGTTTGGCACCAGCCTAAGATTTGGAAGAAGACTATCCAATTTGCGTAATAGGTGTACTATCTCCTAAACTAAGGAGTACTCGTAACTTGAGAGAAGGCAAAAAGGAAAAGACAACTGAATAAACCTTCTCCGTTTTCTCCAGAACCGGAAACCATTCTCGAATTCCTTCGAGTTCGTATCTAACCATACGATGGTTTTGTCCAATGGAAGTGGACGTTTGCAGTAATACGAGGTGTCCTGGAGAAAAGGGTAAAAGTAGGAGTGGCAATGAGGTCTGCAACTCTAACAATCCAAAAGCCAGTGTTTAAGAAGGTTCGGTCAACTTGGTTACTGAGTCATAGTCTAGGGTTGGGTCAATGGTCGCTGCCAAAGAGAGAGAGAAAAGAAACACTCAGCGTGCACTCTAACCTAGATCAGAATGGTTATCACTTTATCTAATCTGGAAACCTCTCACTGTACCTCAAATTCTCCTCCAAACCTGAAAGAAGAATTAGCCGGGGTCACCCGAGGAGTAAACTAACTCATCAGTGGGAATCGGGATCCAACTATCATTGCATGATAACGTGACGGAATCCGCTCACGCTATCACACTCCAGAAGGTATGCGCATATCTGGCAAGTTTCAGTTCTTTTGAAACTCCCGATGTGGATTTTTACCCCATGCTCTTATGACCTTGACTTTGGCCAACAAATCATAAGTCACATGTCAAGTTCTGCCCGTCATTCTCCAGGTTAATTTGAGCCCACCCGTACAAGCCCTTGACTTTGGCCAATAAGGCTATACGACTGCCCCAAACCAACGCATCTATCTATGCTGCATATGAATAACCAACAGCTACCAAACACTGTGCCTTGACTTTGGCCAACAAACACAGCTTGAATACTATTGACTACCCATATGAAACGACGGAGGGCTACGAATGGTTTCTGGCGAAAACCTTTAACGTAATGAACTTGATATCGTTGAAGGAACTGATAGCTTTTTAGAAAATATAGTGACGAAAACCTTTACTAAAGAGGTCACTCCCGGTGAAGGAATCTCGGCTCTTTCCCCGTAGAATGGGGTGCAGGATATTCCAAATGAATATCACGATGCAAAGCAAAACTAATCGGCTATTGTGAAGTTAATGCCCTGACGCAAACTTCTGTCCAAGGGGTCACTCCCGGTGAAGGGATCTCGGCCCTTGCCTCGTCGACTGAGGAGCAGGATATTCCAAATGAATACCATGATGCAAAACAAAAGTGAACGTCCTTGCAACAACAGCTTTTTTTGAAAAGTGTTCCAACAACATCAGAATAGGTTTGTTTTAACTTGCATTGATCCGAATCAACGCAGTCCCATCAATTGATCACACCACAAAGAACGAAAATATACTGATGTACGTATATGCCATCCGCATTCGCCACTGGGTCCCGTCATTACCCGTTAGGTTAGCTAACTAACGACAGAGCGGGGACTGGACTAGCGCGGATGCAAAACATATACAACATCTACTAATATATATACCAATATATTATATTTCGCTCAAGGCGTGATAAAAATGCAACATCACAGAAAAGTACAGCATCACAGAACAATACAGATATCTGGGATCCCCGGGTTTCACAGAGCCACTACTGAAACCCGACGTTCCCCTGGTCGTGTGGATAGCCTGTGCAATGAAATCCTAGACCCCTACGGGCGCGGCAAGTTACCCTCCAAAACCTGAAGCGAGGCAGCCCCCTTCAGCACCGTGAATGGACCACCCAGCACTTCACGGAATCCGGTAACTTGGGCACCCCTCCTGGGTCAACCTGTACCCCCTACGAGTGCGGCGAATAGCCCGCCAATTCTAGAGTGAAGCCCCCTCCGTCCCAATGCCATGAGATGCGGGCTTGTTGCCCTCTAGAACCTGGCTATCCGTGCACCCCTCCGCGGGGTAATCCTAGTACAGAAAGTAAAATATATATACAACGGGTACATAGACCGCAACCTGGTCATGCCCCAAAATAATAATACAAACAGGCAGTGACGGCAGTCCACATGTCGGACGCTCGCCCCGCAATATCAAATGTACATAATACAACAGAAACTGTACTAGCATTGCATCCAGGCTATCCTCCACGACTGATCCGCAACATCACAGCAAAATCACAGAACATCAACGTGAAAGTCACGTTCGGAAATCCGTCTAACCGGGCTATAGCAGTTAGACCAGATTTACCGATCGAGTGACATTCACGGTCGCATATATAATGTAAATACTGTGAAATACTGTGTTTAAAATATCCGATCGATCAAAAATTAACAAGTGGGCCCCCAAGCAATACTGTAGCACTCACAGAAATTCTGGGCCCAATCTTAATATTCCAAAACCCCTAAAATCAGCCCACAAGCCCACTGCAAAAAAACGATGACATGAACCCACATTCCTGTGGCGGAACCGCGGCCAAAGAGGGGTTATGGCCGCGGTTCCGCGGTCGTACGGAGGGATCGTGTCATCAAATTTTTCCAGTGTTCTTAGAACTCCCTGCACATCATTCTGAGACAACCTGAAAAATTTTTGGACTCCAAAAAATTTCGACAGAAACTGATAATGCTTGAAAACGCGGTTTCGGGATTTTGTTCGATTAGAAACGTAAAACACATTAAACCAAGCTAGACTATGTTAATGGCGAGGCTCTGATACCACTGTAAGTGCACGGCGGCGCCCCGGCCGTCAATCCGACGGCCAAATGCGGAAGCGGTGATAAACTTTAATTTTGCGAACTTAGCAAATCGGCACCACCGCGCACTAAACATCTGGATCGGACCATTAAACTAGTTCTAGCTAACTATAAGATGGGAAGAGATATACCGAGTGATCCGTGTCCTCCGGTCTTCTCGTCGTCGTCCCGATCTTCTGCGGAAACTCCGGTCGTCACCTCCTCGCCGGAAGGGCACCATATCGCCTGCATCTTTTACGGGCTCCCACCTCAATACCGAGGCAACTCGGGCATGAAGCTGGCAAGTCGACGTGCCCAAGATTTGCTGTAGAAAGTGTAGTGCTTTGTCTCTTTGGGGTTATGTTGCCTTGATGGAGGAATGAGGTTGTGAAATGAACTTCAAAGTGGAGCTAGAATTTGTATAGCATGAAAAAAAATGAGATCAACAAATTTTTTCCCTCATGCAAATGAAATGATCCTCTCTCCCTCTCCCTCAAATGGCCGCCGCCCCCCCCCCCCCCTTTATCGAAATGGTGGAAGAAAAATACAAACCATGAAGGGAGGTGATGGTAGGAGAAGAGAAAGGGTGACCATATCCAATCATCATAACCATCTCACATCTGTTAGTGTTTATGCCCTAGAAGGCCATTACTGTATCATACTAGCTTGTATATTACTTAATGGAAGCTTGGGATATTCACATGTATATAACAGTCTTGCTAAACATGGTAGTATGCTACTTGGTTTTTCTATCTTAATATGTGAGTGTACGTATTGATAGAGCTCTTAGGATCTTGCTTGTCTACCAGCGTTGTGATGGCAGTCACACTAGTGGGGGCTGGGTAGTCTACAAGCACATCCTTATTCAGGTCCCTGGTCGTTGGATTATCGAGACAGAGCATCGATACTCCGGAGTAGACTAGTGTGTACGCTTCTCATCCCAGTTGGGGAGATGGTCTGTCCCACAGCCGTCAGTACGTCGTACTGGAGATAGTATACAGGTGCTCGTTAGGTTACGGGTACACCGGACAGGACTCACAGGGAACTGTTGGTTGGTTTGATACCAGTCGTCAGTGAACAGTTCCTAGGTGACATGAGTACAGCGTAGTCCGCAGACTTGACACTGCTACTTCGCCTCGAGTGTGTCCCACTATTCTTAGATTGCTACCCTACCACGGCTCAAAGGAGTCGTGCAAACAGGTAGCAGTTGGGTGCAGTCCCGAGCACTTGGAGGCAGTGGCGGTTAGACAGGATTCGTCCCTCCCGGTATTGGGAGTAGATATCGTGCTGTGTCAGAGAGCCATTACGCAAAGTCCCTGGCCAGGGCAAGCGAGATTTGCTGGTAGGTTCCAGTAGTTTCTCAGGGTGTAATGGGCTTCACTCCGACACGACTTATACCGCTATTAGGGGACTGACGCTTGCCGCCCCCCTAGGCCCGATATGCGATAGTCTTGGACGAACGGACCGGACTGTATGGAGATTGTCACATCAGACTCAGTAGGAGTTCGGATGGGTTTACTCATCGGCCTTCTTATCGACAACTACCTGGGGACCGTTACGTACAGCTAGTGCCGCTTGCGGTCTGTGGTTAAACCCACTGCCAGCGTAGTAGTCGAGTCTCTAGAGTCCCACACAGAGAGTTTCCTACTCCAGGCGAAACGATATAGAGGTTGCATGGTTTTGCGACAAAGGGTTCGGACGCATACGTGCGTTTACGCGCGTACGACTTTCGGACAGTTTTTACCAGTCGGCTTTGGTTTAAGCCAGTTACTGGTATCCGGTTATTGGATTTTTACAGTCTAAAGTTTTTCCGTATTTTTGCGGATTGGAGGGGCGTTCTCGTAATTGTACGAGAAGCTTCTAGAAGATGTGACTAAGGAGGTTTCTTTTGGAAAGAAAGTGAGTCATGGTGGTGATTCATTCATTTCATTAATGCACATTTATTGCTTAATGACTCATGCTAATGAATCACCACTAGATATTTTATGAAGCATTCTTATTCATTTCCTTTATTCATTATTCTTAAAAAAGAATGCTTCATAATATATTATGATACACTCTCTCTCTTCTCATTATCTTATCTCATATTCTCTCTCCTCAAGCTCTCATCTTCAAGTGACTAATCCTTAATCCTCATGTGTTGAGATCAAAGGTTTAGTTAGACTTAAGCATCCATAACCATCACTCTATCTCATCCTTTCATCTTTGATTAGCAATCAAAGTTGATTAGTTACCTCAAGTGAGAGGTGTAGCTTGGTGTTTTGCTCTCGGGTGGATCGTCTACTACCTAGAGAAGGTCGAGGAGAACAAAGGAGGACACAAAGACGAAGGACTAGTTTCGTTAGGTATAATCCCTTAACACTATAGTTTAGTATAGCTATGTGTTCGGTTATTATTTGTTTAGCTTCGATTCAAGCGGTTAGTCGATGTTCGTTGTTTAAACTTGATCGTTTTTGAAAATTCCGCCTCCCCATAAGTACTGGGGTGTACTACATCGACTTACAGTGGTATCAGAGCCTCGCTAAACAATAAATAACTTAATTGCAAATTTGTACGAATTTCGAACGGAAAAACAAAGCCGCAAAACCCTAATTCTGTCAAGTTTCTGTCGAAGTTAAAATCAAGTCATAAAATTTTTCAGGTGTGTTCAGAGAGCTTGACATGACCACAGAAGAACACCCAAAAAATTTGGGCTTCTGATTCGTCTACAGTGCCGCGGAAGGGCGGCGGATCCCACCGATCCGCCGCGCAACCGCGGCCGAGTTGACGAGTCAGGAACTCGTTTTTTTTGTGTGGGTCCCCTGTGGTGTTTTGGGTTTTCTGGAATGTTTAATTATTGCTCAGGTTACTGTTTAACAGAGCAGATTTTGGAGCAATATTGATGTTGTTTATTCGATCGAAATTGTACGGTATTTGCGTATTGGATTATATCTATGATTGTTTAATGTGTTCGTAAACCTCCCCTAACTGCTAGTATGTCGGTTGGCAGGGGGTTGCACATTTCTGAAATGGTTATATCTGTTTGTGCATATAAACTGTATTGGACTGTTGTGGTGTATAGCCGGGGTTCGCAATGGGTTATTGATTAATTCATTTGTTGTAAATGTAATTTGTTGTAATATTATTTTCGCGGGGCACTTCCAGGTTGCGGTTGTAGCCACCGTTGTATTATTTCATTTTACTGTTTTTGCTCCTAGGACTGACCCAAGGTGGGGTACACAGACTGCCGGGTGGGTAGTTTGCCGTACCCGTAGGGGTCGAGGGTGGGGTATCGGCTATTCATCACAACTGTGTAATCTGTCTTTTCTTGCAGGCTCAAAAGAAATACAGATTGCTTGCAAATCCAATATTGTTTATCTGTGTTCTGGAATGAATATCATTGCGTCAGACGAATGTAAAATATCTATATTTATGATAGCTATTTAGACGCCACTTATGTTTTACACCCGCGCTAGCCCAGCCCCCGCTCTGTCGTTAGTTAAGTAACCTAACGGGTGATGACGGGACCCCGTGGCGAATGCGGATGGCATAAGAGGACGTTGTATTTTCGTTGTTTTCTGCAATGATAGGTTAATGATGGGACGCATTATCTATAATGCAAAGTAAAACAAACCAAAGTTTAAATCGTTGGAACAATTAAAAGAAACCTCTCGGTTATTTTAAAACAGATATTTTTAAATGTGGAGCTTTAACCACTCCTTTTAAAAGCTATCAGGTTCCTTCGGTTATATCAAGTTCACTACGTTTACGGTTTCGCCAGAACCAGTCGTAGCCCTCCGTCATTTCATTTGGGTATTCAGTAGTATTCAAGCTATGCATTTTGGCCAAAGTCAAGGCATAGTGTTTGGTAGCTACTGGGTTTTCATTTGTTGCATAAGATAGATGAGTTGGTTTGGGACAGTCGTATTACCATTTGACCAAAGTCAGGGGTATATACGGATGGGTTCAAATTGACAAGATAATGACGGGTAGAACTTGACATGTGACTTATGACATTTTGACCAAAGCCAAGGTCATAAGAGCATGGGGCAAAAACTTATATCGGGAATTTCTAAAGAAACTGAAATTTGCAAAGAGATGCATACCATTTGGAGTTTGATGAATGTTGGTAGGATTCCTTCAACATTATCATACGATGATATTTGGATCCCGATCCTACTGTGAGTATATGCTACTTATCAGGATATTCGTCACTTAACGATCAATGCTATAAACCTAGTAGGTGTCCAGAAAAGTGTCAGCGGGGTCACGCCCCCAGAGAAAAGAGGTTATTTAATTAAGGAACTTCGCGAAAGCGTTGGAAAACCTCCCTCGAAGTATCGACACCGGCCTGGCTGAACGGTTAAGCAAGTATTGTACGGTGAGAATAGTCTTGGCTAATTCTTCTTTTATGGTTTGAGGAAGGATTCGAGAAACAGTGGGAGCCATCCAGTTTAGATAAACTAAAAACCATTCTAAACTTGCAAGAGCATCATGCTAAAGAGTTTTCTTCTCTCTCTCCTAATTGCAGCGACCCTGAAAATGACTGGACTTAAGTTACTTTTAGAGAAAAATATACTGACAGGGCCAAACTATAAAGATTGGCTGCGGAATGTCAAGATGGCTTTGACCTATGACAAACTGGGGTACGTCCTCACCGCTACAGCACCTGCTGTCCTTGGTCCCAAATCCAGCAATGCGGATAAGGAAATCCGCAAAACCTGGGATTTAGATTGCGCGAGAGCCAAGTGCATCGTGCTTGCCTCGATGAACAATGAACATCAGAGGAGGCACGAGGATATGTCCCTAGATGGCATATTTCTCCATACAAAAGAACTTTATGGAGAGCAATCTCGTATAGCAAGATACGAGACCTCTAAGAAATTGTTTCGAGCGAGGTTGGCTGTCGGGTCATCCGTAGGTGAACATGTCCTACAGATGATCGGCTATATAGAAGAGCTCGCAGACCTTGGGACGACTTTGGATAATGAGCTCTATACAGACCTTGTTCTCCAGTCCCTTCCTCCCACCTACGCCCAGTTCATCCTCAACTTCAATCTTCAAGGAAAAGAAGTTGAACTTGCGGAACTCCTGAACATGTTAAGGAGTGCAGAGGGCACCTTGCAGAAGGCAAGGGAAACACCCGCTATGTTTGTTGGCGGTGCATCTTCTTCCGGGTCCAAGGCTAGGGCCAAAGGAAGGAAGAAGAAGGCCGCACCCAGACCTAGAGGAGGTGTTAGTAAGGTGGGAAAGAAGGGAAAGAAAAAGTTTACAGCACCGGTAGTTGGCCTGGATGAGTGCTTCCATTGTCACAGGAAAGGGCACTGGAAGAAGGATTGCAAGGCGTGGAACGCCAAGAACCAGGAACCGAAGCAAGCTGTGGCTTCGACTTCAGGTGTGTTTGTAATTGAGAATTGTCTGTCGATCAACTCTACTTCCTGGGTATTGGATACCGGATCAGGATCTCATATTTGCAATTCATTGCAGGCACTGAGAAACCGTAGAGTGCTGAAGGAAGGTGATATGATCCTCAGGGTTGCTAACGGAACTAGCGTGGGAGCTGCGTCCGTCGGGGATTATCACCTAGGATTGACGAGTGGACACATTTTGGTTTTACATAACTGTTATTTTGTACCCAGCTTAACGTGTAATATCATATCAGTTTCCTTGTTATCAAATAAAGGTTATGATTTCACGTTTGTAAGAGATGTTGTCAACATCCACCTTAATCATGGTTTGATTGGGTCAGGTACTCTAAATAACGGCATATATGTGTTAAACCAACTCCAAATTTTCAATGTCCAGAACACACTAAAAAGAAAGTCTCCAGATTTAAATAAAGCTTTCTTATGGCATTGTAGACTGGGTCACATCAATGAGAGAAGGTTGACTAAGTTGCATAGAGAAGGATATTTGGACACGTTCGAATATCAAACTTATGACACTTGTCAATCTTGTCTCAAAGGAAAGATGACAAAGACTCCATTTACTGGACAAGGAGTAAGAGCGAGCGAGCTCTTAGGACTCATACACAGCGATGTATGCGGTCCAATGTCTACACATGCGAGAGGTGGTTTTTCCTATTTCATTACTTTCACGGATGATTACTCAAGATACGGATTCATTTATCTGATGAAACATAAATCCGAGGCTTTTGAGAAATTCCAAGAGTATAAGAATGAAGTAGAAAACCAAACCGGCAAAAGTATAAAGACACTTAGATCTGATCGAGGTGGAGAATACTTGAGTGCCGAGTTCCTAGGTTACCTAAAAGAGAAAGGAATTCTCTCTCAGCTTACTCCTCCATACACTCCACAGCATAACGGTGTATCGGAGAGACGGAATCGAACCCTATTGGATATGGTACGATCCATGATGAGTAATGCTGAGTTACCGCGATCTTTCTGGGGTTATGCGCTAGAATCAGCGGCATATCTTCTGAACAGAGCTCCTACCAAGACTGTGCCTACCACTCCATATCAGATGTGGACTGGGAAGAAACCCCATCTTCAGCATATGAAGATTTGGGGATGTCCAGCTTTTGTTAAAAAGCAGCATGTGGACAAGCTCGAGGCACGATCAGTAAAATGTATGTTTGTGGGATATCCAAAGAACTCCAAGGGATATTATTTCTATTACGCAGAGGAAAAAAAGGTTTTTGTTTCTCGTAATGCCCATTTTCTGGAAAATCAGTTTTTAGAAAAGGAAATAAGTGGGAGCGAAATAGAACTGGAAGAAATTCCAGAACCACAAACTGCTACTGAAAGTTTGGTAGAACCAGAGGTTCAAGAAGAACAGAACATTCCCGCACCCCTCCGCAGGAGTAGTAGGCCGTCTCATCCGCCTGAGAGATACTACGGTTTTCTCATAGACGGGGATAGAGAGGATTGCATCATAGATAATGATGAACCTACTGACTTCCAGCAGGCCATCCAGAGCGGCGACTCGGTACGATGGCTAGATGCAATGCGGACCGAAATGGAGTCCATGTACACCAACAAAGTATGGACTTTGGACTTTGCTCCAGATGGGGTAAAACCCATAGGATGCAAATGGATCTTCAAGAAAAAGATTGGTGTAGATGGACAGGTGGAAACCTATAAGGCTAGACTTGTTGCAAAGGGTTTTCGTCAAAGACCTGGTTTGGACTATGACGAAACTTTTTCTCCAGTGGCTATGCTCAAATCCATTCGGGTCCTTCTTGCTATTGCTGCCTTCCATGATTATGAAATCTGGCAGATGGACGTAAAGATGGCTTTTCTGAATGGAAATTTAGAAGAGAGCGTCTATATGGATCAGCCAGAGGGTTTCAATCAGAGTGGGAGCAGCGGGAAAGTATGCAAGCTGCTTAAGTCTATTTATGGACTAAAGCAGGCATCGCGGAGTTGGAACATCTGTTTTGATGAGACAGTCAAAGAATATGACTTTATCAAAAATCCAGATGAACCGTGCATATATAGTAAAGTTGTGGCCAGATGTGTCGTATTCCTCGTCTTATACGTGGATGACATTCTATTGATAGGAAATGACATTCCTATGCTACAATCTGTCAAAGGATTCTTGTCACACAAGTTCTCCATGAAAGACCTGGGTGATGCCTCTTACATTCTGGGGATCCGGATCTATCGTGATAGATCCAAGAGGATGTTGGGACTTTCGCAGTCCAGGTATATCGACACTGTACTGAAAAGATTCAGTATGGAAGATTCTAAGCGCGGTAATCTACCGGCTTGTCACGGAATCACCCTCTCCAAAGAGATGTCTCCCAAGACTGATTTGGAAAGGGAACGCATGTCTATTATACCCTACGCTTCTGCGGTAGGCTCTATAATGTATGCGATGTTGTGTACCAGACCAGATGTAGCTTACGCACTAAGCGTGGTAAGCCGGTATCAGTCAGACCCAGGGGAGAAACACTGGATAGCAGTAAAGAACATTCTCAAGTACCTAAGGAGGACTAAGGAGATGTTCTTGGTTTACGGCGGAAAAGACCTCAGGTTGGAGGCCTTTGCTGATTCCGGCTTCCAGAGTGATAAGGACGATTCCAAGTCCATGTAGGGTTATGTCTTTACCCTCAATGGAGGGGCGGTGTGCTGGAAGAGCTCCAAGCAGGACACCGTTGCTGACTCGACGATGGAAGCGGAGTATATAGCTGCTTGCGATGCCGCAAAAGAAGCAGTCTGGATGAAGAAGTTCCTAACAGAACTTCAGGTGGTTCCTACCATAGTTGATCCAATACCTCTGTATTGCGACAACAACGGAGCTATAGCTTTAGCGAAGGAACCAAGGTCCCATCAGAAGTCCAGACACATCTTGAGGCGGTATCACCTGATCAGAGAGATCATTGATCGTCAGGAGATCGAGGTTCGGAGAGTTGCTTCAGAAGAGAACATTGCTGATCCATTCACGAAGGCCCTTCCTCAGATTCAGTTCGAGAGGCTGCTCGAGATCATTGGTCTACGATATGCCAGTACATGGCCCTAGTGCAAGTGGGAGATTGTTAGTGTTTATGCCCTAGAAGGCCATTACTGTATCATACTAGCTTGTATATTACTTAATGGAAGCTTGGGATATTCACATGTATATAACAGTCTTGCTAAACATGGTAGTATGCTACTTGGTTTTTCTATCTTAATATGTGAGTGTACGTATTGATAGAGCTCTTAGGATCTTGCTTGTCTACCAGCGTTGTGATGGCAGTCACACTAGTGGGGGCTGGGTAGTCTACAAGCACATCCTTATTCAGGTCCCTGGTCGTTGGATTATCGAGACAGAGCATCGATACTCCGGAGTAGACTAGTGTGTACGCTTCTCATCCCAGTTGGGGAGATGGTCTGTCCCACAGCCGTCAGTACGTCGTACTGGAGATAGTATACAGGTGCTCGTTAGGTTACGGGTACACCGGACAGGACTCACAGGGAACTGTTGGTTGGTTTGATACCAGTCGTCAGTGAACAGTTCCCAGGTGACATGAGTACAGCGTAGTCCGCAGACTTGACACTGCTACTTCGCCTCGAGTGTGTCCCACTATTCTTAGATTGCTACCCTACCACGGCTCAAAGGAGTCGTGCAAACAGGTAGCAGTTGGGTGCAGTCCCGAGCACTTGGAGGCAGTGGCGGTTAGACAGGATTCGTCCCTCCCGGTATTGGGAGTAGATATCGTGCTGTGTCAGAGAGCCATTACGCAAAGTCCCTGGCCAGGGCAAGCGAGATTTGCTGGTAGGTTCCAGTAGTTTCTCAGGGTATAATGGGCTTCACTCCGACACGACTTATACCGCTATTAGGGGACTGACGCTTGCCGCCCCCCTAGGCCCGATATGCGATAGTCTTGGACGAACGGACCGGACTGTATGGAGATTGTCACATCAGACTCAGTAGGAGTTCGGATGGGTTTACTCATCGGCCTTCTTATCGACAACTACCTGGGGACCGTTACGTACAGCTAGTGCCGCTTGCGGTCTGTGGTTAAACCCACTGCCAGCGTAGTAGTCGAGTCTCTAGAGTCCCACACAGAGAGTTTCCTACTCCAGGCGAAACGATATAGAGGTTGCATGGTTTTGCGACAAAGGGTTCGGACGCATACGTGCGTTTACGCGCGTACGACTTTCGGACAGTTTTTACCAGTCGGCTTTGGTTTAAGCCAGTTACTGGTATCCGGTTATTGGATTTTTACAGTCTAAAGTTTTTCCGTATTTTTGAGGATTGGAGGGGCGTTCTCGTAATTGTACGAGAAGCTTCTAGAAGATGTGACTAAGGAGGTTTCTTTTGGAAAGAAAGTGAGTCATGGTGGTGATTCATTCATTTCATTAATGCACATTTATTGCTTAATGACTCATGCTAATGAATCACCACTAGATATTTTATGAAGCATGCTTATTCATTTCCTTTATTCATTATTCTTAAAAAAGAATGCTTCATAATATATTATGATACACTCTCTCTCTTCTCATTATCTTATCTCATATTCTCTCTCCTCAAGCTCTCATCTTCAAGTGACTAATCCTTAATCCTCATGTGTTGAGATCAAAGGTTTAGTTAGACTTAAGCATCCATAACCATCACTCTATCTCATCCTTTCATCTTTGATTAGCAATCAAAGTTGATTAGTTACCTCAAGTGAGAGGTGTAGCTTGGTGTTTTGCTCTCGGGTGGATCGTCTACTACCTAGAGAAGGTCGAGGAGAACAAAGGAGGACACAAAGACGAAGGACTAGTTTCGTTAGGTATAATCCCTTAACACTATAGTTTAGTATAGCTATGTGTTCGGTTATTATTTGTTTAGCTTCGATTCAAGCGGTTAGTCGATGTTCGTTGTTTAAACTTGATCGTTTTTGAAAATTCCGCCTCCCCATAAGTACTGGGGTGTACTACATCGACTTACAACATCAAACTCTAATCACCTTTTAAAACAAATCAAGTGATGTAAAGAGAATCAAATGATGGTTGAAAAGAAAAGATGCCATCATAATCAATACATTTGCAAGAAACCCCTCCACAATATGTTATTTGCAACCTCCATCAAAAAAGTCCGGCCGGGAAAGAACAAAGGAAAACCGGCCGGAACGGAATGCAAACTGGCAACTCCAGAAAACTGGTCCCGTAATAAATTACAGGAAAAAAACCCCGATACTGTGCATACACACCCGCATCTGTATTCCGACCGGATACAAATGCAATGAGACAAAATCTACACTGTACTATACTAGGATCTGGCTTAAACCAAAGCCGTCTAGTAATATCCGTTCGATCCTGATCCGTGCAATACCGCACGTATCCGATCGAACCTTGCTATATATCTTTACGGCCTCTTAGTACTAACTGTCCGATCCTGATCCGTGCAATACCGCATGTATCTGATCGGACCCTGCCATATCTCCATACGGCCTCTATAATGTTTCACCCGAAAGCTTGAGTAACTGTAAGTGTGGTGGACTCTAAAGACTTGTCAATACTATGGTTGTGGATTTAACCACTAGCACGTCAAAGGTATAAGCCAATACGTGACGGGCCACCAGCTATTGACCAAAAGGGACGTCGATGAGCGAACTCATCCTGACACCCTACTGAGCCTGTCAGTGACAATATCCGTACAGTCCGGTCCGTTCGTCTATGAGCATCGCATGTCAGGCCTAGGGGGTTGGTAAAAGTCGGACTCCCAAAAGCGGTACAAGTCGTGTCGGAGTGTAGCCCATAACACCCTGAGATACTACTGGAATACCTACCAGTAAATCTCCTTCCTTGGCCAAGGACTTCGTGTAATGGCTCTCCTAGACACAGCGCGACCTCACCCCCAATACCGGGAGAGACGAACCCCTGAAGATCCGCTCACTGTCTCCATGTGGCTCGGGACTGTACCCAACTAAAACCTGTTTGCACGACTCCTTTGAGCCGTGGTAGGGTAGTAATCAAAGCACAGTGGGAACTCACACGAGACAAATGATGATCCCCAGGTCGATGAACTAACCTGTACACATGTCACCTGGGAACTGCTATCTGACGTCAGGTATAAGACCAACTAGCATGTTCCCGGCGAGTCCTGTCCGGTGAACTCATAACCCAATGAGCACCTGTATACATCTTAGGTGAACCAACTGACACCAGTGGCTTGTGAGACCGGCCACCGCCCCTCGTCGGGGTCTCGACTGTATACACTAGTCTACTCTGGAGAATCGATGCCCTGTCTCGAAACTCCTACGACTAGGGACCTTTTAAGGATGTGCTTATAGACTACCAGCTCTCACTTATATGATCGCCCTCATACTGCTGGTAGTCAAGAAAGAATCCTAGGGGCTCTATCAACGTGCAATAGCGACTTGTCAGGTCACCTAAAGCAGTACACGATGATAAAGGTAAACCAGATAGCATACTATCATCTTGAGTAAGACTGTCCTACCGGGATAGGTCCTCCCTCAATCATTGCAATCACGTGCCTGTGATCCAATAATTGACTCTGAGGGCACTATCTCCAACAAAACATGCCCGTTTCAAATTTTAGCCGTGCCGAATAACCCTAAACAAGATCGTTGCTAGAAAATCAGGGTTTTATATGCAAGTAAACTAGGTTTACAACTAAGTGAATACGAAATACAACCTTTGTAGATCGGTCCTTCACTTCTTTAGCTCCTTGTTGAAGTCCCTTCGCTGCAATCGTGGTTCTCCCGGACCCTTGCATGGCTTCACGAGGCGAAAGACGCGTCCTTGCTTGAAGTCTTCGAGGCCGAAGATGACCTACGTCGAGGGGATGCCAACTCAAGCTTCTACTTTACTAACTTGAGAATTAGTGAAGAAAACTCCCTAAACAAAAGTGCTAGTCTAGTAGAGGATGGAGAAATAGGAAGTGGGTTCTCTTTAGAATTTTATTTCTCACAATCTTCCTCATATTGGAACAAACCCTAGCAAGCTTTTTCTTTTGCTCAATGAAGAAGAAGAACAAAAGAAAGAGATGAGGATAATGATCAAGTGAGAAGGCTAAACATGGTGAGTGAGTATCATATACTAACTCTTGTAGAGCCATAACCATAGCTAATTGAAAATGGTTAGGTTAATAAAAATCTAAAGTAAAACAAATTTAGTGGACTTTGTCAAAGCATCCACAAGCTTCTACAAGCTTCATGGTTATGACCTAAGCACCACTAATTTGTAATTACCTTAAATAAATATTAACCACCATCTAATATAGTATGGTGTATGTCTTACACACCCATGTTTAGTGTATCATCAACCATGATACAAAAGAAAACACATTTAATATATCTATCACTTATATATATATATATATATATATATATATATATATATATATATATATATATTCAAGTGTGCATGTGAGAAAATACCTAAAGTGAACAAGTGTTAGTTAATGTAAACTAGTATATCAAATATACAATTATACAATAAATTAATAAATCAACACTTGACTTAATAATTCGTTCATATCATATATAACCGACTAACATCCAATGTATCGACTTATCGAATCAACACTTGATTCGATAACCCGGCTATATCATATATAACCGACCGATACATAAAGTCGCGAGAATAGAATACGGTATCACATACACGCATTATTCTCGGTCCTGCACAAATCACATACGTGCTCCTATTTCGTTTTGCTTGAGCCAGTAAAACCTCTATGTAGGACTCTAAAGACTCGTCAATACGCCGACAGTAGCTGATGATCACATCAAGCACCCACAAGCCGTCAGCGGTACTAGCTGGACGTAACGGCTACCCGGGTATTGAGCGATCAGAAGGTCAGCAAGCAAGCCCGCTCCAACTCCTGTAAAAGCCTGCCGGTAACACTTCCCGTACAGTCCGGTCTCCTCGTCTGATATGTCGCATATCAAGTCTAGGGGTGGTAAACGACAGACCCCAATAACCGATAAGTCGTGTCGATGTGAGGCTCATAACGGGTCGAGAAATTACTGGTAACACTTACCGGTAAATCTCTAAATTAGCTCTGGCTAGGGACTTTCCTGTTACGGCCAATCGAGCACAGCGCAACATCAACCCCCAATACCGGGAGAGACGAAACCCCTCCTATCGCTCATTGTCTCCATGTGACTCGGGACTGTACCCAAAGACCACCGTTTTGCATGCCCTCATGGACGTGGTAAGGTGGAAATCAAAGCACAGTGGGAATCACATAAGACTCTATGACGATCTCGGGTCTACAGACTAACCTACACAAGTGTCACCAGAGAACTGCCATCTGACGTGAGATATAATACCATCAGGGAGTTCTCGGCGAGTCTGTCCAGTGTACCCAGTCTCCACTGAGCACCCGTATACCATCTCTGATGTCAAACAGCAATGGATATGGGATCATCCATCGCCCATCTCATGGGTCAAGAAGCGTATAAGCTATTCTACACTGGTATATCGATGCCCCGTCTCGATACACCCACGACTAGGTACCTTGAAGGACGTACTTATGGACTACCATGTCCCCACTAGTATGATCCACATCATAGTCCAGGTAGTCAAGTACACATCCTAAGGGCTTTACCAACATGTAACTATAAGACAGTATAAAGAGACAAGTATACATGTTAAAGTAAAGTGCAACCAGATAGCATACTATCATATCAAGCAAGAAAGTCCTCTCTATATATGTCCAAGCATCCAATATAATATACATCATCTATACAATACTGGCCTCTAGGGCATACATACAACTAACACCGTTTCACTTCCCGGGATCATGATCGAGTAGTAGGGGAATCCGAGTTCCGAATCTCCCTGCATAATCAAACTACCAATCCCCGTGGTTCAGTATAAAGGTTTTGACGAATTAGAGTTAGTGTGTATACCTCTAGACATGGAATTTCCATATTGTATGCCATCCACATATTGGATCATTCGCCCTCAAATAGGGTTAGTAGTCGTTCACATTATGGACTGGTCACCCGGAATATAGGGATCTTCATATTTGTATAGTCGTCCACATTTTGGACTGGTCACCCTACCTGCAGGGATCTTCATATTTGTATAGTCGTCCACATTTTGGACAGGTCACCCGGAATATCGGGATCTTCTCAATAAGTATTCCTTACCAAGGTCCGCGCATTCTAACCCTAACCGTATCATGTTTTGTATATGTCATGTTGTCATAAACTGGAAATTTAAAAAGTATTGATCTCGTTTAATATTGCCTTCCACAACCACTCGTTTTATTTTCTAAAGTTCGTAAAGTACTTCGTGTCATCTTAGGGAATGCTTTGTAAAAAGAATAATAGTGTTTAATTATCTTTTATTACTTCTAAGAAAAACCATGAGGTTTGGAATATTCATCATTTTTGAAAAACATAATGTTTTACGGAAAAATATCCTTTTGATAAAAAGTTGTGGTGTTTATTTGAAAATCTTTTTCCACCGATTTGTTTATAAGGAGCTTAGACACACTTTCAAGCAATCATAATATGCACAATCAAGCCTAGAGCTAAGGTCTCCTAAGTCAACTAGACTGCTCCTAACTGTTCCAAAGGGCAAATTGTGAGATTCTCAAATCGCCTCTTCACTGCCAATTGTGGCAAGGTAAGGACAAAACAAGAAAGGAGGGATCCGCTCACGAATCACCGTGAGACGGGCCTTTTAAAATTACCTTTCCCACTTGTCTAGCTTAGGAACCACAAAGCCTGGTTTAGATAAATGACCGATGCCTACAACCTTTCCTTTGGCCTAATCTGGATTGGTGTTTATTTGAAAATTTCCTTTTAATAAGGTACTAAATATTCCTTTTGAAAAGATATCGTTATATGGATTATGGTCCTTGTTGAAAATGGACCTTCAATAAAGGTCGAGGTATTTAAATAAAATTAATAATTTTATGAAATTATAGTTTTTTAGGTTCGGGGCATCGTTTTAGAAAATACGTTCGTTTTGGAAAAAACATAAGCCGTTATTTAGGTTTACTATTATCCCCTTTCAAAAGGTGAAGGGATTTAACAAAATAATAGTAGTTGAAGAAAAAGAGTAAGTAAAATATATGTATGTCGTATCTAAAACATTTATTCCACATATTTTATGTCTAATGGATATTTTAAACAAATATAACATTTTAATTAAACGAGGGTATTTTGTGGAAGTAACCTATTTCGAGATCATTTTGATAGTATGGGTAAGTGTGGGTATATCAGAGGTGAATTGATAATTCATGGGTTATGATATTAAGCATATCAGATTTCAGGTAGTATGAGAGTGCAATATATTTTTGCGTACAGGGGAAATTAAACACCGTTTTAAAACATGGGTTAACATTACCATCATTAAGGGTACAAAGAATAGGCATGCACGAATATTATAACATCATTTTAAATAGGGGGTTGATAATTAGAAGTTGGAACTAGGTTATTGAGAAAAGAAGAAGGCGGCAGAAAGAGGGGAGAGAGGCGGATCTTACCTTTTGTTTGAGTAGGATGCCGAAGGGTTGAAAATGTAGGCGTGTACAAAATTCTCAATAGCTCCGTGCTCAGATTTTTCCTTGGTGATTAGGTGGAGCCGTAGCGTCGGCATCGACGATACGAAGCGCTGGTTTTTTTTCCAGAATTTTTAGAGTTCTGAGGTGTGAGAAATCAGTATTTGAAGTGCCTATTTATAGGGCTTTTTCACCAACCAGAAAATCCAAAAAATCTGTTAAAATATACGAAAATCCGCGCCGGCCAATGATTGCCCATGATTCCTCATGATTAGCCGCCGCCGCCTCTGCTTCGTGGCCGTTGGATCTGTATCCAACGACTCATGAGCCGCCGCCTCTGCGCCACGTGTCACGCGTGGGGGAATCATGCGTTTTCGCGTAGTCCCCACCACGTGGGCGCATCGGTGGGTTCTGGGCCGTTGGATCGAGCATCCAACGGTCCAGGTTAAAGGGGTTTTTAAAAAAATAAAATAAAAATTAATTAAAATAAAAAGTCGGCAGATTATTTAAAATTATTGATTTGGGTTAAAAAAATTTGTTAAAAATAGTTAAAATTATGGAAAAATTATAGGAAAATTTCAAAAAATATGTTTTATTTTTATCTTAAGTATAAAAATAATTTTGGGCCAAAATAAATAATATATCTCATATTTACGGTTTTAGCTTAGTTATAATAATTACATAATACCTAGTTTATCCTTGATATATTTTTAATTACAAATTAATAATTTTAATCCATAATAAAAATATTTATATTATTTTAAGGCGTTATAAAATCTTACTAAAACATTTTAAGCCTATAAAAATAATAAATAGATTTTAGAAAATTCCTTTAATCATATTTCGATGCTTTGAAAATTATTAACATTACTTTAAAAAAAATTCTTCTATTAACGAAACACATAAATAATTATTTGATATTAGAATTTAAATAGAATATATTTTATTAGGTATTAGAAAACACGGTCGTTACAGCCTCGAAGACTTCGAGCAAGCTTGTTCATTTCTACATGTGAACCCTTACTAGAGTTCGGGTGATCACTACTTGGAGCGAAGGGACTACTACACGGAGCTTTAGAAGTGAAGGACCGGTCTACAATGGATGTATTCCTCATTCACTTATATGCAAAGTTGTTTGCATGATGTTTTTCTTAATTCTCTATTTAAGATTCTAGGGTTAGGGTTCTTTAGTACGGCAAAAATTTGAAATTTGCATGGACGATACCTCCCGAAACCTTGCTGCCGCGCTAGGTAACCCTACATTTTTTTCTTGTATTAATAAGAATTAATGCAGTCCTATCAATTAAGCTTATGCATCACATAAAATAACAAAAATAGAATGTACCTATAAGCCAACCGGATTCGCCACGGGGTCCGGGGACTTCACCGTAAGGTTACTTAACTTACAGCAGTGTATGGACAGGGCTAGAGTGGGTGCAAAACATGTACAACATTTATATATATCGTCACAGGCAGGTAACAAACATTACAGGCATGCGATAATAAAAATGGAATAGCGGATAAACTAGGAGCCCCGTGCTTTATTTGAGCCGCAAACGAAAACCAACGTTCCCCGGTTGTGTGGATAGTTTGAACATCACCTGAACTGAGACCCCTACAAACAAGGCAAGCTACCTGTCAATTCTAGAAGTGAGGAAACCATCATACAATGACATGAGTGGGCCACCCGGCACTTCAAGGAATCCGGTAAATTGAGCACTCCTCCGTGGGTCTATCCTAAATCCCTACAAGTATGGTGAATAGCTCGCCAATTCTAGAGCGAGGCGGCTCCAACTCACCACTGCGAGACAACCACCTAGCACACTCTAGAACCTAGCTATTCGAGCACTTCTCCATGGGTTATACTAATACAGTAATGAATGAATATACAATGGTAACATCGACCTCAACCCAGTCATATTCCAATAAAACAATATACAAGCGGTAACGATGGCCACAATCGGCAGCTCGCCCCGAATATACGAATATACATTCAATCTACTATGATGGGCTATCCACCATGACTATTCGGCTAAAAAATCACAAGATATACATCTCAACAGCACAAGAAAATATTTGCAACCCCGTCTAATTGACCTATAGCAATTAGGCGACGTATACAAACACATATACGAACTAAAAGATATAAACGATGCAAAAGTTTTGAGTTTTAAAACTTTTCGTGTTGCCCGAATACAAAGATAACACTAATGAAATCTGGGACAAAATAAACATAACCAAAAACCAAGTTTCAATGAGTGTCTAACCCTGGAAAAATTCAGGGACCAGATTCAAACAGTAAACCGACCAAAGTAAGAATATTGGGATTTCTGGCGGTTTTATTTAAGAATTAAGTCCTCGATTTTCATCCAAAGTTTTTATATCTCATAACAAGCTTTCTGTTAGGAATATGTATGCCCTAGAGACCATTATTGTATATTATAGTGGATGTTTGGACATATATATAAGGGACTTTCTTGCTCGACATGATAGTATGCTATCTGGTTTCTCTTTATCTTAACATGTGCACTTGTTTTAGTTTACTATCTCATTGATACATGTTGATAAGCCCTTAGAGTGTTGGCTTGACTACCAGGTCTATGATTCAGATCATACTAATGGGTCTTGTGTAGTACACAAGCACATCCATTAAAATTTCATAGTCGAGAGAGTATCGAGATAGGGCGTCGATATTCCAGAGTAGACTAGTGTGTATGTTTCTTGACCCTGTATGGGGCGATGGTTGATCCCATAACCATTGGTGTTTGACATCAAAGATTGTACATAGGTGCTCATTGGAGAATGGGTACACCGAACAGGACTCGCCGAGAACTCCTAAACGGTACCATATCTATAGTCAGATAGCAGTTCTCTAGTGACACTTGTACAGGTTAGTCTGTAGACCCGAGATCGTTATAGTGTCTTGTGTGGCTCCCACCGTGATTTGATTTCCTCCCTACCACGCCTAAAAGGAGTCGTGCAAACAGGTGGTTTTTGGGTACAGTCCCGAGTCACATGGAGGCAGTGAGCGATAGGAGAGGTTTCGTCTTTCCCGGTATTGGGAGTTGATGTTGCGCTGTACTCGATTAGTTATAACAGCAAATCCCTAGCCAAGGCTGATGAGATTTACTGGTAAGTGTTATCAGTAGTTTCTCGAAAGGTTATAGGCCACACATCGGCATGACTTATCGAGTTACTGGGGTCTGACGATTCCACCCCCAGACTCAATATGCGACATATCAGACGAAGAGACCAGACTATACGGTAAGTGTTGCTTATAGGCTCTACGGGAGTTTGCATAAGTTTTCTTGTTGATCTTTTATTCGTTCAATACCTGGGTAGCCGTTATGTCCAGCTAGTACGGTTGACGGCTTGTGGGTATCTGATGTAAACATTACATACTGCTGGCGTATTAACGAATCTTTAGAGTCCAACAAAGAGGTTTCCTAGCTCAAGCAAAACGAAGTAGGGCACGTATGGAGATATGTGCGAGAGCTTGATTAAATACGAGTATATGATATTGTATTCTAATATAGAGATATTAATATTTAATATAAGCCGGGTTATATATGACATAACCGGATTATTGAATCAAGTGTTGATTTAATAATTATATATATATATAAACTAATATTAAATATTAGTTGGTTATATATGATATAACCGGATTATTGAATCAAGTGTTGATTTAATGATTTGATATATATATATATATATATATATATATATTAACTAATATTAAGCGCACTTAAGATTTTCTTCTTTATATATATAGGTATAGATATAGATATAAAGAAGAAAATCTTAAGTGAGCTTTATATTAGTTTATATATATCATGGTTGATGATATATTGAACATGGATGTATGAGAATCGCACAAGAGTTAAAGATGAGAAGATAATGATTCATATTTATGAAGATAAAGAAAAGAAGAACGAGTCATAGTTTAGGGTGCTTGGAGAAACATGGAGAAGCCATGACTCATCTTCTTACTTTGTTTTATTCATAGATATTTATCATTCTTGATCTCATCTTTGCTCAATAGTTCACTCTCACTTCCAAGTTCATTTTTTTCTTCATCGCCTCACTAGTTTTTCAAGGGGGAGAAAAAAGAAAAGAAAAGAAATATTTAGTGAGCAAAATTCCTACTTCATCAACCTACACTACTGTAGCAAATTAGTATAGGTTGCTATCTTCACTAATACCTTGATTAGTGAAGTGTGAGCTTGAGTATGAGTTGCCTCAAGGTGGATCATCTTCGACGATGAAGACTTCAAGCATGCTCGTTCCATCTTTCAAGTGGAGTCAAAGAAAAGTTCTACGACTACTACTCAGAGCATTTGAAGTGAAGGACTAGACTACAAAGGTTGCAGTTTCTCTTCACTTAGTTTAGAACCTAGTTTGCTAACTTTGAAAGCATAATTCTCTAGTTCGATTCTTGTTTAGTATACTTAGCTTTCTAGATTTTTTAAAATTGCATACTTGATACTCATTGAAACCTAGTAGAGGTGCTAAGACATACTTTCATGGTATCAGAACCAAGCTAGAGGCTTAAGAGTAGTTTAGACGAAGTTAAAGTGTTCGATCGACGTTTTAAACTCATGATTTTGCAAGTTTCTGTCAATTTTTTCAAACTTCATTTTTTTCCAGATTAAAAATGCTCAGAAAATTGTCCAGGTAATTTTATGAAGGCACAAGAAACACGAGCACGTAAATCCACCACTTGGCCGTAGAACCGCCTCCTATACCATATATTGTCCGCGGTTCTGCCATGCAAATATAGAGTTAGGAGCTCGTTTTTCTTGTGCTGCTTCATTTTCATATTTTGGATCTCCTGGTTATTTTTAATGAGGCTCAAGTGGTTGAGCTCTCCATGAATTATTATTGTTTGAAACATCGATCGAAATGTTAACATCGCCTATATTGTTTTGGTTATGTGATATAATTTTTGGAATCCACATTGATTAGTTTTGCGAAAACTAGTTATCGATTTGTAAATCTCGCATTTTAGTCTCAAATGATGTATTACCACGGAGTTTGGATTTGGATCGAAACTCCGTCGTAATCTCGTATCGTATGCGAATACTCCCCGGGAGACACTAGTAGACAGCCACGCTCCTTTACCCCGACCAAGTGACTATACGAGAACCCCATGACCAAGAGCATCCACTCGGGTGCTCGCGGCCATGGTGTTCCGCCCAAGTCCACTTCGTTGACGGCCTCGAGGGTGCGACCATCTACTAAAGTTCCCGACGAGCCTTCGAATCATCAATCGGGAATCTTGTTGAATTGCCCGGCTTGATTTTTGAAAAGTGTTTTCAATTCGAGACCTAAATGTAAGGTTTATAGGGTTAGGCATGAAATTCGGAATATGTGATAATCCGGGTTTATGATGTCTAAAGATGTGGATTCTAATTATTGTAGTTTTCATTTCTTTTCTGCGACCGTAAGTGTAATATGTGGCAGTATCCCCGATCTCGTTGCTATACGACAACGATATTAGGGATACGCATATTTACTTATATTGATGACATATGATGTTATTGTATTGCTATCGATATGTTATATTGGATCATCGTGATTGAATAGCCGGGGGTATTATGTGGAATGGGAGTTTTTCAATTTTCATTTATATAAATAATTGTATGTAGTATTCTTTTATTGGGACACTTCCGGGTTAAGGTTGTTGTCTCCATTTGATGTATATTATTTACTTTACCGCATTAGGATAGACCCAAGGCGGAGAGCACAAGTAATCGAGTTTTAGAGTCCAGTGGGAGGCCATCTCAAGGAGTCGAGACCGGTCTCCTAACTCTAGAATTGGCTGGGTTGCTTGCCGCTCTCGTAAGGGTATAGGGATATGGGCTTGGCTATTTATCACGACCGTGGAATCCGTGTTTTTCGTTACTGGCTTAATCTAAAACACGGACCTCCTAATATATCCTATATTTCATATATCTGCTTCTGTTATTCTGTGACGTGATGTGATCATATAACTACGTGAGACGAATGCTACTTATATATATGATATATTAGTAGACATTATATATGTTTTGCATCCGTGCTAGTCCTGACCCCGCCCTACCGTAAGTTAAGTAACCTTACGGTGAAGACACGGGTCCCTGTGGCGAATGCAGATGGCATATATGTATATTTTATTTTTGTTTCTTCTGTGATATTTAGGAAACATAATTGATAGGACGTCATTAATAAGATTAATGAAAAGAAAAGAAACCTAAAAGATGTTGTAGAATCAAATTTTTCAAAAAGGTAGCTCTAGTTCTTGCTTTATATAGCGGTATTCCTTTATGAATATCCAGGACCTCATTCGATGAGGAAAGAGCCTAGATCCCTTCACCGGGAATGACCTTTTTAGCAAAAACTAGCATATGCTATAACCCACTCGGTTTGTTTTGAAAACTACTCGATTTTTAAAGCAGAGCTTAAACCACTCCTTTTCAAATCACTAGGTTCTACAACGATATCAAGTTCATTACGTTAAAGGTTTTCTTCAAAACCAGTCGTAGCCCTCCATCATTTCAGATATGTAATGTTTAGTATTCGTACTGTATTTGTTGACCTCTGTCAAGGAACAGTGTACGGTAGCTGGGTAATACTTATCTGCAGCATGTTGATGTGATCGGTAGGGACAGTCACACGGGCTTGTTGAGCTCCGTCAAGGGTTTGTGTGGGTGGGGTCGAATCGATCAAGAAATGACGGGTTGAACTTGACTAGCGGCTTATGGTTTGTTGACCTCCGTCAAGGTAATAGGTCGTTAGGGGTAAAAAAAATTATCGGGAATTCCAAATGTTGAAATTTGCAATGAGATTGCATACCTTCAATGTGATAGTTGGATCCTGATACCCACTGCGAGTAAGCGTTACTCCTGAGAGAGTTTTCCACCTTACAATTAGTTAATCCAGTAGGTGTCTAAGAAAAGTGTTAACGGGGTTATGCCACTGCGGAAAGGAGGTTATTTAATTAGTTCTATTCGAAAGCACGAGGAGACACCCTCGGAGTACCAACACCAGCCTAGCTGACCGATTATCGAACTTATAGGGTGCAATTAATCCCGACTAATCTTACCTTTTAGGGTTTGAAGGAAGATTTGATAAAAACAGTGGGAGCCATCTTGATTAGATAAGATAATAACCAATCTAATCTTGCAAGAGCGCACACTAAAATGTTTTCTTCTCTCTTTCTCTCCAGGTAGCGACCATGACATGCCTTTGCTAGTGAGATATGCCCTAGAGGCCATTATTGTATCATACTGGATTGTATATTATATATTGGAAGCTTGAGATATTCGCAGTTATAATTACAGTCTTGCTCAAAATGGTAGTATGCTACTTGGTTTGATTCTACCTCAATATGTGCATGTGTTTCTTTTAACATATCGCTTATACATATTGGTAGAGCCCTTAGGATTTTTGCTTGACTACTAGCGTTGTGATTGCAGTCATACTAGTGGAGGCCGGGTAGTCTATAAGCACATCCTTATACAGGTCCCTAGTCGTTGGATTATCGAGACGGGGCATCGATACTCCAGAGTAGACTAGTGTATACGCTTCTCATCCCGGCAGGGAAGATGGTCTGTCCTACAGCCATTAGTACGTCGTACTGGAGATAGTATACAGGTGCTCATTAGGTTATGAGTCACACTGGACGGACTCGTTGGGAACTGCTAGATGGTATTATACATATCGTCAGGTAGCAGTTCCCGGGTAGAATGAGTACGGGTTAGTCCATTGACTTGACATCGCTATTAGTATCGAGTGTGTTCCCACTGCACTTAGATTACTACCCTACCACGGCTCAAAGGAGTCGTGCAAACAGGTAGTAGTTGGGTGCAGTCCCGAAGCACTTAGGGGTAGTAGCGGTTAGATAGGATTCGTCTCTCCCGGTATTGGTGGTTGATATCGCGCTGTGTTCGGAAAACCATTACACAAAGTCCCTGGCCAGGGCAGTCGAGATATACTGGTAGGTACTCCAGTAGTTTCTCAGGGTGTATTGGGCTCTATCCTGGCATGACTTATTGCGCTGTTAAGGGTCTGACGTTTACCATCCCCCTAGGCACGATATGCGAGTATCTTAGACGAACAGACCAGATTGTACGGAGATTGTCACAAATAGGCTCAGTAGGAGTTCGGATAAGTTTGCTCATCGGCCTTCTTATCGACAGATACCTGGGTAGCCGTTATATGCAGCTAGTACCGCTGACGGACTTGTGGTTAAACCCACTGCCAGCGTACAGTCGAGTCTTTAGAGTCCCACATAGAGGGTTTCCTTGCTTCGGTCAAAACGATGTAGAGGCCGTATGGTTTTACGGCAGGGTTTCGATCACATATGTGTACTTGTGCATGGATGATGTTCGGGCGGATAATACTAGTGAGCTTTGGTTAAAGCCAGATCCTAGTGTTATATGAAAGTTTCCTAGGCACTCTAGTGAGGTCTCACAAGGCATCGAACATGCCAATTTCAAAAATCTAGGTGCCGAGAGACCCGACTACGGATCGTTTGCTAGAAAACTAGGCGAAAAAGCTAACTAGTTAACACTTAACTATGAGAATACGGATATACAACCATTGTAGATCCGGTGCTCCACCTCCACGGCTCCGCAATGAAGTCTCCTCACAGTCCAAGACGGATCCCGGGCTCTAGCGTCGGCTTCATCGGAGAATGGACGGGCTAGGTCATCGATGTCCATGCCGAAGATGATCTACGTCGAGGCATCGCTAAATCAAGCTCCGACTTCACCAAGTCAAGAAACTTGTGAAGAAAACAAACTCTACTACTTGGCAAGAGGTAGAGGATGAAGAAATAGGAAGTGGGTAGACTTTAGAATTGGATTTCTCACTCTAATTCATCACTTGCCATTGATGGAGGCAAGCTTTCTTCACTTGAAGAAATGAAGAAGAAGAAGAATAATGATATGATAAGTTAATTCCAAAAAGAAAAATAAAAGAATACTTTTCATAACCAAACCATGGTCAAGTGTAGAGAATAAATCATGGTTAGTGGGATGGTTAGGGTTAAGCATGAGACAAAATGGTCACTTGGTCAAAGTCTTCATGAAGCTTCAAGAAAGAACAAAGAAAGCAACCATTTTTCTCTTTTGCTTTTCTATTTCCAAAAGAATAAATAAATGAATAAATGAATAAGGAAATAGTAAACCCTAATCATTTCATTAACCAAGGTTTAATTCTTTACACTTAACCAAAAGGCATGTATCATCAAACATGATACAAGCAAGTGCACAAAATCATATCGCATATGCAATGCGCACATCCGAGTGAGAAAATCCATCTTAAGTAAACCGATACTAGTTGATGCAAAGTAATATATCAAATATATAAATATGCATTAAATCATTAAATCAACACTTGATTCAATGATCCGGTCATGTCGCACACAACCGACTAGTATACAATGTATCGGCTTATCGAATCAACGCTTGAATCGATGACTAGGTTATATCGCATACAACCATTCGATACATTCATCGCGAGAATGAAATACGGTATAACATACACGCATTATTCTCGGTCCCGCACATATCTCATATGCGCTCCTATTTCGTTTCGCTTGAGCCAGGAAACCTCTGTGTAGGACTCTAAAGACTCGTCAATACGCCGGCAGCAGATGATGATCATATCAAACACCCACAAGCCGCAAGCGGTCTGCTAAATGTAACGGCCACCCGGGTATTGAGCGATCAGAAGATCGACGAGCAAGCCCGCTCACACTCCTGTGAATCCAACCAGTAACACTACCGTACAGTCCGGTCTCGTCGTCTGATATGTCGCATATCTCGCCTAGGGGTGGTAAACGTCAGACCCCAATAGCTCGATAAGTCGTGTTGATATGAGGTCTATAACATTTCTAGAAACTACTGGTAACACTTACCAGTAAATCTCAGCAACCCTGGCCAGGGATTTCCTGTTATAGCCAATCGAACACAGCGCAACATCAACCCCCTATACCGGGAGAGACGAATCCCCTCCTATCGCTCATTGCCTCCATGTGACTCGGGATTGTACCCAAAAACCACCGTTTTGCATGCCCTCTTGGACGTGGTAAGATGGAAATCAAAGCACAGTGGGAACCACACAAGACTCTATGACGATCTCGGGTCAACAGACTACTCTGTACCAGTGTCACCAGAGAACTGCCATCTGACGTGAGGTATAATACCATCTGGGAGTTCTCGGCGAGTCCGTCCAGTGTACCCAGTCTCTACTGAGCACCCGTATATCATCTCTGATGTCAAACACCAATGGATATGGGATCATCCATCTCCCATCTGTATGGGTCGAGAAGGTACACGCTAGTCTACTCTGGTATATCGATGCCCCGTCTCGATACACCCATGACTAGGGACTTTGAAGGATGTACTTATGGACTACCATGTCCCCACTAGTATGATCCGCATCATAGTCCAGGTAGTCAAGTACACATCCTAAGGGCTTTACCAACATGTAACAGAGAGACAATCAGTATACACGTTAAGGTAAATGGTAACCAGATAACATACTATCATGTCGAGCAAGAAAGTCCTCCCTATATATGTCCCAGCATCCACTACAATATACATCCTATGTACAGTAATGGCCTCTAGGGCATACATATAACTAACAATCTCCCACTTGCACTAGGGCCATCTGTAGCAGTGGTTATAGTATCTCATACTCAACCATCCCATAAAAGTCTCTCTCTGGGAATAGGCCTTCGTGAGTGGATCCGCCGTGTTGTCCTCTGAGTCTACTCTCCAAACCTCGATCACCCTGGAGATCAACCATCTACATGATCAAGTGATACTGCCTTAGAATATGTCTGGATCACTGATGGGACCTGCGTTCCTTGGCATAAGCCACAACTCCATTATCACACAATGGGAGGAACATAGTTTATCTCATGAACCAATATACACCCAAACAGCCTCTTTGGTAGCATCTTAAGTAGCGATGTATCCAGCCTTTATCGTCTAGTATGCCACGGTATCTAGCTTGGAATTCTTCCAACATACCGTCCCTTTACTGAGGGTAAAGACAATGCCTGTGACTGACATTCAGTCGTCTTTATCACACTGGAACCCTTCCAGCGATTCTCCCCAGGATCGATTGATACCATCTCACTACAGCTAGTGAGATTCCTAACATCCAATTAGATCTATCTCATAGATCCAAAATCCAGGATTTAGTAGGTATCACTTTGATCCTACATAGAGAATCTTTGTGATAAACGGAGATTGATCGAACGTAGCATAGGAAACTCCTTCCCTATCAAGAGTATGTCATCCACGTACTCCACGAGGATCGTCACCATACTCCCTACTACCTTTTTGTTCATACAAGGTTCATCTACCATTATGATGATGTCAACCTTTTTGACTAATCCATCAAAACAGATGTTCCAACTCCGCGATGCCTGCTTTATCATATAAAGCATCTTACACACGTTTCCGCTGCTCCCACTGTCTACGAAGCCCTATGGCTGTGTACTTATAGACGCACTATTCTGAAACATCATTTAGAAAAGCAGTCATGACACCCAACTGCCAGATATCGTAGTTATGGTATGTAGCCGTGGCAAGTAGGATCCGGATGGACTTAAGCATAGCTACTTGAAAAGGTTTCATCATTATCCGCACCTGGTCAATGATGCAAACTTTTAACAAGCCTAGCTTTGAAAGTCTCAACCTTTCCATCTACACCAAGTAATCTTCTCAAGATATACTTGCTTCTGATGGGGATTTAACCCTTCAGATATAGCAACTAAAGTCCATACTATGTTGGTGTATAAGGATTCCATCTCAGATCGCTAAGCATCCAGCCATTCTTACAGAGTCTTACTCCTGATGGCCAGCTCGAAACTAGTTGGGTCATCATCTCATGATGCAATCCTCGCTCCCACTGTCATAGAGAAACCGAAGTATCTCTCAGGTGGGTGAGGAACCCTACTAGATCGGCGGAGAGGCTGAAGTTCGTTGGTATCTACTGAATGCTTTGGTTCTATCAAATCATCAGCGGCTGTTTGTATAGCTGGAACCTTTCCAGTTCTACATAACAGACCTTGCCTCGAGCTTGTCCGGATTTTTCTTTTAGACATTAGCCGGACAACCCCAAATCTTAACTAGCTTAAGACATGGGCTCTTCCCTTTCCATATCACATATGAAGCGGTAGGCAACAGATTTGATTCGAACCCTATTCAATAGGTATGCAGCTTCATAAGTGCATAACTCCCTAAAGGAAATAGGTAACTCAGTAGTACTCATTATAGAGCACACCATATTAAATAGGGTGTATCTGCTCCGCCCCGACATACCATCGTGCAATTGTGTATACGGAGGAGTAATGCTGAGAGAGAATCTCATTCTCCTTTAGAATAATCCAGGAATTCCGTGCTCAAGTATTCTCCTCCTTGATCTCATCATAGGACATAATACTTATACCCATATTTTGGTTCTCTACTTCTAACTTATATTCTGTGAATATCTCAAAAGGTTCGGACTTGTGTTTCAACAGGAACATAGGTCTTAATCTCGAAAGATCATCAGAGAACGTAATGAAGTATAAAGAACCAGTCCTGGTATGTGTAGACAGGAGACCTTACATACATCATCATGTATCAGTCCCAAGAGTTCACTAACTCTTTCTCTGTTTCCAATAAACGGAGCTATGGTCATCTTATCTTTGTGACATGACTGGCAAGTTTCATAAGATGTAAATTCAAACTAATTTAAATATGCATATTTATGTAACTCTAGCTAGTCGGGTCACATTGATCTGACCTAGTCTACAATACCTCAAGAAGAATTCGTTCATTTCTGAACTCTTCCTCTTGTGTGTGTTCCATATACTAAGAACTGTAGTTTGATTTAGAACATTAATGCTTTTAGATAACGTGCCTGATCCGATCAACTTTTGATATAGGAAATGTTCAAAATATTATCCAACAATACAAAATTATATCCTTTCTTTACTAATAAAGAGAATGATATGATTTTGTATATCAGGTTCGGTATCTAATAACATTCGTTCAGAATCAATGTATTGGTAATACAGGGTGACAGTGACCGACAGGCTTGGCTGCAACTCTTGCCCCGTTTTTCTGCCTCATGAAACTTATCACCCGTTCTCAGTTTTTCTACCCTTTTGTAGCCCTATGTAACATCTTACATATCTGGGATCCTTATCCGGTATCAAATACCAAGGATGCGGAGGATACTGAGAAACAGTTCTGTATAATGAACACACCCAAAGATGATGCATCAGCATGCACTCTCTTCGTTTGGGCGGCACGGGAAATCTGGTATTCCCCAATTTCCTGCTCTGTCTTATAACAATTATAAGTTGGAGCGGGACCAACGTTCCCCAGCTCAGTATAACAAGCGGGTTCGGTCAATATTCCGTATTATTATCTTGATTAAGGCGTGATATGGTCGCTACCAGGAGAGAGAGAGAAGAAAACACTCAGGGTGCGCTCTGCAAGAATAGATTGGTTATTATTTTATCTAATCAGGATGGCTCCCACTGCTTTTTATCAAATCTTCCTTCAAACCCTAAAAGGAAAGACTAGCCGGGATTAATTACACACTACAAGTTCGCCAATCTTTCAGCCAGGCCAGTGTCGGTACTTTGAGGGAGGTTCCCCGTGCTTTCGCACGAACCTAATTAATGTAAAGCTCGTTTTCCCAGAGGCGTAACCCCGTTGACACCTTTCTAGACACCTACTTGATCGGCTAATTGTAATGTATAAAACTCTCCCAGGAGTAACTCTTACTCGCAGCGGGTATCGGGATCCAACTATCTCATAGAAGGTATGCAATCTCGTTGCAAATTTCAACACTTGAAATTCCCGATAATATTTTGCCCCTAGCGTCCTATGACCTTGACGCAGGCCAACAAACCATAGTCCGCTATTCAAGTTCAACCCGTCATTTCCTGATTGAATTAAACCCACCCGCACGACCCTTGACGCAGGCCAACAAAGTCGCACGACTACCCTAATCCAATCTGCATCATATGCATAAGCAGATAAATATTAGTTAGCTACCGCACACTACGCCTTGACGCAGGCCAACAAACGTAGCACGAATACTAAATAGGACTTATCTGAAATGACGGAGGGCTACGACAGGTTTTTCTGAAAACCTATTTCGTAATGAACTCGATATCATTGTAGAATCAAATGATTTTAAAAATGGAGTGCTTTTGAGGCTTTTGTAGTTTTGCTAAAGGAGTCACTCCCGGTGAAGGGATCGTCGGTCCTTTCCTCGTCGAATGAGGTGCGGGATATATCATATATATCACTGTGCAAAGCAAAAACTCTTAAAAGCAATCAAAAACAAACCGAGTGTGTAGCATCTGCCAGTTATTGCTAAAGGAGTCACTCCCGGTGAAGGGATCTCGGTCCTTTCCTCATCGAATAAGGTGCAGGATATATCATATATACCGCTGTGCAAAGTAAGAACTGTAGCTACCTGTTTTATTTTGAAATTCGATTCTACAACATCTTAGGTTTCTTTTATTTCATTAATCGCATTAATGAAGTCCCATCATTTAAATACCTAAACATCACAGATAGATATGACGTACACTTATGCCATCCGCATTCGCCTCGATGTCCCCTCGTGCACCGTTACGTTAGGTAACTAACGGCAGAGCGGGGCAGGGCTAGCGCGGGTGTAAAACATAAGTAACGTCTATATAATATATCATATATACTATATATAGTATCTATCACAGAACATCACATGATCTCATCACAGATATCGAAGCAGAAGAATCATATGAAATATTGGATATACTAGGACGTCCGTGTTTTCAATACGAGCCAGTATAAAACACGGATTCCACGGTCGTGATGAATAGCCAAACCCACACCCCTAGATCCCTACGAGAGCCACAAGCAACCCTACCAATTCTGGAGTTAGGAGACCCGGACTCGACTCCTCGAGTTGGTCTCCCACTGGACTCCAGAACCCGGTTACTTGTGCTCCCCTCCTTGGGTCTATCCTAGTGCGGAAAAGTAAATAATATACAAAGGGTGACAGCTTCCGCTACCTGGAAGTGCCCCCAATAAAAGAATATTACATACAAGTTTTTACATGAATGAAAATGAAAAACACTCATCTCACATAAAAACCCCCGGCTATTCAAACACGACGATCCAATATAACATATCCTGCAACACATAACATCACATGTCATCAATGTAAGTAAATATGCGTATCCCAATTGTCGTTGACATATAGCAACGAAACCGGCGATATCACATATTACACTTACGGTCACAGAAAAGAAAGTGTAAAACTACAACAGTTGGAATCCGCAACCACCTCAGACATCGCATGCCTGACCAAATGAATTACTTAGACGTCGCATGCCTAACAATTATAAACCCCGCATTTTAGTCTCAAAATCGAAAACTCTTTTCAATATTAAGTCGGGCAATTCAACAAGATTCCCGACATTCTGATCGAATGCTCGTCGCAAACTTTAGTAGACGGCCGCACCCCCGATACCGTCGACGAAGTGCACCAAGGCGGAACACCGCTACCGGGAGCACCCAAACGGATGCTTTCGGCGACGGGGTTCTCCTACAGTCACTTGGTCGGGGCTATGGGGTGTAGCTGTCTATTAAGTTTACCCGGTGAGTATCCGCGTACGCTACGTGATTGCGACGGACTTTTGATCACATCAAAATTCCGTGGCAACCGATCAAGTGAGACTAAAGTGCTATGTTTATAACATTCATTCAGTTATCACATAACTTTTGTGAATTCCAATTATTGTATCCCATTCCGGATAAACAGAAAATGTTAAACTTTCCGATTGAACATTCGAACACCCAAGTTTTCCCGAAACAGGTCAACACATGAAATAAGTCTAACAACATTCAGTTCGTGCCTCAGTACCAACGGTCCAGCCGTAGAAGGGTCAAGCCAACGCCTCACATGTGGCACGCCGTACTGCCCCAAACCCGAAGGTTCAAAGGGCAGTTCAAGACGGTCACATAATCGAGTTAAGGTTTGTTGTCTTCTAGAGGGTCCATCGCGTTACTTGCACTACTTAGAACGTTGTTAAACTTCGGAAAAATCCAACACTTGGAAATTTCCGGACAGGGGAAAAAATTGGGTATTTATATCCGGTCGAACTTTTTAACATATTCTAAAATTTATCCGGAAAGCCACACAGACAAAATTTGATAATCCGATCGAACATTCGAATCCCCAAAACAACCCAGAAAAATTCAACTCTTGAAAAAATATTAAAAAAAAACCCAGGAAAAGCAGCACTGTCAAATAGGAGTTACTGTGCAAACATCACCTCATAATACGACAAACAGGCCGCGTTTCCGCCGTAAGAGCCATGCTCGTGCCGCGGAAACGCGGCGCTTTAATGGAATTAGGGCATACGACTTCACAGTAACTCTTAGATATTCCTGCATGTTTTTCTGCATATTTTTAATATAGAAAAACTCACTGTTTTCAAAAATGTACAGAGAGCATAATCCGGGTTCGGGTTTTGGTTCGATCGGACTTCAAATTGCGTCTAGACTTCGCCTAAGGCTCTAGCTAGGCTCTGATACCAGTGAAAGGTTCCTAGGCACTCTAGTGAGGTCTCACAAGGCATCGAACATGCCAATTTCAAAAATCTAGGTGCCGAGAGACCCGACTACGGATCGTTTGCTAGAAAACTAGGCGAAAAAGCTAACTAGTTAACACTTAACTATGAGAATACGGATATACAACCTTTGTAGATCTGGGGCTCCACCTCCATGGCTCCGCAATGAAGTCTCCTCGCTGTCCAAGATGGATCCCGGGCTCTAGCGTCGGCTTCATCGGAGAATGGACGGGCTAGGTCATCGATGTCCATGCCGAAGATGATCTACGTCGAGGCATCGCTAAATCAAGCTCCGACTTCACCAAGTCAAGAAACTTGTGAAGAAAACACACTCTACTACTTGGCAAGAGGTAGAGGATGAAGAAATAGGAAGTGGGTAGACTTTAGAATTGGATTTCTCACTCTAATTCATCACTTTCCATTGATGGAGGCAAGCTTTCTTCACTTGAAGAAATGAAGAAGAAGAAGAATAATGATATGATAAGTTAATTCCAAAAAGAAAAATAAAAGAATACTTATCATAACCAAACCATGGTCAAGTGTAGAGAATAAATCATGGTTAGTGGGATGGTTAGGGTTAAGCATGAGACAAAATGGTCACTTGGTCAAAGTCTTCATGAAGCTTCAAGAAAGAACAAAGAAAGCAACCATTTTTCTCTTTTGCTTTTCTATTTCCAAAAGAATAAATAAATGAATAAATGAATAAGGAAATAGTAAACCCTAATCATTTCATTAACCAAGGTTTAATTCTTTACACTTAACCAAAAGGCATGTATCATCAAACATGATACAAGCAAGTGCACAAAATCATATCGCATATGCAATGCGCACATCCGAGTGAGAAAATCCATCTTAAGTAAACCGATACTAGTTGATGCAAAGTAATATATCAAATATATAAATATGCATTAAATCATTAAATCAACACTTGATTCAATGATCCGGTCATGTCGCACACAACCGACTAGTATACAATGTATCGGCTTATCGAATCAACGCTTGAATCGATGACTAGGTTATATCGCATACAACCATTCGATACATTCATCGCGAGAATGAAATACGGTATCACATACACGCATTATTCTCGGTCCCGCACATATCTCATATGCGCTCCTATTTCGTTTCGCTTGAGCCAGGAAACCTCTGTGTAGGACTCTAAAGACTCGTCAATATGCCGGCAGTAGATGATGATCATATCAAATACCCACAAGCCGCAAGCGGTCTGCTAAACGTAACGGCCACCCGGGTATTGAGCGATCAGAAGATCGACGAGCAAGCCCGCTCACACTCCTGTGAATCCAACCAGTAACACTACCGTACAGTCCGGTCTCGTCGTCTGATATGTCGCATATCTCGCCTAGGGGTGGTAAACGTCAGACCCCAATAGCTCGATAAGTCGTGTCGATATGAGGTCTATAACATTTCGAGAAACTACTGGTAACACTTACCAGTAAATCTCAGCAACCCTGGCCAGGGATTTCCTGTTATAGCCAATCGAATACAGCGCAACATCAACCCCTATACCGGGAGAGACGAATCCCCTCCTATCGCTCATTGCCTCCATGTGACTCGGGACTGTACCCAAAAACCACCGTTTTGCACGCCCTCTTGGACGTGGTAAGATGGAAATCAAAGCACAGTGGGAACCACACAAGACTCTATGACGGTCTCGGGTCAACAGACTACTCTGTACCAGTGTCACCAGAGAACTGTCATCTGACGTGAGGTATAATACCATCTGGGAGTTCTCGGCGAGTCCGTCCAGTGTACCCAGTCTCTACTGAGCACCCGTATATCATCTCTGATGTCAAACACCAATGGATAAGGGATCATCCATCGCCCATCTGTATGGGTCGAGAAGGTACACGCTAGTCTACTCTAGTATATCGATGCCCCGTCTCGATACACCCACGACTAGGGACTTTGAAGGATGTACTTATGGACTACCATGTCCCCACTAGTATGATCCGCATCATAGTCCAGGTAGTCAAGTACACATCCTAAGGGCTTTACCAACATGTAACAGAGAGACAATCAGTATACACGTTAAGGTAAATGGTAACCAGATACCATACTATCATGTCGAGCAAGAAAGTCCTCCCTATATATGTCCCAGCATCCACTACAATATACATCCTATGTACAGTAATGGCCTCTAGGGCATACATATAACTAACATTATATTGTTGGATTATTTTCATCTCATTGTATTCGTATTTTTCGGAATACGAATACGGGTATGTATATACGATGAGGACATTCTTGTAATTTTATAAGGTATGCTTCTAGAAGGGGACACATCATTATTAGATTATCTATTTTGGGAAATAGATTAATGATGTGGAAATTTGAGAGACATACTTGGCATGGGGTGATACATGGCTCTTGGATTTGTTTATTAGTTTGTGTTCACTATTGAAGTATGGTGGCTATTTTCTATGTGAAAATAATCCATGCTTCAATGAGTGAAAAGAGTGAGCCATTCTCCACACTCACAAGACATTAGTTCGTTTGCTTTCTTTCATTCTCTCTCCAAGTTTTCTCTCCTTCTTTTCAAACCCTAAAAGTCTCATATGTTGAGAAACCTAGGGTTTTTGAGACAAATCAATCCATCATCATTCTCTACATCATCTAATCTACTTAGCTTAGCATACTAGGTACCCTAGTTACCTCGGTTTAAAGGCTGGAGCTCAAAGTACATACTCTCGGGTGGATCATCTTTGACGCGAGGAGGCCGACGTCGCAACCTCGATCCAATCTTCGAGGAGCCAAGGAGAGGAGGAAAAGAAGACCCGAAGGACTTGTTCACGGAGGTATAAAAACTCTTCATAGCAGTTAAACCTCCTAGATAGTTAGCTAGCTAAGGTTCCGTAAAGATCCTGGAGTTTAGTCGGTGTTGCGAGCTTTGTAAAAATCACTTTTTTGTAAATTCCGCCTCCCCGCGAACCTGCGGGGTGCGCGACATCGACTTACAGCCTTAATCAAGATAATAACATGGATCTATTGACCGAACCCGCTTATTATACTGGGCTGGGAACGTTGGTTCCGCTCTATCTTATGACAACTGTCATAAATCTAGGCAAGTGATAGGGGAATGCATGGATTTCCATGCAACCCTAATGAAGAAAAAGCATTCTGATGTATCTTCTTCGGGTGTGTTAGTTATTAAGAACCGTTTCTCAGTCTGCTCTACGTCCTGGGTATTAGATACCGGATCAGGATCCCCATTTGTAATCTGTTACAAGGGTTAAAGAAAAGTAAAGAACTAGGAAAGGGTGATATATCTCTCAGAGTAGGGAATGGAGCAATTGTTGCTACCGAAGATGTCAGCGAATATCACCTAGTATTGCCAAATGGTAATACATTGATTTTGAACGACTGTTATTTCGTACCGTCGATGATGTGCAATATAATTTCTGTTTCTTTATTAGGTAAAGAAAGATATAACTTTGTATTAGAGAAAAATGATGAGAATATTATTCTAAATCAAGTGTTGATTGGGTTTGGTGCATTGTGTAATGGTTTATACGTTCCAAATCAAAGTACAGTTCTAAATATACAAAACACTCACAAGAGGAAAAGTTCAGATATGAACGAAGCCTTCTTGTGGCATTGTAGACTTGGTCATATCAATGTGATCAGAATAGCTAAGTTGCATAAAGATGGATATTTGAATCCGTTTGAATTTACATCTTATAAAACTTGTCAATCATGTCTTAAAGGTAAGATGACCAAAACTTCGTTTACGGGATACGGAGAAAGAGCTACTGAACACTTAGGACTGATACATAGTGATGTATGCAGTCCTATGTCTACACATGCCAGAAATGGTTCCTCGTACTTCATTACATTCACCGATAATCTCTAAAGATTCGGATATGTGTTCCTATTAAAACACAAATCTGAAGGTTTTGAGAAATTCAAGAAATATAAGAGAGAAGTAGAGAACCAGATGGGTAAAAGTATTAACAACCTTCGATCTGATTGATGAGGTGAATACTTAAGCACGGAATTTCGAGATTATATAAAAGAGAATGGGATTCTCTCTCAGCTTACTCCTCCGTATACACCACAGCACAATGGTGTATCAGAGCGGAGGAATCGCACCCTATTAGATATGGTGAGCTCTATGATAAGTGTTACTGAGTTACCTATTTCTTTCTAGGGATTTGCGCTTGAAACAGTTACTTATATATTGAATAGGGTTCCTACCAAGTCTGTGCCTACCACTCCATATGAGATATGGGAGGGGAAGAGACCATGTCTTAATTTCAAGGAGATTGGACTGTCCGGCTTATGTCAAAAAGCAAAATCCGGACAAACTCGAAGCAAAGTCTGTTTTTATCATGACCCAAAATTTGGCACATGACCGGCACTTAAACTACATAACGTCAACAGGCGTAACGCAATTTAAGTAAGCCGAATACCCAGCAATCTAAACCATTTAAAGAAGGAAAAGATGGAACACATTTAAAATCTCGATGCAAAACTTTAAGCTTAAATTTTTTTTTCATAAAAATTTCGGCAGCACCTCCTTTATAAAAGCTAGCCCCAAAACGGGTACAAACATAAGATATAAGTAAAGCATCCCCAATCGGTAGCAATCTCGCCCAATGGCGGAAACAACCACCACAACAGATATACGACGCCGTAGCGAAGAAATGAGATAATCCACATAAATAAAGGCCGGCTCACACGAGCACGACAACCAGAGTCATAAGAATATACACATCGATCCTCACAACTCGTCTCTAAGTCAATACATGAAGATGGTAGATGGAGAGTACTAGATACAAAAAAAATATACAAGGTACTTCATCGGATAACCGCAACCCACCTAAAGCAAAAAGGTCTTACAGCCAACCGTAGCGGTATCCGCAAAAGTAGAGATAATAAGACCCCCTGCCGCGACTATACTAAAGATCAGACCTGCAAAACACTGCGGCACAACGGGGGTGAGCTGCCAACTCGTGAATAGTAAATAACATCATACTGAAACCGTAAGTATGCACTAACAGCGATAATCTATCATAGGTAATCTGATAGCATAAATATGGAAATCTGTGTATATACAGCAGTCATGAAAGGTACTCTATCAGGTAGTACTAATACATGAAGCAATGCATCTCAAATAAATGCAGAGTATGGGATAATACATGTCATCCTCACGGGATCCTCATCGTGGCAGGACCAGTGTCCATCAAGACAATCTAAATCCTAAATTCCTCAAATCGGCCCTCATATCGACCCTTAGATCGGCCCTCATATCCTGTAAGTCTCATGAAACCTGAGTGTCCAACATCGACACCCGAAAACATCATGTAAACCGGTGTCCAGCATCGACACATAAATACTCATCTTCATACGTTCCTCGAATCCTAAGTGTCCAATATCGACATTCGTGAATCCACGTATCGTTTTTCAATATACATACGTTCCTCGAATCCTAAGTGCCCAAGATCGACACTTGTGATCCACGTATCTGTTTTCAATATCCATACGTTCCCCGAATCCTAAATGCCCAAGATCGACATCTGTGATCCACGTATTGGTTTTCATATACACAAGTCTCAGAGTGGATGTATCAAAAAATCAAGTAAAGAATAAGAATATTTGCATAGATCATTATGATATATTTATATATATATACACATATATAATAGCGTCCCATACCACTGATATATATATACATATGTAACAGCGTCTCATACTACTGATATATATCATCAGGAGCAAAACATCTAGAAAACATCATGTGAAATCCCTATCTCAATGCGAAAATCCATGAATAATATATGCAACATAAACAGTAATATGAGCATATAAAGGAAAACCGCTATTTAACCGCAACAAATTATTAAATATATCATGCGGTTCCTAATTTCTCCGAAATCCAACGCAACATCATATAAGGGTGAACATGTAAGTATGTATGCAAGATGTACATGTAGCTATGTCTCATATGTGTATATACCTATCTCTAATGGTACAATACCATATAGGTATATAGGTAGCTAGCATGTAGGCATGGTAAGGCATAAATGTAAGCATGTAGGTATACAGGTATGCTATATGTCATATGTATAATGGAATATGAATCAAGGTCTCATTGTCCTTAACCAAACAATATCATATATGTATGTATGTTGTGCGTATCATGGCAATTATTGACGGTGTGGATGGCATACAATCAGTGCTCGTGCAATATAAACCGTCAATAATAGTGCGGTGTCCAATGGGTACAACAAGTTATAGTATGAAATGAAGTTTTACGCACAATCTCTATATGTGCAATATAAACATGTGGCTAATATCATATCATATCTAGCCCTGACGCATAACGCCATGTGGGCGATTTCCCCGTAGATGTTAAATCTACTCACCGACAATCGCGGGCTAGGTAAATCCAATCACCTGCTTCCCTTTCTTCGCAGCGTCCGAAGTCCCCGCCTGCGATCCTATTAACACAAAACATAACCAGTGCAAATCTCAGAAATCGATCAATATCACGTACACACTACGTTTGACCAACGCACCAACTCCAATCCAACTCACAAGTGTTCGTCTAAAGGCTAACGTGTGTAGCGACACACCAAAACTAGCCCAAGTGCAGCAGCACACAAGATCACGAACCGTGTCGGATAACGTAACGCGCGTACTCAAAACACTAGAATATAGCAAAGTGGTCCCAGATTTTGCTACACAGACAATTAGTGAAAGTTGCAAGTACCACGAGACCACACACAACCCCAGAGACCTCTACCCTAAAATGCAACCCCCCATCCCCTACTCTGGTCGCAAATTGCGGCCAGAACCAATAAATCTGTGGCCAAAAGAAAAGGGATTGGGCTCGGGTTTTTGTGGTGGGTTCTAGGTCACTACACAAGATCACTGTGATGGGAACTTTTCCAACAAATACCTGGTTTGATAGCAGATCATCCGAGACCCAAAACTACACTAAAAATACGATATTTACCCGAAACTAAACTTTACGCATTCTAAATTGAAATGAACAAGCTACGTAACATTAAAAAGACCTACTTAACAGATAGAGATCAATACCTAACCACACAAGCTCAAAGATCCTAGCTTTCCAAGATCCAAGGCATCTAAGAGGCAAAACCAAGTCTTAAAAAGGGATTTGGGTGAGATTTGATGAAGTTTAGTGAGGGATTATTGAAGGGGTAGTGTAGGGTTCAGTTTGGAGTTGAGGGAATGAAGAAAGATTGAGAAAAAGATAGAGTGAGAGAGAATGAGAAGGTGAGGGAAAGAAAATGATGATAGGTGAGTGTAGGGTGAAATAAGTCCTTATTCTTACTCTCTCCCCCTCACCTCCATTAATGCCCATTAATGCCCTCCATGATTCACTTTGCTACCTCCTCTCATCTAAAACAAATATCTCACAAAAATATCTAAGGTTAGGGTTAAGGTTTAAGGAAGGATAGGATTAGGTTAAGGTTGTCATGGTCACTAAACTAGATTAACACAAACACACCCTCACATTAACGTGCACACGTGTGTGCAAGCCAAAAAAATAATAATAAAATATTAATTAATTGATATAAAATGTGAAGAACCCCATTTGGTATACCTTTTACTAAAAACCCGCATTAAAGCTTAACTAACACAAATCACATTCCAAGGTTTTACAATCTCCCCCCTTAAAGAAAATTCGTAGCCGAATTAAAAATTCTTACAAGCATACCTTCAAAGAGATGAGGGAATTTATTCCGCATCTCGCTCTCGGCCTCCCAAGTGATCTCCTCACTAGTCAGGCTACGCCAAAGAACCTTCACAGATGGCAAGACCTTTGACCAAAGTTTCTTCACCTGCCAATCCAATATAACTACCGGCTGCTCGGTGAACGAAAAATCACGCTCAAGCTGAATGGTCTGGTGTTGAATCATGTGAGAAGGATCATGAAGGTATCTACGAAGCATCGACACATGGAACACGGGGTGAACATCCGGAAAACTGGGCGGGAGCGCCAAACGATAAGCAACGGTACCAACTCGCTCAAGCATCTCAAAAGGATCTACAAATCTGGGACCGAGCTTCCCCTTTCTCCCAAATCTCATAACGCCCTTCATCGGAGAAATCCACAGGAATACATGATCTCCCACTGCAAACTCAAGCCTGCGACGACGACGGTCGGCATAAGACTTCTGTCTGTACTGAGCTGCTCTCATCCTGTCCTGAATCAGCTGGATCTGCTCCGTAGTCTCCTGAAATAGCTGGGATCCCAAAACCCTACTCTCACAGAGTTCGGTCTAACAAACTGGCGATCGACACTTCCTGCCATGTAAAGCCTCAAAATGCGCCATCTGAATAGTCTCCTGAAAGCTGTTGTTGTAGGAGAACTCAATCAACGGCAAGTGACGATCCCAATTACCACCAAAATCAAGCACGCACGCCTGAAGCATATCCTCTAGAGTCTGTATCGTCCGCTCTGACTGACCATCGGTCTACGGATGGAAAGCGGTGCTAAAACTCAACCGGGTACCCAAAGCTTCCTGAAGCTTCTGCCAAAGACGTCTAGTAAACTGGGTGCCCCTGTCGGATACAATGCATATGGGAACGCCGTGCAAACGCACAATCTCATCTATATACAACTGAGCATACTGAGCATAACCGAAAGTGGTCATTGGAAGGAAGTGGGCCGCTTTCGTCAACCGGTCAACAATCACCCAAATAGAGTCATACCCCCGACTAGTCCTGGGTAGACCCACAACAAAGTCCATGGAAATCTTCTCACATTTCCACTCAGGAACGGGAAAAGGCTGCAACTCTCCAGCCGGTCTTTAATGCTCAGCCTTGACTTGCTAACAAGTCAGGTACCTCGAAACGAAGTCCGAAACATCGCACTTCATCCCTTCCCACCAATAAATGTCTCTCAAGTCACGGTACATCTTGGTGGAACCTGGATGAACGCTAAAGGCTGACTGATGTGCCTGCTCTAGGATCTCGCGTCTCAACCCATCAATATCTAGTACACACAAGCGAGTCCCGTAACATAGCACACCATGGTCATCAATCATGAACTCCGAATCTGTACCCAGTCGAACAAGCTTAAGAATCTCAGACAAACGGGCATCACTGGGCTGCGCCTCATGGATACAATCAAGTAGAAGTGGACAGGCGTGGACATGAGCAAGCTGTCCCCCAGTGGAAGTGAACTCAAACTGAACTCTACCATCGCACAAGATCTTCCAATCCGCAGAAGACTGTCTCTGAACTGCGCTCAACTGGGATAAGCTACCCCCGGGCCTACGACTCAAAACATCAGCTACCACATTCGATTTGCCCGGGTGATAAAGGATCTCACAATCATAATCCTTCATAAGCTCCATCCACCGGCGCTGTCTCAGATTCAGGTCCCGCTACTGGAAGATGTACTTCAAGCTCCTATGGTCCACGAAAATCTGATACGATTCCCCGTACAAGTAGTATCTCCAAATCTTCAACGCAAAGACCACCGCGACCATCTCAAGATCGTGAGTGGGGTAATTCTGCTCGTGCTTCTTCAGCTACCTATAAGCATAAGCAATCACTCTATCATGCTGCATTAGTACACAACCGAGCCCCACTCGAGACACATCGCCGTAAACAACAAAACCACCCGATCCAGAAGGCAAAGATAGAACTGGTGCCGTCGTCAATCGAGTCTTCAACTGCTGAAAACTCTGCTCGCGCGCATCAGTCCAAAGAAAAGTAACCCCCTTCCGGGTCATTCTGGTCAGCGGTGCAGCGACACTCGAAAAATCCTGCACGAATCGGCGGTAATAACCAGTTAAGTCCAAAAAGTTGCGGACGTCTGTCATGAATACAGGTCTGGAGGAAAGCTGTACAACCTCGATCTTCCTCGGGTCTACAAGAATACCGTCTCCCGTCACCACATGACACAGGAAGTCAACTCTATCAAGCCAAAATGCGCACTTTGAAAATTTAGCATACAGCTGGTGCTCTCTCAATATCTGCAGAGCAATCCTTAAGTGCTGCTAGTGCTCCTCTCGACTCCTAGAGTAGACCAGAATGTCATTAATAAACACAATAATGAACTGGTCGAGGAACGACCTGAAAATACGGTTCATCAGATCCATGAACGCTGCTGGGGCATTGATGAGTCTGAACGACATCACTAGAAACTCATAATGCCCGTAGCTTGTACGAAAAGCATTCTTCGGAATGTCATCATTCCGATCCCGCAACTGATGATAACCCGAACGCAAATCAATCTTAGAAAAATGTTTTGCACCCTGGAGCTGATCAAACAAATTGTCAATGTGAGGTAAAGGATACCTATTCCGCACCGTAACTCGGTTCAATTGACGATAATCAATACACAACCTCAAACTGTCGTCCTTCTTCTTGACGAATAGAACAGGAGCTCCCCAAGGCGAAACACTCGGACACACAAGTCCCTTATCAAGAAACTCTTGCAATTGATCTTTAAGCTCTCTAAGTTCTGCCGGAGCCATCCGGTAAGGCGGTATGGAAATAGGCCCCGTGCCAGGAATCAGATCAATGCAAAACTCAATATCGCGCTCTGGCGGTAAACCAGGTAACTCATCAGGAAACACTCGCACTATAGGAACCCGGTCCAACGACCCTACTGTGGCTCCAGTATCACAAATGAAAGCCAAGAATCCCTGACATCCCCTCCTCAAAAGCCGACTAGCGCAAAGGGCTGAAATCAAATTGTGAGGGGCGGCACCACGGTCCCCCTGCACAACCGGAACTGACTCGCACGGAAAACTGAAACTGACCATCTTCTCACGGCAGTCCACCGACGCATAATAAGCTGCCAACCAGTCCATTCCAAGGAGAACGTCGAAGTCCAACATATCTAGAAGGATCAAATCAACGGAAAAATCTCTATCTCCAATCTGAACGGCACACGACCGAAACACATAACGCGCGACAAAAGAATCGCTAACAGGTGTAATCACAACAAGCGGCTGATCTAGCAAACCCGACTCTCAACCCAACCTCAGCATGAAGTGCATAGAAACATACGAATGCGTAGATCCCGGATCAAACAAAACATGAGCCTCAAAAGAACATACAGAAAGAGTACCTGAAACCACTACATTAAATGCCTGCGCATCCTGATGAGTCAATGCAAACACCTGAGCCTGCCCTCTACCGGTGATTGGCTGACCACTGCCTCTGCTACCCCATCCCCTCGGAACAAAACCGTCGTGACCACGACCTCTCTGAACATGAGTCTGACGCGGAGCACTAACAGGCATAAGAGGCAACGCCCTCTGAGGGGGAGAAGGTGGGAGGGTAACATGTGGTACAGCTGCCCCGCCCTCACGTGGCTCAGTACAATGTCAAACACGATGACTCAAACTCCCGCACTGGTAACATCCAGAAGAAAACTGCTGACTCTTCTAGAGATAAGAGCTAAATAACCGGTCTCGTCCCGAGTCTCTACTACCCCCAGCATCTAAATGGGATCTGTCACAGCGTCTAAATGCAGGTCTCCGTGCTGATATACCAGTACGAACCCTCTTCGGTTCTGGAACAACCAACGTCTCGGAAAGGCGCTCCTCAACCAACAGGGCTGCATCCACCGCTGCTGCATACGTGTCACACTGCTGTACGCTAGTAGCGAGGAACAACTGGGTAAGTAGGCCTCGAACAAACCTCTTTACCCTCATCTCCTCCGTATCCACCAAATACGGAGCATACACAAACAGCTCGGTAAACAGCACATCGTACTCAGCCACCGTCATACCTTGAGTCTAGCGTAACGACTCGAATCTACGCGCTCGAGCATTCCTGACGCTCAGCGGAAGAAAACAGCAAGAAACACCATCACGAACTCAGTCCAAGTCATAGGAGAAAGACCTGCGGCTTTGCCCTTCTCAAAGGACTCGCACCATTTCTGGGCCAAACCCTCTAGACGAAAACTCGCGAACTCCACCCATCTCGCGTCGGAGCATCTCAGCGAACAAAAAGTCTTGGCCATCCGACAGATAAATGACTAGGGATCCTCCGCTGCATCGGTGCGAGTGAAAACCGGAGGACTCAGCCTCATGAACTCCGATAAAGATACGGTGATCACCTCCGTAGCTGCAGGTACGACTGTCGGAACAGTAGGTACCAACACGGTCCCCATAACGGGTGGAACAACCACCTGCCCCTGCACTCGAATGGCCTCAACTAATGACCCCATCATCTGGCGCAAATCCTGCATACCAGCCCTAGCATAGAAATATGGTTTGTTGAAGGTGGAACAATTTGCTCCTGCACAATGGGCGTACCGCCCGGGTCAGTCCTCCTCTCGGACGAGTCAACTCTGACCTCGGCCCTCGCGGCCGCTCTCTGCACCCTCGTAGTCTTCGATGGCATAAAGGATGGAAAAGGAAACAGGATTCGATAAGGACACAGAAATTGAATCACAAGGATGTATATAATCACGGAAGGAATTTCAATTAATAAGTCATAAGGTCACTTAGGCGGAGCACCGTGTCGTAAATATGCCGCGGAACATACACACCATACGTCTCTCTGCTTAAGCTACCTACTCCATCATACCAAGGTCATGCTACACTCCGTCAGGTAAAACCTAGCGCTCTGATACCAACTTTGTCACGACCCAAAATTTGGTACATGACCGGCACTTAGACTACGTAACGTCAACAGCCGTAACGCAATTTAAGTAAGCCGAAAACCCAGTAATCTAAACCATTTAAAAAAGGAAAAGATGGAACACATTTAAAATCTCGATGCAAAACTTTTAAGCTTAAGTTTTTTTTTCATAAAAATTTCGGCAGCACCTACTTTGTAAAAGGTAGCCCCGAAACGGGTACAAACATAAGATATATTTAAAGGATCCCCAATCGGGAGCAATCTCGCCCAACGGCGGAAACAACCACCACAACAGATATACGACGCCGTAGCGAAGAAATGAGATGATCCACATAAATAAAGGCCGGCTCACACGAGCACGACAACCAGAGTCATAAGAATATACAACATTGATCCACACAACTCGTCTATAAGTCAATACATGAAGATGGTCGATGGAGAGTACTAGATACAAAAAAATATACAAGGTACATCATCGGATAACCGCAACCCACCTAAAGCAAAAGGCCTCACAGCCAACCGTAGCGGTATCCGCAAAAGAAGAGATAATAAGGCGCCCTGCCGCGACTATACTCAGGATCAGACCTGCAAAACACTACGGCACAACGTGGGTGAGTTTCCAACTAGTGAAAAGTAAATAACATCATACTGAAACCGCAAGTATGCACTAACAGTGATAATCTATCATATGTAATCTGATAGCATAAGTATGGAAATATGTGTATATGCAACAGTCATGAAAGGTACTCTATCAGGTACTAATAATACATGAAGCAATGGATGTCAAATAAATGCGGAGTATGGGATAATACATGTCATCCTCACGGGTTCCTCATCATGGCAAGACCAGTGTCCATCAAGACAATCTAAATCCCAAATTCCTCAAATTGGCCCTCAAATCAGCCCTCAGATCGGCCCTCAGATCGGCCCTCATATCCTGTAAGTCTCTTGGAACCTGAGTGTCCAACATCGACACCCGAAAACATCATGTAAACTAGTGTCCAGCATCGACACATAAATACTCATCTTCATACGTTCCTCGAATCTTAAGTGTTCAATATCGACACTCGTGAATCCACGTATCATTTTTCAATATACATACGTTCCTCGAATCCTAAGTGCCCAAGATCGACACTTGTGATCCACGTATCGGTTTTCAATATCCATACGTTCCTCGAATCCTAAGTGCCCAAGATCGACACTTGTGATCCACGTATCGGTTTTCATATACACAAGTCTCAGAGTGGATGTATCCAAAAATCAAGTAAAGAATAAGAATACTTGCAAATATATATATACACACATACACATACATACATATATAACAGCGTCCCATACCACTGATATATATACATATATAACAACGTCCCATACCACAGACATATATCATCAGGAGAAAAACATCCAGAAAACATCATGTGAAATCCCTATCTTAATGCGAAAATCCATGAATATAATATTTGCAACATAAACAGTAATATGAGCATATAAAGTGTTGGATATATATATGCCCTAGAGGCCTTCATTGTATAGACAGTTAGGGATATGTATGTACATGACAATCTTGCTAATGATAATACGCTATTTGGTTTGTCTTTATCTTAAACATGTGATATATTTTACTTTGTATATATATATACATGTTGATAAAGCCCATAGGGTGTTTTCCTGACTATCGGCGTTGTGATGGCAGTCATACATGTGGGAGCTGGATAGTCAATAGGCACATCCTTAAATGTCCCTGGTCGCAGGAGTATCGAGACTGGGCATCGATGCTCCAGAGTAGACCAGTGTATACATATCTAGACCCTGACAAGGGGCGATGGATTGGTCCCGCAGCCATTGGTGATGTGCACCTAAGATTGTATACAGATGCTCACTTCATGCGAGTACACCGGACAGGACTCGCCGAGAACTGACTGGATGGTATTATACCTAACGTCAGATAGCAGTTCTCAGGTGACATGTGTGCAGATAGTCTGTTGACTTAAAGTCATCATTTGTCTCGTGTGAGTTCCCACTGTGCTTTGATTATTACCCTACCACGGCTCAAAGGAGTCGTGCAAACAGGTTTTAGTTGGGCACAGTCCCGAGCCACGTGGAGGCAGTGAGTGACTGTTAGGGATTCGTCTCTCCCGGTCTAGGGAGTTTATATCGCACTGTGATCGGTTGCTCATTACCATAAGTCCCTGGCCAGGGCTGATTGAGAATTACTGATGGACTGATCAGTAGATTCTCGGATGGTCTTGAGCCATGCCGGCACGACTTGTACGGTTATTAGGGGTCTGACGTTCACCACCCCCCTAGACCATACATGCGATACTCTTAGACGAACAGACCAGACTGCGCAGATATTGTCACGGACAGGCTCAGTAGGAGTTCGGATGGGTTTCCGCATCGGCCTTCTTATCGACATCTACCTGGGGACCGTTACCTACTGCTAGTGCCGCTTGTGGTCTGTGGTTAAATCCACTGCCAGCGTAGTAGTCAAGTCTTTAGAGTCCCACACAGAGTTTTCCCTACTCCAGGCAAAACGATATAGAGGTCGTACGGTTTTACGACAAGGGTTCGGACGCATACGTGTGTTTACGCACGTACGACGTTCGGACAGTTTTTACTAGCCGGCTTTGGTTTAAGCCAGATTCTAGTATCAGGTTATTGGATTATTACAGTCTAAAGTTTTTCCGTGTTTTCACAGATAGGAGGGGCGTTCTCGTAATTTTACGGGAAGCTTCTAGAAGCATGGTGACTTGAGGGTTTAGGTGGCATTATCATTAAATACAATTGTGACTCATTTTGTGTGATTCATCATTTCATTAATGCATCATTAAATGCTTAATGACTCACATAGTGAATCACTCATATAGAATTAATGTAGCATGATGAATAATCATATTTATTCATTTATTTGTTTATTCATTATGCTTCATATATTCAAGTGAGAAACAATATTATTATCATTATTATGTTCACATTCTCTCTCCTCAAGCTCACTCTCTCTTCAAACCCTAATCCTACCACTCATGAGTTGAGATCAAGGATTAGAATAGACTAAGCACTCCATAACCTAACTCTATATGACCTAAGTTCCTTTGATTATCAACTAGAGAAACTTAGTTACCTCAAGTTTAGAGGTGAAGCTTGGATTAGGGTTCTCGGGTGGATCATCTATCACGGAAAGGAGGTCGAGGAGGACGTAGAGATCGAAAAGACGAAGGACACGAATCACTAGGTATAATCTCTTTACATAGTAGCTAAGAACTTCTATGGTTGTTGTTAATTATCGTTCAGTAAAGATCTTCGGTTAGTCGATGTTTGCTTAAAGAACAAGATCGTTTTTCAAATTTCCGCCTCCCCGCAACTCGTGGGGTGTTGTACATCGACTTACAGTGGTATCAGAGCCTCACTAAACAATAGTTAACTCATTTGCAAAGTCGTGTGAATTTCGAACGCAAAACAAACCGGAAAATACATCGATATCACCATGTTTCTGTCGATTTTAAAATGAGGCCTAAAATTTTTTCAGGGACCTCCAGAATAATCTACAGGAAAGTATAAGAACACAGGGAAAAAATGGGCTCCTGAATCGGCCACAGCGCCGCGGAACCGCGGCCGATCCTACCGATCCGCCGCGGATCCGCGGCCGAGTTGGATCCGATTCAGCCCAGTTTTTCCCTGTGGATCTTCTGTGTTGTTTTGTCTTTTCTGGAATGATTTATTTTCTGCTCAAGTCTCAGATTTACAGAGAAGTTTTGGAGTAGAATCTAATGTGTTTGATCGATCGAAATTATACGATGTTTGCTTATTTGATTATATCTGTGAACTGTTTTATGTGTTCGTAAACCTCCCCTAACTGCTAGTATGTCAGTTGGCAGAGAGTTGCACATATCTGTGATGTTTTTTAACTGTTTGTGATTATGAACTGTATTGGTTTATTGTGATGATTAGCCGGGGTTTTGTGATGGGTTATTGTATTAATTCATTCGATGTAATTGTAATAAGTTGTAATATTATTTTGCGGGGTACATCCAGGTTGCGGTTGTAGCCACTGTTGTATTATTTCTTTTTACTGTTTTTGATCCTAGGATAGACCCAAGGTGGGGTGCACAAACTACCGGGTACTTTGAAGCGTTTAGTGGCCTACTCACGTCGTTGAGGGAGACCGCTTCACTTCGGGTACTTGGAGGGTAGTTTGCCATACCCGTAGGGGTCTGGGGTGGGGTAATGGCTATTCATCACAACTGTGTAATCCGTCTTTCGTTGCAGGCTCAAAAGAAACGCGGATTGCTTGTATATCCAATAAAGTTCATCTGTGATCTGGAATGCCTATTATTGCGTCTGACGAATGTACAATATCTATATATGATAGCTATTTAGACGTCACTTATGTTTTACACCCGCGCTAGCCCAGCCCCCGCTCTGCCGTTAGTTAAGTAACCTAACGGGTGATGACGGGACCCCATGGCGAATACGGATGGCATAAGAGGACGTTGTATTTTCGTTGTTATCTATAATGATAGGTTAATGATGGGACGCATTATTTTTAATACAAAGAAATAAAACCTAAACTGAATCGTTGGAACAATTTCAAAACCACTCGGTTTTTTTCAAAAAAGCAAATTATAAATGCGGAGCTTAAACCACTCCTTTTAATAAAGGCTATCTTGGTTCCTTCGATCATATCAAGTTCACTACGTTAATGGTTTTTTGCCAAAAACCAGCCGTAACCCTCCGTCGTTTCAAATAGACAGCACATCGTATTCATGCTATGCTTGTTGGCCTACGTCAAGGCATAGTGTATGGTAGCAGTGTGTTGCTTATTTGTTGCATAGATAGATGCATTAGTTTAGGACAGACGTACAGCCTTATTGGCCTACGTCAAGGGCATGTACGATGTGCCTAAATTAATCAGGACAACGACGGGTAGAACTTGACTTGCGTCTTATGATTTGTTGGCCTACATCAAGGTCATAAGAGCTTGGGGTAAAAATCACATCGGGAGTTTCAAACATAAAGGAAACTTGCAGATTTAGCATACCTTCTGGAGTGTGGTGACTAGAGTGGCTTCCATCTAAGGCATCATGCAATGATAGTTGGATCCCGATCCCACTGATGAGTAGGATTACTCTCGGGAAATTTTCTCACTTAACAACCAATGCTATAAACCAAGTAGGTGTCCAGAAAGGTGTTAGAGGGGCTATGCCTCCGGAGAAAAGAGGTTATTTAATTAAGGAACTTCACGAAAGCGTTGGAAAACCTCCCTTGAAGTACCAACACTGGCCTGGCTGAAAGGTTAAGCAAATATTGTGACTTATGATTAAATCCTGACTAATTCTTCTTTTAGGTTTTGAAGAAGGATTTGAGGAAACAGTGGGAGCCATCCTGTTTAGATAAATTAATAAACCAATCTAAACTTGCAAGAGCATATGCTGAGTGCTTCTTTTCTCTCTCTCTGGCAGCTACGATGACAGGACTAAAACTATTACTTGAAAAATATATACTGACCGGATAGAACTATAAAGATTGGCTAAGGAACGTCAACATTGCACTGACTTATGAAAAAGTAGCATATGTTACCACCGCTGTTCCTCCCCTTATCCCAGGACTAGATTCCTCAGTTGCGGACAAGGAAGTTCGCAAAACCTGGGATTTAGACTGTGAGAAAGCTAAGTGTATCGTGCTGGCGTCCATGAACAATGAACTCCAGAAACAACACGAGAGGATGGATATTGTATCCATCTTTCTCCATTGCAAGGAATTGTATGGGGTGCACTCCCGTATCGCGAGGTACGAGACCTCAAGGAAACTTTTCCAGATGAGGTTAGCTCCAGGATCACCAGTAGGAGAGCACGTCCTCAAAATGATCAGCCTCATTGAGGAACTCGCAAACCTGGGATGCGTGCTAGAGAATGATTTGTACATCGACTTGATTTTGCAGTCCCTTCCCCACACCTTCTCTCAGTTCGTGCTGAACTTCAACATGCACGAAATGGAAGCTGATCTTCTAAAGCTCCTCAACATGTTGAGGGTAGCAGAGACCTCCTTGAAAAAGGAGAAGACCCCTGTTCTGTATGTTGGCCAATCATCCTCTTCTAAATCTAAAGGGAAGAAGAAGATGAAAGCCACCAAACCGAAAGGCGGGGTCAAGAAGGTGCAAGGAACGAACAAGACAGGAAGGGTAAAGGCGGATAAAAACGAATGCTATTATTGTCACAAGCAAGGGCACTGGAAGAAGGACTGTATGGCCTTCAAGGCAAAGGACACGAAGCAGGCTGTTGCTTCTGCATCAGGTGTGTTTGTTATCGAAAATTGTCTTTCAGTAAACTCTACATCATGGGTACTTGATACCGGTTCTGGTTCTCACATCTGTAATTCGTTGTAGGATCTGAGAAATAGTATAGTACTGGAGACAGGTGATATGACTCTCCGGATGGGCAATGGAATGCATGTAGATGCAATTGCAATAGGGGAATATCACCTAGGGTTAACTAGTGGGCACATTTTGGTATTGTACAACTGTTTTTGTATTCCCAGTATGCTGTGTAATATTATATCAGTATTTTTGTTATCTAATAAAGGATATAATTTTGTTCTTGAAAGAAATGTCATGAACATTCTCCTAAATCAAGAACTGATTGGGTTTGGCACACTGGAAAACGGCATATACATACTTAATCAACCTCAAATTTTCAATATTCAAAACACACTTAAAAGAAAAGCTCCAGATTCAAATCAAGCCTTCCTATGGCATTGTAGACTTGGTCATATAAACGAAACAAGGTTGACTAAGTTACATAAAGATGGATATCTAGATCTGTTTGAATATTCATCATATGCAACTTTTCAATCATGTATCAAAGGAAAAATGACCAAATCTCCGTTCACTGGACACGGAGAAAGAGCCACGACTCTTGGGACTTGTACACAGTGATGTATGTGGTCCAATGTCTACACATGCACGAAGCGGTCACTCCTACTTCATCACTTTTACTGATGACTTCTCTAGGTATGGACATGTGTTCTTAATGAAACATAAACCGAGGCCTTTGAAAAGTTTAAAGAGTATAAAAATGAAGTAGAGAAACAGACTGGTAAAAGCATCAAGACACTTCGATCTGATCGAGGTGAAGAATACTTAAGTACCAGTTTCCTTGAATGCTTACAAGAGAATGGAATTCTCTCTCATCTTACTCCGCCTTATACACCTCAGCATAATGGTGTATCAGAAAGGAGGAATCGCATGCTATTAGATATGGTGCATTCAATGATGAGTAGTGCTGAGTTTCCACTTTCCTTCTGGGGTTTTGCTCTAGAATCAACATCATACCTATTGAATAGAGTTCCGACTAAGTCTGTGCCTACCACTCCATATGAAATATGGAGCGGGAAGAGACCATATCTCAAGTATATCAAGATATGGGGGTGTCCGGCATATGTTAAAAAGCATAATCCGGACAAGCTCGAGGCATGATCGGTTTTGTGCAAGTTTGTAGGATACCCCAAGCATTCAAGGGGGTATATGGTCTACCATACTGAAGAACAAAAGGTGTTTGTCGCTCGCCACATTGTCTTCTTAGAGAGCGAATTTCTTGCAAAAGAAATTAGTGGGAGCGCGGTAGAGCTGGAAGAAATTCCAGAACCTCAAACTACTACCAAGGACTTAGTAGAACCTCAGATTTCAATAGAACATGACGAACCAACGCCACTCCGAAGATATAGTAGGCTTTCTCATCCTCCAGAAAGGTACTATGGTTTTCTTCTGGATGGGGATCGAGAGAATTGCATCATCGATGATGATGAATGTCACGCCCCGCTTCCCAAAATACGGAATACGAGGGGTAGACAAGGCCAGCCATGCTCCTACGGTCAAGGAAAAGTTCTGCCGTAGTCACACTTCGGCTTCTAGTTTATCATGGTAAACAGTAAACGATGCGCAGGTAATGAGAAATGCAGTAACTGAAAGATCAATAATGTAAACTGACCTGAAATGGAATAAACGAAAGTAACTCGGAATAGCAAGTCAAGAAGTCTGTAATGCACGTCTGGTTCTGATCCACGCTAAATCGTCTTCTCACACTGAGCATGCATACTCAGGTCGTCAGAGCGACACAATAGCAATATAATATGTATAAAATCAAGTGACAGTTCTAACAGTGATAATAGGTATGTGAAGCAGTAAATAAATGGCATCATGAATATGCATGTGTAGTAATCAACGCAGCGGAACAGTAAAGCAGTATAACAATATGTCACGTATGCCACACAGTATATATAAGGAATAAAATGCCAGTATCCCTATCAGTCTCTAAGTCTCACTGTACAGGTCACTAAGCCTATCGTCAGTCCAAGTGTGAGAGTCAACCACTCGCGAGTGTCCTCCACCCAAGGGTAGAACCCAAGGGCAAGGGACCACGGGCCCAACATGTAACAAGAATATCACGGTGTATATATCATGTACCCTGCAAATCTCCATATAACTCCCTAAATATATAAGCCGGCATGGGACTCCCGAGATTCTGTTGAACTCACACTTAAACTACCCCACACCCCATGGTCTACATCAAACGCTAACCATCACCCTAAATACTAATCGATCCGTGACAAGTCTGCGCGAGAACTGGAGGCAGGACCTCCATCAAGCACGTCCCGACTAATACCTAAGATAAATGGCAGTGTCGGATGCCTTATCTGTGACACCCGTGCAAGCGCTTCCATAAGTGTCCCATACCACTTATAGTCACACTTACACGCATCTCACAGACGTCGACAATGCAATGAAATAATAGGATCGCTGATTGTGTACCAGTACGTATCACTTTCACTTAATCACGGATACACGAACACTGACGTACTTGCCACAATCACCACTAAAATCTATCACTGGGTAAATGCACGATGTCACTAGGTTATCACTACAATGATATAGGTATGATATGATGCATGAACAGTATAAGAAGCACAACTCAGGTATCATAAAAACAACAGTCTATCACTTGCACGATTTATCATGAAACATATGTATATAATTTAGCGAAATGATAAAAAGGTAGTAATTAATATGTTCAGTTAGATATCCATCTAATTTGGTTTCGAGCCAATCGGGTTTCAGGATCATTAGTTATATCCATTTCATTTTAAGCGCTCGCGGCTGGAAATCCAATTTCAGAATCAGAAGTCCATTTCGCAACGCATTTTAATCCCAGTTGAGATCGGATTTTAGCGACGCTACAGTTGGATGAATTCTAGGGTTTTCAGTAAGGTTTTCAACTCAATAGACGGATCATCAATCGCATCTGTACGTTATGAGTTATAATCTGTTGACTATTAACATGTCAATTCTGATTCTGTTGGGACTGTTATGCGTCCCGATCTTCTAAATTACAGATTAAATATCAAACAGTAATGAAACGGAATGAAACCAATTGTGTTGTCTAGATAAAAGTTTCATCTATAATAAACTGCGGAGTTCCGCAACCTACAAGTTAAGGAAATCCTATGGTATCCAATACGGAACAGCAAGCACAATTTGAGTCGCTCTGGACTGCAGTCCAGAGTCGTACTCCGATACAATTATCTTCATGATTTGAGTATAGGAATGTCTAGAAACTAGCATAGGGTTAAAGTTCGTCGAGTTAGCTTCGATTTGAGCCCTCGAGCGCACCATTCTACTATGTATATGATTTATGGTGAATTTAACTATTTTCAGGTGCAATAAAATTACAGTTTTACGATTAAACTTGGGGGTAGTTGTTTTAGTCGTTAACGATCAAATTATCCAGCGAAAATCACACACTATGTTCACAGCTATACGGGCCAACCAATACTGTTTAGTTCTGTCAAATTAGGGAAAGATTTCCTTTGGGAACACACGTCGAACAGGTTAAGGCACATAATTAGTTAAACTTGTACTTTAATAATCTATGCATTTAACGATTATAACTTAAGTAACATAGCATGTAAGCAAGTAAAAACTTGCCTGGAGACGTCCCGGGGATGCACGGTGGCTGTAACGTCGCGAACGCGCGACACACGCGCGGCACGGCAACTTGATTTGGCTTGAACTCGTGTCTCGGCAGCGGCGGCCTGGTTATTGGGGTCTTGTCGGCGAGAGTGGTGGTCGTTGACGTGGAGTTGCTCGCTGTGTTGGACGGTAGAGCGGGTGTTAGAGAGAGAGAGAGTGAGTGAACTGTGTTAGAGAGAGAGAGAGTGAGTGAACTGTGTTAGAGAGAGAGAGAGAGAGAACTCAGGGAGAGAGAAGAGAATTAGAGAGAGAGAAGGAGAACAGAGGGAGAGAGACTTAGAGAGAGAGAAGGAGAACAGAGGGAGAGGGAAGAGAATTAGAGAGAGAGTGAGAGATTGAGAGAGAGGGGAAAACTGCAGGGAGAGGGGAAGAAGTGATCGGAGGTCGGGGGAGTGTGGGGAGCTCGGGAATGGAGAGGGAGATGTAGGTGGTGACGGAGTGGTGGTGACGACAAAGGAACGAGGGGGTCGGCGGGTATTGGAGGGAGGTGATGGGTGCAGAGTGGAGGAAGGCGAGGGAGGGGGCGAGCGAGGCGTAGAGACCCGAGTGGGTGTAGGGGGTGAGTCGGGAAAGCAGGTGAAGGAGACGAGAAGGAAGTGGGGGAGCTCGGTGGTCTTGGGTATTGAGTGGTGGTTGCAGAGAATAGCGAGGGAATGAGCTTTGAAGGGTAGTAGGTCATCGGCGGTGGCGAGGCGATGCGCGGTCGTGGGTTCGAGAGAGGGAGCAGGAACAGAGAAGGGAGAAAGTGCCAGATGAGAGTGTGTGTGTGGGTGTGCACTAGAGAGGAGAGGTGATGAAGGGTAGAGGGGACAAAGTGTGCGCGTCGTGGGTAACGCTCGCTCGAGCGAGGGCGGAGGAGGCGGGTCGAGGAACGGTGGCGTGGGCGGGAGAAACGGAGGTAGCCGTTAGGAAGAAGAAAGAGGGATAGGGTGCGGGCCGGGATTGGTGGGCTGGGCAAGAGAAAAGAATAAGAGAATGGGCCGGCTAAACAAATAATTCCCCTTTTAAAAAATAGAGTGGGCTGAGAAGGATTGGGCCGGGAAATATTTAAGGAATTCATTTAAAAAAACAAAGGTGGGCTGAGAAGGATTGTTTAGGGTTTTAGTTTATTTTGAATCTTAGGTTTTAATTAAATAAAAGCGATGGGACTTTAAAATAAATAAATAATTATATGAAAATTAAATAAAATTATAAATAAATTAAATAAGGTTCTAGATTAACAAGATACAGATTTTGGTATAAAAGGGCTGGGTATTACAATGAGCCTACTAGTTTTCAGCAGGCTATCACGAGTAGCGACTCGGTGAAGTGGCTGGATGCTATGAGATCCGAAATGGAATCCATGTACACCAATAAAGTGTGGACTTTAGAAGTTGCTCCTCCTGGGGTGAAACCAGTTGGATGTAAATGGATCTTCAAAAGGAAGATTGGTGCATTTGGACAAGTGGAAACCTACAAAGCTAGACTCGTTGCAAAAGGTTTTCGTCAAAGACCAGGATTGGACTATGATGAAACTTTTTCACCGGTAGCTATGCTTAAATCCATTCGGATCATGCTTTCCATTGCTGCCTTCCATGACTATGAAATCTGGCAGATGGACGTAAAAAACAGCTTTTCTAAATGGACATTTAGAAGAGAGTGTTTACATGGATCAACCGGAAGGTTTCTTAGACAGTGGGCGCAGCGGAAAAGTGTGCAAATTGCTTAAATCCATTTATGGATTAAAGCAAGCATCGCGGAGTTGGAACATCTGCTTTGATGAGACGATCAAGGAATTTGAGTTTATCAAAAATGTAGATGAACCATGTATTTATAGGAAGATTGTAGAAGGAGCAGCAGTCTTCCTCGTTTTATACGTCGACGACATACTACTAATAGGGAATGATGTCCCTATGCTACAATCAGTAAAGCTCTTCTTGTCAAAGAAATTCTCCATGAAAGACTTGGGAGATGCATCATACATTCTGGGCATTAAGATCTATCGTGATAGATCTACTAGAATGTTGGGACTTTCACAGTCCAGGTATATTGACACTATACTAAAGAGATTTAGTATGGAGGATTCCAAGCGCGGTAATATACCCACTTGTCACGGGATCACCCTATCCAAAGAGATGTCTCCAAAGACTGATGAAGAGAAGGCTCGCATGGGCATTATACCCTACGCTTCGGCAGTAAGATCTATAATGTATGCGATGTTATGTACCAGACCAGATGTAGCTTACGCACTTAGTGTGGTAAGCAGGTATCAATCAGACCCTGGTGAGAAGCATTGGATAGCGGTAAAGAATATTCTCAAGTACCTGAGAAGGACTAAGGAGATGTTCTTAGTTTACGGTAATGGGGACCTCCAGGTAGAGGCTTTTACCGACTCCGGCTTCCAAAGTGACAAAGATGATTCTAAATCCATTTCGGGCTTTGTGTTTACCCTTAATAGAAGGGCAGTATCTTGGAGGAGTTCCAAACAGGATACCGTCGCAGACTCAACTATGGAGCCTGAGTATATAGCTGCTAGTGAAGCCGCAAAAGAAGCTGTCTGGATGAAGAAGTTCATCTCTGAACTTCAGGTGGTTCCGTCCATTGCCAATCCAATACCTTTGTATTGAGATAACAATGGGGTTGTAGCATTAGCGAAGGAACCAAGGTCCCATCATAAATCTAGACATATCTTAAGGCGGTATCACATGATCAGGGAGATCGTGGATCGTCAAGAGATCGAGGTGCGGAGAGTGGACACAAAAGACAACACGGCAGATCCATTCACCAAGGCCGTCCCTCAAGTTCAGTTCGAGAGGCTGTTTGAGATGTTGGGCAAGCGGTACGCCAACAACTGGATCTAGTGCAGACAGTGGGTACTCATTGTGCTAATTATAGGCCTTAGTGTAAGTGGGAGATTGTTGGATATATATATGCCCTGGAGGCCTTCATTGTATAGACAGTTAGGGATATGTATGTACATGACAATCTTGCTAATGATAGTACGCTATTTGGTTTGTTTTTATCTTAAACATGTGATATATTTTACTTTGTATATATATATACATGTTGATAAAGCCTATAAGGTGTTTGCCTGACTACCGGCGTTGTGATGGCAGTCATACTTGTGGGAGTTGGATATTCAATAGGCACATCCTTAAATGTCCCTGGTCGCAGGAGTATCGAGACTGGGCATCGATGCTCTAGAGTAGACCAGTGTATACATATCTAGACCCTGACAAGGGGCGATGGATTAGTCCCCACAGCCATTGGTGATGTGCACCTAAGATTGTATACAGATGCTCACTTCATGTGAGTACACCGGACAGGACTCGCCGAGAACTGACTGGATGGTATTATACCTAACGTCAGATAGAAGTTCTCAGGTGACATGTTTGCAGATAGTCTGTTGACTTAAAGTCGTCATTTGTCTCGTGTGAATTCCCACTGTGCTTTGATTATTACCCTACGACGGCTCAAAGGAGTCGTGCAAACAGGTTTTAGTTGGGCACAGTCCTGAGCCACGTAGAGGCAGTGAGCGACTGTTAGGGATTCGTCTCTCCCGGTCTAGGGAGTTGATATCGCACTATGATCGGTTGGTCATTACCATAAGTCCCTGGCCAGGGCTGATTGAGAATTACTGATGGACTGATCAGTAGATTCTCGGATGGTCTTGAGCCATGCCGGCACGACTTGTACAGTTATTAGGGGTCTGACGTTCACCACCCCCCTAGACCATACATGCGATACTCTTAGATGAACAGACCGGACTGCGCAGATATTGTCACGGACAGGCTCAGTAGGAGTTCGGATGGGTTTTCTCATCGGCCTTCTTATCGACATCTACCTGGGGACCGTTACGTACAGATAGTGCTACTTGCGGTCTGTAGTTAAACCCACTGCCAGCGTAGTAGTCAAGTCTTTAGAGTGCCACACAGAGTTTTCCCTTCTCCAGGAAAATCGATATAGAGGTCGTACGGTTTTACGACAAGGGTTCGGACGCATACGTGTGTTTACGCACGTATGACGTTCGGACAGTTTTTACTAGCCGGCTTTGGTTTAAGCCTGATTCTAGTATCAGGTTATTGGATTATCATAGTCTAAAGTTTTTTCGTGTTTTCACGGATAAGAGGGGCGTTCTCGTAATTTTACGGGAAGCTTCTAGAAGCATGGTGACTTGAGGGTTTAGGTGGCATTATCATTAAATGCAATTGTGACTCATTTTTTGTGATTCATCATATCATTAATGCATCATTAATTGCTTAATGACTCACATAGTGAATCACTCATATAGAAATAATGTAGCATGATGAATAATCACATTTATTCATTTATTTGTTTATTCATTATACTTCATATATTCAAGTGAGAAACAATATCATTATCATTATTTTGTTCACCTTCTCTCTCCTCAAGCTCACTCTCTCTTCAAACCCTAATCCTACCACTCATGAGTTGAGATCAAGGATTAGAATAGACTAAGTACTCCATAACCTAACTCTATATGACCTAAGTTCCTTTGATTAGCAACTAGAGAAACTTAGTTACCTCAAGTTTAGAGGTGAAGCTTGGATTAGGGTTCTCTGGTGGATCATCTATCACGGAAAGGAGGCCGAGGAGGACGTAGAGATCGAAAAGACGAAGGACACGAATCACTAGGTATAATCTCTTTACATAGTAACTAATAACTTCTATGGTTGTTGTTAATTATCGTTTAGTAAAGATCTTCGGTTAGTCGATGTTTGCTTAAAGAACAAGATCGTTTTTCAAATTTCCGCCTCCCCGCAACTCGTGGGGTGTTGTAAATCGACTTACATAAAGGAAAACCGCTATTTAATTGCAACAAGTTATTAAATATATCACGCGGTTTCTAATTTCTCTGAAATCCAACGCAACATCATATAAGGGTGAACATGTAAGTATGTATGAAAGATGTACATGTACTGTGTCTCATATGTGTATATACCTATCTTTAATGGTACAATACCATATAGGTATATAGGTAGCTAGCATGAAGGCATCGCAAGGCATATGTGTAAGTTTGTAGGTATACAGGTATGCTATATGTCATATGTATAATGGAATATGTATCAAGGTCTCAATGTCCCTAACCAAACAATATCATATATGTATGTATGTTGTGCATGTCATGGCAATTATCGACGGTGTGGGTGGCATACAATCAGTGCTCGTGCAACATAAACAGTCAATAATAGTACAGTGTCCAATGGGTACAACAAGTAATAGTATGCCATGAAGTTTTACGCACAATCTCTATATGTGCAATATAAACATGCGGCTAATATCATATCATATCTAGCCCTGACGCATAACGCCATGCGGGCAATTTCCCTGTAGATATTAAATCTACTCACCGACAATCGCAGGCTAGGTAAATCCAATCACCTGCTTCCCTTTCTTTGCAGCGTCCGAAGTCCCCTCTTGCGATCCTATTAACACAAAACATAACCAGTGCAAATCTCAGAAATCGATCAATATCACGTATACACTACGTTTGACCAACGCACCAACTCCAATCCAACTCACAAGTGTTCATCTAAAGGCTAACGTATGTAGCGACACACCAAAACTATTGTAAGTCTACGGAAGCGCCCCGGCTGTCTTTCCGAGGCCAAAATGCGGAAAAGAAACTTTTTCAAAACTCGAAACCGGCGCTATCGTATGATTAAAACCCGGATCGAACCATTAACCTAAAACTAGCTATCTAGAGAGAGGGTTGGAAAGCTATACTGATCGATCCGTGTCCTTCCGTCTTTGGCCACCATCCCAAGCTCCTCGCGGCATCTCCGGTCTCGATCTCCTCGTCGGAAAGGGCACCACATCATCGATTCCTTTTACGGGCTCCCGCTTCATCCGAAGCAACTCGGGCACGAAGTGTGCCAGCCGACGTGTCCAAGGTGATCTAGAGAATGTTTGTGATCACTTTGTCTCTTGCATCCATGAGATGGATGGAGGTTAAAGGTGTTGCCATTAATGGAGGCTATGAGCTAGAGGAAGAAGAAGAAGAATGAGCTCTCTTTTCTTTTCTTTTCTTTTCTTTTCTTTTCTTTTCTTGTGTTGAAATAATGAGAGAGTGAGAGTGTGTGTGAAAAAGAAATACAAGAGCTAAAACATATCATATGGCATCCCCCCTCTCTCTCTTCTCATCCTATCAACACAAATCAAACATCAAATGTGACATATGCACAATAAAAGAGACCATGAGTCACTAGGTTTGCATGTGCCACAATTAATGCACAAAATGATGATTTCTAGCTCACAATTTCCATTTGTAAACATTAACCCAAATGTTTACAAAAATAAAAAAATACGGCAACATCTAAAGTAAACTCGTGACGGATCACAAGGATACCCCTCACCTGTATATACATACCTGCATCCGCATTCCGACTGAATGCGAATGCGATGAGACTAAAGTAATCCAACAAATCTAATACTAGGATCCGGCTTAAACCAAAGCCCACTAGTATTATCCGCCCGATCATGATCCGTGCAATACCGCACGCATATGATCGAACCCTTCCATATATCATATGGCCTCTACAACGTTTCGCCCGAAACTTGAGAAACAGTCTGTGGGGGACTCTAAAGACTCGTCAATACTTTGGCTATGGATTTAACCACTAGCACGTCAGAGGTACTAGCCGTACTTAACGGGCTATCAGGTATTGACCAAAAGGGAGGTCGATGAGCAAACTCATCCTGACACCCTACTGAGCCTGTCAGTGACAATATCCGTACAGTCCGATCCGTTCGTCTATGAGCATCGCAGCGCGGGCCTAGGGGTTGGTAAAAGTCAGACCCCCAAAAGCGTTACAAGTCGTGTCAGAGTGTAGCCCAGAACACCCTGAGATACTACTGGAATACCTTCCAGTAAATCTCCTGCCTTGGCCAAGGACTTCGTGTAATGTTTCTCCTAGACACAGCGCGATCTCACCCCAAATACCGGGAGAGACGAACCCCTGGCGATCCGCTCACTGCCTCCATGTGGCTCAGGACTATACCCAACTAAAACCTGTTTGCACGACTCTTTTGAGCCGTGGTAGGGTAGTAATCAAAGTACAGTAGGAACTCACACGAGACAAATGACGATCTCGGGTCGATGAACTAACATGTACACATGTCACCAGGGAACTGCTATCTGACGTCAGGTATAATACCAACTATCATGTTCCCGGCGAGTCCTGTCCGGTGTACTCATAACCCAATGAGCACTTGTATACATCTTAGGTGAACCAACTGACACCAATGGCTTGTGAGACCGGCCACCGCCCCTCGTCGGGGTCTCGACTGTATACACTAGTCTACTAATGGAGTATCGATGCCCAGTCTCGAAACTTCCACGGCTAGGGACAACTTTAAGGATGTGCTTATAGACCCCAGCTCCCACGTATATGATCGCCATCATACTGCTGGTAGTCAAGCAAGAATCCTAAGGGCTCTATCAACGTGCAATAGTGATCTGTAGCATCACCTAAAGCTGTACACGATGATAAAGATAAACCAGATAGTATATTATTCTCTATCAACGTGTAATAGTGAACTGCAATGTCACCTAAAGCATGTACACGATGATAAAGATAAACCAGATAGTATACAAATCTCTCGAGTAAGACTGTGTTACCGGCATAGTTCCTCCCTCAATCATTGCAATCACGTTCCTGTGATCCAATAATTGACTCTGAGGGTACTATATCGAACAAACTCCCACTTGCACTCAAGGCTAATTATTGCGATGTCGCATACTCACAGCCCGTGTGATACCGAACACCCAACTTCTCTACTGATCAGTCTCACAAAGCCCGTTTGTGAAACTATTGCGTTCGAGGAATAGCCTCAGCTAGTGGATCTGCCCTGATGTTTCTTTCTATGTCTCTCTTTTTCTCAAGTTCGCGGAGAAATCCATCTCCCGAAATGAGCAATACCTGTCTTAAAATATGTCTGGATATCTGATGGGACCTAGTTCATAAATGAACTCCAAATCCAAACTTCTTAGACTGTATCGTCAACTGAACTTAATCAGTGTCCTGCGCCATGCATCCCTCAGTATCCGCTTGGACCACCAGTCCAAACAACTTCCCCTCGTCAGAGGGAAAACTATAACTCTGACAGTCACTCTGTCATCCAGGTCACCTTGGAAGCCTGGAATGATAACCGTCTCCCAAAAGAGGCTACCGTTATCAGATCCCTAGAACATCCACTTATGTTCTAAAACTTCTTCCGATCGTTTCTCCAGGATTGGATTAATATCAACTTATTGCATCTCGTGCAAAAACAACATATGGTGTTGTACTTGACATCTCATGATCAACTCAATTGCCTAAGCAAGTGATCGGCCAATCATGCACATCCCTCTCCCCTTTAGTCTGTAAGACACCTTTAGAGAGGGTGACTCCATCACCTGCATGTACACTACCGTGCCAAGAGTCATCCATTCTAAAACACCTTTAGAATGCTGTCTAAGTACCCAGATTGGGAAACTACCCAAATCTAGATCTAAAACCATAGATCCAGTAACCAGAATGTCTGATATTACATCTATATCCTATGTGGAGAAACCACTGTGTGACAACCAAAGTATAACCGATCGTAGTATAGGAATATCACTTCCTACTTTGTGTATGTCATCTAAATACCAGGACATCACACCCTACTACCTCCTTAACAGATCTATCCCTATTCTGATGAAGTCAAACCCATGACTGTCACATCAAAAATAGATGATCTTTCTCCGCTATATCTGCTTTAGTCTATAAATAGACATAAGCTACTTGTCCACTATGCTTCCGCTGCTCCCACAAACTACGACAACCCTCTGGCAGAGTCATATACACGTGCACTTCTAAAGCTAGTTTAGAACGACGCTATACTCATCCTCCTGCCGGGTTTCATAGCCTGGAACAACAGTAGTGTCAAGTCTGGGTAAACAAGAACCTCCCTGTCACCGTCTTTGAGCATACCGAAATACCTCTCGAGTGCCTGAGGTTACCCACCATATCTGCGGAGTGGCCAATGGAATGTCAATCCAGATTGAATCTTTAGGTCCTATTAAATTTTCAGTAATCGTTTGCGGTTCTGGAATCACTTCCAGTTCTACCATACTCCCACTACTGTTTTCTGAAAAAAAATCCATTTTTTTATTAAAACCGCGGCGAGTTAATAACAATATCACTATTGATCTTCCAGATGGTAGAAAATCAACCCTCGTCATAGCCCGGGTCAACCCACAAACAGCCATTACAGAAACGTGCATTGAGTTATCCAGAGTCTGGTTTTAAGCATAAGCCGGAAAACTCCCCGTACCTTAACATTGTTAAGATATGAACTATTCTATATCCAATATAGAAATAGAGGCACTGATTTAATTGGAACCAGATTCAAATCATGCAGCTGTCTCCAGTGCATGTCAACTAAATGGAGAGAGGCCGATCAGCATTACTCAACTTAGGAGTGCTTCCAATTATGAGTAACCTGAAAGAGAAGCAAGTTCTCTTAATCATTACTATCAACTAAATACCATACACAAGTATCTACATCTTCGATCACCTTGAAGAATCCCGATACTTGAAGCGCCTGGTTCTCTACTTTATTCTTATACCTATAACTTCTTAAAACTTGGACCTTGTGTTTGTACGAAACACCTGTCTAAAAACTAGAGAAGTCACAAGTAAACAGAATATAATACGAGCACCAACCCCTCTGTCTTAATGGACACTGGACAATATACAATGCTTTGTATAAGTCCCGTGAGTCTAATAACTCATTCCCTGTGTGTCGTAGGTTGAAAACTGTACTTATGGTTAAGAAGAATTACACCGCTGTTTAATGCTCCTTACCTAACCATCCACTGATATAGGTAAATATCATAGACATAATTTCAAAAAGTTATATCTCACTCTATAAAAATAGACGTACAGATATATCAATTTGAAATTGGTGCATAACAATGGATATTCAAAACCAAATATTTGCCATCCGGCAAGCAACCCAGGTGATTTCCTCAAATATCACCAATTATAACGAATCCCTATATAATGAGGATGATCACCCAATTCCCAATAACTTACTCCCACTCATCATCTGTAAAACCATACAGATGTGAGAATCAAACCTGGTAAATACATACCCTGGAGCAAGTACTGGGAAATCAGTTTTCTTTTAACAATACACAGTGAAACTGAAACATGTAAATGTTTCGAAGGGGTATCCGGGTATTCCTAGTAATGCCTCTTCCATTATCATATTCACAACTGTAACAGTATTTTTCTTTTCCATCTCTCCAAATCCCTTTATATGTCTTTAGTCATTACCTTCTGTACACCCCTTTAGGCTAAATGGTTTTCTTCCTTCCCTACCGTTCGGCACCAGCCTATGGTTTGGAAGAAGACTATCCAATAAGCATAATGGGTGTACTCTCCTGATCCTAGGAGTACTCGTAACCTGAGAGAAGGTGAAGATAAAAGACAACTGAATAAATCTTATTCATATTTCTCCTGAACCAGAATCCATCCCCGAACTGGAACAAGTTCGTTCGAGTTCGTATATAACCATACGATGGAGTATCCAAATAACTGTGGATCTTCGTAGTGATATGGAGTTTTCTGGAGAAATACAAAGGTGAAGTAGGAGTGGCGATGAAATACTTGGTTTGGTCGTGAATAGCAGTCCCAGTTTACTTTGCCCACTTTCTAATCCCTTTATTTGTCTTAACTTATTACCTTCTGTACACCATCGTTAGGCTAATTGGTTTTCTTCATTCCCTACCGTTCGGCACCTGCCTATGGTTTGGAAGAAGACTATCCAATTAGCGTAATAGGTGTATCGTCCTAATCCAAGGAACGCTCGTAACCTGAGAGAAGGTAAAAAGAAAAGACAACTGAATAGTCCTATTCATTTTCTACAGAACCGGAAACCATCCTCGAATCTGGAACAAGTTCCTTCGAGTTCATATATAACTATACGATGGTTTTATCCAATGGAAGTAGATGTTCGTAGTAATACTGGGTGTTCTGGAAAAAAGGGTAAAAGTAGGAGTGGCAATGAGGTATGCAACTCTGACAATCTAAAAACAAGTGTTTAAGAAGGTTCAGTTAACTTGGTCACTGAGTTACAGTCTAGGGTCGGGCCATGGTCGCTGCCAAAGAGAGAGAGAAAAGAAACACTCTGTGTGCACTCTAACCTAGATCAGAATGGTTATCAATTTATCTAATCAGGAAACCACCCACTGTAACCTCAAATTCTTCTCCAAACCTGAAAGAAGAATTAGTCGGGATCACCCGAGGAGTAAACCAACTCATCAGTGGGAATCGGGATCCAACTATCATCGCATGATAATGTGATGGAATCCACTCACGTTATCACACTCCAGAAGGTATGCACATATCTGGCAAGTTTCAGTTTCTTTAGAAACTCCCGATGTATGTTTTTACCTCTAGGACCCAAGTGACCTTGACTGAGCCAACATATCAAAGGATCCTAGCCAAGTTCAACCCGTCATTATCTTGATTTCATTAGACCCACCCGCACGAGTCTTTGACTGAGCCGAAATGACCGTACGACTTTCCTAACCAATCATATATCCATAAGACAGAAAAGCATTACAGAGCTACCGCACACTATGCCTCGGCTGAGCACGACATACGTAGCACGAATACTAAGCAATACTAATCTGAAATGACGGAGAGCTACGGTTGGTTTTTGATGAAAAACCTTTAACGTAATGAACTTGATATCGTTGAAGGAACCGGATAGTCTTTTATAAAAATATAGTGGCGAAAACCTTTGCTAAAGAGGTTACTCCCGGTGAAGGGATCTCGGCACTTTCCCCGTAGAATGAGGTGCAGGATATTCCAACTGAATACCACGATGCAAAGAAAAAGGCAATCGACTATAGTGAAGTTATTATCCTGACGCAAACTTTTGTCCAAGGGGTCACTCCCGGTGAAGGGATCCCGGCCCTTGCCTCGTCGACTGAGGTGCTGGATATTCATAACCGAATACCACTGTGCAAAACAAAAGAAAATGTCCTTGCAATAACAGCTTTTTGAAAAATGTTCTAACTGTAAGTCCACGTTACCACTCCCGGTTCTTTCGGGCTTGCGGAAATGGTGAAAAACGATTTTTAGGGTTTGGGTAACATGGACTACAAAAACGGATCTTGGTTAAACTACACACTAGCAACCTAACTAGAGAGTTGTCTACTCGGTTAGGGGTTATACCTCAACTTGAACTCCTTCTTCTTGACTCTTGATGGTGGTCGGATGGTGCTTTCCTCGTTGCCTACTCTTGTCAAAGATGGATCCAACTGAGGGTTTCTTCCTTGAGCTCCTTTCTTGAACTTTGAGAGAACTAAGATCTTTGGCTTGCTAGACCTTCAACCTTAGAGAGAATAGAGAGTAGCTTTGGGTGTTTTATCTTCAAGGAGATGTTTCTCAACAAATGAGAATTGTTCTCCTTGAACTAGAGAAGGAAGAAGAAGAATGGAGGAGAGAGAATGGTTATGATAGAATGAGATGGTTTTTACAACCATAACAATATAAGTGAATTATCAAATTAATAAAATTAATCTAAATGAAAAAGTTGATGGAAGGTTTGATAAGACTATTATCATTTCACATTAAATGGTTTTGCAAGAATCAAAGAGCATCTTTGATGTGTAATGATGATAGTCAACTAGTCAACCTTGGTCAACAAGTCAACAAACCCAACCATGACACAATTTCATTTAATTAATATTATTAATTGATATATCCCAAATTCATTAGGGTTTGTAAAAAGACGACTGTCAACTGTGCATACGCACCCGTTCCAAAACCCTAATGAAAAACCTCTTCCTCCGCCTCAATCATCTGTGCATACACACCCGCATTCGTGTTCCGAGGAACATGAATACAAAGAGATAAAACTAACCCCAAAACATATACTAGGATCTGGCTCAAACCAGAGCCTGCTAGTAATGTCTGTCCGGACGCCAAGCGTGCACAAGTGCGCGGATGAGAACGAACCCTGTCGCAAAACCATGCGACCTCTACTCTGTTTTGCCCAAAGGCGAATAACCCTCTGTGTGGGACTCTAAAGACTCGACACTACGCTGGCAGTGGGTTTAACCACAGACCGCAAGCGGCACTAGCTGTACGTAACGGTCCCCAGGTAGATGCCGATAAGAAGACTGACGAGGTAAACCCATCTGAACTCCTACTGAGCCTGAATGTGACAGTCTTCGTACAGTCCGGTCTATTCGTCTAATAACATCGCATGGCGGGCCTAGGGGGGCGGTAAACGTCAGTCCCCTACTAGCGGTACAAGTCGTGTCGGAGTGTAGCCCAGAACACCTGAGATGACACTGGAAACCTACCAGTCTATCTCACTTGCCCTGGCCAGGGACTTTGTGTAATGGCTCTCCTAGACACAGCGCGATATCAACCCCCAATACCGGGAGAGACGAATCCTGTCTAACCGTCACTGCCTCCAAGTGCTTCGAGACTGCACCTAAAAACTACCTGTTTGCACGACTCCTTTGAGCCGTGGTAGGGTAGTAATCAAAGTACAGTGGGAACATACTCGAGGCGAAGTGACAGTGTCAAGTCAACGGACTAAGCTGTATTCATGTCACCTGGGAACTGATAACTGACGATTGGTATAATACCAACCAACAGTTTCCAGCGAGTCCTGTCCAGTGTACTCGTAACCTAACGAGCACCCGTATACTATCTCAAGTACGACGTACTGATGGCTGTGGGACAGACCGTCTCCCAAGCTGGGATAAGAAGCGCATATGCTAGTCTACTCCGGAGTATCGATGCCCTGTCTCGATAGTCCTGCGACTAGGGACCTGCATAAGGATGTGCTTATAGATTACTCAGCCCCCACGAGTGTGACTGCCATCGCAACGCTGGTAATCAAGCAAAGATCCTAAGGGCTCCACTAATGTGTAAAAGCGATATGCTAAAAGAAACACATGCACACATTAAAGCAGAAACAAACCAAGTAGCATACTACCATTTTGAGCAAGATTGTCAATACAAGGTGAATATCCCAAGCTTCCATTAAGTAATATACATACTAGTATGATACTGTAATGGCCTCTAGGGCATATACACTAACAATCTCCCACTTGTACTAAGGCCATGTACTGGCGTATCGAAGACCTATCATCTCGATCAGCCGCTCGAAGTGAGTCTGGGGTAAGGCCTTCGTGAATGGATCAGCAGTGTTATCTTCCGTAGCAACTCTCCGAACCTCGATCTCCTGGCGACCCACGATATCCCTGATCAGGTGATACCGCCTCAAGATGTTCCTGGACTTCTGATGGGACCTGGGTTCCTTCGCTAAAGCTATAGCTCCGTTGTTGTCGCAATAGAGCGGTATTGGATCAACAATGGTAGGAACCACCTGAAGCTCCGTGAGGAACTTCTTCATCCAGACAGCTTCCTTTGCGGCATCTGCAGCAGCGATATATTCCGCTTCCATCGTCGAGTCAGCAACGGTTTCCTGTTTGGAACTCTTCCAACACACCGCCCCTCCATAGAGGGTAAAGACATAACCCGACATGGACTTGGAATCATCCTTGTCACTCTGGAAGCTGGAGTCAGCAAAGGCCTTGATCTGGAGGTCTTTTCTTCCATATACCAAGAACATCTCCTTAGTCCTTCTCAGGTACTTGAGAATGTTCTTTACCGCTATCCAGTGTTTCTCCCCAGGGTTTGACTGATACGGGCTTACCACACTCAGTGCATAAGCTACATCTGGTCTGGTACACAACATCGCATACATTATAAAGCCTACCGCAGAAGCGTAGGATATAATAGACATGCGATCACTTTCCAAATCAGTCTTGGGAGACATCTCTTTGGAAAGGGTGATCCCGTGACAAGCCGGTAGATTACTGCACTTGGAATCTTCCATACTGAATCTTTTCAGTATGGTGTCGACGTCCCTGGACTGTGAGAGTCCCAGTATCATCTTGGATCTGTCACGATAGATCCGGATCCCCAGAATGTATGAGGCATCACCCAGGTCTTTCATGGAGAACCTGTCTGACAAGAACCCTTTGACAGATTGTAGCATAGGAATGTCATTTCCTATCAAGAGAATGTCATCCACGTATAAAACGAGGAATACTACAGTTCTCGCTACAAATCTACTATAGATGCATGGTTCATCTGGATTTTTGATAAAGCCAAATTCTTTGACCGTCTCATCAAAACAGATGTTCCAACTCCGCGATGCCTGCTTTAGTCCATAGATGGACTTAAGCAACTTGCACACCTTTACGCTGCTCCCACTCTGAATGAAACCCTCTGGCTGGTCCATATAGACACACTCCTCTAAATTTCCATTTAGGAAAGAGGTCTTTACGTCCATTTGCCAGATCTCATAATTGTGGAAGGAAGCAATGGCAAGAAGGATCCGAATGGATTTCAGCATAGCCACTGGAGAAAAGGTTTCGTCGTAGACCAAGCCAGGTCTTTGACGGAAACCCTTTGCAACAAGTCTAGCTTTATAGGTCTCAACCTGTCCATCTACACCAATCTTCCTTTTGAAGATCCACTTGCATCCCACGGGTTTTACCCCATCTGGAGCAATGTCCAACGTCCATACTTTGTTGGTGTACATGGACTCCATTTCAGTCCGCATTGCATCAAGCCATTTTACCGAGTCAACGCTCTGAATGGCCTGCTGGAAGCTAGTCGGCTCATCACTATCAATGATGCAATCCTCTCTATCCCCATCTATGAGAAAACCGTAGTATCTCTCGGGCGGATGAGACTACCTAGTACTTCTGCGGAGCGGCGTAGGAATGTCTTGATCTTTCGAACCCTCTGGTTCTACTTAGCTTTCAGTAATAGCTCGTGGTTCTGGAATTTCTTACAGTTCTATTGCGCTCCCACTTATCTGATTCTCCAAAAACTGAGTTTCTAAGAAGTGGGCATGCCGAGAAACAAAAACCTTTTGTTCCTCTTCGCAATAGAAGAAATATCCCTTGGAGTTCTTTGGATATCCCACAAACTTGCATTGTACTGAGCGTGCCTCGAGCTTGTCCACATGCTGCTTTTTGACAAAAGCTGGACATCCCCATGTCTTAATATGATTAAGATAGGGTCTCTTCCCACACCACATCTGATATGGTGTAGTAGGCACAGTCTTACTTAGAACTCGGTTCAAAAGGTATGCAGCTGATTCTAGCGCATATCCCTAGAATGATCGCGGTAACTCAGCGTTACTCATCATGGACCGTACCATATCCAATAGGGTTCGGTTCCGTCTCTCCGATACACCGTTATGTTGCGGAGTGTATGGAGGAGTAAGCTGAAAGAGAATTCCATTCTCTTTTAAGTACTCCAGGAATTCGGCACTCAAGTATTCACCACCTCGATCAGATCTTAGTGTCTTGATACTTTTGCGTGTTTGTTTTTCTACTTCATTCTTATATTCCTGGAATTTTCCAAAAGCTTCGGATTTATGTTTCATTAAGAAGACATAATCGTACCTTGAAAAGTCATCCGTAAAAGTAATGAAGTAAGAATAACCGCTTCGTGCATGTATAGACATTGGACCGCACACGTCGCTGTGTACGAGTCCTAAGAGCTCGCTCGCTGTCACTCCGTGTCCAGTGAACGGAGTCTTTATCATCTTTCTTTTGAGACAGGATTGACAAGTTGCATATGATTGATATTTGAACAGATCCAAATATCCTTCTGTATGTAACTTATTCAACCTTCTCTCATTGATGCGACCCAGTCTACAATGCCATAAGAAAGTCTGATTTATTTCCGGAGACTTTCTTTTGTGTGTATTCTGGACATTGAAAATCTGTGGTTGGTTTAATACGTATATACCATTGCTCAATGTACCTGACCCAATCAGAACTTGATTAAGGTGAATGTTTACAACATTACTTACAAACGCAAATTCATAACCTTCTTTAGAAACCAAAGATACAGAAATGATATTACAAGTTGCATTGGGTACAAAAAAGCAATTACGTAAAACCAAAACATGCCCATCTGACATTCCCAGGTGATAGTCCCCCACGGCCTCAGCATCCATACTAGCTCCGTTTTCAACTTTGAGGGTCATGTCACGTGCTCTCAAAAACCTACGCTTTCTCAACGCCTGCAAAGAATTACAGATATGAGATCCTGATCCGGTATCCAATACCCAGGACGTAGAGTTTATTGATAGACAGTTTTCAATAACATACACACCTGAAGCTGAAGCCGCAACCTGCTTCAGATCCTGTGTTCTGGCTTTCCAAGCCCTGCAATCTTTCTTCCAGTGTCCACTCTTGTGACAGTAAAAGCATTCTTCTTTATCCACAAGTTTCCCCGCTACCTTTGTTGCTTTTGCCTTTCCCTTCGTATCCACCTTACTAACACCTCCCCTTGGTTTGGCGGGGGTTTTCTTCTTCTTTCCCTTGGCTTTCGCCTTGGACCTAGAAGAGGAAGATCCTCCGACAAACAAAGTGGATGTTTCCCTACCTTTCTGTAGGGTGCCCTCTGCACTCCTCAGCAGGTTGAGGAACTCTGAAAGTTCAACTTCCTTTTCTTGCAAGTTGAAATTCAGAATGAACTGGGCGTAAGTGGAAGGAAGGGACTGAAGAATCAAGTTCGTGTAGAGATCATTCTCCAACGTGGTCCCAAGGTCCGCGAGCTCCTCTATGTAGCCAATCATCTTAAGCACGTGTTCCGCTACCGATGATCCGACGGCCAATCTTGCCGAAAACAACTTCTTCGACACTTCGTATCTGGCGATACGAGATTGCTCTCCATACAGTTCTTTTGTATGGAGAAATATGGATTCGAGGTCCATATTCTCATGCCTCCTCTGATGTTCGTTGTCCATAGAGGCAAGCACGAGGCATGTGGCCTTCGCGCAGTCGATCTCCCAAGTCTTACGGATTTCCTTATCCGCGACGCTGGAGGTAGGACCTGGGACAGGGGGAGCTTTGGTAGTAAGAAGATACCCCAACTTGTCATAAGTGATAGCCATCTTTACATTCCTGGGCCAATCTTTGTAGTTTGGCCCTGTCAGTATGTTTTTATCTTGTAGTAACTTAAGTCCAGTCATGATGTTTGGTCGCTGCAATTAGGAGAGAAAGAAGAAACACTTTAGCATAATGCTCTTGCAAGTTTAGAGTGGTTTTTAATTTGTCTAAACAGGATGGCTCCCACTGTCTCTCGAATCCCTCCTCAAACCATAAAGGAAGAACTAGTCGGGATCAATCTCACCGTACAATACTAGCTTAACCGTTCAGCCAGGCCAGTGTTGGTACTTCGAGGGAGGTTTTCCAACGCTTTCGCGAAGTTCCTTAATTAAATAACCTCTTTTCCCTGGGGGCGTAGCCCCGCTAACACCTTTCTAGACACCTACTTGGTTTATAGCATTGATCGTTAAGTGAGAAAGTTCCGGAGGAGTAGCATATACTCACAGTAGGATCGAGATCCAAATATCATCGCGTGACAAAACTGAAGGAATCCTACCAGAATCATCACACTCTAAATGGTATGCAGCGCTAGCAAGTTTCAGTTCTTTTGAAACTCCCGATGTGGATTTTTGCCCCATGCTCTTATGACCTTGACTTTGGCCAAAATATCATAAGTCACATGTCAAGTTCTACCCGTCATTCTCCAGGTTAATTTGAGCCCACCCGCACATACCCTTGACTTTGGCCAAAATGGTAGAACGACTGCCCCAAACCAACACATCTATCTATGCTGCACATGAATACCCAATAGCTACCAATTACTATGCCTTGACTTTGGCCAACATACATAGCTTGAATACTTATTGACCATTCATGTGAAACGACGGAGGGCTACGAATGGTTTTGGCGAAACCGTGAACGTAGTGAACTTGATATAATCGAAGGAACGAGATAGCTTTCAAAAGGAGTGGTTCAAGCTCCGCATTTAAAAATTTGGTTTTGAAAAGAACCGAGTGGTTTTCAAAGTGTTCCAATGACTTTTACTTGGTTTATTTTTATCTTGCATTAATTCCAATGCGTCCCATCATTTAAACCTACCATTGCAGAAAATGACGAAAATATGACGTACGCTTATGCCATCCGCATTCGCTACGGGGTCCCGTCATCACCCGTTAGGTTACTTAAATAACGACAGAGTGGGGGCTGGAGTAGCACGGATGCAAAACATAAGCAACGCCTAAATAGATATCATATAGATATATATACACATTCATCACATGCAATGATAGCCATTCCAGATTACAGATGAATACATTGGATATACTAGGAATCCGCAATTCGTACGAGCCTGTAACGAAGAGCGGATTACACGGTCGCGATGAATAACCAAACCCCACCCTAGGCCCCTACGGGTGCGGCAAACTACCCGCCAAGTACCCGAAGCGAAGCAACCTCCCTCAACTCGTGAGTAGGCCACTCGGCACTTCGAGATACCCAGTAGTTTGTGCACCCCACCTTGGGTCTATCCTAGGAGCAAAAACAGTAAAAAGAAATTATACAATGACGGCTACAACCCCGACCAGGTCAATGACGGCTACAACCCCGACCCGGTTGGCCATACAAATAATATTACATCAATTTACATATTACAAGAATTGAAAGATAAACAAAACTCTTATCTCATAATTCCCCCCGGCTATTCATCCGCGACAATCCAACGAATTCATATACACAAACCATCAACATCACAGATCACAGATATGTATAACCCCTACTAATCGACGTATAGCGATTAGCAGATGTTCAATATATATAAAACATTACAGATATAACCCATTAGCCAAAGTTTACAGAAAATCGACCAAAATACGGATTTGTAACCACCCCAAAAACAAACTTGTTCTCTGGAAAATCTGGGCAGAAACAAACCATCCCAAAAATCACAAAATACCCCCAGAAACAAACTGCAGGAGAAACGATCCACGGCCGAGTCAACTCGGCCGCGGAACCGCGGCGAGTTGGTCGGCTCGTGCGATCGTTTTTCTTGCCTGTTTATAGAAAAGCCTGAGCCGATTTTTAAGATATGATTTTTTATTTTTAGAGAAGAAAAAAAAATCGGCAGCAACTAGGGTTTTCCGGGGTGTTTTGGGTTTTTTTTCGTTCGGTCGATATTCTAAATACTTTACTAACCTGCTAGGGTGTGTTTAGTTAGGCTCTGATACCACTGTAAGTCCACGTTACCTCTCCCGGTTCTTTCGGGCTTGCGGAAATGGTGAAAAACGATTTTTAGGGTTTGGGTAACATGGACTACAAAAACGGATCTTGGCTAAACTACACACTAGCAACCTAACTAGAATGTTGTCTACTCGGTTAGGGGTTATACCTCAACTTGAACTACTTCTTCTTGACTCTTGATGGTGTTCGGATGGTGCTTTCCTCGTAGCCTACTCTTGTCAAAGATGGATCCACCTGAGGGTTTCTTCCTTGAGCTCCTTTCTCGAACTTTGAGAGAACTAAGATCTTTGGCTTGCTAGACCTTCAACCTTCGAGAGAATAGAGAGTAGCTTTGGGTGTTTTATCTTCAAGGAGATGTTTCTCAACACATGAGAATTGTTCTCCTTGATCTAGAGGAGGAAGAAGAAGAATGGAGGAGAGAGAATGGTTATGATAGAATGAGATGGTTTTTACAACCATAACAATATAAGTGAATTATCAAATTAATAAAATTAATCTAAATGAAAAAGTTGATGGAAGGTTTGATAAGACTATTATCATTTCACATTAAATGGTTTTTGCAAGAATCAAAGAGCATCTTTGATGTGTAATAATGATAGTCAATGTTTCAACCATGGTCAACTAGTCAACCTTGGTCAACAAGTCAACAAACCCAACCATGACACAATTTCATTTAATTAATATTATTAATTGATATATCACAAATTCATTAGGGTTTGGAAAAAGACGACTGTCAACTGTGCATACGCACCTGTTCCAAAACCCTAATGAAAAACCTCTTCCTCCGCCTCAATCATCTGTGCATACACACCCGCATTCGTGTTCCGAGGAACATGAATACAAAGAGATAAAACTAACCCCAAAACATATACTAGGATCTGGCTCAAACCAGAGCCTGCTAGTAATGTCGGTCTGGACGCCAAGCGTGCACAAGTGCGCGGATGAGAACGAACCCTGTCGCAAAACCATGCGACCTCTACTCTGTTTTGCCCAAAGGCGAATAACCCTCTGTGTGGGACTCTAAAGACTCGACACTACGCTGGCAGTGGGTTTAACCACAGACCGCAAGCGGCACTAGCTGTACGTAATGGTCCCCAGGTAGATGCCGATAAGAAGACTGACGAGGTAAACCCATCTGAACTCCTACTGAGCCTGAATGTGACAGTCTCCGTACAGTCCGGTCTGTTCGTCTAAGAACATCGCATGGAGGGCCTAGGGGGGAAGTAAAAGTCAGTCCCCTACTAGCAGTACAAGTCGTGTCGGAGTGTAACCCAGAACACCTGAGATGACACTGGAAACCTACCAGTCTATCTCGCTTGCCCTGGCCAGGGACTTTGTGTAATGGCTCTCCTAGACACAGCGCGATATCAACCCCCAATACCGGGAGAGACGAATCATGTCTAACCGTCACTGCCTCCAAGTGCTTCGGGACTGCACCCAAAAACTATCTGTTTGCACGACTCCTTTGAGCCGTGGTAGGGTAGTAATCAAAGTACAGTGGGAACACACTCGAGGTGAAGTGACAGTGTCAAGTCAACGGACTAAGCTGTACTCATGTCACCTGGGAACTGATAACTGACGATAGGTATAATACCAACCAACAGTTCCCAGCGAGTCCTGTCCAGTATACTCATAACCTAACGAGCACCCGTATACTATCTCAAGTACGACGTACTGACGGCTGTGGGACAGACCGTCTCCCAAGCTGGGATAAGAAGCGCATACGCTAGTCTACTCCGGAGTATCGATGCCCTGTCTCGATAGTCCTATGACTAGGGACCTGCATAAGGATGTGCTTATAGATTACCCAGCCCCCACGAGTGTGACTGCTATCATAACGCTGGTAATCAAGCAAAGATCCTAAGGGCTCCACTAATGTGTAAAGGCGATATGCTAAAAGAAACACATGCACACATTAAATCAGAAACAAACCAAGTAGCATACTACCATTTTGAGCAAGATTGACAATACAAGGTGAATATCCCAAGCTTCCATTAAGTAATATACATACTAGTATGATACAGTAATGGCCTCTAGGGCATATACACTAACACCAACAACATCAGAATAGGTTTGTTTAGCTTGCATTGATCCGAATCAACACAGTCCCATCAATTGATCACACCAATAAAGAACGAAAATATGATGTACGTATATGCCATCCACATTCGCCACTGGGTCCCGTCATCACCCGTTAGGTTACTTAACTAACGACAGAGCGGGGACTGGACTAGCGCGGGTGTAAAACATATACAACATCTACTAGTATATATATCAATATATAATATTCGCTCAAGGCGTGATAAAAATGCAACATCACAGAGAGTAATAAGCATCACAGAACAATACAGATAATCTGGGAGCCCCGGGTTTCATAGAGCCGCTACTGAAACCCGACGTTCCTCTGGTCGTGTGGATAGCCTGTGCAATGAAATCTTAGGCCCCTACGGGCGCGGCAAGTTACCCGCCAAAACCTGAAGCGAGGCAGCCCCCTTCAACAACGTGAATGGACCACCCAGCACTTCACGGAATCCGGTAACTTATGCACCCCTCCTTGGGTCAACCTGTACCCCCTACGAGTGCGGCAAATAGCCCTCCAATTCTAGAGTGAAGCCCCCTCCGTCTCAAAGCCATGAGATGCGGGCCCGTTGCCCTCTAGAACCCGGCTATCCGTGCACCCCACCGCGGGGTAATCCTAGTACAGAAAGTAAAATATATATACAACGGGTACATCGACCTCAGCCCGGTCGTGCTCCAAAAGAATAATATACAAACAGGCAGTGACAGCAGTCCACATGTCGGACGCTCGCCCCGCAATATCAAATTTATAAATACAACCAAACTGTACTACCATTGCACCAGGCTATCCACCACGACAAATCCGCAACATCATAGCACAACACAGAACATCAATGTGAATGTCACGTTCGCTAATCCGTCTAAAAGGGCTATAGCAATTAGACAGGATTTACCGCTCGAATGACATTCATGGTCGCAGATATAATGTAAATACTGTGAACTAATATGTTTAAAATTTTCGATCGACGAAATTTCCCGAAGTAGGTCCCAAGCACAATTCCCAGTACTCAAACAAATCTGGGCCCAAACAAAAATTACCAGAAACCCTAATTCCAACTCAGAAAACACTGTAGGAAAAATGGTGCAGAGAAGTTATTGTGCTGCAGTGGAACCGCGGCCAAAAGGGGGGTACGGCCGCGGTTCCGCGGCTCTACGGTGACTTCATGCAACCATTTTTCTGCAGTGTTCTTATAACAGCCTGCCTGATTTTCTGCAACACACCAAATAAGTTTTGGACAACAAAAAAAATTCGACAGAAACTGCACTTTTTGAAATCCCGGTTTTGGAAAATTCGGCTGATCGAAGTTTTAAATACGTTAGAGCAAGCTAGTAAATATTAATGGAGTGTCTCTGATACCATGTAAGTCTACGGTAGCACCCCGGCCGTCTTTCCGAGGCCAAAATGCGGAAACGAAAATTTTTCAAAACTAGAAACCGGCACTATCGTATGCTTAAAACCCGGATCGAACCATTAACCTACAACTAACTATCTAGAGAGAGGGTTGGAAAGCTATACTGATCGATCCGTGTCCTTCGGTCTTTGGCCACCATCCCAAGCTCCTCGCGACATCTCCGGTCTCGATCTCCTCGTCGGAAAGGGCACCACATCATCGATTCCTTTTACGGGCTCCCGCTTCATCCGAAGAAACTCGGGCACGAAGTGTGCTAGCCGACGTGTCCAAGGTGATGTAGAGAATGTTTGTGATCACTTTGTCTCTTGCATCCATGAGATGGATGGAGGTTAAAGGTGTTGCCATTAATGGAGGCTATGAGCTAGAGGAAGAATAAGAATAATGAGCTCTCTTTTCTTTTCTTTTCTTTTCTTTTCTTGTGTTGGAATAATGAGAGAGTGGGAGAGTATGTGAAAAAGAAATACAAGATCTAAAACATATCATATGGTTGCCCCTCTCTCTCTCTTCTCATCATATCAACACAAATCAAACATCAAATGTGACATATGCACAATAAAAGAGACCATGAGTCACTAGGTTTGCATGTGTCACAATTAATGCACAAAATGATGATTTCTAGCTCACAATTTCCATTTGTAAACATTAACCTAAATGTTTACAACAATAAAAAGATACGGCAACATCTAAAGTAAACTCGTGACGGATCACAAGGATACCCCTCACCTGTATATACATACCTGCATCCGCATTCCGACTGAATGCGAATGCGATGAGACTAAAGTAATCCAACAAATCTAATACTAGGATCCGGCTTAAACCAAAGCCCACAAGTATGATCCGCCCGATCATGATCCGTGCAATACCGCACGCATATGATCGAACCCTGCCATATATCATACGGCCTCTACAACGTTTCGCCCGAAACTTGAGAAACAATCTATGGGGGACTCTAAAGACTCGTCAATACTTTGGCTGTGGATTTAACTACTAGCACGTCAGAGGTACTAGCCATACGTAATGGGCTACCAGGTATTGACCAAAAGGGAGGTCGATGAGCGAACTCATCCTGACACCCTACTGAGCCTGTCAGTGACAATATCCGTACATTTTAGTCCGTTCGTCTATGAGGATCGCATGGCGGGCCTAGGGGGTTGGTAAAAGTCAGACCCCCAAAAGCGGTACAAGTCGTGTCGGAGTGTAGCCCAGAACACCCTGAGATACTACTGGAATACCTACCAGTAAATCTCCTGCCTTGGCCAAGGACTTCATGTAATGGCTCTCCTAGACACAGCGCGATCTCACCCACAATTTCGGGAGAGATGAACCCCTGCCGATCCGCTCACTGCCTCCATGTGGCTCGGGACTGTACCCAACTAAAACCTATTTGCATGACTCCTTTGAGCCGTGGTAAGGTAGTAATCAAAGCACAGTGGGAACTCACACGAGACAAATGACGATCTCAGGTCGATGAACTAACCTGTACACATGTCACCAGGGAACTGCTATTTGACGTCAGGTATAATACTAACTAGCATGTTCCCGGCGAGTCCTGTCCGGTGTACTCATAACCCAATGAGCACCTGTATACATCTTAGGTGATCCAACTGACACCAATGGCTTGTGAGACCGGCCACCGCCCCTCTTCGTGGTCTCGACTGTATACACTAGTCTACTAATGGAGTATCGATGCCCAGTCTCGAAACTCCCACGACTAGGGACAACCTTAAGGATGTGCTTATAGACCCCAGCTCCCACGTATATGATCGCCATCAAACTGCTGGTAGTCAAGCAAGAATCCTAAGGGCTCTATCAACGTGCAATCGTGATCTGTAGCATCACCTAAAGCTGTACACGATGATAAAGATAAACCAGATAGTATACTATTCTCTATCAACGTATAATAGTGACTGCAATGCCACCTAAAGCATGTACACGATGATAAAGATAAACCAGATAGTATAAAAATCTCTCGAGTAAGACTGTGCTACCGGCATAGGTCCTCCCTCAATCATTGCAATCACGTGCATGTAATCCAATAATTGACTCTGAGGGCATTATATCCAACAACTAGCCCAAGTGCAGCAGCACACAAGATCACGAACCGTGTCGGATAACGTGACACGCGTACTTAAAATACTAGAATATAGAAAAGTGGTCCCAGATTTTGCTACACAGACAATTAATGAAAGTTGCAAGTACCACGAGACCACACACAAGCCCAGAGACCTCTACCCAAAAATACAACCCCCCATCCCCTACTCTAGCCGCAAATTGCGGCCAGAACCAATAAATCTGCGGCCAAAAGGAAAGGGTTTGGGCTTGGATTTTTGTGGTAGGTTCTAGGTCACTACACAAGGTCACTGTGATGGGAACTTTTCCAACAAATACCTGGTTTGATAGCAGATCATTCGAGACCCAAAACTACACTAAAAATACGATATTTACCCGAAACTAAACTTTACGCGTTCTAAACTGAAACGAACAAGCTATGCAATATTAAAAAGACCTACTTAACAGATAGAGATCAATACCTAACCACGCAAGCTCAAAGATACTAGCTTTCCAACCTCCAAGGCATCTAAGAGGCAAAACAAGTCTTGAAAAGGGATTTGGGTGAGATTTGATGAAGTTTAGTGAGGGATTATTGAAGGGGTAGTGTAGGGTTCAGTTTGGGGTTGAGGGAATGAAGAAAGATTGAGAAAGAGATAGAGTGAGAGAGAATGAGAGGGTGAGGGAAAGCGAATGATGAGAGGTGAGTGTAGGGTAAAATAAGTCCTTATTCTTACTCTCTCCCCCTCACCTCCATTAATGCCCATTAATGCCCTCCATGATTCACCTTGCCACCTCCTCTCATCCAAAACAAATATCTCATACAAATATCTAGGGTTAGGGTTAGGGTTTAAGGAAGGATAAGATTAGGTTAAGGTTGTCATGGTCACTAAACTAGATTAACACAAACACACCCTCTCATTAACGTGCACACGTGTGTGCAAGCCAAAACAAATAATATTAAAATATTAATTAATTGATATAAAATGTGAGGAACCCGATTTGGTAAACCTTTTACTAATAACCCGCATTAAAGCTTAATTAACACAAATCTCATTCCAAGGTGTTACAGTTTTATGTAAGTTTGTTGGATGTCCCAAATATTCACGAGGGTATATCTTCTACCACACCGAGGAACAGAAGGTGTTAGTTGCCCAGCACGCTACTTTTTTGCAAAAGGAATTTTATGCAAAAGAAATTAGTAGGAGCACGGTAGAGCTGGAAGAATTTCCAGAAACACATACTGCAATAGAAGATTTGGTAGAAACGGAGGATTCAATAGTCCCAGACGAATCTCGGCCACTCCACAAATCTAGTAGGATTTCTCACCCACCTGAAAGTTACTACGGTTTTCTCATAGACGGTGGGAGAGTGGATTGCATCATGGAAGAGCAATGATTTTCTGGATTATCTAAAAGAGAATGGGATTCTCTCTCAGCTTACTCCTCCTTATACACCACAGCACAACGGTGTATCGGAACGGAGGAATCGGACCCTATTAGATATGGTGCGCTCTATGTTGAGCGAAGCTGAGTTACCTATTTCCTTCTGGGGGTATGCGCTTGAGACAGCCATATACATATTGAATCTAGTTCCGTCTAAATCTGTACCTACCACACCATATGAGATATGGAGTGGGAAGTGACCATATTTTAAACAAGTTAAGATATGGGGTTGTCCGGCCTACGTCAAAAGTCAAAATCCGGACAAACTCGATGCATGATCAGTTCTTTGCAAATTTGTGGGATATCCAAAGAATTCTCAAGGATATTTTTTCTACCACGCTGAGGAACAAAAAGTGTTTGTTGCTCAACATGCCATGTTCAGTTGATAAAACTGCTCATTTGTATTACATTTTTCTTACCATTTTCATATTAAAAAAGGACTTTATTATAATATATTATACATATGAGGGTTTATATGTAAAAACATTATTTTCCATGTGTTAATATATTTTAATTATCATTTGGTAGGAAAATATATGCAAATATTATTGACCTAATCCTAGTAGAACAAAGTCTACTAAAATCTTATTTGAGTTGTTGTGCAGAATATTTCCAAGTTGTTATGAAGAATTTATCAAACAAATCAATTTGTTGAAGAAAACTTGCCAAATTAACAAGCAAAACTTGGAGACCGGGTCTGGAAGCAACCGAGAAAAGATTTTTGAATTCTGAAGGTGCCTAGGATTGACAAATGTCACAATCAGAGAGCACCTAAAATTTGATGAAGCAATCTCCACCTTTGGCCGCGGAACCGCGGCCAAACCCCCTTGTTGGCCGCGGATCCGCGGCAGTATAGAGGAGATAGAGTTGAAGATTTTTGGGGATGAATATTTTCTATATTTTACCAACTTTTGAAGCAAAAGATTCTGGCTTTGCACTATAAAAATGCACCGAGAGCCTCTTGGAAAAGCTATCAAGCCGAAAAGATCACGAAGTCCAAGACGGCTCACGCATCCAGGCTGATCATCAACGGTTCATCTACCCCCTTGGAAGAGATCGAGAAGCAAACCAAGTTTTTGTAATCATTTTCTACGGAATAAAGTGTAGATTGTTCAAGTTGATTAATAAAGGTAGTTATTTTATTGAATTCTTTTGCATTTTACATTATGTTTTCCCTCTCTTTCTTTTCATCTTCTTCTCCCAACATGCGCGGGTAATTCTCCGCTTGTTAGGGTTCGTAGGATTAGGGTAGGCTAATGGACGATGAAAATAACTAAACTCTTTTTAAGTCCTATAAAGTTTAGGAACTTTATCAAAAGAATCATTAACATCCTAATCGGGCGCGCTAGCAATTCTTTGCTAGTTCCGACCGCGATTAGAGATTAGATTAATGATTGTTTTGGTAAAGGCTAGATATGAACAGAGTTCTGTGTCGAGATAAGGGTTAAGAATGGGATTCCTTTTCCCTCCAGAAACCCTAATCTACACGCATCACCGTCGTTCTAGTTCTAAATCTATTAATGGATAAAAAGGGTAACTTTTAATTAATCGTCCATAACTACTAAATCACAACGAGCCCTACAAGCCTTCTTATTATATTATCTAAGTCTCTAAAATAATCTAGATCTATATTTTACATTCTTGTTTAACGTAGATCTAGAAACCATTCTATAAAATTCTTTATCCCTCCTCTCTCTCTCAACACATCTAAAGTAAAAGTAAAAGGTTCCACGTTTTCCAGAGGACGACCCGTACTCATCTCGGTCTAGCTACGTACGACACCGTTCTGATTGCGGTTAAACTACAAAACACACTCTTTCGAGACAATCAAATGGCGCCGTTGCTGGGGATACGTGCGTAATTTTTTATTCTTACTATTTGTGTTGAATTCTTAGACGAGTCATATCATTATTAAAACAAAACTGCAAATTGCATATTTAACGATTTGTGCGTGAATTTTTGCGAGGAAATCTGGAGTCACAAACTTGAGGAAACAGGAAACAGAGACATTTTTAGAGATCCAGAGGAGCACAAAAGGCCATACAAAAAATTTCATCAACTGTTCCTTCTGCCATGCGGCGGAACCGCGGCAAAAGCACCCATTCTGCGGCGGAATAGCGGCAGGTTGGAGGAATTAGGGCTTCAATCTTCTATGGTATCTTTCTCAACTCCTTCTCTCTCCCCTCAAATCCAATAAAATCTATTTTCTGCAGGATTCTTTGCAAAATCGCGCCGCTAAAAAAATCTTTTTGCAAAAGTTTTGTGATTGGTTTTGTTTTGCATATTTAATACGGATTTCTAAGGGGCAAAGACCAAATCAAGATTAGGTGTGGATTTCATCACCCTTCCTAAGCCCCACAAATCACAAACCGAGCATATAGATCAACCCTTCATTAATTTAAAAAATATCTAGACCAGACTCTAAGGACTGTCGCGCTCAATAAAGACAGAGGAAGGTCGTGGGTAATCTATCGTTTATCTGCATTACTTTTGTAGTGCCTAGGCAAGTGTGTCAAAGGCTAGTGGGTTTTAATTAGGCCCACTACCGTGGTTCCTTCTCACTTACCTGGCACTTACCTGGCTATAAGGGTAGTACGGAGGCGGTAGAGGATTGATCCTGCGGCTTTTCCTTTGGAAGTCTAGGAGCGGTCTAGAGACTGGACCTAGGTAACCTTAGTTTTAGGGTTGCTTGTGCATCTTAGGGAGATTTGTCTTGAGTCCCACTTTTTCAAAACAAGCCAATTTTAAATCACACACACGCTGCCACTTGCACTAAACCCGCTTAGTGCATGCTCGGCTGGACACGGGATTCTAGTGCCTGTCTTGTCCGCGTTCCTGCTATCGACGCCGAAGTCGGTACTTCTTCATCTTCTTTTCCCCCACCACACACCACATTGACCGTGATGGACGGCACTCCATCTAATTATAACACCACGCTGCCACCGCCCGCAGGTGAGCAGAATCCACCGCGCATCTCTCTCCAAGAGAGATGCTATCCTATTCGTGGTCCTCTTCCTACTTGTCTATCTCTTCCACCACCTAACGGGGATAATTTCGAAATTAAACCCCACTAAATCAATCTGCTGCCCAAATTTCACGGGCTTGAGTCGGAAGACGCATACGTTTTCATCACCAAATTCGAGAATGTATGCGCAATGATGGGTACTTCACAATTGACCTGAGATGCTATGCGCTTACGTCTTCTCCCATTCACACTGTGCGACTTGGCAGAAAAATGGCTTTATAATACTGCCGCACATTCTATCGCTAATTGGGATGAATTCGTCGTAGCATTTCTTAAGAAGTTTTACCCAAATCATAAGACTGCACATGTTAGGAGCGAGATCAACCAGTTCACCCAGCTTCCCAATGAACCATTTTGGAAGTGCTTTGAACGTTTCAAGGATCTGCTTGTCCAATGCCCCCATCACGGAATACAAAGATGGGATTTATGTCAGATTATATATGAGGGCATTAATCCAGCAACAAAGCAGATGCTTGAAACAATGTGTCAATGCAATTTCATGTCTAAAGATGACGGTGAAGCATGGAAATATCTGGAAGACCTTGCTGAACACACGTTGCAGTGGGAAAGCATAAGACCACCTTCAACTAAGGGAGGTATTCATCAGCTCGACGTTTCTATCGCAGTAAAAGCCGAAATGGCAGCGATTCAGAAGAAACTCGATGCTATTGAAAACAAGTTCTCAACATTCTCCCTAAATCAGGTCACGCTTCCTAAGACTGTCTGTGGTTGCTGTTCGGATCCTTCACACTTAACGGAAGAATGTCCTATGAATGCATCGTTTCAAGCTAATGCTGCTTTTCAGCAGCGACCTAGAAACGATCCTTATTCTTCCACATACAATCAAGGATGGAGGAATCATCCTAAGTTTGCTTGGAATCAAAACCAACAAAGCAATTATCAAAGACCTCCTCCACAGCAACCACAACCACAGAATCAGCCCCCCTTTCAGTCACAGAATTTCCAAAATCCGGCCAACATTTCTACACCACAAGTGGCCGGTACTGACAACTCACTTGCACAAACTTTGGATATGTTCATGAAACAATCCATGCAAAATTCGGCTGAGATAAGGTCTTCTATTGATACCCTAACGAAAAACTCCTCCTCCCATGGTGAGAGTATCAAATCAATAGAATACCAAATCGCACAGTTAAACACCGCAATGAGTGCGAGAGAGAAAGGGAAACTCCCATCTCAACCCATACCTAATCCTGGCCACTCACAAAGTTATAATGTGAGTGCTGTTACCACGTTGAGATCGGGAAAAGTGCTGAATGACCGAGTGGGTGAGCAATGTGATGATAGTGACACCAATGATACCCCAGCTTCTTCTTCTTCCCCTAATTCGTCTAGTCTCCCACCTTCACCCGAGCCTATTCTCCGTTTTCCCCAAGGCTCGAACCCTTCGCCCATTTCACCAAATCTATCTAAGTCGATTCCCACTCCAGTTTTGGGATCGAATCCATCCCCACAGTCTTCTCCACAAACATTGGACCCAAAACTTATTGATCAAGCACCTTATCCAAACAGGTTGAGGGGCAACAGACCAAGTCCACAAATGGAGAAGATTGTGGAAATTTTTAAGCAAGTCAACATAAACATTCCTCTCTTAGATGCTATTCAACAAGTTCCGTCATATGCAAAAATCTTAAAGGACTTGTGCACTGGGAAGCGAAAAGTTCAAGTACCTAAAAAAGGTTTCCTTGCGAGTAATGTGAGCACTGCTTTTACACAACAACTACCCAAGAAACGAAAGGACCCCGGAAGTCCTACAATTTCTATTTCCATTGGGGGTAAAAATATTAATCGTGCTCTACACGATCTTGGTGCTAGTGTTAACTTGCTTCCGTATTCTTTTTATGAGCAATTAGGGATCGGAGAGTTAAAACCTGCGCATTGCACTCTTCAGATGGCCGATCGATCTATCACCCAACCAAGGGGTGAGCTAGAGGATGTGTTAATCAAAGTCGGGGAATTCACATTCCCTGTGGACTTTATCATTATAGATACACAACCTGTAGCAAACCCACGCAATCAAATCCCGGTGATACTCGGTCGACCCTTTTTGGCCACTTCCAACGCAGTAATTAATTGTAGAAACGGCTCTATGACCCTATCCTTTGGAAAGAAGTCAATTGAGCTTAACATTTACAAGTTGGGAAGTGAACCCTCTGAACCCTATGCTCATGTGTGTTCTGTCGAATTAATGGATGTCGACAGCAGCGAATTTGATCAACCTCATAATTCTGACTCTTTTCATATGTTGTTGCTTGATACGGACTCTCCCACCGGGTTGTCCGAGTCAACATCTAACGCTGATGAGGAACTGTCTATAGAGTCTGACGATCGCCCTGTTTTTCCTGATGAAATTATTCTTCGGGGTATCAATGAAAGCTTTGAGGAAATTTTCGCTGATGAACTCGCATTTTTACAAGACACGGGTGTTGAGATGTATCAATTCCAAGATGATGAAATTGGACCTCCACCCCTTCTTTTGGACAATCATGATAATACGAGTAATCCATCATTAATATCACTGTGTCGTCTCTCCAAATTGAGACGCAATCCTTTTCCAATACACCTCTTGTCACCTCCCCACTTCTTCACGTCAATAGGTGACATGTTCTTCCACCAACCTTGGTGCTTCATCGATAAAAATTTTGAATGGTTGGTGTTGACCTTCGGTCTTTGCAAAGCTTGGCATTGACCAATAACCTTGACCCCCTCGTGTGATTTTAAAAGATTAAAATTGTTTAAGTTTGGGGGGGTGATATATTTTGGGCTCTTGAAAGAAAATAATTTTTTTTGTGAGCCAAAAATAAGTTTTGGGGAGGATTTTCACTTTCATATATTCTTGCCCCCATTTATAATTTCCTCCCAAGTCTACAGGTTTTTTTAGCTTAACGGATGACATCAGTGAGGACACTGCTGTAAACAGGTTTGGGGGAGGTTTGTGCTTATTTACACATCAATTTGCATCATATTTTGCATAAGCACAACATTTTCAAAAACTTTAAAAAAAATTTCTTTTATAACAAAAGAGTAGAAAGTGAAAAATTACATCCAAAAGATAGGAATAGTTTAAGAAAACCAAGAAAATTAGAAGTTTTCTTAAACGAACTAGTAATAACTAGTTATGAGCTGTTGTCCCAAGGGTTAGTAAGATGAAGGAAGTCACTAATCTGAGGATAAAAATAAGTCTGAAAAATAGTTCCTATTCAGGAAGCCAAACATTCGAATGTTGATACCCTACTATATGCACTTACACACGTCTTGAAACTCGGGATAGTAGAGGATACCTTGAAATGCTCTTGTCTAAAAGCCAAAGTATGAAGGAAATGAAAAAAATGAAGAAAATATAAAAATGGTGAAAAGAAAAAAATGAACACTGGTTTTGTATCGCCAAGGCAGCAATAAAAAAATATAGCGAGGGTGCCTCTTCACCTAGTGCCCTAAGGCCAACTGGTCTGGGAGTCACTGCTAAGCCTTAGGTAGTGCAAGACGAGGAAAATATTATCACCTAATTAGCAAGCACATGAGTAATCGGTCGGTTAGTACCTCAAGAAGTATTAACGGTCGCATGAAAAGGTGTGAGCGAATCTTAATATTCATCAAATTAAAAAGTACTAAGGTAGATGGACAAGAGTATGATAGCTTGAATTGAATTCTCCGAGTGTAGGGATGTCCATTTCACACACGTGGGGTTATATGATCAATGTTTGGATGAAAGGTAGGAATGAAGAATAAAGACGATGTTTTATTAAGGGATGATGTGATTTCTAACATTTTTTCATGACTATTAAGATAGGGCTCATGACAACTGAAAAGCTAGTATAGTTGGAAACTCTTCTTTTCAAGGCCTTTCTTTTATGGTTCTTATCTTTATATGTAAATTTCACCATCTTCCTTTTGTTATAGGATTTTGTGGGTGTAATCCGCTGAAAACCCTCAGGAGACAACACTCCTCCTACTAGGGACACCTAGAGGTTTAACGGCTTGTTGCACGTGCTCAGTGCAATCGTGTCTGCCTACGAAAGTGTGCTTAGTTTTCTCCTTTCTTTTTCTCCTCTTGAATAAACTAGTTTGCTCGGGACGATCAAAGATAAGTTTGGGGGTATTTGTTCAGTTGATAAAACTGCACATTTGTATTACATTTTTCTTACCATTTTCATATTAAAAAAGGACTTTATTATAAAATATTATACATATGAGGGTTTATGTGTAAAAACATTATTTTCCATGTGTTAATATATTTTAATTATCATTTGGTAGGAAAATGTATGCAAATATTATTGACCTAATCCTAGTAAAACAAAGTCTACTAAAATCTTATTTGAGTTGTTGTGCAGAATATTTCCAAGTTGTTATGAAGAATTTATCAAACAAATCAATTTGTTGAAGCAAACTTGCCAAATTAAGAAGCAAAACTTGGAGACCAGGTCTGGAAGCAACCGAGAAAAGATTTTTGAATTCTGAAGGTGCCTAGGATTGACAAATGTCACAATCAGAGAGCACCTAAAATTTGATGAAGCAATCTCCACCTTTGGCCGCGGAACCGCGGCCAAACCCCCTTGTTGGCCGCGGATCCGCGGCAGTATAGAGGAGATAGAGTTGAAGATTTTTGGGGATGAATATCTTCTATATTTTACCAACTTTTGAAGCAAAAGATTCTGGCTTTGCACTGTAAAAAGGCACCGAGAGCCTCTTGGAAAAGCTCGCAAGCCGAAGAGATCACGAAGTCCAAGACGGCTCACGCATCCAGGCTGATCATCAACGGTTCATCTACCCCCTTGGAAGAGATCGAGAAGCAAACCAAGTTTTTGTAATCATTTTCTACAGAATAAAGTGTAGATTGTTCAAGTTGATTAATAAAGGTAGTTATTTTATTTAATTCTTTTGCATTTTACATTATGTTTTCTCTCTCTTTCTTTTCATCTTCTTCTCCCAACATGCGCGGGTAATTCTCCGCTTGTTAGGGTTCGTAGGATTAGGGTAGCCTAATGGACGATGAAAATAACTAAACTCTTTTTAAGTCCTATAAAGTTTAGGAACTTTATCAAAAGAATCATTAACATCCTAATCGGGCGCGCTAGCAATTCTTTGCTAGTTCCGACCGCGATTAGAGATTAGATTAATGATTGTTTTGGTAAAGGCTAGATATGAACGGAGTTCCGTGTCGAGATAAGGGTTAAGAGTGGGATTCCTTTTCTCTCCAGAAACCCTAATCTACACGCATCACCGTCGTTCTAGTTCTAAATCTATTAATGGATAAAAAGGGTAATTTATAATTAATCGTCCATAACTACTAAATCCCAACGAGCCCAACAAGCCTTCTTATTATATTATCTAAGTCTCTAAAATAATCTAGATCTATATTTTACATTCTTGTTTAACGTAGATCTAGAAACCATTCTATAAAATTCTTTATCCCTCCTCTCTCTCTCAACACATCTAAAGTAAAAGTAAAAGGTTCCACGTTTCCCAGAGGACGACCCGTACTCATCTCGGTCTAGCTACATGCGACACCGTTCTGATTGCGGTAAAACTACAAAACACACTCTTTCGAGACAATCAAATGGCGGCATAAGCACAATATTTTCAAAAAATTTTAAAAAAAATTCTTTTATAACAAAAGAGTAGAAAGTGAAAAATTACATCCAAAAGATAGGAATAGTTTAAGAAAACCAAGAAAATTAGAAGTTTTCTTAAACGAACTTGTAATAAGTAGTTATGAGCTATTGTCCCAAGGGTTAGTAAGATGAAGGAAGTCACTAATCTGAGAATAAAAATAAGTCTGAAAAATAGTTCCTATTCAGGAAGCCAAACATTTGAATGTTGATACCCTACTATATGCACTTACACATGTCTTGAAACTCGGGATAGTAGAGGATACCTTGAAATGCTCTTGTCTAAAAGCCAAAGCATGAAGGAAAGGAAAAAAAAATGAAGAAAATATAAAAATGGTGAAAAGAAAAAAATGAATACTGGTTTTGTATCGCCAAGGAAGCAATAAAAAAATATAGCGAGGGTGCTTCTTCACCTAGTGCCCTAAGGCCAACTGGTCTGGGAGTCACTGCTAAGCCTTAGGTAATGCAAGACGAGGAAAATATTATCACCTAATTAGCAAGCACATGAGTAATCGGTCGGTTAGTACCTCAAGAAGTATTAACGGTCGCATGAAAAGGTGTGAGCGAATCTTAATATTCATCAAATTAAAAAGTACTAAGGTAGATGGACAAGAGTATGATAGCTTGAATTGAATTCTCCGAGTGTAGGGATGTCCATTTCACACACGTGGGGTTATATGATCAATGTTTGGATGAAAGGTAGGAATGAAGAATAAAGACGATGTTTTATTGAGGGATGATATGATTTCTAACATTTTTTCATGACTATTAAGATAGGGCTCATGACAACTGAAAAGCTAGTATAGTTGGAAACTCTTCTTTTCAAGGCCTTTCTTTTATGGTTCTTATCTTTATATGTAAATTTCACCATCTTTCTTTTGTTATAGGATTTTGTGGGTGTAATCCGCTGAAAACCCTCAGGAGACAACACTCCTCCTACTAGGGACACCTAGAGGTTTAACGGCTTGTTGCACGTGCTCAGTGCAATCGTGTCTGCCTACGAAAGTGTGCTTAGTTTTCTCCTTTCTTTTTCTCCTCTTGAATAAACTAGTTTGCTCGGGACGATCAAAGATAAGTTTGGGGGTATTTGTTCAGTTGATAAAACTGCACATTTGTATTACATTTTTCTTACCATTTTCATATTAAAAAAGGACTTTATTATAATATATTATACATATGAGGGTTTATGTGTAAAAACATTATTTTCCATGTGTTAATATATTTTAATTATCATTTGGTAGGAAAATGTATGCAAATATTATTGACCTAATCCTAGTAGAACAAAGTCTACTAAAATCTTATTTGATATGTTGTGCAGAATATTTCCAAGTTGTTATGAAGAATTTATCAAACAAATCAATTTGTTGAAGCAAACTTGCCAAATTAAGAAGCAAAACTTGGAGACCAGGTCTGGAAGCAACCGAGAAAAGATTTTTGAATTCTGAAGGTTCCTAGGATTGAAAAATGTCACAATCAGAGAGCACCTAAAATTTGATGAAGCAATCTCCACCTTTGGCCGCGGAACCGCGGCCAAACCCCCTTGTTGGCCGCGGATCCGCGGCAGTATAGAGGAGATAGAGTTGAAGATTTTTGGGGATGAATATCTTCTATATTTTACCAACTTTTGAAGCAAAAGATTCTGGCTTTACACTATAAAAAGACACCGAGAGCCTCTTGGAAAAGCTATCAAGCCGAAGATATCTCGAAGTCCAAGACGGCTCACGCATCCAGGCTGATCATCAACGGTTCATCTACCCCCTTGGAAGAGATCGAGAAGCAAACCAAGTTTTTGTAATCATTTTCTACGGAATAAAGTGTACATTGTTCAAGTTGATTAATAAAGGTAGTTATTTTATTTAATTCTTTTGCATTTTACATTATGTTTTCCCTCTCTTTCTTTTCATCTTCTTCTCCCAACATGCGCGAGTAATTCTCCGCTTGTTAGGGTTCGTAGGATTAGGGTAGGCTAATGGACGATGAAAATAACTAAACTCTTTTTAAGTCCTATAAAGTTTAGGAACTTTATCAAAAGAATCATTAACATCCTAATCGGGCACGCTAGCAATTCTTTGCTAGTTCCGACCGCGATTAGAGATTAGATTAATGATTGTTTTGGTAAAGGCTAGATATGAACGGAGTTCCGTGTCGAGATAAGGGTTAAGAGTGGGATTCCTTTTCCCTCCAGAAACCCTAATCTACACGCATCACCGTCGTTCTAGTTCTAAATCTATTAATGGATAAAAAGGGTAACTTTTAATTAATCGTCCATAACTACTAAATCCCAACGAGCCCTACAAGCCTTCTTATTATATTATCTAAGTCTCTAAAATAATCTAGATCTATATTTTACATTATTGTTTAACGTAGATCTAGAAACCATTCTATAAAATTCTTTATCCCTCCTCTCTCTCTCAACACATCTAAAGTAAAAGTAAAAGGTTCCACGTTTCCCAGAGGACGACCCGTACTCATCTCGGTCTAGCTACGTGCGACACCGTTCTGATTGCGGTTAAACTACAAAACACGCTCTTTCGAGACAATCATGCCTACTTTTAGGAAATTCTTGCAAAAGAAATTAGTGGCAAAGAGGTAGAGCTGGAAGTGGTTCCAGCACCACAAACTACAACTGATGATTTGTTGGAACCAGAAGATTCAGTAGTACCCGACGAACCCCAGCCTCTCCGTCGATCTAGTAGGGTTTCTCGTCCACCTGAGAGATACTACGGTTTTCTCATTGATGGTGGAAGCGAGGATTGCATCATGGAAGATGATGACCCAACTAGTTTCGAGCAGGCCATCACGAGTGGTGACTCTATGAAATGGCTGGATGCAATGCGATCTGATATTGAATCCATGTACAAAAATAAAGTATGGGCTTTAGAAAATGCTCCTGAAGGGGTAAAACCCATTGTGAGCAAGTGGATTTTTAAAAAGAAATTTGATGTAGATGGAAAAGTTAAGACTTTCAAAGCTAGACTTGTAGCAAAGGGATTTCGTCAACGACCAGGTGTGGATTATGACGAAACCTTTTCTCCAGTGGCTATGCTTAAGTCCATCCGGATCTTACTTGCCATTGCTGCATACCATGACTACGAAATCTGGTAAATGGATGTTAAAACCGCCTTTCTAAATGGTGATTTAGAAGAGTGCGTGTACATGACTCAGCCAGAGGGCTTCGTAGATAGTGGGAGCAGCGGAAAGGTGTGCAAACTGCTTAAATCCATTTATGGGTTAAAGCAAGCATCGCGGAGTTGGAACATCTGTTTTGATGTAGTAGTCAAAGAGTTTGACTTCATCAAAAACATAGATGAACCTCGTATCTATAAGAAGGTAGTAGAGAGTAAGGTTGTCTTCCTCGTATTATACGTAGATGACATACTCTTGATAGGAAATGATATTCCTATGCTGCAATCAGTCAAGCTCTTCTTATCAAAAAGATTCTCAATGAAAGATCTAGGTGATGCCTCCTGCATATTGGGGATTAGGATCTACAGAGATAGATCCAAAACGATACTAGGATTGTCCCAATCCAGGTACATTGACACTATACTAAAGAGATTTAGTATGGAAGAATCCAAGCGTGGGAACCAACCCATGATCTCTAGACTCGCTCTCTCCAAAGAGATGTCTCCCAAGACTGATTTGGAGAGAGCTCGCATGCAAGGGATACCCTATGCTTCGGCGGTAGGCTCTATCATGTATGCAATACTATGTACCAGACCCGATATAGCATACTCACTAAGTTTAGTGAGTCGGTATCAAGCAAATCCTGGAGAGAGTCACTGGACAGCTGTGAAGAACATTCTCAAGTACTTGCGAAGGACTAGAGACATGTTCTTGGTGTATGGTAACGGAGAACTCCGGGTCGAGTCCTTTACCGATTCCAGCTTCCAAAGTGATAAGGACGACTCTAAGTCGCACTCGGGATTTGTCTTTGCCCTCAATGGAGGGGCGGTATGTTGGAAGAGTTCCAAACAGGATACCGTTGCAGACTCGACGATGGAGGCTGAATACATCGCTGCAAACGATGCTGCCAAAGAGGCTGTCTGAATGAAGAAGTTCATTAGTGAACTTGGTGTGATTCCATCCATTGAGCATCCAATACCTCTGTATTGTGATAACAATGGAGCTGTGGCTTTGGCCAAGGAACCCAGGTCCCATCAGAAGTCCAGACATATTCTGAGGCGGTATCACCTGATCAGGGAGATAGTTGATCGCCGGGAGATCGAGGTCAGGAGAGTTGATACGAAGGATAACACTGCGGATCCACTCACGAAGGCCATTCCCCAGATACAGTTTGAGAGATTATTCGGGATGCTAGGTATGAGATACTACAACAGCTGGCCTTAGTGCAAGTGGGAGATTGTTAGTTATGTATATGCCCTAGAGGCCATTGTTGTACATATGATGTATATTATGATGGATGCTTGGATATATACAGAGAGGACGTTCTTGCTCGTCATGATAGTATGCTATTTGGTTTCATTTTATCTTAACATGTTGACTTGTATTGGTTTACTGTCTTTCTCTCACATGTTGATAAAGCCCTTAGGATCTGTACTCGACTATTGGGATTATGATGAGATCATATTACTTCCTGAGACGAATGCTTATACTATATATATATATATATATATATATATATATATATATATATATATGCTGATATATAAATATTAATGCTTTCGTTTCTTCTGTGATGCTTAGGAAGCATAAGCAGATGGGATTTTTTATTAATGAGATTAATAAAAAGCAAAGAAACATAAAAGATGTTGTACAATCAAAACTTTATAAAAAGAGTAGCTACAGTTTTGCTTTGCATAGCGGTATATATGATATACCCTGCACCTTATTCGATGAGGAAAGAGCCGAGATCCCTTCACCGGGAGTGACCTCTTTAGCGAAACTGGCAGATGCTACAAAACTCGGTTTGTCTTTTGATTGCTTTTAGAGTTTTGCTTTGCACAGTGATATATATGATATATCCTGCACCTTATTCGATGAGGAAAGAGCCGAGATCCCTTCACCTGGAGTGACCTCTTTAGCGCAACTGGCAGATGCTACAAAACTCGGTTTGTCTTTTGATTGCTTTTAGAGTTTTGCTATGCACAGTGATATATATGATATATCCTGCATCTTATTCGATAAGGAAAGAGCCGAGATCCCTTCACCGGGAGTGACCTCTTAAGCAAAACTAATGAAAGCTTCAAAAACACTCCATTTCAAAATTTCACATGATTCTACGACGATATCAAGTTCATTACGCTCATGGTTTTTTGAAAAACTTGAATAGCCCTCCGTCATTTCAGATAGATATTATTTAGTATTCGTGCTATATTTGTTGACTTAGTCAAGGAGTAGTCTACGGTAGCTAAGCAGTGTTTATCTGCTAAAACATGAGATGTGATTGGATTAGGGTATTCGCACGGCCTTGTTGACTCAGTCAAGGGTCGTACGGGTGGGTTTAATTCAATCGGGAAATGTACGGGTTGAACTTGACTTGCGATTTATGGTTTGTTGACTTAGTCAAGGTTATAGATCCCTAGGGGAAAAATATTATCGGGAATTTCAAGTGTTGAAATTTGCAATGGGATTGCATACCTCCTATGAGATAGTTGGATCCCGATACCCACTGCGAGTAAGAGTTACTCCTGGGAGAGTTTTACACAGGACAATTAGACGATCAAGTAGGTATCTAGAAAAGTGTTAACGGGGTTACGCCTCTGGGAAAACGAGGTTTACTTTAATTAGGTCCGTGCGAAAGCACGGGGAACCTCCCTCAAGTACCGACACTGATCTGGCTGAAAGATTGACGAAATTGTAGGGTGTAATTAATCCCGGCTAATCTTACCTTTTAGGGTTTGAAGGTAGATTTGATAAAAACAGTGGCAGACATCCTGATTAGATAAGATAATAACCGATCTAATCTTGCAAGAGCATACGCTAAAGTGTTTTCTTCTCTCTCTCTCCGGGTTGCGACCATGTCAAGCCATAATCAAGATAATAATATGGATGTATTGACTGAACCCGCTTATTATACTGAGCAGGGAAACGTTGGACCCGTTCTTTCTTATAAGAGTTATAAGACTGAACAGGGAATAGGAGAATATCTGGATTCTCAAGCAGCCCAAAAGAACATGCATGTTGATGCATCTTCTTCAGGTGTGTTAGTTATTGAGAACTGTTTCTTAGTTCACCCTACGTCCTGGGTATTAGATACCGGATCAGGATCCCACATATGTAAATTGTTACATGGGCTACGTAAAGCTAGAGAACTGGAAAAAGGTGATCATTCCGTTCAAGTAGGGAACGGTGCAAGTATTGCAGCCAAAGCATTTGGCGAATATGACCTAGTATTGCCAAGTCGTAATACACTGATTCTAAATGAATGTTATTATATACCGAACATGATGTGCAACATTATATCAGTTTCTTTATTAAGTAAAGAAGGATATAATCTTGTAGTAAAGGATAATATTATGAACATATTCCTAGATCAAAAGTTGATTGCATCAGGCTCGTTACATAATGGCATATTCATTCTAAATCAAAATACAGTTCTCAATATACAAAACACACACAAGAGGAAAAGTTCAGAATTGAACGAATCCTTCTTGTGGCATTGTACACTTGGCCATATCAATGAGACATGGCTAGCTAAGTTATATAAAAATGGATATTTGAATTCATTCGAATTTTCATCTTATGATACTTGCCATTCATGTCTCAAAGGAAAAATGACCAAAGCTCCGTTTAGTGGACACGGAGAAAGAGTTACGGAACTCTTAGGACTGGTACATAGTGATGTATGCGGTCCCATGTCTACACACGCCAGGAACGGTTCTTCCTACTTCATTACATTCACTGACGATCTCTCTAGATACGGGCATGTGTTCCTTTTGAAACACAAGTCTGAAGCTTTTGAGAAATTCAGAGAATATAAGCACGAAGTAGAGGACCAAACGGGCTAAAGTATTAAGATCCTTCGATCTGATCGAGGAGGAGAATACTTGAGCAATGATTTTCTGGATTATCTAAAAGAGAATGGGATTCTCTCTCAGCTTACTCCTCCTTATACACCACAGCACAACGGTGTATCGGAACGGAGAAATCGCCAATTAGATATGGTGCGCTCTATGATGAGCGAAGCTGAGTTACCAATTTCCTTCTGGGGGTATGCGCTTGAGACAGCCATATACATATTGAATCTAGTTCCGTCTAAATCTGTACCTACCACACCATATGAGATATGGAGTGGGAAGAGACCATATTTAAACGAGTTAAGATATGGGGTTGTCCGGCCTATGTCAAAAGGCAAAATCCGGACAAACTCGAGGCACGATCAGTTCTTTGCAAATTTGTGGGATATCCAAAGAATTCTAAAGGATATTTTTTCTACCACGCTGAGGAACAAAAAGTGTTTGTTGCTCAACATGCCACCTTTTTGGAAAAGGAATTTCTTGCATAAGAAATTAGTGGCAAAGAGGTAGAGCTGGAAGAGGTTCCAGCACCACAAACTACAACTGATAATTTGTTGGAACCAGAAGATTCAGTAGTACCCGACGAACCCCAGCCTCTCCGCCGATCTAGTAGGGTTTCTCGTCCACCTGAGAGATACTACGGTTTTCTCATTGATGGTGGAAGCGAGGATTGCATCATGGAAGATGATGACCCAACTAGTTTCGAGCAGGCCATCACGAGTGGTGACTCTATGAAATGGCTGGATGCAATGCGATCTGAGATGGAATCCATGTACACCAATAAAGTATGGACTTTAGAAAATGCTCCTGAAGGGGTAAAACCCATTGGGAGCAAGTGGATTTTTAAAAAGAAATTTGGTGTAGATGGAAAAGTTGAGACTTTCAAAGCTAAACTTGTAGCAAAGGGATTTCGTCAACGACCAGGTGTGGATTATGACGAAACCTTTTCTCCAGTGGCTATGCTTAAGTCCATCCGGATCTTACTTGCCATTGCTGCATACCATGACTACGAAATCTGGAAAATGGATGTTAAGACCGCCTTTCTAAATGGTGATTTAGAACAGTGCGTGTACATGACTCAGCCAGAGGGCTTCGTAGATAGTGGGAGCAGCGGAAAGGTGTGCAAACTGCTTAAATCCATTTATGGGTTAAAGCAAGCATCGCGGAGTTGGAACATCTGTTTTGATGTAGTAGTCAAAGAGTTTGACTTCATCAAAAACATAGATGAACCTTGTATCTATAAGAAGGTAGCAGAGAGTAAGGTTGTCTTCCTCGTATTATACGTAGATGACATACTCTTGATAGGAAATGATATTCCTATGCTGCAAGTAGTCAAGCTCTTCTTATCACAAAGATTCTCAATGAAAGATCTAGGTGATGCCTCCTGCATATTGGGGATTAGGATCTGTAGAGATAGATCCAAAAGGATACTAGGATTGTCCCAAGGTGACAGTGTGGCGAAGCATAGGCTCTTACCCCCAAGGTGTCTCGAGACCGGAAGGTGTTCCGGCGGGTTGTAGTCCTCGCGAGGGGGCATGCGTAAAAAGTAGCTGCTGAGGGACCCGTTGGTGCCACGGTGACCCTATTGGATGGGGTGGCTGCCTGAGTAACAGTGGTATCAGAGCCTAGCTAGAGCATTAGGTGACGTGTTAACGAAGTTAAAACTCCGAACGAACCCGGATACATCATTTTAAACCCCTCTCTTGACAATTTTTTAAATCTGGGATTTTTATGAATTAAAAATACCTAAAAAAATCAGCAGGAAAACATAAGAACTTCTGTGAAAAACGAGCCCCTGTTCCGTACAAACCGTCGTGGAACCGCGGCCGTACCTCGCTTAGGCCGCGGATCCACGGCAGTATTGAGGAATCAAGGACTAATTTTTGCACAGTTATTTCTCTTTCTGTGATTTAATTTTTAAGGGTATTTTTAATCTGACTCAAGTGTTGAGAATTCTGGGGTTTATTTTGTAATCCATGATTCGATCGGAATATTTAAATTCGTTATTATTTCCGGATATTTAGAAACTGTTAAAATGTTCGAACGGATATCATTAACTCAATTTTTCCCGGCACGAAAAATATTCAAGTGTTGAATTTTTCTCGGGTTTAAATCTTTCGGAAAACCGTGCATGTGACGCGATGGACCCTCTAGAAGACAACAAACCTTAACTCGATTATATGACCGTCTTGAACTGCCTTTTGAACCTTCGGGTTTGGGGCAGTACGGCGTGCCACATGTGAGGCGTTGGCTTGACCCTTCTACGGCTGGACCGTTCCTACTGTGACATATTCTGGAACTTTTGAACTCCGCTCAAGTGTTGAGCTATTTAGGAAATCTTGGGTATTTGATTATCTGTTCGAAAAGTTTAATACTGTCTATTTATCTGGAATGTGATACAATATGTGGAATTCATATAGTTAGGCATGAAATGCGAAGTGTGTGATATTTCGGATTTACGATGTCTAAAGTGATTGTGAATTCCAAATATTGTAGTTTTACAATTTATTTTCTGTGACCGTAAGTGTAGTATGTAGTTGTATTGCCGGTCTTCGTTGCTATACATCTACGACGATCGATGTATGCATACTTACTTACGTTGATGATATGTGATATTATGTGTTGCTGTGATATGTTATATTGGATCATCGTGTTCTGAATAGCCGGGGGTTTTATGTGAGATGAGGGTTTTTATTTTCATTCATGTAAAATTCAATGGTATGTAATATTCTTTTATTGGGGCACTTCCGGGATGAGGTTGATGTCACCATTGTATATTATTTACTTTTCCGCATTAGGTAGACCCAAGGAGGGGAGCACTGGGGCCACGGTAGTCGATGAGTACATCCTATAAATGTTCCTAGTCGAGGGTATATCGAGACGGGGCATCGATACACCAGAGTAGACTAGCGTATATGCATCTTGACCCATATGATGGGCGATGGATGATCCCATATCCATCGGTGTTTGACATCAAGGATGGTGTACGGGTGCTTAGTGGAGACTGGGTACACTGGACGGACTCGCCGAGAACTCCCAGATGGTGATATACCACACGTCAGATGGCAGTTCTTCGGTGACACTGGTACAGGGTAGTCTGTAGACCCGAGATCGTCATAGAGTCTTGTGTGATTCCTACTGTGCTTTGATTTCCACCTTACCACGTCCAAGAGGGTGTGCAAAATGGTGGCTTTTGGGTACAGTCCCGAATCACATGGAGGCAATGAGCGATAGGAGGGGATTCGTCTCTCCCGGTATAGGGAGTTGATGTTGTGCTGTGTTCGATTGGCTATAACTGGAAGTCCCTGGCCAAGGCTGATATAGAGATATACTGGTAAGTGTTACCAGTAGTTTCTCGACCTGTTATGAGCCTCACATCGACACGACTTATCGGTTACTGGGGTCTGACGTATACCACCTCTAGACTTGATATGCGACATATCAGACGAACAAACCGGACTGTACGGGAGTGTTACTGATTGGATTCGCAGGAGAACGGACAGGCTAGCTTGTTGATCTTCTGATCGCTCAATACCTGGGTGGCTGTTACGTTTAGCTGACCGCTTGCATCTTGTGGGTGTTTGATATGATCATCACCTGTTACCGGCGTATTGACGATTCTTTAGAGTCCTACACAGAGATTTCTTGGCTCAGGCAAAATGGAGTAGAGGCACATATGTAATATGTGCAGGACCGAGGATAATGCGATATGAGATACCGTATTATATTCTTGCGATATTTGGATATGAACCGGGTCATCGGATCAAGTGTTGATTCGATGAATCGGTACATGATATATTAGTCGGTTATATTCGGTATAGCCGGATCGTTGGATCAAGTGTTGATTCGATGATTTAATGTATAATGATATATATGATATATTGTATTACATTATCTAATATTGGCTCGCTTTATTATTTCATTTTCTCACCGGATTAATACATTGATATATATGCGATATATGTTAATTTTATTATTTTCTTTTGTTGCAAATATATAATATATATGTGATATATATTATTGTGACATGATATGATTTATTATGAAACATGTTTAAGGATGATAAAAAGGGATTAGGGTTTGATTAGGATTAGCTCCTTCCTGTTCATTCTAGAAGGATTCTCTTTTGTCTTGGTTAAGATATTATGGTTGATACTTATCCTTGACTCATACTTAACCTAACCAAACCCTAGCTCTAGTTTATTCTCTACAAAGGTTTAGCCTCTCATCCTTGACCATGGTTCCATAATCAATCATATACTCTTATCTACTATTCATCACAAATTATTATTCTCATTATTCTTCATCTTCTTCTCTCTTGAGTTTGAGAGAGAGTTCACTTGTGATTTCTTTTTTGATGAGTTCTTGTGAGAAAATGATATAAAAAGAAAGCATAAATACTACTCCATCATCCTCTTCTAATCTAGCCCATTATATTAGGGTGTTCACCTCATTAGAGTGAGAGAGCTTGGGTTATAGCAACTTCAACGTAGATCATCGGAGAAGCGGAACACTACAAACTAGCATGGATCGTTCGAGTCGTGGAGCCTCTCTTGAGTCCGGGAGATCGTGGATCGCGGCGAAGGGACTTCTACTCGGAGCTTGTGAAGCGAAGGAGCGGACTACAAAGGTTGTAATCCCTCACACTTAGGTTTAAAGATGTTATCTTGCATGTTAAACCCTAATAATCTAGCAAAGATCCCGGCTTTGGGTTGTTCGGCACATCTAAAATTTTATTTGGGCATGTTTGATGCTTTATGAACCTTCACAAGAGTGCCTAGGAACCCTACAGGAAGTTGATGACCCAACTAGTTTCGAGCAGGCCATCACAAGTGGGGACTCTGTGAAATGGCTGGATGCTATGCGATCTGAGATGGAATCCATGTACACCAACAAAGTATGGACTTCGGAAGTTGCTCCTGAAGGGGTAAAACCCATTGGGAGCAAGTGGGTCTTCAAGAAGAATATTGGTGTAGATGGAAATGTTGATACATTGAAATCTAGATGTTCAGTCGAAAATATTGCACATTTAACATGACAACTTCCTTACTTTTCTTAATCATCTAAAAGTGTTTGTTATAAATAAAACACATATTAGAAGTTTATCTGCAAAATACCATTTACCATGTGTTTATATATTATAATCAACATTATGAAGGAAAATGACTTAATATTTTGATACTCTTATCATATCAAATTGTATCTCAAATATAACTAATATTGTTCATTGAAGATTAGCTTAGGTCAGATATCAGGAATCAAGAATCTGCCGATAAAGTAAAGGAAGTAGAAGAATCAAATACTGGCAGAGACTTAGAAGAGATAAGAAGGTTCCAGACATCAAAGAAATACCCAAATACCAACAGAAGAAGACTCCAGAAGTTTGAAACCAAGATCTCACCAAGAAGCGGCGGAACCGCGGCCGAGTCAGACCGAGTCCCGATTCAGGGAGTTAGGCAGTGAAATTTTCTGGAATCTTCTTCGCAACAAACTTTTTTTGTTGGGGGCTTCGGTTACTGGTTTTGGGGCTATAAAAAGGACCGAGGGCTACATCTCAAAAAAATCTAATGATCTAAAAAAATCAATCCCAAAGATCATAAACCAATCTCAAAAAGGATCTAGGATCAAGAATCTACGATCTTGAGATCCAAGATAAAAAAATCCATCGAGAAATCAATCAAGCGATCAATCAAGTAAATGTCCTTTACACGAAGCCAATCACCGTCAATGACCAAGTGATCCAAGACAGGTCCAAGACTCGAGGTGATCAAGCGACGTAAAGATCGACAGAACATTTACTTCTTCGAGGCAGAGATCGAGAGCAAATTCTTCTTCCTCTTATAATCGAAACTTGGAATAATGTATTGTGAAGTTGAGTAATAAAGATAGATAATTAGTTCTATCAATTCGCTTACTTTTAATTTCTGCATTATGAATTCTTTCTCTATTCTTTTTTTTATTTTCATGACGTACGAGTAATTCTCCGCTTGATAGGATTCGTAGGATCAAGGTAGATCAATGGGTGAGAACATACTATACTCTTTTTAAGTCTTATGAAGTTTATAAATTTTAGCAAATGAACCGTCAACATCCTTACCGGGCGTGACATCAATTTCTTGATAATCTCGACCACGATTTGAGATAAGATTGACGATCCTTTTGTTAAGGGCTAAACATGAATAGAAATCAATGAAAGGACAAGGGTCGATAGAGGAGAAACCCTAGTTTCTTTAAAAGAATCCTAATCCTCATTCATCGTCATCAATCAAGTTTTCAATCTATCAATAGATAAGAGAAGTAATCTTTATTAGTCATCCATGGCTACTAAATCCTAAAGAATCCTACAAGCCTTCTTCATATAAATTTTCTTGATAATTCAATTAAATCTTGAAACCAATTTCTTGATTTTCTTCAATTAGATCTTGAAACTAACTTCTTGATTTTCTTTATTTTCTCTTTTCTATTTCTTTCAACCCATCTAAAGTAAGAATTATAAAATTCCATGAATCCCAGAGGACTACCCGTATTCACCACAACTAGCTACACGCGACGCCGCGCTGATTGCGTTACATTACTTAAACTTCTTCTTTATCAAAAATTACAAACCCCACTTTATCAATCAAATGGAGCCGTTGCCGGGGATCCGTGCGTAATTTTTTCTTTCTTGCTATTTTGGTTGAAATATTATTATTCCATCAAAATATAAATCAAGAACGTATCTTGTGCTTAACGATTAGTGTGTGAATTTTTTGCAAGGGGATCTAGAATCACTGTAGCAGTGAGATAAAGATTCAGAGACATTCATCAAGACCATAGGATCAAGGGAAGCATCCGTAGCAAAAAGAGTTCAAAGAACCCTCAACTTGGCGGCGGAACCACGGCAATAAGCTTATTCTAGCGGCGGAACCGCGGCGGCTTGGGTGACTTAGGGTTTCAAGTCTCTCTGGTATATTTTATATCTTTGCAAAAATTCGCCGCTTAAAAAATTCTTGTTGCGTGTTCTGTTTTTGGGTTGTTTTTGCATATTGTAATACGGACAATTAAGGGGCAAAGACCAAATTCAGATTAGGTGGGGATTTCATTATCCTTCCTAAGCCCCACAAGTCACAGAACGAGCATCCGCGTCACCCTTCATTAATACAAAAATAACTAGACCAAGACTCTAAGGACCGTCGCGCTCAATTAGGACAGAGGAAGGCCGTGGGTAATCTACTGCTTATCCGCATTTCTTTTGTGGTGTCTAGGCAACTGTGTCTAAGGCAAGTGGTTACTTAATTAGGCCCGCTATTTCGGTGATTCGTATAGCGGATACCTCCCACTTACCTGGATCTTACCTGGCCACAAGAGGGATAAAGAGGTAGTGGAGGATTGATCTTACGATTTGTCCTCTAGAAGTCTACGAGCAGTCTAGTGACTTTGTTGGAGATAGTGCCCTCAAAGTCAATTATTGGATCGCAGGTACGTGATTACAATGATTGAGGCAGGACCTATACCGATATGACAGTCTTGCTCGAGATGATAGTATGCTATCTGGTTTGTCTTTATCATCGTATACATGCTTTAGTTCGCTATTGCATGTTGATAGAGCCCATAGGATTCTGCTTGACAGCCAGCAGTATGATGGTGATCATATACGTGGGAGCTGGGGTCTATAAGCACATCCTTAAAGTGTCCCTAGTCGTGGGAGTTTTCGAGACATGGCATCGATACTCCATAGTAGACTAGTGTATACAGTCGAGACCCCGACGAAGGCGGTGGCCGGTCTCACAAGCCACCGGTGTCAGTTGGATCACCTAAGATGTATGCAGGTGCTCATTAGGTTATGAGTACACCGGACAGGACTCGCCGGGAATCTGCTAGTTGGTATTATACATATCGTCAGATAGCAATTCCCTGGTGACATGTGTACAGGTTAGTTCATCGACCTGAGATCGTCGTTTATCTCATGTGAGTTCCCACTGTGCTTAGATTACTACCCTACCACGCTCAAAGGAGTTGTGCAAACAGGTTTTAGTTGGGTACAGTCCCGAGCCACATTGGAGGCAAGTGAGCGGATCTCGGGGATTCTTCTCTCCCGGTATTGGGGGTTGATGTCGCGCAGTGTACGGGTGGCCATCACTAGGAATCCTCAGCCGAGGTAGTGGAGAATTACTGATTTGGATCAGTTGTTTTTCAGGTGGTGATGGGCTTCATGCCGACACGATTTATCGCGTTATTAGGGGTCTGACTTTATCCACCCCCTTAGACTCGATATGCGATACTCTTTAGACGAATGGACCAGACTGTATATACATTGTCACTGTCAGGCTCAGTAGGGTTTATAGATGAGTTCGCTCGTCTGCTTCCTTTCCAGTCAATACATAGGCAAAACGTTACGTGCAGCTTGTACCTCTGACGTGCTAGTGGTTATACCCAGTGCCAGTGTGTTGATGAGTCATTAGAGTCCCCAACAGACACTTTCCCAAGTTCAGGCGAAACGTTGTAGAGGCCGTATGGTGTTATGGCAAGGTTCGGAAAAAGCACGTGCATTTTCGCACGTGTCGTTTTTCGGGCAGATAATACTGGTAAGCTTTGGTTTAAGCCGAAACCCAGTATTATACTGTGTAGATATAAAATCTTTGTCTCGGTTGCATTTGTATTCGGTCGTAATACAAATGCAGGTATGTTTATACTGTTACGGGGTTATCCTGAAATTCGTTTCAGGATCACTTTTGGAAGTTGCCAGTTTCCAGTTTTCTATCAGCCGTATTTTGACATTCGGTGTAATACGGATTTATCTTTTTGGGTGAGTCATGAGGAGATGTGTGTGGATGCTTCTAGAAGTGATGACTAAGCTAGTGACTCATTAGTGTCATTAATGGTTCATTAATGATAGAGGATGACTAGGTTAATTTTCATTGGTTAGCATTTAATGTTTTGTGTGACTCATTCTTTGTGTTTAGGTTATGATAAGCTCCATTTCCTTATGGTCACCATTCTTGTTCCTACACTCACCTCCTCCCCTCTACTTAAGTGGCCGGCCCCCTCCTCTCTCTCACACACACTTGGTTTTTCATTTGGTGAAAAGATTATGATAGTTTTGGGGTGTATGGAAATTTCATTGCTCATTTCATTCCATCACCCGATCCAAAAGGCAACTTCATTAACCGTTCGTCCATAGCCTTGGACGTAACGAGACAAAGTGTTCTACTCATTCTCTACTTCATCTTGGTCGTATCCTTTAGCAAACTTGACAATCGAGTTGCCTCGGTTCAGAGGCGGGAGCCCGTTTAAAGATCCGTCGACGTGGTGCCACCTGGACGACAAGATTGGAGATTCAGAAGATCGGAGCAGCCGCAACAAGCGTGGGATGATGGTTGAAGACCGAAAGACTCGGATCATTCGGTATAACGTTTCTACCCTTTTGTAATTTGTTAGTTTAGCTTTAATAGCAGATCCGGGTTACGGTACACGATAGAGCCAGTTTCGTTAAAAGTTTTTGTTCCGCATTTGGCGTCTGTTAGACGGCCGGGGCGCTACCGTGGACTTACAGACTTGACTTAGGTAACCTTAGATCTAGGGTTGATTGTGCATTTTTGTGATTTGTCTAAGTCTGACCTTTTCAAAACAAACCTTCCTTTTTACGTAATTCTCACAAACACTTCCACTTGCACTAAACCCGCTTAGTGCATGCTCGGCTGGACACGTGATTATAGTGCCCGTCTTGTCCGTGTTTCTTCTATCGACTTCGAATTAGGTACTTCTTCATTTTCTTTTTTCTCCCCACATACAACATCAACCGAGATGGACGGTTCTCCATCAAATTTTAATAACACCACTCTGCTTCCACCCGCAGGTGCGCAGAATCCACCGCGCATCTCTCTCCAAGAATGATGCTACCCTATACGTGATCCCCTTTCTACTTGTCAATCTATCCCACCAGCCAATGGGGATAATTTTGAAATTAAACCTCACTTTATCAATATTATGCCTAAATTTCACGGGCTTCGGTCTGAAGACGCATACGTTTTTATCACCAAATTCGAAAGCGTATGTGCTATGATAAGCACTTCACAACTTTCTGTGGATGCTATGCGTATATGTCACGACCCAATGTTCGGCCCATGACCAGCACTTAACCACGTAACTTCTACAAGCGCAACGCGACCAAGTAAGCCGAAACCCAGAAATCAAAACCCTTAAAAGTAATGAGTGAAGAAAAACATTAGTTTAAAACATTTAGAAAACCTTGAGTAAAAATCTTTAAAGTTTAAGCTATTTTCTTAAAAATTTTGGCAGCACCTTCTTTGCAAAGACTAGCCCCGAAAACGGGCATAAAACATGATATAAGTAAAATGACGGATAGCAAGAATAAAACATTCCCAAACGGGAGCAATCACGCCCAACGACGGAAACAACCATCACAAGAATGGTATACGACGCCGTAGCGAAGAAATGGACAATATAAGCAAAATAGCATAAAGGATAAAACTGCATAAATAAAGTCGGCTCACACGAGCCCGACACCATAGTACAAAATAATATACAACATCATTCTCACAACTGGTCTCTAGGTCAATACATGAAATAGTAGATGGAGAGTACTAGATACAATAGTGTGTACAACTGGAAAATAAACGAATACCGCAAACCCACCTATCAGCAAAACGACTCACACGCCAACTGCAGTGGTATCCATAGAAAAAAGATACAAGAGATAGCCCTGCCGCAACTACTCTGAGGGTCGACCTGCAAACACTGTGGCACAATGGGGGTGAGTTTCCAACTCGTGAATAGAAAATAACATATAAAAGTAATCGCGAGTATGCACGTACTGCGATACTCTAACATGTGCAATCAGATAACATCTATATGATGAGCTGGATACGCAATAATCATGCAAAGTACTCTATCAGGTACTACGACTACATGATGCGATGCATAACAATAAATACTGAGCATGGGATAAAATATAATCAACATGAATCTTCATCGTGGAAAACCCCGGTGTCTACCAAAAACACCCCAAAATCCCGATAACTCAGGCGCCATCACTCTATCCGGCCCTCAATCCTGTAAATCTCATAGAAGCGGGGTGCCCAACATCGGCACCCGAAAACATTATGAAATACTCGTGTCCATCATCGACACGCAAATCCTCATATATAAGGCTCCGTCAGTCCGGATCGGCCCACGGGCTCCGTCTGCGGAATCGGTCCTCGGCCCCGGCAGTACGGGTCGGCCCATAACCCTCTCTCGACTCTGGTCGGTATCCTCCGGATATCCGCCAGGTCCAACCAATCACCGGTAGGTAGTAGTCCCTCTGCCAGGCTCATCGTCTACAGCACAACAATCCGTTCTCGCCCTGGGGTACCATACCGGGTCCACCATGTACCCTCAATCGGCCTCATCCAGCTCCTCGATTCGGGTTCACATGTCACTCGTCTCAGAACCGAGAAAACGCATGGTGGACGCACTGAAATATCATATCAAGAGAAACCAGGTTTTCAAAACATTGCATATTTTCTTAAAATAATACCACGGTTCTCAAATCCAGAAATCACACGAATCCAAAACTCAATGCGTAAATCCATGCAATGTGTCGTATGCCACATAAAATCGTACTATGAGTAAAAGGGGAAAAACCACTCTTTTAAAAGGATCCAGTTGAAAACATTTCATGCGGTCCCAAATTTTTCAAATCAAAGTCAGAATCATCTATGTATGTGCAAGAGTATGTATGTATGTTGGCATGGATGCACAAATATATATATATATATATATATAGACGCAAGTATGAGTGTACAATATGTATGCGTGTCATTATGGATGTACAAGTGGTATATACGCAAGCATGAGTGTACAGTAAGCATATGTGCTAATATAGGACAGAATCATTTCTAATCATCAATGATGAGGTAATCAAAATGATGTATGGTTCGTAGCAATTCTATAGTGCAAGTGTCATGGCAATCACTTATGGTGTGGGTGTAACATATAAATAGTGATCGTGCAGCTTGAACCGTTAGTGACAGTGCGGTGTTACATAAATACTGTATTTATGTGCAACAAAAGAGGGGTACGCTATAATAGTACATATACACAAGCAAAATATATATATATATATATACACGCGACTACAAAATCCTATCAAGCCCTGACGCATAACGCCATACGGGCGATTTTCCTGTAGATGTTAAATCTACTCACCGTGATCTCGTGCAAAGTGTAGCCGACTACTTGCTTCCCCTTCTTTGCGGCGTCCGAAGTACCCGTCTGCGAACCTAGAATTTACACAAAGAATACACATGAGATAAAATCCTGCAAGAACGCGATATCAAAACCAAACGAGAAACTCGCGTTCCAAGCTAAACGCGTGTGCATCCGATACGCCAAAACGTGTGTATACGCGTCTGAAACTACCCCGACATGCTGTGATACTCAGCAAACACTAAACCCACTCACATAACACACGTGTCATGCAAGCTTAAAAGTATAGGAAATAAGGTGTTTTGTTCCATATTTTTATACAAGCTGAACTAGAAAAAGTTGCATACACTAAAGACCTTCAATAAGAAGCAGACACCAAACCACAAAACCCCGACACACAGCTCCCACATCTGGCCGCAATTTGCAGCCAGAACCTAATTATTTGCGTCCTAGAAGAAGAATGGGGGTCCCGTGCTTCGTGTGTGTTCTAGGTCTAGTGAAGATGCTCCAGTAAACTCAGTTTTTGCCTGAAGCAACCGGGTTGAAAGCAAATCACAAAAGAGCACAAATCTTAACTAAAACGCTAATTTAACACTAATTTGATACAAAATGGTATTTTAGTGTAACCTGAGGAAATAACTTGGTTTTAACAACATTAATAGCACCTAATTAAGTTAATCAAACCTTAAAAACCCTAACTTACCCTAATCTTCACTTAAACCATCTCATTAGCACTAAAACGCACAAAAACATAATTTTTAGCTAATAAAACTACAAGTTAAGCAATAAAGTGATTTGAGTGAGTTTAATACCTCCAATTGATCTTAGGGGAGTCTAACTTGCTGCACTTGCCTTCAAGGGCATGGATTTGCCATCAAGACCAACAAGGAGGTATTTTGCAAAGGTTTTATGAAGAAAAGATGAAATTTTTGTGTAGGGATTGGTGTTTGAATGCAAGGAGAAGAAGAAGATGATGAATATGCTGATGTTTCTGCTGCTGCCTCTGCTGTGTGCAGAAAAAATGAGAGGGAGAGGGAGAGAAAAGAGAGAGGGTATAGTCAAAAGTCAAGCCCATTCTTCACCTAATACCAACCATGCCTCCCATTTCTTTATATTTCATTTTAAATTAAAGGTTTGACTTGATTTTGTGAGGATAATAACCATGCAAGAGGGAATAGAAATGAAAACAAGTTATCACTTAACCTAGGTGATTAGGGTTGTGCATGCTAACTAATTTTGGCTTAGGAAAAAATAGTTAAGAAAATTTGCTAATTAAGTGAACACTAAACTAATTAATAATTAATAAAACACTATTATATATATAATTACATACTATCACAATTAAAAGTAGGTTTATTCTAGTCTAGGTGGAAATAGCTATTAACTAAGTTTTGTGAAAACACGCACTATCGCTAATTAACGCGAAAATTAACCTAACGAATTTCAAAGCGTTACAGTCTTCCACCTTAAAGAAATTCGGTCCCCGAATTTAAAATCTAGCTACGCGTACCTTCAAAGAGATGGGGATATTTCTTCCTCATCTCGCCCTCGGTCTTCCAGGTGACCTCCTCGCTGCTTGGGCCACGCCAAAGGACCATGACGGACGGTATAACTTTCGATCTCAATTTCTTCACCTGCCGATCCAGGAAGACCACCGGCTGCTCTGCAAAAGAAGGGTCGCACTCCAGCTGGATCATCAGGTGCTGAATCGCATGTGAAGGATCATGAAGATACTTGCGGAGCATCAAAACATGGAATATAGGGTGAACGTCTGGAAAACTGGGCGAAAGAGCTAACTGATACACAACTACACCAACACGCTCGAGGATCTCGAAGGGGCCCACTTATCTGAGACTAAGCTTCCCCTTCTTCCCAAATGTCATCACACCTTTCATTGGGGAGACCCTCAAGAAAACATGATCGCCAGCAGAAAACTCAAGTCTGTGCTGACGACGATCCGCATAAGATCTCTGCCTGCTCTGGGCTCCTCTCATCCTATCGCGAATCAACTGGATCTTCACGGTCGTCTCCTCAACAATCTGCGGCCCCAAAATACTGCTCTCGCTGAGCTCTGTCCAATAGACAGGCGATCTGCATCTCTTCCCATATAAAGCCTCGAATGGTGCCATCTGAATGGTCTCCTGAAAGCTGTTGTTATAGGAGAACTCTACTAAGGGCAAATGGTGATCCCAGCTACCTCCGAAATCTAAGACGCACACTCGGAGCATGTCCTCGAGAGTCTGAATAGTCCGCTCTGACGGGTCGTCGGTCTGCGGATGAAATGCTGTGCTGAAACTCAAACGGGTGCCCAAAGCCTCCTGAAGCCTCTGCCATAGTCGGCTGGTGAACTGGGTGCCTCGGTCGGACACGATACATGTCGGGAATCCATGCAGTCATATGATCTCATCGATATATATCTGGGCATACTGAGCAAATCCGAAAGTTGTCTTCACCGGCAGGAAGTGAGCCGCTTTCGTCAATCGATTCATGATCACCCAAATGGAGTCATACCCTCGACTAGTCCTGGGTAGACCCACAATGAAGTCCATAGAAATCTGATCCCATTTCCACTCCGGAATGGGCAATGGCTGTAGCTCTCCCGCGGGCCTCTGGTGCTCGGCCTTGACTTGCTGACAAGTCAGGCATCTCGACACAAAGTCTGTGACGTCCCTCTTCATCCCTTCTCACCAGTAAACATCTCTCAGATCATGGTACATCTTGGTGGAACCTGGATGAACGCTGTACACTGATCGATGCGCCTCCTCGAGAATCTCACGCCTCAGTCCCTCAGAATCTGGTACACATAGTCAAGTCCTAAATCGCAGTATCCCCTGATCATCGATCACGAACTCGGAGTCTCTGCCCTGTCTAATCTGCTCCCTGATCTCTGAAAGACGGTCATCACTTGGCTGCACCTCGAGGATACGGTCAAGCAACTGTGGACGTGCACGGACATGCGCAAGCTGTCCCCCGATCGGAGTGAACTCGAACTGCACTCGGCTGTCGCATAAAATCTGCCAATCTGCCGACGACTGCCTGTGCACTGCGCTCAAACAAGATAGACTACCCCCGGACCTCCGACTTAACGCATCCGCCACTACATTCTCCTTGCCCGGGTGATAAAGGATCTCACAATCGTAGTCCTTCACTAACTCCATCCAACGGCGCTGTCTAAGATTCAGGTCTCGCTGCTGAAATATGTACTTCAAGCTCTTATGATCCGTGAATATCTGGCATGACTCGCCGTATAGGTAATGTCGCCAGATCTTGAGTGCAAAGACCACTGCAGCCATCTCCAAATCGTGAATGGGGTAGTTCTATTCGTGTTTCTTCAACTGCCGAGAAGCATACGCGATCACCCTGTCGTGCTGCATCAATACACACCCTAGCCCCACTCGAGAAGCGTCACAATATACCATAAATCCGCCCGATCCGGAAGGCCATGATAACACCGGCGTCGTAGTCAAACGAGTCTGCAACTGCTGAAAGATATGCTCTCACGCCTCCGTCCAATCAAAAGGAACTCCCTTCTGGGTCAACCCGGTCAACGGTGCAGCAAAACGGGAGAAGTCCTGTACAAATCGTCGGTAGTAGCCGGCCAGTCCTAGAAGCTGCGGATCTCTATAACTGATGCTGGTCTGGGCCAATGCTGAATGGCCTCAATCTTCTTTGGGTCCATACATATACTATCTCGCGTAATCACGTGACCCAAGAAATCTACGCTGTCAAGCCAGAACGCGCACTTGGAGAATTTCGCGAACAGCTGGTGCTCCCTCAAAGTATGCAATGTGATCCGCAGGTGCTGCTCGTGCTCCTCTCGGCTCCGGGAATACACCAAAATGTCGTCAATGAATACGATGATGAACAAATCAAGATACGGCCTGAAAATGCGGTTCATCAAATCCATAAATGCTGCCGGGGCATTGGTGAGTCCGAACGACATCACAAAAAACTCATAGTGCCCGTAACGCGTGCGAAAAGCCGTCCTCGGAATATCCTCCTGCCGAACCCGCAACTGATGGTAGCCTGATCGCAAGTCAATCCTCGAAAAGCATCCCGCACCCTCAACCTGGTCGAAAAAGTCATCGATGCGTGGCAAGGGATATCTGTTCCGTACAGTAACCGTGTTCAGCTGGCGGTAATCAATACACAAGCGCAAACTACCGTCCTTCTTCTTGACAAACAGGACAGGAGCACCCCAAGGAAACACACTATGTCGAATAAGCCCTTTATCCAGCAAATCTTGCAACTGACCTTTCAACTCTCTAAGCTCCGCCGGGGCCATCCGATAAGGCGGTATGGAAATAGGCGCCGTGCCGGGAATCAAGTCAATGCAGATAACAATATCGCACTCAGGCGGTAGCCCAGGAAGCTCGTTAGGGAAAACATCAGGGAACTCACTAACAATCGGGACCTGGTCCAACGGAACCTCTGTAGCTCTAGTATCGCAAACATAGGGTAGAAATCCCTGACATCCCTTCCTCAAAAGCTGTCCAGCACGAAGAGACGAAATCAAACTGTGAGGGGCGGCACTACGGTCCCCCTGCACAATAAAAGTCGACTCGCCGGGAAAACAAAACCTAATTGTCTTCTCGCGGTAGTCCACAGATGCGTAGCACGTGGCTAACCAATCCATGCCCAGGAGGACGTCAAAGTCCAACATCTCAAGAAGGATCAAGTCGACAAGCAACTCTCTCTCACCAATACGGACAATACACGACCGGAACACGTGTCTAGCAATAAACGACTCGTCCACAGGTGTGGTCACAGCAAGCGGCTGATCGAGCAAACCAGACTCTCTACCCAAACTCGGCATGAAGTGTGTGGAAACGTACGAGTGTATGGATCCCGGATCAAACAACACGTGTGCGTCAACAGAACATACTGAAAGAGTACCTGAGACCACTGCATTAAACGCCTGCGCGTCCTGATGCGTCAAAGCGAATACCCATGCCTGTCCTCTACCTGTGAATGGCGGTCCCCTACTAGCAACTGGCTGTCCTATGCCGGCAACTGGCTGTCCTCTGCCTCGGCCACCCCGTCCTCTCTGAGCAAACCCTCTGCGACCACGACCTCCCTGTGCATGAGTCTGACGCAGAGAAATAGTAGGTACAAGAGGCAACGCCCTCTAGAGTGGAGAAGGTGGAAATGTGACGTGTGGTACGTCGGTCTCGTCCTCACGTGGCTCAGGACAATCTCGCATACGATGATAAGTACTCCCACACCGGAAACATCTAGACGGTGTCTGCGGCTGACCCTCTCGGGGATAAGAGCTAAACAATCAGCCTCGCCCCAAGTCTCTGCCACCTTCATGAAGTCTGTCGCGGCACCTAAACGGCCGTCTCTGTGCTGGTGTATCAGTATGAACTCTTTTCGGCTCTGGAACTACCGAAGTCTCTATGAGGCGCTCCTCGACTAATAGGGATGCATCTACAGCTGCTGCATAGGTCTCGCAATGCTGTGCGCTGATCGCAAGAAACAACGGGGTAAGCAAGCCTCGAACAAACCTCTTGACTCGCATCTCCTCAGTAGCCACTAAATATGGGGCATAAACAGATAGCTCGGTGAACTGCACATCATACTCCGCCACTGTCATATCCGGCGTCTGGCGTAATGACTCGAACCTGCGCGCTCGAGCATCCCTGACACTCTGGGGAAGGAAACGGGCAAGGAAGACCGTCACGAACTCATTCCAGGTCATAGGAGGAAGACCTGCTGCTCTACCCTTTTCTACCGACTCGCACCACTTCTGCGCAAGACCTTCCAGGCGAAAGCTCGTGAACTCCACCCATCTCGCATCTGAGCATCTGAGTGAACGACATATCCGGGCCATTCTATCGATAAATGACTGTGGGTCCTCGGCTGCATCGGTGCCTATGAATACCGGAGGCTTCAGCCTCATAAATTCAGATAGCGATACTGTGATAACCTCTGTAGCTGCAGGTGCATCTGCCTGAACTGTAGGTACCATCGCGGTCCCCGTAACGGGTGGAACTACCTCAGGTCGCTGCGCTCGAAGTGCCTCAACTAACCACCCAATCATCTGGCGCATCTCCTGCATACCGGCCCCTAGCATAGCGATCTGGTCTGTCGAAGGAGGAACAGTCTGCTCTTGTAAAACGGGTGTACTGCCCGGGTCATTCCTCGTCTCAGACAAGTCAACTCTAATCTTGGCTCTCACGGCCGCTCTCTGCTCCTTCGTAGTCTTTGGCGGCATAATGGCTGAAAAGAAAATAGGATTCGATAAGGATACGGAAATCGAATCACAAGAATGCATATAATCATGAAGGAATTTCAATCGATAAGTCCTAAGGTCATTTAGGCGGAGTACCGTGTCGTGAGTATGCCGCGGAACATACACACGCTACGCCACTCTGCTTCAGCTACCTACTCCATCATACCAAGGTTATCCTACACTCCGAAAGGAAAACCTACGCTCTGATACCAACTTTGTCATGACCCAAAGTTCGGCCCGTGACCGGCACTTAACAACGTAACTTCTACAGGCACAACGCGATCAAGTAAGCCGAAACCCAGAAATCAAAACCCTTAAAAGTAGTGAGTGAAGAAAAACATTAGTTTAAAACATTTAGAAAACCTTGAGTAAAAATCTTTAAAGTTTAAGTTATTTTCTTAAAAATTTTGGTAGCACCTCCTTTGTAAAGACTAGCCCCGAAAACGGGCACAAAACATGATATAAGTAAAATGGCTGATAGCAAGAATAAAACATTCCCAAATGGGAGCAATCACGCCCAACGGCGGAAACAACCACCTCAAAAATAGTATACGACGCCGTAGCGAAGAAATGGACAATATAAACAAAACAACATAAAAGATAAAACTGCATAAATAAAGTCGGCTCACACGAGCCCGACACCATAGTACAAAATAATATACAACATCGTCCTCACAACTGGTCTCTAAGTCAATACATGAAATAGTAGATGGAGAGTACTAGATACAATAGTGTGTTCAAATGGAAAATAAACGGATACCGCAAACCGACCTATCAGCAAAACGGCTCACACGCCAACTTCAGTGGTATCCGTAGCAAAAAGATACAAGAGATAGCCCTGCCGCAACTACTCTGAGGGTCGACCTGCAAACACTGTGGTACAACGGGAGTGAGTTGCCAACTCGTGAATAGAAAATAACATATAAAGGTAATCGCGAATATGCACGTACTGCGATACTCTAACATGTGCAATCAGATAACATCTATATGATGAGCTGGGTATGCAATAATCATGCAAAGTACTCTATCAGATACTATGACTACATGATGTGATGCATAACAATAAATACTGAGCGTGGGATAAAATATAATCAACACGAATCGTCTTCATGGAAAACCCCGGTGTCTACCAAAAACACCCCAAAATCCCGATAACTCAGACGCCGTCACTCTATCCGGCCCTCAATCATGTAAATCTCATAGAAGCGGGGTGCCCAACATCGGCACCCGAAAACATCATGAAATACTCGTGTCCAGCATCGACACGCAAATCCTCATATATCGGGCTCCGTCAGTCCGGATCGGCCCACGGGCTCCGTCTGCGGAATCGGCCCATAACCCTCTCTCAACTCTGGTCGGTATACTCCGGATATCCGCCAGGTCCAACCAATCACCGGTAGGTAGTAGTCCCTCTGTCAGGCTCATCGTCTACGGCACAATAATCCGTTCTCACCCCGGGGCACCATACCGGGTCCACCATGTACCCGCAATCGGCCTCATCCAGCTCCTCGATTCGGGTTCACATGTCACACGTCTCAGAACCGAGAAAACACATGGTGGATGCACTGAAATATCATATCAAGAGAAACCGGGTTTTCAAAACAGTGCATATTTTCTTAAAATAATACCACGGTTCTCAAATCCAGAAATCACACGAATCCAAAACTCAATGCGTAAATCCATGCAATGTGCCGTATGCCGCATAAAATCGTACTATGAGTAAAAGGGGAAAAACCGCTCTTTTAAAAGGATCCAGTTGAAAACATTTCATGCGGTCCCAAATTTTTCAAATCAAAGTCAGCATCATCTATGTATGTGCAAGAGTATATATGTATGTAGGCATGGATGCACAAAAATATATATATATATACACGCAACTATGAGTGTACAATATGTGTATGTGCCATTATGGATGTACAAGTGGTATATACGCAAGCATGAGTATACAGTAAGTATATGTGCTAATATGGGACAGAATCATGTCTAATCATCAATGATGAGGTAATCAAAACGATGTATGGTTCGTAGCAATCCTATAGTGCAAGTGTCATGGCAATCACTAACGGTGTGGGTGTAACATACAAATAGTGCTCGTGCAGCTTGAACCGTTAGTGACAGTGCGGTGTTACATAAATACTGTATCTATGTGCAACAAAAGAGGGGTACGCTACAATAGTACATATACACAAGCTACATATATATATATATAGACACACGCGACTACAATATCATATCAAGCCCTGACGCTTAACGCCATACGGGTGATTTCCCCGTAAATGTTAAATCTACTCACCGTGATCTCGTGCTAAGTGTAGCCGATTACTTGCTTCCCCTTCTTTGCGGGGTCCGAAGTACCCGCCTGCGAACCTAGAATTTACACAAAGAATACACATAAGCTAAAATCCTGCAAGAACGCGATATCAAAACCGAACGAGAAACTCACGTCGCAAGCTAAACGTGTGTGCATCCGATACGCCAAAACGTGTGTATACGCGTCAGAAATTACCCCGACACGCTGTGATACGCTGCAAACACTAAACACACTTACGTAACACACGTCTCGTGCAAGCTTAAAAGTATAGGAAATAAGGTATTTTGTTCCAGATTTTGATACAAGCTAAACTAGAAAAAGTTGCATGCACTAAAGACCTTCAATAAGCAGCAGACACCAAACCACAAAACCCCGACACCCAGCTCCCACATCTGGCCGCAATTTGCGGCCAGAACATAATTATTTACGTCCTAGAAGAAGAATGGGGGTCCCGTGCTTGGTGTGTGTGTTCTAAGTCTAGTGAAGATGATCCAATAAACTCAGTTTTTGCTTGAAGCAACCGGGTTGAAAGCAAATCACAAAAGAGCACAAATCTTAACTAAAACGCTAATTTAACACTAATTTGATACAAAATGGTATTTTAGTGTAACCTGAGGAAATAACTTGGTTTAAACAACATTAATAGCACCTAATTAAGTTAATCAAACCTTAAAACCCCTAACTTACCCTAATCTTCACTTAAACCATCTCATTAGCACTAAAACGCACAAAAATACAATTTTTAGCTAATAAAACTACAATTTAAGCAATAAAGTGATTTGGGTGAGTTTAATACCTCCAATTGATCTTAGGGAAGTCTAACTTGCTGCACTTGCCTTCAAGGGCAAGGATTTGCCATCAAGACCAACAAGGAGGTGTTTTGCAAAGGTTTTATAAAGAAAAGATGAAATTTTTGTGTAGGGATTGGTGTTTGAATGCAAGGAGAAGAAGAAGAAGAAGATGATGATGAATATGCTGTCGTTGCTGTCTCTGCTGTGTGCAGAAAAATGAGAGGGGGAGAGAGAGAAAAGAGAGAGGGTATGGTCAAAAGTCAAGTACATTCTTCACCTAATACCAACCATGCCTCCCATTTCTTTATATTTCATTTTAAATTAAAGGTTTGACTTGATTTTGTGAGGATAATAACCATGCAAGAGGGAATAGAAATGAAAACAAGTTATCACTTAACCTAGGTGATTAGGGTTGTGCATGCTAACTAATTTTGGCTTAGGAAAAAATAGTTAAGAAAATTTGCTAATTAAGTGAACACTAAACTAATTAATAATTAATAAAACACTATTATATATATAATTACATACTATCACAATTAAAAGTAGGTTTATTCCGGTCTAGGTGGAAATAGCTATTAACTAAGTTTTGTGAAAACACGCACTATCGCTAATTAACGCGAAAATTAACCTAACGAATTTCAAAGCGTTACAGTTTATGTCTTCTCCCATTTACTTTGTGCAATTTAGCGGAAAAATGGCTTTATAACACAACTGCACACTCTATTTCCAATTGGGATGAATTCGTTATAGCATTCCTTAAGAAATTTTATCCCAATCATAAGACCGTCCGTGTTCCGAGCGAAATCAACCAGTTTACCTAGCTTCCAAATGAACCATTTTGGAAATGCTTTGAACGGTTTAGGGATCTTCTTGTCCAATGTCCTCATCATGGAATCCATAGATGGGATCTGTGCCGAATTATATATGAAGGCATTACTCCAGCGACAAAGCAGATGCTTGAAACCATGTGTCAATGCAATTTCATATCCAACGAAGATGGCGAAGCCTGGAAATTTCTGGAAGATCTTGCTGAACACACTTTGCAGTGGGAAAGCGTTAGACCACCATCATCTAAGGGAGGTATCCATCAGCTCGATGTTTCCATCCCAGTAAAAGACGAAATGGCAGCGATGCAAAGGAAACTCGAAGTAATAGAAAACAAATTTTTATTAGCCTCACTAAACCAGGTGACGCTCCCTAGAACCGTGTGTGGGTGCTGTTCCGATCCATCACATCTGACGGAAGAATGTCCTTTGAATTCTCCGTTTTAAGGTCAAGAACACACCAATGTTGCTTTTCAGCAGCGACCTAAAAACGATCCTTATTCTTCCACATATAATCAGGGTTGGAGGAATCACCCTAATTTTGCTTGGAAGCAACACCAAACTTAAAATCAAAATATGGTTCCAAACCAAAATAACTATCAAAGGGTTCCTCCACAGCAACAGCAACCACCATAGAGTCAGCACGTCTTTCAATCATAAACTTTTCAAAATCCGGCCAACAATTCTGCACCTTATAATAATTCCTTCCAAACGGCCGGTACCGAAAACTCCTCTGCACTTGAACAAACCTTGGAAATATTTATAAAACATTCCATGCAAACGTCAGTTGATATAAAGTCTTCTATCGATACATTAACGAAGGACTCCGCCTCCCACGGTGAGAGTATAAAATCGATAGAAGCACAAATTGCACAATTAAATGCCGCGATGAGTGCTAGAAAGAAAGGGAAACTTCTATCTCAACCCCTACCGAATCCTGGCCACTCACAACATCATAATGTGAATGTCATTACCACGTTGAGATTGGGAAGAATGCTGAACAACCAAGTCGGTGAACAGGTTGATAATGAGGAATCAATCAATGATACATCGGCTTCCACTTCTAACCCTATTTCGTCTAATCTACCATCTTCTTCGTAGCCTATTCTCCATTTCCCCTAGGCTCGAACCCTCCGCCCACCTCCTTGAGTTAACCTAACACGATCCCAACTCCAATTCTGGGATCAGTTCCATCCCCTCGATCTTCTCCAATATTGGACCCAACTCTTATTGATAAAGCTCCTTATTCAAATAGGTTAAGGGGAAACAATCCAAGTCCATAAATGGAGAAGATTATGGAAATTTTTAAACAGGTTAATATAAATATCCCTCTCCTAGATGCCACACAACAAGTTCCGGCTTATGCGAAAATACTTAAGGCCTTGTGCACTAGGAAGAGACTCAAGTGCCGAAAAAGGTGTTCATGACGAGTAATGTAAGCACAGCTTTTACCCAGCAATTACCTAAGAAACGTAAGGACCCCGGCTGTCCTACAATATCTATTTCTATTGGGGGTAAAAATATCAATCATGCTCTACTCGACCTTGGCGCTAGTGTTAACTTGCTTCCTTACTCTGTCTATGAGCATTTAGGTATGGGAGAGTTAAAACCTGCCCACTGTACTCTCAAGATGGCAGATCGATCTATCACCCAACCTAGAGGTGAGCTAGAGGATGTGTTGATAAAAGTCGGGGAATTTATATTCCCTGTGGACTTTATTGTTCTAGATACACAGCCTGTAACGAACCCACAAAACCAAATTTCGGTGATTCTCGGTCGACCCTTCTTAGCCACTTCCAATGTTGTCATTAATTATTGTAACGGTTCTGTGAACTTATCCTTTGGGAAGATGACAATTGAGCTTAACATTTACAAGCTAGGAAGTCAACCATCTGAACCTTCTGCTCATCTAATTGATGTCTGTTCTGTCAACGAGATAGCTCCCGACAGCTGCAAGGTTGAGGAATTTTGCTATAATGATCTTGACGACACTAGTACATCATTGTTTGATTTAGCAAATTAAAATAGTAAGGACACCTTTGACCAGTCCACCCTCGAGTTCGAACCTTTTGACTCATCGCAAAAGTCAATAGCACTTTCCGAGTCAATATCCTACGCAAGTTATGAACTTCTTAGGGAGTCCGAGTATCATTCCCTTACCCCACCTTCTATCGTCTCTCCGCCGACATTAGATCTCAAACTACTACATTCTCATCTTAAATATGCATATTTAGTTGAGAATGATTCTTTGCCCGTGATCATATCCGCTTCTCTAGCGTTAGAGCAAGAGAACGCTCTTTTAATGGTCTTGAGATCAAATTGGCAAGCATTTGGTTGGACAATGGCAGACATCAAAGGGATTAGTCCCTTGATTGTTGAACATCATATACATTTGATGGATGAAGCCAAACCAATCTGAGACCCACAAAGACGGTTAAATCCCGTCATGAAGGAGGCGGTAAAGAAATAAATCGTCAAGTGCCTAGATAGTGGAATAATTTACCCAATCTCTGATAACCAATGGGTAAGTCCTATTCATGTAGTCCCTAAAAGGTCTGACATCACGGTCATAACTAATGAGGCTAATGAGTTGATCCAAACACGCACCCAAACTGGGTGGCGTGTATGTATTGATTATAGGAAAGTCAATTCCGCAATGAGGAAATCACTTCTCTCTACCTTTCATTGACTAGATGTTGGAACGATTAGCTGGGCATGAATATTATTGTTTCTTGGACGGATACTCTGGCTATAACCAGGTCCCCATCGCTGAAAAGGATCAAAATAAAAACAACTTTTACTTGTCTTTTTGGTACCTTTGCTTATAGACGCATACCCTTTGGGTTATGCAACGCTCCCGCTACATTTCAGCTGTGTATGATGAGGATATTCTCAGACATGGTCGAGAATTTTCTGGAGATATTTATGGACGATTTCTCTATATTTGGGGACTCCTTTGAGGATTTCCTACGTCATCTTAACGCGGTTCTTACCCGCTATAAGGATAAGAACTTAACTTTGAATTTGGAAAAATGCCATTTCATGGTCCAAGAAGGTATCGTGCTTGGACATGTCATTTCACGAAAAGGCATTGAGGTAGACAGAGCTAAAATAGATGTCATTCATAACCTTCCTCATCCCAAATGCGTCAAAGATATACGATCCTCCATAACCTTCCCCATCCCAAATGCGTCAAATATATACAATCCTTCCTTGGTCATGCAGGATTTTATAGGAGATTCATTAAGGATTTTAGCAAAATTGTTAGACCTTTAACTTTTCTCTTGGCCAAGGATACAACATTTCACTTCGATTCGGATTGCATAGCTACTTTTGACTCACTTAAAAGATCTCTCACTACTGCCCCCTTTCTATCATCTCCTGATTGGAACCACCCATTCGAACTTATGTGTGATGCATCAGATTTTGCTATTGGTGCAGTCTTAGGACAGCACATTGATAAGATGCCACATGCAATTTATTATGTAAGTAAGACCTTGAATGATGCCCAAATTACTTATACAACTACCGAGAAAGAACTCTTGGCAGTTGTATTTGCATTAGAAAAATTCGGGCCTTACTTGATTGGCTCACCGATAGTGGTTTACACCGATCACTCCGCCCTAAAACATCTTCTGTCGAAAAATGATGCTAAGGCTAGATTAATACGTTGGATCCTGTTATTACAAGAATTTGATCTTGTCGTACGAGATAAGAGTGGATGTGAAAAAGTAGTAGCCGACCATCTGTCACGCATCTCTTCTTCACCTACAGTGAGCTTGCCAATAAACGACTCTTTCCCTGACGAACAACTATTGACCGTATCCTGTGAACCTTGGTTCGTGGATATTGTGAATTATCTAGCAACTGGACTTATTCCCAGTGAATGGTCTAAATAAGACAATCATCGATTTCTATCCTGAGTAAAGCATTTTTACTAGGATTAACCTTATTTGGTTAAGTATTGTCCTGACAAAATCATTCGCAGATGTGTCCCTAATAATGAATTCAAGAGTGTATTGTCTTTTTGTCAAGATCAGGCATGTGGCGATCACTTTGGTCTACGTAAAACGGCGGAGAAAGTTTTGCAATGTGTCTTTTATTGGCCAACATTATTTAAAGACGCATACGATCATTGCAAAACTTGTCCAAGGTGTCAACACATGAGTCGGATTTCAGGAAGAAATGAGATGCCGCTCCAACCTATATTGGTTGTGGAGATATTCGTTGTTTGGGGTATTGATTTTATGGGCCCTTTTCCCAACACTTTTGGGAATTTATATATCTTGTTAGCGGTTGATTACGTCTCGAAATGGGTGGAAGCGATGCCGTGTCGCACTAATGAAAACAAGGTTGTTATTAAGTTCCTTAAAGAAAATATCTTTTCGCGATTCGGACACCCTCGTGCTATAATTAGCGACAATGGGACACATTTCTGTAATCGGTCTTTCGAGGCTTTGATGCGGTAATATTCAATCAACCATAAACTTTCTATGCCCTATCATCCCCAAACAAGCGGGCAAGCTGAGATTTCCAATAGGCAGATCAAACAAATTTTGGAGAAGATGGTTTCTAAAAACCGTAAAGATTGGTCAACCAAATTGACGGATGCTCTTTAGGCATTTCGTACAACTTATAAGACTGATCATGGTATGTCTCCTTACCGCGTAGTGTTTTGAAAGGCTTGCCACCTTCCTGTCGAGATCGAACATAAAGCAATGTGGGCCATTAAAGAACTTAACTTCGATTTCAATCAAGCCTGCAACTTTCGGAAGCTGCAATTAAATGAGCTAAGCGAACTCCGCGATGAAGTTTATGATAATGTGGTTATAGTTAAGAGCCGGATTAAAGTATTCCACGATAAAAATATTTTTAGAAAAACTTTTACCCCGGGACAACAAGTCCTTCTTTACGATTCCCGTCTCCATCTTCATGCGGGTAAGCTAAGATCTCTTTGGAAAGGACCATTTATGGTGCGGTATGTATACCTGCACGAGGCAGTTGAAGTTGAAAATATTAAAAACGGTTATATTTTTAAAGTGAATGGGCATAGATTAAAACAATATTTTTCCACTGACCCCACGAAGGAGCTCCTATTTTTACAGGAGCCGCTTTATCATAACTAAATTTTCTCTGCCTTACCTCTATGTCTCAATAATATTATCTCATCCTAAGAATGGAGGTGAGTGAAAAAGGACTTAACTGAATATCCATATGATCAAAAATAAGTTTGGGGGAGGTTTTCACTTTCATTTATTTTTATCCCCGTTAATAACTTTCCCTCCCAACTCTACAGGTTTTTGAGATTTAAAAGATGACAACAGTGAGGACACTGCTGCAAACAGGTTTGGGGGAGGTTTGTGCTTATTTACGCATTAATTTACATTACACTTTGCATAAGCACACAAAAAAATTCTTTGATAATGAAAGATTAGAAAATGAAAATTTACACTTAAAAGATTGGAAGAGTTTGAGAAAAACAAGAAAGTTAGATGTTTTCTTAAACGAAACTAGTAATAAGTAGTTATGAGCTGTTGTCCCAAGGGTTAGTAAGATGAAGGAAGTCGCTAATCTGAAGATAAAAATAAGTCTGAAAAATAGTCCATATTCTTGAGGCCAGACATTTGAACGTTGATACCCTATTATACACACTTATACACGTCTTGAAACTCGGGATAGTAGAGGATACCTTGAAATGCTCTTATCTAAAAGCCAAAGTACGAAGAAAATATAAATGAAGCATAAAAGTATAAAATGATGAGGAAAAATGAACACTGGTTTTGTAATCACCAAGGCAGCATAAAAAAATATAGCGAGGGTGATTTATCACCTAGTGCCTTAGACCAACTGGTTTGGGAGCCACTGCTAAGCCTTAGGTGTTGCAAGACGAGAAAATTGCTAATTACGCCTAATAAGTGAGCACATTTAGTAATCGGTCGGTTAGTACCTAAAGAAGTATTAACGGTCGAATGAAGAATGTGTGAGCAATTCCATCTAAAATGTTCACCGACTAAAAGTACTGAGGTAGATGGACAAGAGTATGATAGCTTGAATTGAATTCTTCGAGTGTAGGGATGTATTTTACACACACGTAGAGGTATATGAACGGTGTTTGGAAGAAAGGTAGGGAAGAAGACTAAAGGCGATGTTTTATTGAGGGATGATGTGATTTCTGACATTTTTTCATGACCATTAAGATAGGGCTCATGGCAACCGAAAAGATAGTGAAATTGAAAACTCTTATTTTCAAGTTCATTTCTTTTATAGTTCTTATCTTTATATGTAACTTTCACCATCTTTCTTTTATTATTGGATTTTGTGGGTATAATCCGCTGAAAACCCTCAGGAGACAACACTCCTCCGACTAGAGACACCTAAAGGTTTAACGGCTTGTTGCACGTGCTCAATGCAATCGTGTTTCCTACAAAAGTGTGGTAGTTAGTTTTTCTTTTTTCTTTCTATTTTTCTTTTCTCCTTCTCTTGAATAAATAGTTTTCTCGGGACAATCAAAGTAAAGTTTAAGGTTATTTGTTCAGTCGAAAATATTGCACTTTTAACATGACAACTTCCTTACTTTTCTTAATCATCTAAAAGTGTTTGTTATAAATATAACACATATTAGAAGTTTATCTGCAAAATACCATTTACCATGTGTTTATATATTATATTCAACATTATGAAAGAAAATGTGCTTAATATTTTGATACGCTTATCATATCAAATTGTATCTCAAATACAACTAACATTGTTCATTGAAGATTAGCTCAGGTCAGATATCACGAATCAAGAAAATGCCGATAAAGTAAAGAAAGTCGAAGAATCAAATACTGGAAGAGACTCAGAAGAGATAAGAAGGTTCCAGACATCAAAGAAATACCCAAATACCAACAGAAGAAGACTCCAAAAGTTTGAAGCCAAGATCTCACCAAGAAGCGGCGGAACCGCGGCCGAGTCATGCCGAGTCGCCGTGGATCCGCGACAGATTCAGGGAGTTAGGCGGTGAAATTTTCTGGAATCTTCTTCGCAACAAACTTTATTTGTTGGGGGCTTCGGTTACTGGTTTTGGGGCTATAAAAAGGACCGAGGGATACATCTCAAAAACATCTAATAATCTAAAAAAATGAATCCCAAAGATCAAAAACCAATCTCAAGAAGGATCTAAGATCAAGAATCTACGATCTTGAGATCCAAGATCAAGAAATCCATCGAGAAATCAAGCAAGCGATCAATCAAGCAAGTCTCATTTACACGAAGCCAATCACCGTCAATGAGCAAGCGATCCAAGACAGGTCCAAGACTCGAGGTAATCAAGCGACGTGAAGATCGACGGAACATTTACTTCTTCGAGGCAGAGATCGAGAGCAAATTCTTCTTCCTCTTGTAACCTAAATTTGGAGAAATGTATTGTGAAGTTGAGTAATAAAGGTAGATAATTAGTTTTATCAATTCGCTTACTTTTAATTTAAGCATTATGAATTCTTTCTCTATTCTTTCTTTTATTTTCATGATGTGCGAGTAATTTTCCGCTTGATAGGATTCGTAGGATCAAGGCAAATCAATGGGTGAGAACATACTATACTCCTTTTAAGTCTTATGAAGTTTATAACTTTAGCAATAGAATCGTCAACATCCTTATCGGGCGTGACATCAATTTCTTGATAATCTCGACCACGATTTGAGATAAGATTGACGATCCTTTTGTTAAGGGCTAGACATGAATGGAGATCAATGAAAGGACAAGGGTCAATAGAGAAGAAACCCTAGTTTCTACCAAAGAACCCTAATCCTCATTCATCGCCATCAATCTAGTTTAAATCTATCAATACATAAGAGGAGTAATCTTTATTAGTCATTCATGGCTACTAAATCATAAAGAATCTTACAAGCCTTCTTCATATAAATTTTCTTGATAATTCAATTAAATCTTGAAACCATTTTCTTGATTTTCTTCAATTAGATCTTGAAACTATCTTCTTGATTTCCTTTATTTTCTCTTTTCTATTTCTTTCGACCCATCTAAAGCAAGAATTATAAAATTCCATGAATCCCAGAGGACGACCCGTATTCACCACAGCTAGCTACACGCGACGCCGTGCTGATTGCGGTTACTTTAATAAAACTTCTTCTTTCTCCAAAATTACAAACCACACTTTATCAATCACTAGAATTGTAGCAAAAGGTTTTCGTCAACGACCAGGTGTCGACTATGATGAGACCTTTTCTCCGGTGGCTATGCTTAAGTCCATCAAGATCCTACTTGCCATTGCTGCATACCATGACTATGAAATCTGGAAGATGGACGTAAAAACCTCTTTTTTAAATGGTGATTTAGAAGAAATCCTGTATATAACACAGCCAAAGGACTTCATAGACAGTGGGAGCAGTGGAAAGGTGTTCAAACAGCTTAAATAAATTTACGGATTAAATCAGGCATCGCGAAAGTGGAACATCTGTTTTGATGTAGCAGTCAAAGAATTTGACTTCATCAAAAACGTAAATGAACCATGTATATATAAAAAAGGTTGTGGAGAGTAAGGTCGTATTCCTCGTATTGTACGTGGATGACATACTCTTGATAGAAAATGATGTTCCTATGCTGCACTCGGTCAAACTCTTCCTATCACAAAAGTTCTCCATTAAAGATCTGGGTGATGCCTTCTACATCCTTGGGATAAAGATCTATAGAGATAGATCTAAAAGGATGTTGGGATTGTCCAAATCCAGGTACATAGACACTATACTAAAGAGGTTAAGTATGAAAGATTCTATGCATGGTAATTTACCCGCTTGTTCAGGAATCACTCTCTCCAAAGAAATGTCTCCCAAGACTGATTTGGAAAGGGCTCGCATGAACGTGATACCCTATACTTCTGCAGTTGGGTCAATCATGTACGCGATATTATGCACCAGACCGGATGTAGCTTACGCATATAGTGTGGTAAGTAGGTATCAATCAGACACAGGGGAGAAGCACTGGATAGTTGTGAAGAACATTCTTAAGTACTTGAGAAGGAGTAAAGAAATGTTCTTAGTGTATGGTAACGGAGAACTCCAAGTGGAGTCCTTTACCGATTCGAGCTTCTAGAGTGATAAGGATGATAGCAAGTCTGTCTTGGGTTTTTATTTCATCCTCAATAGAAGGGTGGTATGATGGAAGTGTTCCAAGCAAGATACCGATGTAGACTCGACGATGGAGGCTAAATACATCGCTGCTAATGATACTGCCAAAGAGGCTATCTGGATGAAGAAGTTCATTATTGAATTTGGTGTGGTTTCATCCATTGTAGATCCAATACCTTTGTATTATGATAACAATGGAGCTATGGCTTTGATCAAGGAACCCCGGTCCCATCAGCGATCCAGACATATTCTGAGGTGGTATCACCTGATCCGGGAGATAGTTGATCGCCGCGAGATCAAGGTCAGGAGATTAGACATGAAGGACAACACGGCGAATCCACTCACGAAGGCCCTCCCCCAGACACAGTTAGAGAGACTTTTTGTGATGTTGGGTATGCGATACTACAAGAACTAGCCTTAGTGCAAGTGGGAGATTGTTAGGAATATGTATGCCCTAGAGCCATTATTGTATATTATAGTGGATGCTTGGACATATATATAGAGGACTTTCTTGCTCGACATGATAGTATGCTATCTGGTTGCTCTTTATTTTAACATGTGCACTTGTTTTAGTTTACTATTTCATTGATACATGTTGATAAAGCCCGTAGGATGTTTGCTTGACTACCAGGACTATGATGCAGATCATACTAGTGGGCTTGTGTCGTCTACAAGCACATCCTTAACAGTTCCTAGTCGAGGGAGTATCGAGACAGGATATCGATATTCCAGAGTAAACTAGTGTGTATGTTTCCTGACCCTGTACAGGGAGATGGTTGATCCCACAGCCATTAGTGTTTGACATCAAAGATTGTACACAGGTGCTCATTGGAGAATGAGTACACCGAACAGGACTCTCCAAGAACTCCTAGATGGTAGCATACCTATCGTCAGATAGCAGTTCTCTGGTGACACTTGTACAGGTTGGTCTGTAGACCCGAGATCGTCATAGTGTTGGATATGTATGCCCTAGAGGCCATTATTGTATATTTATACATGTAGATGCTGGGGATATGTATGTACAGGACGATCTTGCTCAGTTATATAGTATATTATTTCAGTTGTTTTTATCAGGATATCTGTATTTGTTTTTATTAATGCTTTATCCAGCTTGCACATATTGATAAAGACTTGATATAGTAGTATACTATTATGGTTTGACTTTATCTCAAAGTGGCATATGTTATAGACGTTATTACATATTGAGGTTACATGTTGATAAATCCCGTAGGATATTTCTTGACTACCTGCGTTGTGATGGCGATCATACTTATGGGAGCTTGGTAGTCTACAAGCACATTCTTAAATGTCCCAAGTCGCTGGAATATCGAGATTGGGCATCGATACTCCAGAGTAGACTTGCATGTACGTTTCTACACCCCGACGAGGGGCGGTGGTTGGTCCCATAACCATTGGTGTGATCACCTAAGACTGTATACGGGTGCTCACTGTGGGTGAGTACACTAGACGGACTCGCTGAAAACCTCTAGATGGTATTATATCTATTCTTAGATAGCGATTCTCTTGTGACATGTGTACAGGATAGTCTTTGGACCTGAGATCATCATTTTTCTCGTATGAGTTCCCACTGTGCTATGATCACTATCCTTCCACGGCTCTACTGAATCGTGCAAACAGGTTTTGGTTGGGTACAGTCCCGAGCCACATGGAGGCAGTGAGTGATTTTCAGGGATTCGTCTCTCCAGGTATTGGGAGTTGATATCGCACTGTGTTCGATTAGTCAGGACCATAAGACCTTGGCCAAGGCAGTTGGGATTTACTGATAGGTTGATCAGTAGTTTCCCGGAATGGTCCTGAGCTGCATCAGCATGAATTATCGAGTTATTAGGGTCTGACGCTTATCACCCTGTAGATCCGGTATGCGATACTCTTAGACAAAGAGACCGGACTGTACGGATATTATCACGGATAGGCTCAGTATGGATCCGGATGAGTTTGCTCGTCGGCTTTCCTTTTCGACAGGTACCCGGGTAGCCGTTATGTACAGCTAGTGTCGCTGATCTGCTTGTGGTTATGGATTTATCAAGTAACGCACTGTCGGCGTACTATCGAGTCTTTAGAGTCCCACACAGAGGGTTTCTCTGCTTCGGGCGAAACGATGTAGAGGCCGTATGCTTTTACGGCATGGTTCGATCACATACGTGTACTTATGCACATATGATGTTCGGGCGGATAATACTAGCGGGCTTTAGTTTATGCCGGATTCTAGTATTATATTGTTTATTATTTTCATCTCTTTTTGTATTCTTATTTTTCGGAATACGGGTATGGGTATGTATATACGGTGAGGGGAATTCTTGTAATTTTTGACAAGCATGCTTCTAGAAGATGACACCTCATTTGTTATTTAATCTTTATGATTAAATGTTAAATGAGATGGAGGTATGAGGTGTTGACTATTATTATGTGAAACATGGCTACTTGTTGACTCAATTTGTGAGTCATGGGTTACTATTGAGGCAAGGTGGCATCTAGATATTTTGTAGAAAATATCTAGATATTTTGTGGTGAAGATAATTTTTTATTATTATCTTTGGCATGCTTGATTTATTAGTCACAAGACTTATCCATTCTTCACTTGAATTTTCTTATGTTGCTCTCTATAACACTCTCATCTCCTCCAAGCTTCTCTTCTTCTACCTCAAACCCTAATAGTCTCATATGTTGAGAAACCTAGGGTTCTTGAGACAAAACAATCCATCATCACTCTCTACATCATCTAAGTTACTTAGATTAGCAAACTAAGTAACCTAGTTACCTTGGTTTAAAGGTAGGAGCTCAAATTAGACACTCTCGGATGGATCATCTTTGACGCGAGGAAGCCATTGATCAAGCTCGATCATGGAGGCCACTAGGAGCATGCTAAAGGAGAGGAGTGAAGACCCGAAGGACTTGAGCCTCTTAGTATATACTCCTTTCATATTAGATAGCTTCTTTAGATTCTAGTTAGTTCTATGGTAGATCCGGTTAAGGGTTATTCTAGCGCCAAGTTTACATCATCAGAAAAAAAAATTGTTTCGCAATCGGCCATGGATGATGGCCAGAGCGTTAGCATAACCTTTCATGGTATCCGAGCCACCCCATAAAACCTATACTAGCTAGTTTTGACATGTTTAGAATATCGATCGACCGAAGTTTTCCAAAACCACAATTCCATTTCATAGTTTCTGCCGATATTTTAAAGTGGTCGAAAAATCATTTTCAGTGTATCAAAAATTCATGTAGTATTTTTTAAGGGTCCAGAAAAAAATTGAGCACTTCATCCAATTATATGGCCGCATAACTGCGGCAGAATAAGCGTATTTACGGCGGTTCCGTGGTCTAAATAATTCGTCTGTGCATGAAATTTCTTCTAGAGCTCTGATGTTTTGAATTGTGGTTTTTGGGATGTTTAGCTTCTCGCCCAGATTTGTTTGAGTGTTGGATTAGCACTTGGGGCCTATTCGGAAAGGTTTAGTCGATCGAAATTTTACAGTACGTGGTTTTTATCAGTACTTCGATTAGCATCTGCGACCGTGAATGTCATTTGATCGGTATAACCCGTCTAACTGCTATATGTTCTTTTAGACGAGTTTGCGAACATGACAATCACGTTGATGTTCTGTGATTGTGCTGATATTTTGGTCGGACTGTCGTGGTCGATAATTGGTGATGCAATGATAGTTGTGCAGTTAATATTCATTTGTATATTCATATTGCGGGGCGAGCGTCCGACATGTGGACTGTCGTCTTTGCCGGATTGTATATTATTTTTTTGGGACATGACCGGGTTGAGGTCGATGTCACCATTGTACATATTATTTTCTTTTTTTGTACTAGGATTACCCCTCGGTGGAGTGCACGAATAGCCGGGTTATAGAAGGCAACAAGCCCGCATCTCATGGCGTTGAGACGGAAGGGGCTTCACTCTAGAATTGGCGGGTTATTCGCCGCACTCGTAGGGGTATAGGATGACCCACGGAGGGGCGCTCAAGTTACCGAATCCCATGGAGTACTGGGTGGCCCATTCACTTTGTTGATTGGGGTTGCCTCACTTCTGGGATTGACGGGTAACTTTTCGTGCTCGTAGGCGTCCTGGTTTTCATTGCACAGGCTATCCACATGACTGGAAACGTCGGGTTTTATTTGAGGCTCAAATGAAACCCGAGGCTCCAAGATCATCCACCATTCTGTGTTGCTTGCTGAGATTATGTGATGTTGCTTATTATCATGCTTGGGATGAATGTTATATATATTTATATATATACTGGTAGATGTTATATATGTTTTGCACCTGTGCTAGTCTAGCCCCCGCTCTGTCGTTAGTTAAGTAACCTAACCGGTGATGACGGGGCCCAGTGGCGAATGCGGATGGCATATACGTATATTGTATTTTCGTTCTTTTCTGGTGTGATAAGTTAATTGATGGGACCGCATTAATTTTGATTAATGCAAGAAAAGAAACCTAAAAATATGTTGGAACAAATTTCAAAAAAATGTAGTTATATTCTTTCGATTTGCATAGTGGTATTCGGTAGTGAATATCCAGCACCTCATTCCAAGAGGCAAAATCCGAGATCCCTTCGCGGGGAGTGACCTCTTGAGAAAAAGTCTATACTATAGATTACTCGGTTTTCTTTAAAACCAGAATTTTTCAAAAGAGGAGCATAAACCACTCCTTTTCAAAACTGCTCAGGTTCCTTTAACGATATCAAGTTCATTACGTTAAAAGGCTTTTCGCCAAAAACCAAGCCGTAGACCTCTGTCATTTCCTACGAGTAGTACATAGTACTCGTGCTGCGTTTGTTGACTCCGTCAAGACGTAGTGCACGGTAGCTAAGTGGTGCTCGTTTGTAGCATTAATTACGATTAGTTAGGACAGTCGTGTAACCTTGTTGACTCCGTCAAGGGTTATGCGGATGGGTTTAATGTAATCAAGATAATGACGGGTTGAACTTGACTAAGACTCTTTGATTTGTTGACTCCGTTAAGGTCACTAGGGTCCTAAGGAAAAAAACTACATCGGGAGATTCAAATATACAGGAAACTTGTAGTTTTAGCATACCATCTGGAGTGTGGTGACTAGAGTGGATTCCATCTAGGTCATCACACAATGATAGTTGGGTCTCGATCCCACTGATGAGTAGGATTACTCTTGGGATATTATTTCACTAAACAATCAATGCAATAAACCAAGTAGGTGTCTAGAACGGTGTTAGCGGGACTACGCCTCCAAGGAAAAGAGGTTACATAATTAAGGAACTTCGTGAATACGTTGGAAAACCTCCCTCAAAGTACCGACACTAGCCTGGCCGAAAGGTTAAGCAAGTATTGTGACGTGCGATTAATCCTGACTAGTTCTTCTTTTAGGGTTTGAAGAAGAATTTGAGGAAACAGTGAGAGACATCCTGATTAGAAAAACTAATAACCAATCTAATCTTGCAAGAGCGCGCGCTAAGTATTTCTTTTCTCTCTTTCTCCAGGTAGTAACCATTTCATGCCCTAATCAAGATAATAAAATGTATCACTTGACCGATCCGAATTCTTATTTGGGGCTGGGGAACATCGGTTCGGCTCTAAACTATGACAGCTGTCATAAGTATGAGCAAGGGAAATAGGATTGCATGAATTCCTTGATGACCCCAAAGAAGAAGAAGCATGATATTGCGTCTTCTTCAGGTGTTTTTATTGCAGGAACTGAGAAAAAGTAGGAGAGTTGGACCTGGTGATATGTCCTTCGGAGTAGGGAACGGAACATAAGTTGATGCTGCTGCCGTCGGTAAATATCACCTAGTGTTGCCAAAAGGCAATACTATGATTTTGAAAAATTGCTACTATGTACCTTCCATGATTTACAATATCATATCAGTTTCTTTACTTGATAAAGATGGATATAAGTTTGTTCTTGATAGAAATATCATGAACATTTACCTTAATCAGGTATTGGTTGCAAAAGGTACACTGTGTAATGGTATCTATGTTTTAAATCAAAACACAGTTTTCAATGTACAAAACACACGTAAGAGGAAGAGTTCAGAAAAGAACGAATCCTACTTATGGTATTGTAGACTTGGTCATATCGGAGAAAAAATACTGAGTAAATTGCATAAGGATGGATATTTGAAGACGTTCGAATTTTCATCTTATGAAACATGGCAGTCTTGTCTCAAAGGAAAGATGACTAAATCTTCGTTCACCGGACACGGAGAAAGAGCAACAGAGCTCTTTGGACTTATACACAGTGATGTGTATGGTCCGATGTCTATACATGCAAGGGGTGGGTTCTCATACTTCATCATATTCACTGATGATCTCTCTAGGTTTGGGTATGTGTATCTTATGAAACACAAGTCTAAAGCTTTTGAGAAATTCAAAGAATTCAGAAAGGAAGTAGAGAACCAGACTGGCAAAAGTATCAAGATCCTCCGATCTGATAGAGGAGGAGAGTACTTGAGCACAGAATTCCTACATTACTTAAAAGAGAATGGAATTCTCTCTCAGCTTACTCCTCCGTATACACCACAACACAACGATATATCGGAGAGGAGGAACCGTACCCTATTGGACATGGTTAGCTCCATGATGAGTAGTGCTGAGTTGCCACTCTCATTTTGGGGACATGCGCTTCTGACAACGGCATATCTACTAAACTATGTTCCATCCAAGTCTGTGCCTAAAACTCCATATGAAATATAGAGTGGACGGAATCCATTATTTAAGAGATTTAAGATATGGGGTTGTCCAGCCTATATGAAAACACAGAAACCAGAAAAACTAGAAGCACGGTTAGTTCTATGTAAATTTGTGGGATGTCCTAAGGATTCACTAGGATATCTGTTCTACCATACTGAGGAACAGAAGGTTTTTGTATCTCGCCACGCTACCTTTTTGGAAAGGGAGTTTCTTGCAAAAGAAACTAGTGGGATTACGGTAGAACTGGGAGAAATCCTTGAACCACAAAATGTAATTGAAGGTTTGGAGGAACAACTAGATTCGGTAATCCCAGATGAACCCCAGCCACTCCGCAGATCTGGTAGGATTTCTCATCCGCCCGAAAGATACTACGATTTTCTCATAGACCGAGATCGAGAGGATTGTATCTTGGAAGAAGATGATCCTACTATTTTCAGGCAGGCCATTATCAGTAGGGACTCTGATAAGTGGTTGGATGCTATGCGATCCGAAATGGAGTCCATGTATACCAATAAAGTGTGGACCTTAGATATTTCTCCACCTAGGGTAAAACCCGTTGGATGCAAATGGATCTATAAAATAGACAGGTAGAAACCTATAAGGCTAGACTCATTGCAAAAGGTTTTCATCAAAGACCAGTAGTGGACTATGACAAAACCTTTTATCCAGTGACTATGCTCAAATCCATCTGGATCCTACTTGCCATTACTGCCTTCGATGACTATGAGATCTGGCAGATGGACGTAAAGACGGCTTTTCTAAATGGTAGTTTGGAAGAGTACGTTTATATGGATCAGCCAGAAGGTTTTGTAGACAATGGGAGCAGCAGGAAAGTAGGTTTTGTAGACAATGGGAGCAGCGAAAAGGTGTGCAAGTTTCTTAAATCCATTTATGAATTAAAGCAGGCATCGCGGAGCTGGAACGTCTATTTTGATGAAACAGTCAAGGAATTTGACTTCATCAAGAACGAGAATGAGCCATGTATTTATAAGAAGATTGTAGGACGAACTGTCGTATTCCTAGTCTTGTACGTGGACGACATTCTTTTGATAGGAAACGATATTCCTATGCTACAATCGGTCAAGTTGTTCTTATCACAAAGGTTCTCCATGAAGGACCTAGGTGATGCCTCGTACATTATGGGGATCAGGATCTACAGAGATAGATTCAAGAGATTACTAGGACTTTCGCAGTCCAGGTACATAGAGACCGTACTAAAGAGATGTAGTATGGAAGATTCCAAGCGCGGTAACACCTGCATTGCACAGAATCACCCTCTCCAAGGAGATGTCTCCCAAGACTGATGAGGAGAGGGTTCGCATGAGCACTATACCCTACGCTTCGGCGGTAGGATCTATAATGTATGCGATGTTATGTACAAGACTAGATGTAGCTTACGCTCTAAGCGTGGTGAGCCGGTATTAGTCGAACCCAGGTGAGAACCACTGGACAGCTGTGAAGAACATTCTCAAGTACCTGAGAAGGACTAAGGAGATGTTCTTGGTTTTCGGTAATGGAGACCTTAAGGTCGAGCCATTTACCGATTCAAGATTCCAGAGTGACAAGGATGACAGCAAGTCTGTCTCGGGTTTTTTGTTTACCCCTAACGGAGGGGTGGTGTGTTGGAGGAGTTCAAAATAGGATACCGTCGCAGACACGACGATAGAGGCTGAATGCATTGCTGTGAGCAATGCCGCAAAAGAAGCGGTCTGGATGAAGAAGTTCATTGCTGAATTTCAGGTAGTTCTGTAACACCCTAGTTCATTTATACCGATTCCAGTTCCCGTATTTCTTTATTTGTGGCATTTTATTGATCTTTCATGTTTGGGTGCGAATGGTATTTTACATTTTACATTGCATTCGACCTGACCTGCTTTCTTGAACCTGTTTGATTCTTATTTATAGATTACCTTGACTTGTTGCATGGACACATGCATCTCATGATTAGTACATACTGGCATTTTACCTGGTATTTCATCTTTTACCATATAACATTTTAGGTCTTGTAAAATAAATTAAAATTGCATTTCATAGCCTGCGTGATACCCCTAACCCCGTGGTAGCATCCGCGCATCTTGTTCTCGTCCCGTTCAGTGAAACGGACGTGTTTGGATGGCTACGCGCACGTACGTGCATCCGTTCTTGGGGGTATGCATTTTCGTTACCAGAGCATTCATTTTGAAATTTGGAAGTCGCATATATTTTTCATATTTTAAATCTGAATTTTTAGACCCGACCCGGGCGTGTTTTGGAGTAAGTTTGTATTTGCAAAAATCTCAAAACGGACTAATATTATATTATTTATATATTTATAAACTATTGATATAATTTTAACTAAAATATATTATTTTATCCTTTATATACTAACAGTTAGAATTTTATATATATAAACTAAATAAATCAAATCATAATTGATTCTCTCTCTCACTCTCCTCTCTCCTGACTCTCTCTCTCTCTCGCTCTCTGTTTATATTTTTTTATATACGTTTTATTTTAAAACCTTATACTAAACCCATATCTTCTCTTCTCAAGAATTTTTCTTCCTCCTTTCTCTTCTAAACTGAGACCACATCTCAAACCCTAACCCTAGATCTCCTTCATAAATGGAGACGCTCAACATCCATCAGAAACAGACCTCCCAAGTCATATGCATGCTGAACCTCAACCAGCCCCTCGCCTCAATCGTCTCCACCGCCGGCGCAACAGCCGCCATCATCATCTTCATCATACAGCCGAGATCCCCAATCAAAACCCGAGACACCCATCGTCATCGCTATCGCCTCACCTTCTTCTAGATCCAAGGCCGCTATCATCATCTTCTTGTTCCCCACGACTTCTTGTTCCCCCGTGGTAGCTACTCGATCGCAACCCTACTCTGTCGTCGACCCATCAAAACGTGCCATCACATTCATCTAGTTCGCGGCTTCACCTTCGGTTGTAACCCCGAGACTCCAACCGAGATCCTAAGCCGAGATCGATAACCGTCGTCTTTATCTTCTTCTTCTTCCCCGCGTATCTCTCTCGGGTGCATCATCAATTTTGATGCACCCAACTCGACAACACCCTCCTCCGGCCGTTGATGATCTCTTGTAAGTCCCTCTTTCTTCTCTTTCTCCTTCTTCTTCTTTCTTTTTCTTTTCCTTCTCTTTATCTTTCTTGATCCGTATTTCCGAAGATTGCCGGAGCCGTGCCGCTGCCGACAATCCGAGCAACCCTGTGGACGTCCCTTACTTGCGTGGTTACCTTCTTGCTGTGCCTGGACCTGTCCCGTGTGCGCGCGTGGATATTGCAACATTTGCCGACATTGGACGCTGCGTGCGCATCCCGTATCGTGATCCGATCGAGGCAAGTAAAACTTGCTACATGCTATTTATAATATTTCATATTTATTTAGATACATATTAATTATGAAGTTTGAATTTAGTGCCCTATATTACATTTTACTATTCTATGTCCGTTTATATCATTTTTTAGAGTTAATTATGAAAATATACCTGGTTGCATGTTAGATTACAATATTTTGTGCACACGTCCATATTTATATCATATTGTTTGGTTGCATAGCCATCGTACCATTTAAAATGGTTTATAACGTTTCAAACACCCGTTTGCATTCATCTCGTCTAGTATACATATTATTGCATCAATAGATCACTTGAATGTATAACATTGAAATATTCACATTCCACATTTGATAAAGTGTAGTTTAATTAGTATTGGAACTTAAACTTCAACCCTAATCATAACTGTGCATCTATATACCTTAATCTGTACCTGATTGCATTTCACATTACAATGTTCCAGTTTATTGTTCTATTAGTACCCATGCTTGTTTTGTATACCCATGCTTATGTTAGTTTGATTATGAGCACCCACATGACATCTTGTGCACCCTAACATGACTTGTTACACCTACTACTTGACACGACATGGTACCGTGCATCTCTCGACATGACATGATACCTATATACTACCTGGCTTGACCTGATGTACCATGGCTTTACCTGTTACCTGATCTTGTGTCTAATGCCAACAAACCTGACCTCTTGTCCTTACGGACAGTTCCTGTTGTCTATCCAGACAAACCTGTACCTGCCTGATCCTGTGTTGGCATTAGCTCTAGATTATTTAATACCTGACTTGAATACATATAACTTAGGGGTATGGGGAAATCAATGATGAAACCTGACTTGTAACTCGACAGTTCTCTACCTTTTCTGATTAGTCCTACGGGCTAGGCCAGCCCCGGGGTGATGCTGCTGACATCACTCGTCATTACCTACTACCCTTTTACTGCCTTGCGGCACGTCTCGGATTCAGCCCGAGAGTCATAGACCATGATCCCGGGAACGCACGGGATACTATTGAGTTACATCGATGATTCATCAAATTGATTTCAAAGACTTGAGAGTAGTTAACCCAATAGACCAGTTTAGATTACTCACTACACGTTACCCCACTGCCCTTAAATCACTGTTATGCCTATTTTATCATTTATACTTATACCTGCATGTATTGCTGCCCCTGTTTATAGTATTGCTTGATATTATGATGCACTGACGTCTGGGTTTTGCATTGCCCAGATTCTCTACCTTTGTTGCTGACTGATCAGGAGTACTGCCGCTGTTAGACTGAGCGGTGAGGATCCCGTTGGTATCCAGTTTTACCTTCCAGGTGTTTTATTTATTGGATCTTTTGCTTCCGCATATTATATTATTTCTTGACTCATTTATTCTGGCTCATGGACATGTATTAGATAGTTTAGTTTACTTTCCTGTTCTTGATATCTCTACAGCCGTAATGTGACTGTGGAGGGATTTTTCCAATCCACAGGTAGCATGGTTGGCTATGTCACGTGCCTATCTTAGCGTACTCTGGGAAGCAGGGCATGATATGGTTCTTTTGGTATCAGAGCCATAGGATATAGGTTAATCGAGTTTGATTCTTTTTGTAGTTGGGTATTGGACCCAATACACGAATCAGAATACTCGTGATTAGGAACATGTCCTGCCACCTTGTTATCATGATTCTTGAATCATATCTTTCTCTTGATCCTTGTCTTGACGATATGCAAACGACTTTGCATCTCGACTGAAAATCTTTGGTTCCCTATTGTTTCTCCATGTTCTTTGATTCTAATACTAGGATTTTGGCGACTTGAGTGGAGTTATGTAATTGTACCCATGAACTGCAGCATGGTTACAATGAGGTATTCTATTTAAGTAACTTGGAGTCCTGGTCTTGATTCACTTCTTTGTTTCATGGTCGTTATATTACCTTGTTTCTCTCGGTTTCATTGCTTACCAGTTCTTGTTTCATCGCCAGCTTGAATCATGTTTACCGTGCTTAATCCTCTTCAGTTTCTTGACTTCGGATGAAGTCATCTCGGTTTCCTACGTGTTCATATCTTTCCCTCATTAGAATTATTCAATTCTAGTGCTTTCCTTGTTTGTTGTTGTCTTGGGAATAGATTTTCTCGGCACTTTCCACGCTCACATTGATCGTAGAGCAAAGAAAGCGATTTTCCAGATTCCTAGACATCCAGAGTTTATCTTTGCTGGGGGAAGCAGTTCTGTCGGGCCAGTCGAGTTTAGGGCTAGGCCGACAAACAATGTTCTTTCATCAATGGAAGTTGATAAGGAAGAAGTGCCGGCTGTAGTTCGAGAGTTCATGGACGTGTTCGAGGACATCTCGGTTTTACCGCAAAACGAGATATGGATTTCGTGATTGATCTTGTTCCTGGTTCAGCGCTAATCTCAAAGGCGTACCACCCAATGGCACCAATGGAGTTGGAAGAAATCAAGTAGCAGGTTACCGAATTACTTGAGAAGGGTTGAATTCGCAGCAGTAACTCACCTTGGGGAGCTCCAGTTCTTCTAGTAAAGAAGATGATGTCACAAGGAGGATGTGTAGGGTTCCTAGGCACTCACAAGAGGTCTCACAGGGCATCAACCATGCCAATTTCTAAAATTACGGTGCCGAGAAACCCTAGACTACAGATCGTTAACTAGATTTTAGGCGAAACAATAACTAGTAAACAACTTTACTAATAAAGAACGGAAATACAACCTTTGTAGATCCGGTGCTCCACCTCCATAGCTCTATGATGATGTCTCCTCGCTACGATCATCGGATCCCGGGCTCTAGCGTCGGCTTCATCGGAGAAAAAAACGGGCTAGGTCATCGACGACGATGCCGAAGATGATCTACGTCGAGGCATCACAAGATCAAGCTCCACCTTCACCAAGCCATGAAAACTTGTGAAGGAAACACCCTATACTACTTGGCAAGAGGTAGAGGATGAAGAAATAGGAAGTGGGTTCACTTTAGAATTGGATTTCTCACTCATTTTCAAGAGTTGCCATTGATGGAGGCAAGCTTCTTCTTGAAGTGAAGAAGAAGAAGAAGATGAAAATGTTATGATAAGTTATTCAATAATAGATAATAAAATGAATACTTATCATATATCAACCATAGTTTGGTGTAGAGAATAAACCATGGTTAGATTGAAGGGTTAGGGTTAAGCATCAAGACAAAATGGTGACTTGGTCAAAGCTTCATGAAGCTTCAAGATACAAACAAACAAAGCCACCATTTTCCCTTTTTCTTTTCCAAAATAAATAAATAAATAAATAAATAAATGAATAAGAAAATGAAAACCCTAACCAATATACAACCATGGTTTAATCTTCACACAAACCCTAGTGAGCATGTATCATCAAACATGATACAATCAAGTGCACAAAAAATATATCACATATATAATGTGCACATCCGAGTGAGAAAATCCATTTAAAAGTGAACCGATACTAGTTAATGCAAAGTAATATATCAAATATATAATTATACATTAAATCATTAAATCAACACTTGATTTAATGACCCGGTCATATCGCATATAACCGACTAGTATCAACAGTAACAACTTATCGAATCAACACTTGATCCGATAACCCGGCTATATCGCATATAACCGATCAATGTCACAAATCGCGAGAATCGAATACAGTATCACATACTGGTATCATTCTCGGTCCCGCACATATTTCATATGCGCTCCTATTTCGTTTCGCTTGAGCCAGAAAACCTCTATGTAGGACTCTAAAGACTCGTCAATACGCCGGCAGCAGATGATGATCATATCAAACACCCACAAGCCGCAAGCGGTCTGCTAAATGTAACGGCCACCCGGGTATTGAGCGATCAGAAGATCGACGAGCAAGCCCACTCACACTCCTGTGAATCCAACCAGTAACACTTACCGTACAGTCCGGTCTCGTCGTCTGATATGTCGCATATCTTGCCTAGGGGTGGTAGATGTCAGACCCCAATAGCTCGATAAGTCATGTCGGTATGAGGTCTATTACAATTCGAGAAACTACTGGTAACACTTACCAGTATATCTCAGCAACCCTGGCCAGGGATTTCCGGTTATAGCCAATCGAACACAGCGCAACATCAACTCCCTATACCGGGAGAGACGAATCCCCTCCTATCGCTCATTGCCTCCATGTGACTCGGGACTGTACCCAAAAACCACCATTTTGCACGCCCTCTTGGACGTGGTAAGGTGGAAATCAAAGCACAGTAGGAACCACACAAGATTCTATGACGATCTCGGGTCAACAGAATACTCTATACCAGTGTCACCAGAGAACTGCCATCTGACGTAAGGTATAATACCATCTGGGAGTTCTCGGCGAGTCCGTCCAGTGTACCCAGTCTCTACTGAGCACCCGTATATCATCTCTGATGTCAAACACCAATGGATATGGGATCATCCATCGCCCATCTGTATGGGCCGAGAAGGTATACGCTAGTCTACTCTGGTATATCGATGCCCCGTCTCGATACACCCACGACTAGGGACTTTGAAGGATGTACTCATGGACTACCATGTCCCCACTAGTATGATCCGCATCATAGTCCAGATAGTCAAGTACACATCCTAAGGGCTTTACCAACATGTAACAGAGAGACAATCAATGTACACGTTAAGGTAAAGAGTAACCAGATAGCATACTATCATGTCGAGCAAGAAAGTCCTCCCTATATATGTCCCAGCATCCACTACAATATACATCCAATGTACAGTAATGGCCTCTAGGGCATACATATAACTAACAGGATGTGCATCGATTATCGAGAATTAAACCGGGTGACTATTAAGAACAAGTACCCGATCCCTCGCATTAGCGAATTGCTCGAGCAGCTTAGTGGCGCGAGGGTATTCTCGAAGCTGGATTTACGTTCCGGATATCATCAGGTCCGAATTAAATCAGAGGATGTTTGCGAGACCGTGTTCAGAACTCGGTATGGACATTACGAGTATTTAGTGATGCCCTTCGGAGTAACGGATGCACCGGCGATATTCATGGACTTGATGAACCGAATCTTTTTATCATTCTTGGACCAGTTTATAGTGGTGTTCATTGATGATATTCTGGTCTACTCGAAGAGTATTGAAGAGTATGCAGAATATTTGAAGATTGCATTGCAGACATTGAGGCAAGAAAATTGTATGCAAAGATGAGCAAGTGCGAGTTTTGGCTTGAAAAAGTGAAGTTTTGGGGCACGTTGTGGCTGGAGAGGGAATCGCCGTTGATCCCGAAAGATTACAGCAGTTCGAGATTGGCCGACTCCGAGGAATGTTGCGGAGATAAGAAGCTTTCTTAGACTTGCCGGATATTACAGAAGGTTCGTAGAAAGTTTTGCTCGTTTGGCCGAGCCTTTGACTAAGCTTACGCGCAAGGAGGTACCATTAGTATGGACGGATAAGTGTACGTCAGTTTTTGAGGCGTTGAAACAGAGGTTGATAACCGCACCTGTTTGAACCGTACCGGACGGTTCCGGAGAATTGGTGTTTCACAACGACGCATCTGAGAAAGGATTGGGATGTGTTTTGTTGCAGCATGGGAAAGTTATAGCGTACGCATCGAGACAGTTGAAAACCCATGAGAAGAATTACCCAACTCATGATTTGGAGGTTGCAACAGTGATTTCTTGTTTTGAAGATTTGGAGACACTACTTATTGGGCGAAAGGGTCGAAATATTCACCGATCACAAAAGCCTAAAGTACGTGTTCACTCAGAAGGAGCTAAATGTGAGGCAGCGCAGATGGTTGGGGCTGATGGCTGACTACGATCTTGATCTTAAATACCATCCGGGGAAAGTTAATGTTGTGCCGGATGTGCTTAGTCGGTTGCCAGCAATTCAGACGTTGACTGAACAGAGGGAATTTATTGAGGATTCTCGAAGATTTGATTTGGAGGTTGTGCTACCGCATTCTTCGGGACAGTTGGTGCAGCTGCAAAGACAGTCATCGTTGATCGAGAATATTAACGCAACGCAGTTACAGGACCCAAGATTGCAAAAGCTTCGGGAACATGTTAGAGCTAGATTTCGAACGGACTTACTGATTCATGAATATGGTTCATTGCGTTATGGTAGTCGTTTATGTATGCCAAAGGGAAATATCCGCGAAGAAGTTATGAAGGAGACGCACATTTCAGCATATTCCGTACATCCAGGAGGCACGAAGATGTACCGTGATCTACGACAGCATTTCTGGTAGGAAGGCATGAAACATGAGATTGCCCGGTTTGTGGCAAAGTGCTTGGTGTGTCAGCAAGTCAAGGCTGAACGTCAAAGAGTTGCTAGTTTGTTGCAACCACTTCGAATCCTCAGTGGAAGTGGGAACATATAACCATGGATTTCGTGATGGCTTTACCGCGGAGTCCGAAGGACAACAATGCAGTTTGGGGTGATTGTTGATCGATTGACCAAGGCAGCTCATTTCATCCCATTTCGAGTTGGTCAATCAACGGAAGCATTGGCAGAACGGTACATGCTGAAGATTGTAAGATTGCATGGAGTACCGGTGAGCATCGTGTCCGACCGTGACACCCGTTTCTTATCACATTTTGGAGGAGCTTACAGGAAAGTTTGGGGACTTGATTGAAGTTTAGCACAGTTTATCATCCTCAAAAAGATGGCCAGTCGGAGAGAACGATCCAAACTCTTGAAGACATGAGCTTGCATGTTAGACTTCAAGGGTTCTTGAGAGGATCATCTTTATTTGGTAGAGTTTTATTACAATAGCAGTTTCCAGGCGACTATTCGGATGGCTCCATTCGAAGCATTGTATGGTCGCAAATGTCGTTCACCTGTTTTTGGGACGATATTGGAGAACGAAGATTGTTGGGACCGAATTTGATCGTGCAGACAATTGAGAAGGTTAACACTACCCGAAATCCTATGAAAGCAGCAAGACCGACAAAAGAGTTGGGCAGATACATCGAGAAGATCTCTAGAGTTCGCTGTTGGTGATTTGGTACTCTTGAAGATATCACCGACTAGAGGGGTGATTCATCTTGGAAGTCGAGGAAAGCTTAGTTCTCTGTTTGTTGGACCTTTTGAAATTTTGGAGTGTGTTGGAGAAGTAGCGTGTCGTTGGCGTTACCACAATCCTTGGCGAATATTCATGACGTATTTCACGTATCTCAACTCCGTAAATATGTTCGAGATGAAACACATATGTTGGATCATTTGGAGCTGACTGCCGGAGAAGATTTGACTTTTGAGGAGCGACCAATGTCGAATGTGGATCGAAGGGAAAAGGTTCTTAAGAACAAAGTTATCCCTCTTGTACTTGTTCCTTGGGGAAATCGCTCACATGGAGAATCAACTTGGGAATGAGAAGAAGAAATCCGACAGAAGTTTCCACATCTATTCATGTAGTTATTGATTATTTATCCTTCTTTGTTCTTGGAAATTTCGAGGACGAAATTCTTTTGTAGTTGGGTATAATGTAACACCCTAGTTCATTTATACCGATTCCAGTTCCCGTATTTCTTTATTTGTGGCATTTTATTGATCTTTCGTGTTTGGGTGCGAATGGTATTTTACATTTTACATTGCATCCGACCCGACCCGCTTGCTTGAACCTGTTTGATTCTTATTTATACATTACCTTGACTTGTTGCATGGACACGTGCATTTCATGATTAGTACATACTGGCATTTTACCTGGTATTGCATCTTTTACCATATAACATTTTAGGTCTTGTAAAATAAATTAAAATTGCATTTCATAGCCTGCGTGATACCCCTAACCCCGTGGTAGCATCCGCGCATCTTGTTCTCGTCCCGTTCAGTGAAACGGACGTGTTTGGATGGCTACGCGCACGTACGTGCATCCGTTCTTGGGGTTATGCATTTTCGTTACCAGAGCATTCATATTTAAATTTGGAAGTCGCATATATTTTTCATATTTTAAATCTGAATTTTTAGACCCGACCCAGGCGTGTTTTGGAGTAAGTTTGTATTTGCCAAAATCTCAAAACGAACTAATATTATATTCTTTATATATTTATAAACTATTGATATAATTTTAACTAAAATATATTATTTTATCCTTTATATACTAACAGTTAGAATTTTATATATATAAACTAAACAAATCAAATCATAACTGATTCTCTCTCTCACTCTCCTGACTCTCTCGCTCTCGCTCTCTGGTTATATTTTTTTATATACGTTTTATTTTAAAACCTTATACTAAACCCATATCTTCTCTTCTCAAGAATTTTTCTTCCTCCTTTCTCCTCTAAACCGAGACCCCATCTCAAACCCTAACCCTAGATCTCCTTCATAAATGGAGACGCTCAACATCCATCAGAAACAGACCTCCTAAGTCATCTGCATGCTGAACCTCAACCAGCCCCTCGCCTCAATCGTCTCCACCGCCGGCGCAACAGCTGCCATCATCATCTTCATCATACAGCCGAGATCCCCAATCCAAAACCGAGACACCTATCGTCATCGCTATCGCCTCACTTTCTTCTAGTTCCAATGCCGCTATCAGCATCTTCTTGTTCCCCGCGACTTCTTGTTCCCCCGTGGTAGCAACTCGATCGCAACCCTACTCTGTCGTCGACCCATCAAAATATGCCATCACATTCATCTAGTTCGCGGCTTCACCTTCGGTTGCAACCCCGAGACTCCAGCCGAGATCGATCACCGTTGTCTTTATCTTCTTCTTCTTCCCCGCGTATCTCTCTTGGGTGCATCATCAATTTCGATGCACCCAACTCGACAACACCCTCCTCCAGCCGTTGATGATCTCTTTGTAAGTCCCTCTTTCTTCTCTTTCTCCTTCTTCTTCTTTCTTTTTCTTTTCCTTCTATTTATCTTTCTTGATCCGTATTTCCGACAATTGCCGGATCCGTGCCGCTGCCGACAATCCGAGCAACCCTATAGACGTCTCCTACTTACGTGGTTACCTTCTTGCTGTGCCTGGACCTGTCCCGTGTGCGCACGTGGATGTTGCAACATTTGCCGACATTGGACACTGCGTGCGCATCCCGTATCGTGATCTGATCGAGGCAAGTAAAACTTGCTACATGGTATTTATAATATTTTATATTTATTTAGATACATATTAATCATGAAATTTGAATTTAGTGCCCTATATTACATTTTACCATTCTATGTCCGTTTATACCATTTTTTTAGAGTTAATTATGAAAACATTCCTGGTTGCATGTTAGATTACAATATTTTGTGCACACGTCCATATTTATATCATAGTGCTTGGTTGCATAGCCATCGTACCATTTAAAATAGTTTATAACGTTTCAAACACCCATTTGCATCCATCTCATCTAGTATACATATTATTGCACCAATAGATCACTTGAATGTATAACATTGAAATATTCACATTCCACATTTGATAAAGTGTAGTTTAATTAGTATTGGAACTTAAACTTTAACCCTAATCATAACTGTGCATCTATATACCTTAATCTGTACCTGATTGCATTTCACATTACAATGTTCCAGTTTATTGTTCTATTAGTACCCATGCTTGTTTTGTATACCATTCTTATGTTAGTTTGATTATGAGCACCCACATGACATCTTGTGCACCCTGACATGACTTGTTACACCTACTACTTGACACGACATGGTACCGTGCACCTCTCGACAAGACATGATACCTATATACTACCTGGCTTGACCTGATGTACCATGGCTTTACCTGTTACCTGATCTTGTGTCTAATGCCAACAAACCTGACCTGTTGTCCTTACGGACAGTTCCTGTTGTCTATCCAGACAAACTTGTACCTGCCTGATCCTGTGTTGGCATTAGCTCTAGATTATTTAATACCTGACTTGAATACATATAACTTGGGGGTATGGGGAAATCAATGATGAAACCTGACTTGTAACTCGACAGTTCTCTACCTTTTCTGATCAGTCCTACGGGCTAGGCCAGCCCCGGGGGGATGCTGCTGACATCACTCGTCATTACCTACTACCCTTTTACTGCCTTGCGGCACGTCTCGGATTCAGCCCGAGAGTCATAGACCGTGATCCCGGGCACGCACGGGATACTATTGAGTTACATCGATGATTCATCAAATTGATTTCAAAGACTTGAGAGTAGTTAACCCAATAGACCAGTTTAGATTACTCACTACACGTTACCCCACTGTCCTTATATCACTGTTATGCCTGTTTTATCATTTATATTTATACCTGCATGTATTGCTACTCCTGTTTATAGTATTGCTTGATATTATGACGCACTGACGTCTGGGTTTTGCATGGCCCAGATTCTCTACCTTTGTTGCTGACTGATCAGGAGTACTGCCGCTGTTAGACTGAGCAGTGAGGATCTGTTGGTATCCAGTTTTACCTTCCAAGTGTTTTATTTATTGGATCTTTTGCTTCCACATTTTATATTATTTTTTGACTCATTTATTCTGGCTCATGGACATGTATTAGATAGTTTAGTTTACTTTCCTGTTCTTGATATCTCTACAGCCGTATTGTGACTGTGGAGGGATTTTTCCAATCCACATGTAACATGGTTGGCTATGTCACGTGCCTATCTTAGCGTACTCTGGGAAGCGGGGCGTGACAAGTTCCATCCTTTGTTGATCCAATACCTTTGTATTGCGATAACAATGGGGCTATAGTTTTAGCGCAGGAACCACGGTCCTATCAGAAATCCAGACACATTTTAAGGTGGTATCACCTGATCAGGGAGATCATAGATCGCCAGGAGATCGAGGTCCGGGGAGTGGATACAAAAGAGAACACGGCGGATCTATTTACAAAGGCCCTCCCTCAAGCGCAGTTCGAGTGACTTTTTAAGATGTTGAGTATGCGGTACGCCAGTAGCTGGCCTTAGAGTAGACGTTGGGTATTCGGTACGCCAATAACTGGCGTTTAATGCAAGTGGGAGATTGTTAGATATATATGCCCTAGAGGACATTATTGTATATGGATACATGTGGATGCTGGGGATATGTATATACAGGTCGATCTTGCTCAGTTATATAGTATATTATTTCGGTTGTCTTTATCAGGATATGTGTATTTGTTTTTATTAATTTTTTATACAGCTTACACATATTGATAAAGACTTTATATAGTAGTATACTATTATGGTTTGACTTTATATTAACGAGGCATATGTTATACATGTTATTACATATTGCTGTAACATGTTGATAAAGCCCGTAGGATCTTGCTTGACTACCTGCGCTGTGATAGCGATCATACTTGTGGGAGCTGGGTAGTCTATAAGCACATCCTTAAATGTTCCAAGTCGCAGGAGCATCGAGATCGGGCATCGATACTCCAGAGTAGACTTGCGTGTACGTTTCTAGACCCCGACAAGGGGCGGTGGTTGGTCCCACTGCCATTGGTGTGATCACCTAAGACTGTATACGGGTGCTCACTGGGGGTGAGTACACTGGAAGGACTCGCTGAGAACCTCTAGATGGTATTAAACCTATCGTCAGATAGCGGTTCTCTTGTGACATATGTATAGGTTAGTCTTTGGACCTGAGATCGTCATTTGTCTCGTGTGAGTTCCCACTGTCCTTTGATCACCACGGCTGTACTGAGTCGTGCAAACAGGTTTTGGTTGGATATAGTCCCGAGCCACATGGAGGTAGTGAGTGATTGTCAGGGATTCGTCTCTCCGGGTATTGGGACTTGATATCGCACTGTGTTCGATTGGTCAGGACCATAAGACCTTGGCCAAGGCTGTTGGGATTTACTGATAGGTTGATCAGTAGTTTCCCGGATTTGTCTTGAGCCGCATCAGCACGAATTATCGGATTATTAAGGTCTGAATCTTACCACCCCCTAGATCTGGTATGCGATACTCTTAGACGAAGAGACCGAACTGTACGGATATTGTCACGGATAGGCTCAGTAGGGATTCAGATGAGTTTGCTCGTCGGCTTTCCTTTTCGACAGGTACCTGGGTAGCCATTACGTATAGCTAGTGCCGCTGACGTGCTTGTGGTTATGGATTTATCCAGTAATGCACCGTCGGCATACTGTTGAGTCTTTAGAGTCCCATACAAAGGGTTTCTCTGCTTCAGGCGAAACGATGTAGAGGTCATATGGTTTTACGGAAGGGTTCGATCACATACGTGTACTAGTGCACATATAATGTTTGGGCAGATAATATTAACGGGCTTTGGTTTAAGCTGGATGATAGTATTATATTGTTGGATTATTTTTGTCTCTTTTTGTATTCGTATTTTTCGCAATACGAATACAGGTATGTATATACGGTAAGGGGTGTTCTTGTAATTTTTGACAAGAATGCTTCTAGAAGATGACGCCTTATTTGTTATTTAATTTTTATAATGATTAAATGTTAAATGAGGTGGAGGTATGATGTGTTGACTTTTATTATGTGAAGCATGGCTACTTGTTGACTCAATTTGTGAGTCATGGATTACTATTGAGGCAGGGTGGCATCTAGATATTTTGTAGAAAATATCTAGATATTTTGTGGTGAGGATAATTTTTTATTATTATCTTTGGCATGCTTGCTTTATTAGTCACAAGACTTAACCATTCTTCACTTGAGTTTTCTTATGTTGCTCTCTACAACACTCTCATCTCCTCCAAGCTTCTCTTCTTCTACCTCAAACCCTAATAGTCTCATGTATTGAGAAACCTAGGGTTCTTGAGACAAAACAATCCATCATCACTCTCTACATCATCTAGTCTACTTAGGTTAGCAAACTAAGTAACCTAGTTACCTTGGTTTAACGGTAGGAGCTCAAAGCAGACACTCTCGGGTGGATCATCTTTGACGCAAGGAAACCATTGATCAAGATCATAGAGGCCACTAGGAGCATGCTAAAGGAGAGGAGTGAAGACCCGAAGGACTTGAGCCTCTTGGTATATACTCCTTTCATAGTAGATAGCTTCTTTAGATGCTAGTTAGTTTTATGGTAGATCCGGTTAAGGGTTATTCTAGCGCCAAGTTTACATCATTAGAAAAAAATTTGTTCCGCAATCGGCCATGGATGATGGCCAGGGCGTTAGCATAACCTTTCATATAGTGTCTAGTGTAGTTCCCACCGTGCTTTGATTTCCTCCCTACCACGGCTCAAATGAGTCGTGCAAACATGTGGTTTTCGGGTATTGTCCCGAGTCGCATGGAGGCAGTGAGCGATAGGAGGGATTTCGTCTCTCCCGGTATTGGGAGTTGATGTTGCTCTATGCTCGATTGGCTATAATAGCAAGTCCCTGGCCAGGGCTGATGTAACACCTGTTAGGTTTACCTAGCACCTCATGAAGGGTTTGGATGCATCACATGTCACAAAAACAATTTTTTTTAAGGTGCTAAGTGAACATACAAAGAATCATTACTAGAAAATTAGGGTTTCATTACAAAGACAACATCACAAGTAATAAAGGCTAGGGTTTTGAGAGTACAACCTTTGTAGCTCCCTACGCTAGACTCCTTGGCTACTTGAGGGTTGGAAAAAGGTTCGCTTGAGGTCTTCTAAGTCTACGACGATCCACCCGAAGCTTCTTTTTCCAAAGCTCCTTGCTTTACTCGATATGTGAATGAAGTAGACCAAACACCCTACACAAATGGGCTAGATGTGTGTAGTATGATGATGTGGTTTGTTTTCTATAATCAAAACTCTTTCTTTTTCTCAACCTCACTCAAAGAAATTCTCAAGAGAGGAAGAAGAAGATGATGGCTAAGCTTTTTCACAAAAGAAAAGATATGAGAGTTAATAATGAAAATGAGAAAAGAATAATCTATATTGATCTTTCTCACTTCAACCATGGTTAGAATTATCTAGATCTTTTTCAAAATGAGTTAAAAGGTAAAAGGATAATTAACTCAAGGTTAAGAAGTGGTTGAAGCATGGTCAAAGATGATAAACATTAACCTCTTGTGAATTATCCTTTCCTTTTTACAAAATGATAAATAAATAGATAATTCTACAATGTAAGTCTTGCATTGCCACCAAACTTGTATCAACAACCATGATACTAAGTATGTATGTATGTATGTATCCATGCACATCATCATGTGCATACACGCATGCATACAAAAATAGAAAAAGAGTTTGATTAAAGAATTAATCTAAAAGTCATTTGTTAAATCAACACTTGATTTTGCAAACCGGTCATATCACATACGACCCGACCAATAGAAAATGCCCGATTAATATACGGTATCATATATCCGTATTTAATCGGGTCCCCGCGCATATCTCATATGCACACCACATCTTTTCGCCTGAGCCAGGAAACTTCATTATGGGACTCTAAGACTCGTCAATACGCCGGCAGTAGGTAATGATCATATCAAATACCTACAAGCCGCAAGCGGTCAGCTAAACATAACGGCCACCCGGGTATTGAGCGATCAGAAGAAAACAAGCGAACCTGTTACAACTCCCGTCGAGTCAACTGAAAACACTACCGTACAGTCCGGTCTCTTCCTCAGATACGTTGCATATCGAGTCTAAGGATGGTAACGTCGACCCCAATAACTCAATAAGTCGTGCCGATGAATGGTCTATAACAGATCGAGAAACTACTGATAACACTTATCAGCAAATCTCAACAGCACTGGCCAGGGACTTACTGATATAGCCAGTCGAGCACAGCACAGCATCAACTCCCAATACCAGGAGAGACGAAACCCCTCCTATCGCTCATCGCCTTCGTGTGTCTCGGGACTGTACCCAACGGCCCCCTGTTTACATGACTCAGTAGAGCCGTGGTAGGGTGGTAATCAAAATACAGTGGGAGAACACACAAGACTCTATGACGATCTCGGGTCTACAGACTAACCTGCACCAGTGTCACCTGAGAACTGCTATCCGACGATAGATATAATTCCATATAGGAGTTCTCAGCGATTCCTTCCAGTGTACCCAGTCACCACTGAGCACCCGTATACGATCTCGATGTCAAACATCGATGAATGTGGGAACATCCATCGCCCATCATATGGGTCTAGTATCATATACGCTAGTCTACTCTGGTATATCGATGCCCCGTCTCGATACACCTACGACTAGAGACATTCCAGGATATGCTTATAAAGTACAGATGTCCCACAAGTATGATCTCCATCATAATCACAGTAGTCAAGCCTATATCCTCAGGGCTTTATCAACATGTATGAATGAATAAAAGCATGATCAAATCAACATGTCAGATAAAGAAGAACCAGATAGCATACTATCATGACGAGCAAGAATGTACACTGAATATATATATATATATATATATACATGTATAAATACATCCACTATCATGTAATGGCCTCTAGGGCATACATATATCCAACAATCTCCCACTTGCACTAAGGCCAGTTATTGGCGTATCTCATACCCAACATCTTAAAAAGTCGCTCATGCTGGGGCTGAGGGAGGGCCTTGGTGAGTGGATCCGCGGCGTTATTCTTTATGTCCACTCTCTTAATCTCGATCTCGCGGCGATCTACAATCTCCCGGATCAAATGAAAGCGCCTCAGGATGTGTCTGGATCGCTGATGGGACTTGGGCTCCTTGGCTAACGCCATAGCCCCATTATTATCACAATACAATGGTATTGGATCAATAAAGGTTGGAACTACTTCTAGCTCCGAAACGAACTTCCTCATCCAGACGGCTTCCTTGGCGGCATCATTCGCAGCAATGTACTCAGCCTCCATCGTAGAGTCTGCAACGGTATCCTGTTTGGAACTCTTCCAACTTACTGCCCCTCCATTGAGGGTAAATACAAACCCAGATATAGATTTGTTGTCGTCCTTATCGCTCTGGAAGCTCGAATCGGTAAATGCCTCCATTTGGAGATCTCCATTACCATACACCAAGAACAATTCTTTAGTCCTTCGTAAGTACTTAAGAATGTTCTTCACAGCTACCAGTGATTCTCCCCTGGGTTGGATTGATACCTGCTTACTACACTAAGTGCATAAGCTACATCTGGGTGTGTACATAACATCGCATACATTATAGATCCTACTGCCGAAGCATAGGGTATAATGCTCATGCGAGCTCTCTCTTCATCGGTCTTTGGGCAAGAATCCTTGGAGAGAGTGACCCCATGGCAAGCGGGTAAGGCACCCCGCTTGGAGTCTTCCATACTAAACCTTTTTAGGATGGTGTTAATGTACATGATTTGGGAAAATCCCAATAACCTTTTGGATCTATCCCTATAGATCCTAATGCCCAGAATGTATGTGGCATCACCCAGGTCCTTCATGGAGAACCTTAGTGATAAGAAAGATTTGACCGACTGTAGCATAGGAATATCATTTCCTATCAGAAGAATGTCATCCACATACAATACGAGGAATGTGACAGCTCTCCCTACAGCCTTCTTATAAACACAAGATTCATCAGGATTTTTGATGAAATCAAACTCTTTGATAACATCATCGAAACAAATGTTCCAACTCCGTGATGCCTGCTTTAACCCATATATGGATTTAAGCAATCTACATGCTTTCCCGCTGCTCACACTGTCAATGAAGCCCTCTGGCTGATCCATATAAACGCATTCTTCTAAATCGCCATTTAGAAATGCTGTTTTAACGTCCATCTGCCAGATTTCATAGTCGTAGTGAGCAGCAATAGCAAGTAGGATCCGAATGGATTTAAGCATGGCTACGGGCGAAAAAGTCTCGTCATAGTCCAAACCTGGTCTTTGACGAAATCCCTTCGCCACAAGTCTTGCCTTATAGGTCTCTACCTGCCTATTTACACCAATCTTTCTTTTAAAGATCCATTTTCACCCCACAGGTTTTACCATAAGGGGTACAATGTCCAAAGTCCATACTTTGTTGGTGTACATAGACTCCATTTCGGATCTCATTGCATCCAGCCACTTCACAGAGTCTCCACTCTTGATAGCTTGCTGAAAACTGGTAGGATCATCATCCTCCATGATGCAATCTTCTCTGTCACCATCAATGAGGAAACCGTAGTACCTCTCCGGTGGGCGAGAAGTCCTACCAGACCTTCGGAGTGGCCGAGGTTCCTCAGTTTCTATTGCAACAGCCGGTTCAACCAAGTCGTCATTTGTAGTTTGTGTCTCTAGAACCTCTTCTAGATCCACCACATTGCCATCACCTTTATCTGTGAAAAACTCTTTTTCTAAGAATGTAGCATACTGAGAAACAAACACCTTTTGTTTCTCCTTGTAGTAGAATAGATATCCATAAGAGTTCCTTGGATATCCCACAAAGTTACACATGACTGACCGTGTCTCGAGTTTGTCCGGATTCTGCTTTTTAACATAGGCCGGGCAACCCCAAATCTTAATTCTCTTAAGAGATGGTCTCTTCCCATGTCATATCTCATATGGCGTGGTAGACACGGTTTTGGTTAGGACCCTGTTCGGTAGAAACGCTGCAGTTTCCAATGCATGCCCCTAAAATGAGACAGGTAACTCAGCATCACTCATCATGGATCGGACCATATCTAATAGGGTCCTATTCTGTCATTCAGACACACCGTTGTGCTGTGGTGTGTAAGAAGGAGTGAGCTGAGAGAGAATCCCATTCTCTTTTAGGAAGTTTGCAAATTCTGTACTGAGGTACTCCCCACCTCGATCTGATCGAAGCATTTTGATACTGAAGCCGGTTTGTTTTTCTACTTCTTGTTTATATTCAGTGAATTTCTCGAATGCTTTGGATTTCTGCTTTAATAAAAATACATGACCGAATATTGAGAAATCATCAGTAAAAATAATGAAGTAAGAAAAACTGCCTCTAGCCTATGTAGACATTGGCCCACATACATCACTATGTATGAGTCCTAGGAGCACGGTAGCTCTTTCTCCGTGTCCGGTAAACGGAGTTTTGGTCATTTTACCCTTGATACAAGACTGGCAAGTCGCATAAGATTTATATTCAAAAGGGTTTAAATATCCATCTTTATGTAACTTGTTTAGTCTTGTTTCGTTAATATGACTAAGTCTACAGTGCCAAAGAAAAGCTTCATTTATTTCTGAAAGTTTTCTTTTATTAATGTGTTGTATGCCGAAAACTGTGTGTTGATTTAGGACGTATATCCCGTTATTAAGAGTACCATACCCAACCAACATTTGATTCAGGTGAATGTTCATAACATTGTTCTGCAATATAAAATTATATCCTCCATTGTCTAACAAAGAAACTGATATTATATTACAAAGCATACTTGGTACAAAATAACATGGGTTCAAAACCAATATACACCCAGATGGCAACCCCAAGTGATACTCTCCCACTGCGACTGTATGTACATTGGAACCATTTCCAATGCGAAGAGTATGGTCACCTGTCTTCAAAACCTTGCTATTTCTTAGCCCCTGCATAGAATTGCAAATGTGAGAACCTGAACCGGTATCTAATACCCAGGAAGCCGAGTTTATTGAAAAACAGTTTTCTGTCACAAACACACCTGAAGCGGAAGCATCCCCATGCTTCTTCTTAAGATTTAAGTACTCGGTACAGTTGCGCTTCCAATGTCCTGTTTTGTGGCAATGAAAACATTCCCCTTTCCCTGATTCTCCAGCTTTGGACTTTTCCTTTCCTTTAACCTTTTTAACTCCACCCTTAGGATTGGTGGGCTTCTTCTTTTTCTTTCCCTTGGCCTTAGCCTTTGGGCGAGAAGAAGAAGATTGTCCAACAGTCAAAACGGGAGTTTTCACTGATTTCAGTGTGCTCTCTGCACTCTTTAACGTATTAAGGAGTTCAGGTAGTTCCCTCTCCATGTTGTGCATGTTGAAGTTAACTATGAATTGAGAAAAGGTGGAGGGGAGGGACTGTAGAATAATATCCGTATATTGTTCATTGTCCATCGTCCATCCAAGGTCTTCAAGCTCTTCTATGAGAGCTATCATCTTCAGAACATGGTCTCCTACCGGTGTGCCAGGGGCCATTCGCATCTGAAACAATTTATTTGATGCTTCGTATCGTAATACGCGGGATTGCTCTCCATACAACTCCTTTGTATGGAGGAATATGGCTTGAATGTCCATATTCTCGTGCTGCTTTTGATGTGTGTTGTCCATCGATGCAAGTGCGAGGCATTTGGCCGTGGCACAGTCAATGTCCCATGTCTTGCGGACTTCTTTGTCCGCAACTGAGGATTTTGGACCTGGGACGGGCGGGGTTGAAGCCGTGAGGACATATGATACTTTATCATAAGTCAAGGCTATTTTCAGATTCCTCAGCCAGTCTTTATAATTGGTCCTATTCAGTTTATTTTTATCTATTAGAAGCTTGAGTCCAGTCATTGGTATCTGCCATTAAGAGAGAGAAAAGAATACACTCAGAGAAAGCTCTTGCAAAGATCAGATTGGTTATTATCTTGTCTAATCGATGTCTCCCACTGCTTTAATCAAGTTTTTCTTTCAAACCTCAAAAAGAAAACTAGCCAGGATTAATTACAGTCTACAACTTCGCTAACCGTTCAGCCAGGCCAGTGTCGGTACTTGAGGAAGGTTCCCCATGCTTTCGCACGGACCTAATTAAAGTAAACCTCGTTTTCCCAGAGGCGTAGCCCCGTTAACACCTTTCTAGACACCTAATGAGTTAGCTAATTGTAAACTGCAAAACTCTCCTCGGAGCAACTATTGCCCACAGTGGGATCGGGATCCAACCATCATATGGAAGGTATGCAATCTCATTGCAAATCTCAACACTTGAAATTCCCAATGCGGTTTTTACCCCTAGTACTTATGACCTTAACTATGGTCAACAAATCATAAGTACCAGTCAAGTTCTACCCGTCATTTCTTGATTAATTAGACCCACTCATATGACCCTTAACTATGGTCAACAAAGTCGCATGAATGTCCTAATTAATCTGCATCATATGCAGTGTAGGAAGACATCACTTAGCTACCGTACACTACGCCTTAACTATAGTCAACAAACGTAGCACGAATACTAAGTACTCTACTTCCTAAAATGACAGAGGGTTGCGGATGATTTTTAAGAAAATCGTTAACGCTTTGAACTTGATATCGTCGTAGAATCAAATGGTTTTCAAAAGGAGTGGCTTGTGCTCCGCGGTTTTGAAATGTAGCTTTTTCATAAAGAGCCGAGTGGTTTTCAAATCCGATTCTACAATATCTTTTTAGATTTATTTTCTTTACATTAATCATATTAATGTAGTCCCATCATTTAAGTCATTAAGCCAATCACAGAAAATAAAAGAAAATACAACGTACGCTTATGCCATCCGCATTCGCCGCAATGTTCCGTTATGCACCGTTAGGTTACTTAACTAACGGCATACCGGGACGGGACTAGCGCGGGTGTAAAACATAAGCAACGTCTACTATATATCTCATATATAATATATCATTCGTCTCAGATATCACAGAACACAGGCAGCAGAAACACAGATATAATGTGAGATATACTAGGACGTCCGTATTTAGTATTTAGCCAACAATAGAAAATACGGATTCCACAGTCGCGATGAATAGCCAAGCCCACACACCTAGACCCCTACGAGAGCGGCAAGCGACCCTACCAATCCTGGAGTTTAGGAGACCCGGTCTCGACTCCTCGAGATGGACTCCCACTGAACCCCAGAACCCGGTCACTTGTGCTCCCCTCCTTGGGTCTATCCTAATGCAGAAAAGTAAATAATATACAACACTGGTGACATCAACCTCAACCTGGAAGTGCCCCAAATAAAAGAATATTACATTACATTTGAATTTTACATGAATGAAAATAAAACTCTCATCTCACATAAACCCTCCCCCCCCGGCTATTCAATCACGACAATCCTGCACATCATATCTCAGCAACACATAATATCATATATCATCAACGTAAGTAAGTATGCGTATCCCGATTGTCGTTGATGTATAGCAACGAAACCGGCGATAAGCGACATACTATACTTACGGTCACAGAAAAGAAAGTGTAAAACTACAATATTTGGAATCCACATTTCCTTTAGACATCGTAAATCTGAAATATCACATATTTCGCATTTCATGCCTAACTATATGAATTCCACATATTGTATCACATTCCAGATAAATAGACAGTATTAAACTTTTAGATCGAATAATCAAATACCCAAAATTTCCTAAAGCTCAACACTTGAGCGGAGTTCAAAAAACCCGGAATGTGTCACAGTAGTAGCGGTCCAGTCGTAGAAGGGTCAAGCCAACACCTAACATGTGGCACGCCGTACTGCCTCAAACCCTAAGGTTCAGAGGCAGTTCAGATGGTCACATAATCGAGTTAAGGTTTGTGTTCTTCTAGAGGGTCCCCCACAAAACTTGCACGTATTTCCGAAAGATTTAAACTCGAGAAAAAATTCAACACTTGAAAAATTTTCGTGCCGGGAAAAAGAGAGTTAATGATATCCGTTCAAACATTTTAATACTTTCTAAATTATCCGAAAAAGGCATGAGATTAAAATTCCGATCGAATCACCGAATCCAAAACAATCCCCAGAACATCCAACACTTGAATCAGATTAAAAATACCCAAAAATATATACAAGCAGTTCTAAATATTACTGTACAAAAACGAGGCATTATCTCATGTGTACGGTCGCGGAGCCGCAGCCCAAGCAAGCTCTGGCCGCGGTTCCGCGGTGAAATATACTGTTTACGGCTTCGTTTTTTACAGTGATGCTTATATTTACCTGCTGAATTTTTTAAGTATTTTTAATACTGAAAAAACACAGTTTTAAAAAATTGTCCAGAGTGGGTTAAAAATCCGTATTTTTTTGTTCGATCGAAGTTTTAACTTCGCTAAAGTGTCGCCTAAAGTTCTAGGTCGGCTCTGATACCAATGTTAGGTTTACCTAGCACCTCATGAAGGGTTTGGAAGTATCACATGTCTCAAAATCAAATTTTTAAAGGTTCTAAGTGAACATACAAAGAATCATTACTAGAAAATTAGGGTTTCATTATAAATACAACATCACAAGTAATAAAGGCTAGGGTTTTGAGAGTACAACCTTTGTAGCTCCCTACGCTAGACTCCTTGGCTACTTGAGGGTTGGAAAAAGGTTCGCTTGAGGTCTTCTAAGTCTACGACGATCCACCCGAAGCTTCTTTTTCCAAAGCTCCTTGCTTTACTCGATATGTGAATGAAGTAGACCAAACACCCTACACAAATGGGCTAGATGTGTGTAGTATGATGATGTGGTTTGTTTTCTATAATCAAAACTCTTTCTTTTTCTCAACCTCACTCAAAGAAATTCTCAAGAGAGGAAGAAGAAGATGGTGGCTAAGCTTTTTCACAAAAGAAAAGATATGAGAGTTAATAATGAAAATGAGAAAAGAATAATCTATATTGATCTTTCTCACTTCAACCATGGTTAGAATTATCTAGATCTTTTTCAAAATGAGTTAAAAGGTAAAAGGATAATTAACTCAAGGTTAAGAAGTGGTTGAAGCATGGTCAAAGATGATAAACATTAACCTCTTGTGAATTATCCTTTCCTTTTTACAAAATGATAAATAAATAGATAATTCTACAATGTAAGTCTTGCATTGCCACCAAACTTGTATCAACAACCATGATACTAAGTATGTATGTATGTATGTATCCATGCACATCATCATGTGCATACATGCATGCATACAAAAATAGAAAAAGAGTTTGATTAAAGAATTAATCTAAAAGTCATTTGTTAAATCAACACTTGATTTTGCAAACCGGTCATATCACATACGACCCGACCAATAGAAAATGCCCGATTAATATACGGTATCACATATCTGTATTTAATCGGGTCCCCGCGCATATCTCATATGCACACCACATCTTTTCTCCTGAGCCAGGAAACTTCATTGTGGGACTCTAAGACTCGTCAATACGCCGGCAGTAGGTAATGATCATATCATATACCTACAAGCCGCAAGCGTTCAGCTAAACGTAACGGCCACCCGGGTATTGAGCGATCAGAAGAAAACAAGCGAACATGTTACAACTCCCGTCGAGCCAACCGGCAACACTACCGTACAGTCTGGTCTCTTCGTCAGATATGCTGCATATCGAGTCTGGGGATGGTAACGTCGACCCCAATAACTCAATAAGTCGTGTCGATGAACGGTCTATAACAGATCGAGAAACTACTAATAACACTTATCAGTAAATCTCAACAGCCCTGGCCAGGGACTTACTGATATAGCCAGTCGAGCACAGCACAGCATCAACTCCCAATACCAGGAGAGACGAAACCCCTCCTATCGTTCATCGCCTTCGTGTGTCTCGGGACTGTACCCAACGGCCACCTGTTTGCACAACTCAGTAGAGCCGTGGTAGGGTGGTAATCAAAATACAGTGGAAGAACACACAAGACTCTATGACAATCTCGGATCTACAGACTAACCTGCACCAGTGTCACCTGAGAACTGCTATCCGACGATAGATATAATTCCATATAGGAGTTCTCGGCGAGTCCGTCCAGTGTACCCAGTCACCACTGAGCACCCGTATACGATTTCGATGTCAAACATCGATGAATGTGGGAACATCCATCGCCCATTATATGGGTCTAGTATCATATACGCTAGTCTACTCTGGTATATCGATGCCCCGTCTCGATACACCTACGACTAGGGACATTCCAGGATATGCTTATAAAGTATAGATGTCCCACTAGTATGATCTCCATCATAATCACAGTAGTCAAGCCTATATCCTCACGGCTTTATCAACATGTATGAATGAATAAAAGCATGATCAAATCAACATGTCAGATAAAGAAGAACCAGATAGCATACTATCATGACGAGCAAGAATGTACACTGAATATATATATATATATATATATATATATATATATACATGTATAAATACATCCACTATCATATAATGGCCTCTAGGGCATACATATATCCAACAACACCCCACTCCCCAGTACAGATGGTATTGTCTGCTCTGGCCGAAGCCTCACGGTTTTGCTCTTTAGAGCGAACCGGACCCGACCAGGGGCCACTTCTTTTAAGTACAGCCCCGAGTCACATGGAGGCAGTGAGTGATAGGAGGGGTTTCGTCTCTCCTGGTATTGGGAGTTGATGTTGTGCTATGCTCGATTGGCTATAACATCAAGTCCCTGGTCAGTGCTGATATAACGCCCCACGCCCTAGTACAGATGGTATTGTTCGCTCTGGCCGAAGCCACACGGTTTTTCCCTTTAAAGAGAACTGGACCCGACCAGGGGCCACTTCCCAGGAAGTCACCCATCCCAAGACTTCCCTGGCCCGAGCACGCTTTACTACAGAGTTCTCAAGCTCCTGTAGTGCCGATTCACCTAAAAGACGCCTCTGTAATTGAGGGTGGTATCATTACATTTGTAATGCAGTTAGGTCCTCTTTCGGAATGTGTGCCGAAGATTCCATATTTTTCTACAGTGGGTCCAAGGGACTCAAGAGGTGGCCCCACGGATTCAAGAGGTGGCCCCCGCCCCCTTGGCATAACAATTGGCGTGGCACTTTGTTCCGTGAGAAAGAACCAGGTCCCGACATTCTCCCTACCTTTGAACAATGGTTCGTCCTCGAACCACGGACCTACTACTGAGGGACCTGCATGGGCCACCATAAATGTAACGCCCTACGCTCTAGTACAGATAGTATTGTCCGCTGTGGCCGAAGCCGCACGGTTTTGCCCTTTAGAGCGAACCGGACCCGACCAGGGGCCACTTCCCATGAAGTCACCCATCCTAAGACTTCCCTGGCCCGAGCATGCTTAAATATGGAGTTCTCAAGCTCCTGTAGTACCGATTCACTTAAAAGGCGCCACTATAATTGATGGTGGTATCATTACATTTATAATGTAGTTCAGTCCTCTTTCGGAATGTGTTTCGAAGATTCCATATTGTTCTACAGTAGGTCCCAGGAACTCAAAAAGTGGCCCCCACGGATTCAAGATGTGGCCCCCGCCCCCTTGGCATGACAATTGGCGTAGCACTTTGTTTCGTAAGCAAGAACCGGGTCCCGACAGCTGATGAGATTTACTGATAAGTGTTATCAGTAGTTTCTCAAAAGGTTATAGGCCACACATCGGCATGACTTATCGAGTTATTGGGGTCTGATGATTCTACCCCCCCCCCCTCAACTCGATATGCAAAATATCAGACGAAGAGATCGGACTGTACGGTAAGTGTTGCTTATAGGCTCTACGGGAGTCTGGACAAGTTTACTTGTTGATCTTCTATTCGTTCAATACCTGGGTAGCCGTTACGTCCAGCTAATACCAATGACAGCTTGTAGGTATCTGATATGATCATTATCTGTTGCTGGCGTATTGATGAGTCTTTAGAGTCCCACATAGAGATTTCCTAGCTCAAGCGAAACGAAGTAGGGCACGTATGGAGATATGTGCGGGAGCTTGATTAAATACGAGTATATGATACCGTATTCTAATCTAGCATTTTTAGATATCAACCGGGATATATATGATATAACTGGATTATTGAATCAAGTGTTGATTCAATGATTTGATACATACATACATACATACATATATTAACTAATATTAAATATTAGCCGGTTATATATGATATAACCGGATTATTGAATCAAGTGTTGATTTAATGATTATATATATATATATATATGATATTAGCTGGGTTATATATGATATAACCGAATTATTGAATCAAGTGTTGATTTAATAATTTGATATATATTTATATATTTGATATATATATATATATAAACTAATATTAAGCTCACTTAAGATTTTCTTCTCTTTATATATATTGTATCATGGTTGATGATACATTGAACATGGATGTATGAGAATCACACAAGAGTTAAAGATGAGAAGATAATGATTTATATTGATGAAGAAAAAGAAAAGGAGAATGAGTCATGGTTTAGGGTGCTTGGAGAAGTATGGAGAAGTATAGAGAAGCTATGACTCATCTTCTTACTTTTTTTTATTCATAGATATTTATCATTCTTGAACTCATCTTTGCTCAATGGTTCACTCTCACTTCCAAGTTCATTTTTTCTTCATCTCCTCACTGGTTTTTCTAAGGTGAGAAAAAGAAATATTTTAGTGAGCAAAATTCCTACTTCATCAACCTACACTACTCTAGCAAATTAGTATATGTTGTTATCTTCATTAGTGAAGTATGAGCTTGAGTGTGAGTTGCCTCAAGGTGGATCATCTTCGACGACGAAGACTTCAAAAAAACTCATTCCATCCTTCAAGTGGAGTCGAAGAAGAGTTCTAGGACTACTACTCGGAGCATTTGAAGTGAAGAACTAAACTACAAAGGCTGTAGTTTCTCTTCATTTAGTTTAGAACCTAGTTTGCTAACTTTGAAACCCTAATTCTCTAGTTCGATTCTTATTTAGTATACTTAGCCCTCTAGATTTTTTTAAATTTAATACTTGATGCTTATTGAAACCTAGTAGAGGTGCGAAGACATACTTTCACTTTCTGCAATTGTTTAAAAAAATTTCAGAGACCAAAAATTTTCGAACAGAAACTTGAGTTTTAGGGTTTTGAAAAATGGAAATTTTTATTTTCGAAACGTAAACATCGTCTAATACTAGTTCTAGTGTTTGGGTAGCTCTAATATCAGTGTAAGATCAGTCGGCACAGCGGAAGCTTGTCGTAGCGCCCAAATGTCCCTCAGCAGTTACTTTTTACGTTGTCCCATCGCAACGGACTACAACCCGCCAGACCAATCCGCACGGGGCACCCTGGAGGTAAGAGCATGCGCTTTGCCACTACTATCACACAGTGAGAACCCCCCATAGGTCGTCATCCCTGTCTAGTAGCTCTGATACCATGTAAGTACATGCTCGTGCTTGTGCCGCTAATTAACGACCAAGGAGGAATACAAAAAGAAAAATTTCTAAAACAAGAGCATGAACTTCTACTACCTAGAATCGATTCCAAACACTAAACTAGTAAACTAGAAGGAGTTAACTACTCGGTTAGTGGTTAGCTACCTTTATAGTCGTGTCCTTTGTCTTCTATTCCACTTCTTAAGCTTCTAGAAACTCTGGGATCGAGCTTGGATGCCAGTCTTCCTTGTCGAAAATGATCCACCCGAAGGAACCCTAACCTAGGCTCTAGATTCATACTAAAAAGCTAAGTGAAGCAACTGGTGAATAAGACTTGCAAGGAATTGGTCACTAGAGATATAGTAGTGTTTATCTCTAGGCTTTTCTCTCTTTTCCTTTTCCTTTCTCCATTAACAAAACTCAAGAGAAGAGGAGGAAAATAATGGTGATGAAGAGCAAAAGGATGGATACCAAAAATCTTATTTCTTTTCTTTTAATACGATGAATGGTTGGGCTTGTGACTCACCATGGTAGGTCAAAAGCCTACACCATTCTCACATAATAAAGAAGAGATGAGAAGAGAAGAGAAGAGAGCCACCTCACATGCACACATATACATATGTATGTATGTATGTGTGTTTACACTAATATAAGTATGTACTATAAATACATACACCCGTATTCGTGTAAAATACGAATACACATATTTGTATTAACATACGAATACCTGTATTTATATCAAGAGACAAATACACGTAGTTATACAAATACCCGTATTCATATAAATACTGTAATCTGTCAAAATAAAAATATCGAAAAAAGAGATACTAAAAGAGATATATAATACTACCTCATATTTTATCCAAATGTGATAATCTGGCTATCTTTCAAACCGACTAGTATTAACAAAATGTCCGATTAAAAGTATGTATACAAAAACACGTGTTTAATCGAACCTAAGTATGTATCAAAATACGTACACTACATCATTTTGCCTAACTTGGGAAACCCTCTGTATGGGACTTTAAAAACTCGACAATACGCTGGCAATGGATTTAACCACAAGCACGTTAGCGGCACTAGCTGTACGTAACGACTGCCCAAGTATTGATCGAAAGGAAGGTCGATAAGTAAACTCGTCTATATCCCTACTGAGCCTAAAAGTGACAATCTCCGTACAGTCTGATCTCTTCGTCTGAAAGTATCGCATACTGGGTCTAGGGGATAGAAAAACGTCAGACCCCTAATAACTTGATAAGTCATGTCAATGTGGCTCAAAACCATCCTGAGAAACTACTGATCTTACCATCAATAAATCTCAACTGCCTTAGCCAAGTTCTTATGGTGTTGACCAATCGAACACTATGCAATATTGACTCCCTATACCAGGAGAGACGAATCCCTTCTATCGCTCACTGCCCCAAAGTGTTTAGAGATTGTACCCAACTAAAACTTGTTTGCACGGCTCTTTAAAGCTGTGGTAGGGAAGTAATCTAAGTACAGTGGGAACACACTCAAGAAGAATGACGATGTCAAGTCTAAATACTAACATGTACATATGTCACCAGAGAACTGCTATCTGACGATAGGTATATTACCATATAGAAGTTCTCGGCGAGTCCATTCAGTATAACTCATAACCTAATGAGCACCCGTATATTATCATTGGTGTCATACACCAATGGTTGTAGAACAGGCCACCTTCCCATACAGGAATAAGAAACGTATACACTAGCCATTATACTTGAAAAAGAAGAAAGCGGAATGATGCCAGCAAAGGAAAGACCCACTGTAAGATAAAACGGTGTGGAGTCTCTAGCTTTGAAGTAAAGAGACCACATTGATCCAAAAAGTTTGGATCTTGCCCTATTAAAATATTTTTTAGGCGCAGATACTTGAACTGTGTATGGAAAATAAAGTGTTTTCTGTTGAACTTAAGTTCCAAAGTCCATGTTGGCGCAAGAAAATATATGCCCACTATAGAGAATAAAATATCTTTCTTTATAGAACTTAAGTTCTGTAAATCCCAATATAAGGAAAGCCAATACGCGTCAGATCTTAAGATCAGGGAAAACATAAAAACAGGTTTTAATATGCCTATTTAAAGATCAAACTTAAGTTTCGTTTTTACCAAGAGTTCTGATGTGATATTAGAAAAAAAAATTGCAAGGATTTCCCTCGATTCAATAAAGAAGAGATAGAAGCTTAAGCTTCGAAACAGAGATTAAGCCCTTAAAGAAAGAAAAATTAAGGTTTTAGAAGATAAAGAAAAAGAGAGGCGCAGAATCCCTAGAGACTTAAGTCCTATTTATAGCAGGACTGAGAGTGGCTTGGACTCCCTTCAAATCTCGAGGGAATCCAAGGGTCAAATATTTGACACAAAAGCCCCCACGTAATATGCACGTGGCGCCTCTGGTGGGGGGCATTTGTTCCCTCCCAAAAGATAATAATAATAATAATAATATAACTTATGGGACTTAAGTCCAGGCCCAAGAAAGATGGGCGCTGCCATGTTTCAATAATTCTTGGCGCTACGCCAATGTTTTGAGGCCCCCGCTTCTTTGACATTTGGAAAACTATTTTTTCTATCTGGTTAACTAGAAAATATTTAAATAGAAGAATTAAAAATATACATAGCTTAAGCTATTTAAAATATTTCCTATCTTTTTAAAATAAAAAGATAGTCTTTTAACAAAAGATGTACTCTGTTATATTTTTCTAAATAAAGAAAAATACAAAGCTTGTTAACAAGGACCTTTGGATCTATAATCCAACGTTGCTTAAGCATCCGGGATAATATTGGCTCTCTTTCATATATTCTTTTAAAACAAAAGAATCAAATGAATATAAGAAAGATATAAATCATATCAACAGATAACCCTGGGATCAATAATCCAACGGTGTTTAAACACCCGGGCTTGATCTTAAGATCAATCAAAGAAATCTCAAAGAGAGATTGTCTCTACTTGTCCAATAATATTCATACCCTATATAAAGGACCCTAGAGGTCAAAATTTGAGAGGAGAGACATACGATAAAGAAAGAAAATTAACCCCATAAGCTTAATCAAGAACTTAAGCTATCTACAATCGCAACTCTCGTCTTCTTCCTCACCATCATCAAACAAGGTGAGAAAAGGAGAATAATCTCCATGATATAATAGGCTTAGCCTCATCCATGAGAAGGTTAACCTTCATATATAGATATAGAACTTAATTTCTTATCGATGATCTTAAGATCTCTGGATCAAACTTCGCCTCAAATAAAACTTAAGTTTTCATCAGAGGAAATTCTTTCATCTTCATATCTATGGTTTGAGATATAGAATCGAACCAATGCATAAAATATAATGTTGATAAAACAGGAAATTTATATTTCCATAGATCAGATCATATGATCTATATAGACTCTAGATCATAAAAGTTGTGATCTTGATGTTGTTAATAGCCAAAATAGTCATTAACAGAAACTTAAGCCTCATGAAACTTCAATTTCAGAAAGAAAAAAAAGATATTAATCTCTATGAAAAACCCTAAGCGACTATGTGCTAGAGGCATATACGCCAATGGGCTTGCGCTACATAGAGATGCGCCAATAAAGGGGATGCGCCAATATAAGGGACATGCGCCAATGAAAATATGTTCAAACAAAAATATGCGCCAATATGGAAATATGCGCCAATGTGGACATATGCGCCAAAGACCATAGTCAAAGGTATGCGCCACAGTCTATGGGCATTGATATTAACGTGCTAGAGACCAAAGAAACTATATCCATGCGCCAATACCCTTGATATACGTGGCATGCGCCACAACCCTGATGCGGCAATGATTCAATGATCCTATAGACCCCATGTTTCTTTTCTGCGTGACACGTGGCATGCATCAAAACTTCCGGACGCCAACATATATGTCCCAGAGGCCTATTCTTATTCCAAATTGACTAAGTGATATAAATCTTAAGTTTTCATGATATTTCCTGAGCCTATATGCTCATATATTTTAAGTTGACCTTAATCTAAAACAAGATTAATGGCCCTTAAATATATTTCCTAACTTGATCTTAGTAAGATACAACTAACGATCCTTAGATGACATATTTTGAACTGATGGACCTCATTTATATGAGAAATGCTACCTAGGTTCAACCCAAATCTGAGATTTACGGATTTGGACTAATCCATTCCCTACGGCGATGACAATATATTAGTCTCCATATACGATCCAAGGTCAACCCCAAATAAATAATATATAACATGACACACAATGATTCATAGAGTGAAGAAAGTTGTTACCACTAGGCGATAATGTAATTAACTGCAAGGGCTTGCGCCTGCAGGAAAAAGCGTCCCCACAATCAAAAAACCCTCACATATGAGAGAGAATTTGATAAGTCTGCTACAACGGTACAACGGTCTCATTCGTCTCAAATATACGGTGCCATAAATCAACTTGGCATCTTTGGAGAGGTGGAAGGATATGTTCCATAGAACATCTGCCCCCAGACTCATAGCCTGGACGCGCTCCTCGCGTCCCGGTCCGGTTTCCAGTGGTGAAAAGCTCCTTCTTCTGTTTGTCTTCTTGCTTTATCTTGTTCTGCTATTTATAACAATCGACCTTGAAGTGCATCTTCTTCTTACAATAGTTACAGGTCAAGCTCTTATTCTAGAACTTCGACCCTGACTTCTTCTTATTACTTTCTGTATCTCTTTTCTCCGCCCGCCCTCAAACAAATAAGCCTAAAGATGGACCATCGCCTTCGCTAGAGGTTAACTCCTTGTCGATCTTCACTTTGTTTATCAAATTTTCTTTGACATCCTTGATCGAGATTGTATCCCGTCCATAGACCATGGTGTCATGAAAGTGCTTATAAGAGGGTGGCAACAAATATAATAATATAAGAGCTTGATCTTCATTATCGATCTTAATATCGATCTTACCCACATCCGTAATTATTGAATTAAACTCACCAATGTAAGATTTGATTTGAGAGCTTTCTGACATACGAAGTGTGTAGAGACGCAGATTCAACAGGAGTCGATTTATGAGAGACTTCCTTAAATATAACTCCTCTAACTTCATCCATAAATTAGCTGCCGTCTTTTCTACCAAAATTTCTTGCAAAACTTCGTTCGTCAGACAAAACTGGAGAGCCGTAAGGGCCTTTTCATCCAACTCCTCCTAAGCTTCATTCATCATAGTGGAAGGCTTTGCATCCTTCCTAAGAATCGTCTTTCTCAAATTATTTTGAGTCAATACGGAAATCATACGGACTTTGCATAAACTAAAACTCTTATTTCTATCAAACTTCTTAATATCAAACTTCATGATTGTCGGAGACATGATGCGGGATCAAACTAAAACACCTTGAGTGCTAACGAACCCTAAAACATCAAAATTATGATCTAAGAAGATGGGGAAGAGGACATAAGTATCGTTACCCACCGTTAACCTAGATGGTAAGATTGAAGACCTAATAGTTCAAACAAAAGATCCTTAAATACAATGTGGCTCTGATACCAGTTTATTATGGCAAGACGATCATGAAGCAATAACACAATCAATATAGAGAAGTAATCAAACCAATCATAGGCAAATAAGAAATAAAAGTACTAACCAAAAAGCGAAGGAGAAGCTTTTATTAATCACCAAAATACGGAGGAGTACAAAAGGTGGATGAATCATAAATCCCTCAAAACCCCAGCTCTTACAAATTACAAAAGGGTTCTCTCAAAATATCATAAAAGCTATCACAAAAAGCTATTAGATCTAGGGTTATAAAATACTATATATAGTATACAAAAGATCTGATCAAATAACTAATTTCTTATAAATCTCGAAACTAAAAGATTCGGCCCAATCCGCTCTTGAGCCGGCTCAAGTTGATCATAAGCTGGCTCGTACAAACAGAACAAACACGAACTCCAAACGCCTTGTGAGACGGCTAAAGATTGACTTGAGTCGTCTCTTACAAATAGAAACTTATTATGAATCATGAACATCTCTTGAGACGGCTCAAGATGGTCTTGAGCTGTCTCTTGCACCCAAAGAACAAGAAGCAATCATGGACAACTTGTGAGCCGGCTCAGGATTGTTTTAAGCTGTCTCAACCTTTAAAATCCTCTGTGAAATGCCAAATCAATAAGAAACTTCGAGGGATCAAGAATATAAGGCATACATAATAGAAAATAAATAAATTAAAAAGTGTAGCATTTGTTGCATTATTTTATACAGTAGTTATGGGAAAGAATGATTTCTAAATTAATTTTGAGTAATTGTTTTTTTAATTTGCTCCTCCAGTCCTATTCTCTTGTATTTTTAAATACTTCCTTCTCTCAAAATATTTTCATGTTTCTTTCTTAAATATCTTAAGTTATCTCATATGTTAAATTTGTTAAAGTGTGTTTTTAGAAAATTATCTAGTAGAATTTTATCTTTGTTTTTAATTTTTTTATGAGGGATGTAGTGAGGATATTATGTTGAGCTAATTTTGTATTTTGGAACTTGCACATGTGTAGGAGACATAAGACACATCCATCTATCCATCCATCCTCCATTCTTCTCTCTACACATTTCCCACTACAATACTTGCATGAGTAAATTTGAATTTGACTTAATTAATCCACCCACCTTTCATCATTTCCAAAACCATTAATGACTCCATTTCCCCATTTCGCTTAAACAAGAAAGTGTTTGAAAAATCATCAACCGATGCCAAATTATGACAACTTCTTCTTCTACATGAAACCATTCCATCACAAAAACATTTCCATTGCTCCTACATTGTGCAAATTCTCTAAGATCTATTATTTTGAATGCTCATGAATTATTAATGAAATTTATCCTCTAATTTCCTTCATTTACAATACTCTTCTTCTATTGTCTATTTTGAGTCTTGGGCTAGTATGAACTTTGTTCCACTATTGTAGAATCGGATTCCGTGTATTTCGGATCCATATTTCTTCACATGGTATCAGAGCTACAAGGGTGGTAGTGGTACTTTTAAAGATTCCCTTGGTGAAGAAGAGTGATATATCGAAAATAGCTTCAGGTAGTCGTGGAGATTTCGGTTGTCACGACCAAGAAATTGCATGTGACCAGCACCTGGATCATGTGAAGTCTATAGGACCCTACCGTTGTAATTCGATGTCGCGCACCCCGCAGGTTCGCGGGGAGGCGGAATTTACAAAAAATGATTTTTCTTACTTTGCAACACCGACTAAACTCCAGGATCTTAACAGAAAGCTTAACTAGCTAAATCTACTAGGAGGTTCTAACTACTCGATTAGGATTTTATTCCTCCTTATTAACAAGTCCTTCGGGTCTTGGTCTTCTCCTCCTCTTCTTTAGCTCCTCTAAGATCATATCACGCTTGAAACGCCGTCCTCCTCGTGTCGAAGATGATCCACCCAAGAGTCTATACTTCAAGCTTCAACCTCTAAACCGAGGTAACTAGGGTATCTAGTATGCTAAGCTATGTAGCCTAGAATATGTAGAGTATCTAATGGAGTATTTATCTCATGAGACCCTAGATTTCACAACTCATATGAGGGTTAGGGTCTTTGAGGAAGAAGGAGAGAGAAAGCAAAGTTGCAAATGAGCTAGAGTTGTGCAAGTGTGGAGAATGGCTCATACTCATCAATCATGAAGCATGGATTATTTTCACATAGAAAATAGCAAACATGCTTCAATAGTGTAGCTAAACTAATAAACAAATGTATAAGCCATGCTTCACACCCATGCCACAAATATCTCCAATTTCCACTTCACTAATCTATTTCTCAAAATAGATAAATCAAATAATGAGGTGTCCCCTTCTAGAAGAATCTCTTATGAAATTACAAGAATGCCCTCACCGTATATACATACCCGTAATCGTATTCCAAAAAATACGAATACAATGAGATAATAATAATCCAATAATATAATACTAGAATCCGGCTTAAACCAAAGCCCACTAGTAATATCCGTCCAAACAACATCTGTGCAGCCAGTGCATGCATATGATCGAAACCCTGCCGTAAAACCATACGGCCTCTACATCGTTTTTCCAGAAGCAGGGAAACCCTCTGTGTGGGACTCTAAAGACTCGACAGTACACTGGCAGTTAGTTTAACCACAAGTCTGTCAGCGGTACTAGCTGCACGTAACGGCTACCCAGGTATCTGTAGATAAAAAGTCCAATGAGCAAACTCATCTGAACTCCTACTGAGCCTATCTATGACAATCTCCGTACAATCCGGTCTGTTCATCTAAGATACTCGCATATCGGGCCTAGGGGGATAGTAAACATCAGACCCCTAACAGCGCAATAAGTCATGCCTGGGTAGAGCCCAATACACCGTGAGAAACTACTGGAGTACCTACCAGTAAATCTCGCTTGCCCTGGCCAGAGACTTTGTGTAATGGCTTTTCGAACACAACGCGATATCATCCCCCAATATCGGGAGAGACGAATTCTATCTAACTACTACCGCCTCCAAGTGCTTCAAGAATGCACCCAACTACTACCTGTTTGCACGACTCCTATGAGCCATGGTAAGGTAGTAATCTAAGTGCAGTGGAAACACACTTGGGATGAATAGTGATATCAAGTCAACGGACTAACATGTACTCATGCCATCCGGGAACTGCTACCTGGCGATAGGTATAATACCAACCAGCAGTCCCCAACGAGTCCGTCTAGTGTAACTCAACCCAATGAGCACCTGTATACTATCTCCAGTATGACGTACTAATGGTTGTGGGACAGACCATCTCCCTTGCTGGGATGAGAAGCGTATACACTAGTCTACTCTGGAGTATCGATGCCCCGTCTCGATAATCCTACAACTAAGGACCTGTATAAGGATGTTCTTATAGACAACCCAGCCCCTACTAGTGTGACTGCCATCACAACGCTGGTAGTCAAGCAAATATCCTAAGGGCTCTACCAATATGTATAAGTGATATGCTAAAAGAAACATATGCACATATTGAGGTAGAATCAAACAAAGCAGCATACTACCATTTTGAGCAAGACTGTTATTATAACTGTTAATATCCCAAGCTTCTAATATGTAATATACAATCCAGTATGATACAAAAATGGCCTATAGGGCATATATCACTAGCAATCTCCCACTTTCACTAAGGCCATGTATTGGCATATCGCAGACCTATCATCTCGATTTGCCTCTCGAACTATGTCTGAAGGATGGCCTTTATGAATCGATCTACAGTATTGTTCTCTGTCTCTACTCACTGCACCTTATCTCCCGGCAATCAACGATCTCCCTGATCAGGTGTAACCGCCTTAAGATATGTCTAGACATCTGATGGGACCTTGGTTCCTTCGCTAAAGATATAGCGCCATTGTTGTCACAATATAGCGGTATTGGATCAACAATGGACGGAACCACCTGAAGCTCTGTCACGAACTTCCTGATCTAGACTGCTTCTTTCCCGGTGTCACATGCAGCGACATACTCCGCTTCCATCGTCGAGTCAGCAACGGTGTCCTGCTTGGAGCTCTTCCAACAGACCACCATTCCATTGAGGGTAAAGACATAACCCGACATGGACCTCGAGTCATCCTTGTCACTCTGGAAGCTGGATTGGGGGAAGGCCTCGACCTGGAGGACTTCTCTGCCGCACACCAAGAACATCTCCTTATTCCTTCTCAGGTACTTGAGAATGTTCTTCACTGTTGTCCAGTGCTTCTCCCCTTGGTTTGACTGATACCTTCTTAAAACGCTCAGTGCATAAGCTACATCTGGTCTCGTACACAACATCGCATATATTATAGAGCCTACCGCAGAAGCGTAGGGTATAATACTCATACGATCCCTTTCCAAATTAGTCTTGGAAGATATCTCTTTGGAGAGGGTGATTCCGTGACAAGCCGGTAGATTACCGCGCTTTGAATTTTCCATACTAAATCTTTTCAGTATGGTGTCGATGTACCTTGAATGTGAAAGTCCCAACATCCGTTTAGATCTATCACAATAGATCTGGATCCCCAGAATGTAGGACGCATCACCCAGGTCCTTCATGGAGAACATTTGTGACAAGAATCCTCTGACTGATTGTAGCATAGGAATGTCATTTCCTATCAGGAGAATGTCATCCACGTACAAGATGAGAAATACCACAGTTCTCGCTACAATTTTACTATAGATGCATGGTTCATTTGGATTTTTGATAAAGTCGAATTCCTTGACCGTCTCATCAAAACAGGCGTTCCAACTCTGTGATGCCTGCTTTAATTCATAAATGGATTTAAGCAACTTGCACACTCTTCCGCTACTCCTACTCTCTATGAAACCCTCCGGCTGATCCATATAGACACACTCTTCCAAATTTCCAGTCAGAAAAGCGGTCTTTACATCCATCTGCCAAATTTCATAATCGTGGAATGCAGCAATGGAAAGAAGGATTCGAATGGATTTGAGCATAGCCACTAGAGAAAAAGTTTCATCATAGTCCAAACCAGGTCTTTGACGATAACCTTTTGCAACAAGTCTAGCCTTATAAGTTTCAACCTGTCCATCTATACCAATCTTCTTTCTGAAAATCCATTTGCAGCCTACTGGTTTTACCCCTTCTAGAGCAATGTCCAAAATCCATACTTTGTTGGTGTACATGGACTCCATTTCGGTCCGCATTACATCCAGCCATTTTACCGAGTCTCTGCTCTGAATGGCTTGCTGGAAGCTAGTTGGCTCATCATCGTTGATGATGCAATCCTCTCGATCCCCGTCTATAAGAAAATCGTAGTATCTCTCGGGCGGATGAGATTGCCTAACAGTTCCACCTTTCCAATACACCGTTGTGTTGAGGTGTGTATGGAGGAGTAAGCTAAGAGAGAAATCTATTTTCTTTTAAATAATTCAGGAACTCGGCACTTAAGTATTCACCACCCCGATCAAATCGAAGTGTCTTGATACTTTTGCCTGTTTGCTTTTCCACTTCATTCTTATATTCCTGGAATTTCTCAAAGACTTTGGATTTATGTTTCTTCAAGAATACATGTCCATACCTTGAGAAATCATCCGTAAATGTAATGAAGTAGGAATAACCACTTCTTACATGTGTAGATATTGGACCACACACGTCTCTGTGTATGAGTCCCAAGAGCTCAGTAGCTCTTACTCTATGTCCAGTGAACGGAGTCTTTGTTATTTTTCCTTTGAGACATGATTGACAAGTTGCATAAGACAGATATTCAAACGGATCCAAATATCCCTCTATGTAACTTCGTCAACCGTGTTTCATTGATGTGACCTAGTCTACAATGCTATAAGAAATCTTGATTTAATTCTGGAGTTTTTCTTTTAAGTGTGTTCTGGACATTGAAAACCTGGTGTTTCTTTAATACGTATATACCATTGTCTGGTATATCAGACCCAATCAAACCATGATTAAGGTGAATGTTTACAACATAGCTTACAAATGTAAAATCATAACCTTCTTTAAATAGTAAAGATACAGAGATGATATTACATGTCAAACTTGGTACAAAAAAACAGTTACGCAAAACCAAAATGTGTCCACTTGTGAATCCTAAGTGATATTCCCCTACGGAAACAGTATCCATGCTCGCTTCGTTAACAACCCTGAGGGTCATATCACCTGCCAGCAAAACTTTATGGCTTCTCAGTGCCTGCAATGAATTACAGATATGATATCCTGAACCGGTATCCAATACCCAGAAAGTAGAGTTGATTGAAATACAGTTTTCAATCATAAACACACCTGAAACCGAAACCACAACTTGCTTCGAATCCTGGTTCTTGGCTATCCAAGTCCTGCAGTCCTTCTTCCAATAACCTTTCTCGTGAAAATAGAAGCATTCCTCTTTTGTCACTGTTCGCCCCCAACTTTTGCCTTGCCTTTCCCCTGTACCTTACCGATACCGCTTCTCGGTTTAGTGGAGGCCTTCTTCTTCTTCCCCTTGGCTTTCATCTTGAATCTAGAGGAAGAAGGTTTCCCAACAAGTAGAGTGGGTGTTTCCCTGTGTTAGTGTATATGCCCTAGAGGCCATTACTGTATCATACTAGTTTGTATATTACTTGATGGAAGCTTGGGATATTCACAGTTGTATATACAATCTTGCTCGAAATGGTAGTATGCTACTTGGTTTGTCTCTACTTCAATATGTGCATGTGTTTCTTTTAGCATATCGCTGATATACATATTAGTAGAGCCCTTAGGATCTTTGCTTGATTACCAGCGTTGTGATGGCGCTCGCACTCGTGGGAGCTGGGTAATCTATAAGCACATCCTTATATAGGTCCCTGGTCGTTGGACTATCGAGACAGGGCATCGATACTCCGGAGTAGACTAGCGTATGCGCTTCTCATCCCAGTGTGGGAGACGGTCTGTCCCACAGCCGTCAGTACGTCGTACTTGAGATAGTATACGGGTGCTCGTTAGGTTACGAGTACACTAGACAGGACTCGTCGGGGACTGTTGGTTGGTATTATACCTATCGTCAGTTATCAGTTCCCAGGTGACATGAGTACAGCTTAGTCAGTTGACTTGACACTGTCACTTCGCCTTGAGTGTGTTCCCACTGCACTTTGATTACTACCCTACCACGGCTCAAAGGAGTCGTGCAAACAGGTAGTTTTTGGGTGCAGTCCCGAAGCACTTGGAGGCAGTGACGGTTAGACAGGATTCGTCTCTCCCGGTGTTGGGGGTTGACATCGCGCTGTGTCCAGGAGATCCATTACACGAGTAGTCCCTGGCCAGGGCAAGCGAGATATACTGGTAGGTTTCCAGTGTTATCTCAGGGTGTTCTGGGATACACTCCGACACGACTTGTACCGCTATTAGGGGACTGACGTTCACCGCCCCCTAGGCCCGCCATGCGATGTATCAGACGAACAGACCGGACTGTACGGAGACTGTCACATACAGGCTCAGTAGGAGTTCAGATGGGGTTCACCTCGTCAGTCTTCTTATCGACATCTACCTGGGGACCGTTACGTACAGCTAGTGCCGCTTGCGGTCTGTGGTTAAACCCACTGCCAGCGTAGTGTCGAGTCTTTAGAGTCCCACACAGAGAGCTATTCGCCTTTAGGCAAATGAGTAGAGGTCGCATGGTTTTACGACAGGGTTCGTTCACATCCGCGCACTTGTGCACGTTTGCTGTCCGGACAGCTTATACTAGCGGGCTTTGGTTTAAGCCGGATCCTAGTATATGATTTGGGATTGGTTTTTCTCATTGTATTCGTGTTCCTCGGATCACGAATACAGGTGCGTATGCACAGTTGCTTGAGACAGAGGGAGAGGACTTTGATTAGGGTTAATGACTATTGTCATTTTATTAACCCTAATGCTCATGTGTGTATTATTGTTAATTGATATCAGTTTTATAATTGTGCATGGTTATGGTTGTTGACCATTTGACTTCCTTGACTTGTTGACTATGGTTGACACTTTGACTATCATCATTTCTTTTAGAAGATGCTTTTTGATCCTTGCAAATTGAAATGATAATGGTCATGTCATGATTAACCATGACAATTATCTAGCTAATTATCTAATTAAAATAATATACACATATAAGTGAGAATGGTTCATATTATTCTCATTTCTATCATACACATTCTCTCTCTTGTTCTTCCTCTCCCTCAAGCTCTCCCCTCTCATGTGTTGAGAAACACTTGAGCTTGAGAAAAACCCTCTCTTGATAATCTCTACTCTCATCTAGGGTTCAAGGATTAGCACTTCTTGCACCCTAGTTACTTCTAGCTTGGAGTTGAAGCCAAAGGTTGAGGCTTTCGGATGGATCTTTCTTTGACGGGAGAAGACGACAAAGGTGACCTCTTTCCACTACTCCAAGGAGCAAGGAGAGAAGGACATAAAGCCCAAGGTATAACCTTTCTAGCACTTAGCTAGTTTCTAGTTAGCTTTAGCTTGTTTTTATTTAGCAAAGATCCTTCATAGTCTAGTCCATGTTTCCTAAGCTCATAAAAATTCGATTTTTATTCCGTTTTCCGCCTCCCCGTAAGCTCCGGGGTGGGCAACGTGGACTTACAGTGGTATCAGAGCCTAACTAAACATAAACTAGCTAAGTAGTAAAGTGTATCGAAGTTCGAATCGGAAAAATCGAAAAACCGAGTTTACAAAACCCTAAGTTTCTGTTAAATTTTTTTCTGGTCAAAAAAAAAATATTATACTCCAAAAATCATCTCAGGGTTTTGTGAAGAAAGCCACCAAAGACGATCCAGTGACTCGACCAAAGAGCCGCGGTTCCGCGGCAATAGCAAGTTATTGCCGCGCAACCGCAGCCGTCTTGGCTCTTCACTGGGTCGAGTTTGGTGCAGTGTATTTCTGGCTTGATTTTAGGATTTTTAAGATGGTTTATATGTGCCCATGTTTTCCATAATAGAAATTTGTTTTTGGGGGCCTATAAATCCGTATTTTTTTTTCGAACTTCAATACACTTTGACTAAAAGGTTATATCTGTGATGTTTATATGTATTGAACGTCGGCTAATCGCTATATGTCGATTAGTCGGGGTTATACATATCTATGATCTATGATTGATGCTGGTATGTGTATATGAATGGGTTGGATTGTCGCGGATGAATAGCCGGGGTGGATGTGAGATGAGTGTTGTTTTATCTTTCATTCATTGTAATATGTAAATTGATGTAATATTATTATTTGTTTGGCCGCACAACCGGGTCGGGGTTGTAGCCGTCATTGTATAATTCTTTTTACTGTTTTTGCTCCTAGGATAGACCCATGGAGGGGGTGCACAAACTACCGGGTATCTCGAAGTGCCGAGTGGCCTACTCACGGTGTTGAGGGAGGTTGCTTCACTTCGGGTACTTGGCGGGTAGTTTGCCGCACCCGTAGGGGTCTTGGGTGGGGTATTGGCTATTCACCGCGACCGTGTGATCCGCTTTTCGTTGCAGGCTCAAACGGATTGCGGATTCCTAGTATATCCAATGTATTCATCTGTGATCTGTAATGTCTATCATTGCTATATACTTATATATGATAACTATTTAGACGTTTCTTATGTTTTACAGCCGCACTAGCCCAGCCCCCGCTCTGTCGTTAGTTAAGTAACCTAACGGGTGATGACGGGGCCTCGTGGCGAATGCGAATGGCATAAGTATACGTCATATTTTGGTTTTTCTCTGCAATGGTAGGATTAAATGATGGGACGCATTGAAAGAACTAATGCAAGAAAATAAACCAAGTAAAAGTCGATTGGAACACTTTGAAAACCACTCGGTTCTTTTCAAAAACTAAACTTTTAAACGCGGAGCTTGAACCAGTCCTTTTAAAAAGCTATCTCGTTCCATCGATTATATCAAGTTCACTACGTTCACGGTTTCGCAAAAACCATCCGTAGCCCTCCATCATTTCAGTTAAATATACGGTAGTATTCAAGCTATGTATTTTGACCTTACGCCAAGGCATAGTGATTGGGAGCTGCCGGATATTTATCTGTTGCATAGATAGAATGCGTTGGTTTGAGACAATCGTACTGCCGTTTTGGCCTACGTCAAGGGTAGGTACGGGTGGGTTCAAATTAACCGGGATAATGATGGGAAGAACTTGACATGTGACTTATGACATTTTGACCTCATGCCAAGGTCATAAGAGCATGGGGCAAAAATCCACTTCGGGAGTTTCATAAGTACTGAAACTTGCTAGCGCTGTATACCATTTAGAGTGTGATAATTCTGGTAGGATTCCTTTGGTTTTATCACGCGATGATATTTGGATCCCGATCCTACTATGAGTATATGCTACTCCTCGGGAAAACTTTCACTTAACGATCAATGCTATAAACTTAGTAGGTGTCTAGAAAGGTGTTAGCGTGGCTACGCCCACAGGGAAAAGAGGTTACTTAATTAAGGACTTCGCGAAAGCGTTGGAAAACCTCCCTCGAAGTACCGACACTGGCCTGGCTGAACGGTTAAGCAAGTATTGTACGGTGAGAGTGATCCTGACTAATCCTTTCTTACGGTTTGAGAAGGGATTCGAGAGACAGTGGGAGCCATCCAGTTTAGACAAACTAAAAACCACTCTAAACTTGCAAGAGCATCATGCTAAAGTGTTTCTTTTCTCTCTCCTAATTGCAGCGACCATTCAACATGACCGGACTTAAGTTATTACTAGATAAAGCCATATTGACAGGGCCAAACTACAAAGATTGGCTCAGGAAAGTCAAGATGGCAATCACTTACGACAAGTTGGGGTATGTACTTACCACCAAAGCTCCCCCTGTCCCAGGTCCCACCTCCAGCGTCGCGGACAAGGAAATCCGTAAGACATGGGAGATAGATTGCGCGAAGGCCAAATGCCTCGTACTTGCCTCGATGGACAACGAACATCAGAGGAGGCACGAGAATATGGACCTAGAGTCCATATTTCTCCATACAAAAGAACTGTATGGAGAGCAGTCTCGTATCGCAAGATACGAAGTGTCGAAGAAGCTATTTTCGGCAAGGTTGGCCGTCGGATCATCGGTAGCGGAACACGTGCTTAAGATGATTGGCTACATTGAGGAGCTCGCGGACCTTGGGACCACGTTGGAGAATGAACTCTTTACTGATTTGATTCTCCAGTCCCTTCCTTCCACTTACGCCCAGTTTATCCTTAACTTCAACATGCAAGGAAAGGAGGTTGAACTTTCCGAACTTCTGAACATGTTGAGGAGTGCTGAGGGCACCCTACAGAAATGTAGGGAGACATCCACTTTGTTTGTAGGAGGATCTTCCTCTTCTAGATCCAGGGCGAAAGCCAAGCGTAAGAAGAAGAAAGCCCCCGCCAAACCAAGAGGCGGTGTCGGTAAAATGGATACGAAGGGAAAAGGAAAAGCAACAAAGATAGAGGGGAAGCTAGTGGGGAAGGAAGAATCCTTCTATTGTCACAAAAGTGTTCACTGGAAACAGGATTGCAAGGTTTGGAAAGCCAGAACACAGGATTTGAAGCGAGTTGCAGCTTCAGCTTCAGGTGTGTATGTTATTGAAAACTGTCTATCAATAAACTCTACATCCTGGGTATTGGATACCGGATCAGGATCTCATATCTGTAATTCTTTGCAGGCGTTGAGAAAGCGTAGAGTTTTGAAGGCAGGTGACATGACCCTCAGAGTAGCAAACGGTGCTAGCATGGATGCTGGGGCCGTGGGGGACTATCACCTGGGATTGTCAGATGGACACTTTTTGGTTTTGCGTAGTTGTTATTATGTACCAAATGCAACCTGTAATATCATTTCTGTATTTTTATTGTCTAAAGAAGGTTATGAATTTGCATTTGTAAGTAATGTAGTGAACATTCACCTTAATCAAGTCTTGATTGGGTCAGGTACATTGAACAACGGTATATACGTATTAAACCAACCACAGATTTTCAATGTCCAGAATACACACAAAAGAAAGTCTCCAGAAATCAATAAAACTTTCTTATGGCATTGTAGACTGGGTCACATCAATGAGAGAAGGTTGACTAAGTTACATGCAGAAGGATATTTGGAACCGTTCGAATATCAATCGTATGCAACTTGTCAATCCTGTCTCAAAGGAAAGATGACAAAGACTCCGTTCACTGGACACGGAGAAAGAGCGAGCGAGCTCTTAGGACTCGTACACAGCGACGTGTGCGGTCCAATGTCTACACATGCACGAAGCGGTTATTCTTACTTCATTACTTTTACGGATGATTTCTTAAGGTTTGGACATGTCTTCTTGATGAAGCATAAATCCGAAGCTTTTGAAAAGTTCCAGGAATATAAGAATGAAGTAGAAAAACAAACAGGCAAAAGTATCAAGGCACTGAGATCTGATCGAGGTGGTGAATACTTGAGTGCCGAGTTCCTGGGTTACTTAAAAGAGAATGGAATTCTCTCTCAGCTTACTCCTCCATACACTCCGCAACATAATGGTGTATCGGAGAGACGGAACCGAACCCTATTGGATATGGTACGGTCCATGATGAGTAACACTGAGTTGCCGCGATCGTTCTGGGGATATGCGCTAGAATCAGCTGCATACCTTTTGAACCGAGTTCCCACTAAGACTGTGCCTACCATACCATATGAGTTATGGAGTGGGAAGAAACCCTATCTTCAATACCTGAAGATTTGGGGATGTCCAGCTTATGTCAAAAAGCAGCATGCGGACAAACTAGAGGCACGCTCAGTACTGTGCAAGTTTGTGGGATACCCAAAGAACTCCAAGGGGTATCTTTTCTATTACGCAGAAGAACAAAAAGTCCTTGTTTCTCGAAATGCCCATTTTCTGGAACATCAGTTCTTAGAAAAAGAAATAAGTGGGAGCGCAATAGAACTGGAAGAAATTCCAAAACCACAAGCTATTACTGAAAGCTTAGTAGGACCAGAGGGTTCGAAAGATCAGGACATTCCCACGCCACTCCGCAGGATGTAAGTGCACGGCGGCGCCCCGGCCGTCAATCCGACGGCCAAATGCGGAAGCGGTGATAAACTTTAATTTTGCGAACTTAGCAAACCGGCACCACCGCGCACTAAACACCCGGATTGGACCATTAAACTAGTTCTAGCTAACTACAAGACGGGTTAGAGATATACCGAGTGATCCGAGTCCTCCGGTCTTCTCGTCGTCGTCCTGATCTCCTGCGGAATGTTCGGTCGTCGCCTCCTCGCCGGAAGGGCACCACATCGCCTGCATCTTTTACGGGCTCCCACCTCAATACGGAGGCAACTCGGGCGCGAAGTTGGCTGGCCGACACGTCCAAGATTTGCTGTAGAATGTAGTGTAGAGGCTATGTCTCATTTGGGGTTTGTGTTGCCTTTGAAGATGATGGAGGAATCAAGATAAGGAAAAATGGTGCTTGCATTTTTCCTAGCATGAAAATGAGATCAAGAAAAATGCCACAAGCTCAAAATGAAACTCTCTTCTTCTCTTCTCTTAAGTGTAGCCTCTCTCATCAAGTGAGAATGGTGGAGGAATAAAAACCAACACTAGAAGGAAGGTGAGTGTAGGAAAAGAGAAAGGGTGACCATATCCAAAGATCATGATAACAATGTCATCTCCAAATCTAATCAACTCTAATCACCTTTAATACAAATCAAGTGATGTAAAGAGAATCAAATGATGGTTGAAAAGAAAAGATGCCATCATAATCAATACATTTGCAAGAAACCCCTCCACAATGTGTTATTTGCAAACTTGCAAATAACACCCTCCATCAAAAGGTCCGGCCGGAAAAGAACAAAGGAAAACCGGCCGGAACGGAATGTAAACTGGCAACTCCAGAAAAACCGGTCCCGTAATAAATCACAGGAAAACCCCGATACTGTGTATACACACCCGCATTTGTATTCCCACTGAACACAAATGCAAAGAGACAAAATCTACACTGTACTATACTAGGATCCGGCTTAAACCAAAGCCGGCTAGTAATATCCGTCCGATCCTGATCCGTGCAATACCGCACGTATCTGATCGAACCCTGCCATATATGCATACGGCCTCTAGTACTTACCGTCCGATCCTGATCCGTGCAATACCGCATGTATCTGATTGGACCCTGCCATATCTCCATACGGCCTCTACAGCGTTTTGCCCGAAAGCTTGAGTAACTGAAAGTGTGGTGGACTCTAAAGACTCGTCAATACTATGGCTGTGGATTTAACCACTAGCACGTCAGAGTTATAAGCCAATACGTGACAGGCCACCAGCTATTGACCAAAAGGGACGTCGATGAGCGAACTCATCCTGACACCCTACTGAGCCTGTCAGTGATAATATCCGTACAGTCCGGTCCGTTCGTCTATGAGCATCGCATGGCGGGCCTAGGGGTTTGGTAAAAGTTAGACCCCCAAAAGCGGTACAAGTCGTGTCGGAGTGTAGCCCAGAACACCCTGAGATACTACTGGAATACCTACCAGTAAATCTCCTGCCTTGGCCAAGGACTTCGTGTAACGGCTCTCCTAGACACAGCGCGACCTCACCCCCAATACCGGGAGAGACGAACCCCTGAAGATACGCTCACTGCCTCCATGTGGCTCGGGACTGTACCCAACTAAAACCTGTTTGCACGACTCCTTTGAGCCGTGGTAGGGTAGTAATCAAAGCACAGTGGGAACTCACACGAGACAAATGACGATCCCCAGGTCGATGAACTAACCTGTACACATGTCACCTGGGAACTGCTATCTGACGTCAGATATAAGACCAACTAGCATATTCCCGGCGAGTCCTGTCCGGTGTACTCATAACCCAGTGAGCACCTGTATACATCTTAGGTGAACCAACTGACACCAGTGGCTTGTGAGACCGGCCACCGCCCCTCGTCGGGGTCTCGACTGTATACACTAGTCTACTCTGGAGAATCGATGCCCTGTCTCGAAACTCCTACGACTAGGGACCTTTTAAGGATGTGCTTATAGACTCCAGCTCTCACTTATATGATCGCCCTCATACTGCTGGCAGTCAAGCAAGAATCCTAGGGGCTCTATCAACGTGCAATAGCGACCTGTCAGGTCACCTAAAGCAGTACACGATGATAAAGGTAAACCAGATAGCATACTATCATCTCGAGTAAGACTGTCCTACCGGGATAGGTCCTCCCTCAATCATTGCAATCACGTGCCTGTGATCCAATAATTGACTCTGAGGGCACTATCTCCAACACAGGAGTAGTAGGCAGTCTCATCCGTCCGAGAGATACTACGGTTTTCTCATTGACGGGGATAGAGAGGATTGCATCATAGATTGTGATGAGCCTACTAGCTTCCAGCAAGCCATTCAGAGCGTCGACTCGGTAAAATGGCTGGATGCAATGCGGACCGAAATGGAGTCCATGTACACCAACAAAGTATGGACGTTGGACATTGCTCCAGATGGGGTAAAACCCGTAGGATGCAAGTGGATCTTCAAAAGAAAGATTGGTGTAGATGGACAGGTTGAGACCTATAAAGCTAGACTAGTTCCAAAGGGTTTTCGTCAGCGACCTGGTTTGGACTATGACGAAACTTTTTCTCCAGTAGCTATGCTGAAATCCATTCGGATCCTTCTTGCCATTGCTGCCTTCCACGATTATGAGATTTGGCAGATGGAAGTAAAGACAGCTTTTCTAAATGGACATTTAGAGGAGTGTGTCTATATGGACCAGCCAGAGGGTTTCATTCAGAGTGGGAGCAGCGGAAAGGTGTGCAAGTTGCTTAAGTCCATTTATGGACTGAAGCAGGCATCGCGGAGTTGGAACATCTGTTTTGATGAGACGGTCAAGGAATTTGGCTTTATCAAAAATCCAGATGGACCATACATCTATTATAGATTTGTAGCGAGAACTGTAGTATTCCTCGTTTTATACGTGGATGACATTCTCTTAATAGGAAATGACATTCCTATGCTACAATCTGTCAAGGGGTTCTTGTCACACAGGTTCTCCATGAAAGACCTGGGTGATGCCTTATACATTCTGGGTATCCGGATCTACCGTGATAGATCCAAGAGGATATTAGGACTTTCGCAGTCCAGGTACATCGACACCATACTGAAGAGATTCGGTATGGAAGATTCCAAGCGCGGTAATCTACCGGCTTGTCACGGGATCACCCTCTCCAAAGAGATGTCTCCTAAGACTGATTTGGAGAGGGATCGCATGTCTATTATACCCTACGCTTCTGCGGTAGGCTCTATAATGTATGCGATGTTGTGTACCAGACCGGATGTGGCTTATGCACTGAGTGTGGTAAGCAGGTATCAGTCAAACCCTGGGGAGAAACATTGGATAGCAGTAAAGAACATTCTCAAGTACCTGAGAAGGACTAAGGAGATGTTCTTGGTGTATGGCGGAAAAGACCTGCAGATTGAGGCCTTTGCTGACTCCAGCTTCCAGAGTGACAAGGATGAATCCAAGTCCATGTCGGGGTTTGTCTTCACCCTCAATGGAGGGGCAGTGTGTTGGAGGAGATCCAAACAGGAAACCGTTGCTGACTTGACTATGGAAGCGGAATACATCGCTGCATCTGATGCCGCAAAAGAAGCTGTCTGGATGAGGAAGTTCTTGAGAGAACTTCAGGTGGTTCCGTCCATTGTTGACCCAATACCTATGTATTGCGACAACAACGGGGCTATAGCTTTAGCGAAGGAACCCAGGTCCCATCAGAAATCAAGACACATCTTAAGGCGGTATCACCTGATCAGGGAGATCGTGGATCGCCAGGAGATCGAGGTCCGGAGGGTTGCTTCAGAAGATAACACAGCAGATCCATTCACCAAGGCCTTGCCCCAGACTCAGTTCGAGCGGTTGATCGAGATGATAGGTCTTCGATACGCCAGTATATGGCCTTAGTGCAAGTGGGAGATTGTTAGTGTATATGCCCTAGAGGCCATTACTGTATCATACTAGTTTGTATATTACTTGATGGAAGCTTGGGATATTCACAGTTGTATATACAATCTTGCTCGAAATGGTAGTATGCTACCTGGTTTGTCTCTACTTCAATATGTGCGTATGTTTCTTTTAGCATATCGCTGATATACATATTAGTAGAGCCCTTAGGATCTTTGCTTGATTACCAGCGTTGTGATGGCGCTCGCACTCGTGGGAGCTGGGTAATCTATAAGCACATCCTTATACAGGTCCCTGGTCGTTGGACTATCGAGACAGGGCATCGATACTCCGGAGTAGACTAGCGTATGCGCTTCTCATCCCAGTGTGGGAGACGGTCTGTCCCACAGCCGTCAGTACGTCGTACTTGAGATAGTATACGGGTGCTCGTTAGGTTACGAGTACACTGGATAGGACTCGTCGGGGACTGTTGGTTGGTATTATACCTATCATCAGTTATCAGTTCCTAGGTGACATGAGTACAGCTTAGTCCGTTGACTTGACACTGTCACTTTGCCTCGAGTGTGTTCCCACTGCACTTTGATTACTACCCTACCACGGCTCAAAGGAGTCGTGCAAACAGGTAGTTTTTGGGTGCGGTCCCGAAGCACTTGGAGGCAGTGACGGTTAGACAGGATTCGTCTCTCCCGGTGTTAGGGGTTGACATCGCGCTGTGTCCAGGAGAGCCATTACACGAGTAGTCCCTGGCCAGGGCAAGCGAGATATACTGGTAGGTTTCCAGTGTTATCTCAGGGTGTTCTGGGCTACACTCCGACACGACTTGTACCGCTATTAGGGGACTAACGTTCACCGCCCTACTAGGCCCGCCATGCGATGTATCAGACGAACAGACCGGACTGTACGGAGACTATCACATACAGGCTCAGTAGGAGTTCAGATGGGGTTCACCTCGTCAGTCTTCTTATCGACATCTACCTGGGGACCGTTACGTACAGCTAGTGCCACTTGCGGTCTGTGGTCAAACCCACTGCCAGCGTAGTGTCGAGTCTTTAGAGTCCCACACAGAGAGCTATTCGCCTTTAGGCAAAATGAGTAGAGGTCGCATGGTTTTGCGACAGGGTTCGTTCACATCCGCGCATTTGTGCACGTTTGCTGTCCGGACAGCTTATACTAGCGGGCTTTGGTTTAAGCCAGATCCTAGTATATGATTTGGGATTGGTTTTTCTCATTGTATTCGTGTTTCTCGGATCACGAATACAGGTGCGTATGCACAGTTGCTTGAGACAGAGGGAGAGGACTTTGATTAGGGTTAATGACTTTGTCATTTTATTAACCCTAATGCTCATGTGTGTATTATTGTTAATTGATATTAGTTTTATAATTGTGCATGGTTATGGTTGTTGACCATTTGACTTCCTTGACTTGTTGACTATGGTTGACACTTTGACCATCATCATTTCTTTTGGAAGATGCTTTTTAATCCTTGCAAATTGAAATGATAATGGCCATGTCATGATTAACCATGACAATTATCTAGCTTATTATCTAATTAAAATAATATACACATATAAGTGAGAATGGTTCATATTATTCTCATTTCTATCATACACATTCTCTCTCTTGTTCTTCCTCTCCCTCAAGCTCTCCCCTCTCATGTGTTGAGAAACACTTGAGCTTGAGAAAAACCCTCTCTTGATAATCTCTACTCTCATCTAGGGTTCAAGGATTAGCACTTCTTGCACCCTAGTTACTTCTAGCTTGGAGTTGAAGCCAAAGGTTGAGGCTTTCGCGTGGATCTTTCTTTGACAGGAGAAGACGACAAAGGTGACCTCTTTCCACTACTCCAAGGAGCAAGGAGAGAAGGACATAAAGCCCAAGGTATAACCTTTATAGCACTTAGCTAGTTTCTAGTTAGCTTTAGCTTGTTTTTGTTTAGCAAAGATCCTTCATAGTCTAGTCCATGTTACCTAAGCTCATAAAAATTCGATTTTTATTCCGTTTTCCGCCTCCCCGTAAGCACCGGGGTGGGCAACGTGGACTTACACCCTGGATTTCTTCAGGGCGCCCTCTGCACTCCTCAACATGTTAACGAGTTCTGGAAATATAACTTCCTTCCCTTGTATATTGAAATTCAAAATAAACTGGGCATAGATAGAGGGGAGGGACTGTAGAATCAAGTCCGTGTACAACTCGTTCTCCAACTTTGTCCCCGGGTCCGCAAGCTCTTCAATGTAGCTGATCATCTTAAGGACGTGGTCCCCTATAGATGATTCGATAGCCAACCTCTCTTGAAACAATTTCTTCGAGGTCTCGTATCTTGCAATACGGGATTGCTCTCCATATAAATCTTTGGTATGGAGGAATAAGGAAGCTAAGTCCATCTTCTCGTGCAGCCTCTGGTGTTCATTATCCATTGAGGCCAGCACGAGGCACTTGGCTTTCGCACTGTCTATTTCCTATGTTTTACGGATCTCAATATCCGCGACGGTGGAATCTGAACCAAGGACGGCGGGGGTTTTGGTAGTAAGGAGATATCCCGGCTTGTCATAAGTAATGGCCATCTGGACATCCTTAGTCAATCTTTATAGTTTGGCCCCATCAATATATTTTTATCTAATAATAACTTAAGCCCGGTCATCTTGGTCGCTGCAATTAGGAGGGAGAGAAGAAACACTAGTATGATGCTCTTGCAAGTTTAGATTGGTTTTTAGTTTATCTAAACAGGATGGCTCCCACTGTTTCCTTGAATCCTCCTTCAAACCATAAAAGAAGAATTAGTCGGGGTTAATTGCACCCTATAATTCTTGCTTAACCTTTCGGCCATGCTAGTGTCGGTACTTCGAGGGAGGTTTTACAACGCTTTCACGAAATTCCTTAATTAAATAACCTCTTTTTCCTGGAGGCATAGCCCCGCTAACACCGTTCTAGACACCTGCTTGGTTTATAGCATTGATTGTAAAGTGAAAAACTCTCCCTAGGAGTAATAAAACTCACGGTGGGATCGGGATCCAACTATCATTGTGTGACAAATTTGAAGGAATCCTACCAAAATTATCACACTCCAAATGTTATGTAAAACTAGCAAGTTTCCTTTCCCTTTGAAACTCCCGATGTGGATTTTTGCCCCATGCGCTTATGACCTTGTCGAAGGCCAAAATATCATAAGACGCAAGTCAAGTTCTACCCGTCATTGTCCAGGTTAATCTGAACCCATTCATACAAACCCTTGACGAAGACCAAAATAGTTGTACGCATGTCCCAGATTAACGCATATATCTATGCTACAGATGGATACCCAGCAGCTACCAATCACTATGCCTTGGTGAAGGTCAAAATACATAGCTTGAATACTACTGAATACCCATCTGAAATGACGGAGGCCTATGTCTAGTTTTGGCGAAAACCTTTAACGTAATGAACTTGATATAGTCGAAAGAACCATGATAGATTTTGAAAGGAGTGGTTTAGGCTCCGCATTTAAAAGGTATTTTTAAAGAAAACCGAGAGGTTTTGAAATTGTTCCAACGGTTTATACTTTAGGTTTGTTTTCTTTGCATTAATCAAAATTAATACCGTCCCATCATTTAATCCTATCATTGCAGAAAGAATTGAAAATAGAACGTATGCTTATACCATCCACATTCACCACGGGGCCCCGTCATGTACCGTTAGGTTACTTAACTAACGGCGGAGCGGGGGCAGGGCTAGCGCGGGTGCAAAACATAAGCAACATTTATTATATATAATCTATATATATATAGCCATTCGTCTTATGCAATAATAGCCATTCCAGATCGCAGATCACAGCACAAGCAACACAGATGAATATATTGGATATATTTAGATTTCTGTGTTTCCTTTTAGCCTCTAATGAAAAGCGGATTCCACGGTCGTGATGAATAGCCAAAACATTATCCTAGACCCCTACGGGTGCGGCAAACTACCCGCCAAATCTCCAAAGTGAAGCAACCTCGCTCAATGAAATGAGTAGGCCACTCAGCACTTCAAGAACCCAGTAGTTTGTGCACCCCACATTGGGTCTATCCTAGATACAAGAAAAAATAAATGAAATAATACAACGATGGCTACAACCTCAACCCGGATGTGCCCCGCAAAATAATATTACATCACATTTACAAATTACATGAATGAAATAAAAGAACACTCTTCTCACATCCCTCCCCCCCCCCCGACTATTTAACCACGACGATCCAATACTTCATATCCACAAACCGCAAATAAGATACTAGATATGTTCAACCCTTACTAATCGATGTATAGCAATTAGTCGACGTTTAGAAACACATATACGAACTTAAAGCGAATAAACGATGATAAAATTTTGACTTAGAAACACTCAGTATTGGCCAAGGCCAAAGATAACACTAAATAAAATCTGGGCACAATCAAACAATACCATAAATCTTAAATCTAAGAGTACAAAACACCACAAGAAACACGACACCATACTCAACACAAAAACCGTCATAGCAGGGATTATGGGATATCTGGTGGTTTTCTTATTGAATCAGTGGCTCGTTTTTCTATGGTGTTCTAGTTATAATACAAGGAGTATTCTGCAATTGTTTAAAAAAAATTTAGAGGCTCCAAAAAAACCGACAGAAACTTGGATCTTGGATTTAACGTTACGGAGTTTTTCGGTTTCGAAACTCTAAACATTGTCTATTCAGTTAGTTAAGTGTTGGGGTAGGCTTTGATACCAGTCTAAGTGTATATGTGCTCCTTTCCGTGACAACTACGGCTATGCGGAATCAAAAACTTTAAAAACTTGAGCACAATACACTAAAATCTCAGGATACAAGCCCAAACACTAAACTAAACAAATCCTAACTAGAGTTTTAGCTAGTAGGTTGGGATTACAACCTTTGTAGACGGTCCTTCGAGTCCTGAAAGGTGGATTCCACAAGTTCCTTGGGTTGATGGAACGAGCTCTCGAAGCCGATCTTCCGCGTCAAAGACGATCCACCCGAGTATACCGATTCAAGCGATAGTTTCATCCAATGCAACTAAAGATCAAGTCTTGCAAGAACAAGATGCTTAGAGTGGTATAGTTTGTGAAACTAAATGCTCTCTTTTAATCCTCACAACTCAACTGAAGAAAATGAGGAAGAAGAAGAATAGGTGGCAACTCAAGAAAAAAAAATCAAGAGAGAGTGTGATAAAATCAACCATCTCACAAATATCTCTTACTCTCTCATAAAATAAAGAGGTGGGTGGACTAGTGACTCACTAGGGTGAGTCATAAGCCCACACACTTCTAAATTCAACCATGAAAAAATGAGTGAAAGAGTGTAGAGAATGGCCACCTCATCATGATATACATACACACACAAATACTGGTATGTGTATAATCAAGTATACCAAAACCCATATAAATACGTATACCATATTTCTACCAAAATACGAATACCGTATTTGTACCGAAAATACAAAATACGCGTATTCATATTTAGAAAGAAATACATGTATTTGTATCAAAGCACAGATACCCGTATTTATACAAATATACGTATTCGTATAAATACCATATTCGTGTTAAAATACAAATACCCAAAAGAGAGAAATATAATACTAGCATCAAAACTGGCTGTCTTTCAAACCTGCTAGTGCTACTAAACTATCCAATTAAAGCACTTGTGTAAATACACGTGTTCAATCTAACACCCGTGCGTAAAACTATACGCAAACTACACTGTTTCGCCTGAACTGGGAAACCCTATGTGTGGGACTCTAAAGACTCGACAATACGCTGGCAGTGTGTTTAACCATAAGCAAGTCAGTAGCACTAGCTGTACATAACGGCTACCCAGGTATCTGTCGAAGGGAAGGTCGACACGATAACTCGTTCGAAAACCCTACTGAGCCTATAGGTGACATTCTTCATACAGTCCGGTCTATTCGTTTAAGAGTATTGCATATCGGGCCTAGGGGGTGGTAAACGTCAGACCACTAATAGTGCAATAAGTCATGTCGGTGTAGAGCCCAATACAGCCTGAGAAACTACTGATTTACCTACAAGTAAATTTCACTTGCCCTGCCCAGGGACCTATAGTATTGGCCAACCGTATACAGCGCGATATCAACTCCCAATACCGGGACACACGAATCCCTTCTATCCCCTATTGCCTCCAAGTGCTTCGGGACTGCACCCAACTACTACCTGTTTGCACTACTCACTTAAGCCATGGTAAGGTGGTAATCTAAGTATAGTGGGAACACACTCGAGACGAATAATGATGTCAAGTCGACAGACTAACCTGTACTCATATCACCGGAGAACTGCTATCCGACAATAGGTATAATACCAACCAGCAGTTCCTTGCAAGTCCGTCCAGTGTAACTCATAACCCAATGAGCACCTGTATACTATCTTTGGTACCGTATACCAATAGCCACGGGATAGGCCACCTCCCCTGACGGAGATAAGAAGAGTATACACTAGTCTACTCTAGAGTATCGATGCCCGGTCTCTATAATCCTACGACTAGGGACGGTATTTAAGGATGTGCTTATAGACTACCCAGCTCCCACTAGTGTGACTGCCATCACAACGCTGATAGTCAAGCAAAGATCTTAAGGGCTCTATCAACATGGCATACTATCATATAGCGCTCAAACCAGATGGCATACTATCATGTTGAGCAAAACCGTTATATATCTGTGAATATCTCAAGCTTCCAAAATATAATATACAATCCAGTACTATACAATAACGGCCTCTAGAGCATATACCACTAACATTATTTTGGCTTTTACATAACCCAACAGTGCTAAGCACTGGGCCCAGAAATTTAAGCATCAACATAGGATATAATATCCTTCCTTCTTCAGTGTTCAAATGGATATCACGTGAGTTGCTAGACTCTTGGTGCTCACGTGTCTTTCATGTAGGTAGTGCTAAGCACCCATTCATATAGCGCTCATATGGACATCACGTGAACCGCTGTCTTCATGGTCGCTCACGTATCTTTCACGTGAGTAGTGCAAAGCACTCATTCATACAGCGCTCACGTGTCTTTCATGTGATGTGCACTCTCGGTTTAGCTTTAAGCCCTCACATTGTCACGCCCCGCTTCCCAAAATATGGGATGCGAGGGATGACTAGGCCAGCCATGCTCCTACGGCCAGGGAATAATCCCGCCGTAGTCACACTTCTGCTTCTAGCCTTACATGGTAGTCAGTAAACAGTACTTGAGTAAAGGAAAATCACAGTTCACAACTTTATTACATTGCAATTCAAAAGAGTTCGAGGTACATTTATTTCACAGAATAACCAACTGACCAATAAAACAAGTGCTGAAATCAAAGGTAATAGCACTGGTGATACAGTCTAGATCTCCGCGATCTCGAAGGATAGATCCTGCTCCTGGGTTGTATCCACTTCGTCCTCTGAGCATGCACACCCAGATCGTCAGGTCGACACATATAGCAATAAATATATATAATGGGCGTGCGGTATTATTAAATATGATGAGTACAATAAATTGCAGAACATGTGTATAATAACATCAACTGAATATGAATGGTGCAATATGAGTATCATGTCGGTGAACTAAGCAGTGCATATGTCACTACTTAACGGTCACTAAGTCCATGAAATCAAATGGTGGAGAGGATGCTCGTGTTTAACAAGGGTCTCGTGCATGCCCGAGACTACGGTCCACTGTGTCCGGGACATAACCCTGTCAGCCGCACCGCTAGGCCCACGACCTAAAATATGTATGTGTGTGAGTGAGTGTGTGTGTATATATATATGTGTGTGTGTGTGTGTGTGTGTGTGTGTCACTGATAGCGAATGATCATCCTCTAAATCACTGTACCTCGCTAAATACGAGTTCAACTCCACTTTGATTTCCCCCATTCCCCAGCTTATGGTATGTATTCATGTATTCGATAGGTTGTGGGCAAATACGTATCGCTGTCACTTTCAATCACTTTTCCACTTATCAATATCACTGTCGTATTTGCCACAACCCAATCACTAACATTAATATATCGACAATGTAGGTGATCACTATGCAGCAGGTATAACTCAAGCATGAAAATATACAGAAATGCACTGAACAAGTATTCATTATTCTATAACGACTAATGCTGTTATAACTTGCAAAATTTACGGTAAATCATACACATAGAATCGACCAAAATAGTATAAAGGGCGTATGAAGCATACTTGATTATATAAACGGTAAAATTTATTTCAGGTCAATCGGAGCTCAGGTTAGGGAATTATCGCCATTTGAAGTCAGCGATCGATTTCTGAAATTCCAGTTTCAGAACTGAAAGCCCAACTTCGCACGCGTTTTATCAGTAATTTTGTTCAGATTCAGGTATTTCCCTAGTTGAATAAAATTTAGTTCTGTGAGTTAAGTTTCCAACGCACCAAATGGATTATCAATCTCACCTCTACATCAGAAGTTATGTTCAGATTAATGTGACAGTGTAATGAACATTTCTGCAGAAACTGCAGAACCCAATGACATTCTAAAATACAATTTAAATATCAAACGACCGTAAAAATGCACGGGACCAATTTCAGGGGTTAGCTAATTAAGTTATATACGCGATCATATGGGGCTCAGCGCATTTTCAGTTTTAAGCAGGTATGTACAGGTGCTCAGAATTCAGTTTCCCCCGCAGAATGCTACCTCGGACTGCAGTCCAGAATTGCGTTCCTCCTCACTTTTCAGGGTTATGGAATTGCATTATTCCAAAACTAACTACATAGGGTTATAGGCTATCTCGTTAGGTTCGATACGAGCCCTGAAACACCATGATTAGATTTATATTTAATTAACTACTAATTTTACCACGTGATGGGTACGTGATTTTCAGATTTGACGTAACCAATAGGGATTTCATTTTACATTCGATGCCTTAGCGATTTGATGCCGATTTCTTATACGTCGCTCGTTAATATCAATTGAAACTTCTAATAATAAAACTTGGGGATTTTGATAGGGTAAACGTATCGAGCACTCAGTACGTGTACGGGGATGCTATCTACTTGTACATACACACATCATACAATATACCCATTTAAACCGCTAAACTACATTTACTAACTACATAAGTACGTAGCATGAATTGAGCAAGTGAAGGAGGTTCACTTGCCTGCGGTCACTTTATATAGAAGCGACGAACGTTCAGAGTTTGTCTCGACCCATGAGACGGCGCGATTCTGGACACAGGTGCGGCACGGGCGTGATACGGTAGTAGACGTGGCGATGACGCGGGCGCAACACGGTACTGGGCACGGTCTTGACTCAGTGCGTGGTCCGGAGCAGCACGGCGCGTGCACTGGATCAGGTACGGTGTGGCACGACATGGCATGGGGACTGGGTATGGTGCGTGACACGTCTGGGTACGCGGCGGCACGGAGGCGGGCACGGTGTGAGATACGCATTGCGACGGACATGTGAGGTGTTGCGACGACGAGTGCATTAACGACCATGATGGTTACAGGGACCGAGGCCACGGCTTGGACGGCAACTCCGGCAACCGGAACAGCGGCCACAGCGACTGCGATAGGTGCTCGATAAAATGCTGGGGCTTGATGCCGACGTCGTTCTGGGTTTAACAGTGGCTGAGCTCGACGGTGGTGAGCAGAGGGGAGGTAGGTGACTGTGAGGAGTCGGGCAATGATACGGTCGGAGGTGGCACAGGGGCTCGGCTGTTTGGAGTGGAGGAGGAGCTCGCGTGCAAATTGGGTCTTGGCTTGGGTTGCAGGTGATGGTTGCAGGGGAAGGCCGGCGGTTGGTGGCGTTGACGAAGAGGGATGGAGGTGGTGGCCAGCGGCGTGAGAAGGTTGCAAAAAGGGGTCGGTGATGGTGGTAGCTCGGGCTCGGGATTGTGGCTGAGTAGGGAAGGTTGGTGGCTGTTGGGTTTAAGCGCGGGCTTGCTCGTCGGAGGTGGTGCTGGCGGCGATGTGGAGGTCGACGGCGACGTGGACGGAGGCGATGGGCTCGTGGGTCCTTGGGTTGGTTGTCGTCGGGTTGGAGGAGGCAAGTCGAGGCGGGCGAAGGTAGGGAGCAGGGACGGGGACGAGAACGTGTGAGGCTTGCTGGAGGAGATGATGGATGAGGCGGTGCAAGGGGTTGAGGCGTGGGGCTTGGCTCAAGGAGCTGCTGGCGAATGAGGGCACGATGGAGACTAAGGAGCTTGGCTTGGCCGGAGGAGAAGGCGTCAACGTGGTCGGGTGTTCAGTGCTTGGTTTCTAGTGGGTCTCATCGGGGTACTGGGGTAGCCTCAACTATAAAGGCAGCTGGTGGTCGGCAGCTGCGGGTGTCGACGTGGCGAGATGGCTGTGGTGGTGTTGGCGAGAGGTGGTCGCTGGAGAAGGAAGGCGACGCGGAGCTTGTTATAGTCTTGAGGGAGGAAGTGGAGGGTGGAGGAAAAGTCGAGGAAGAGTGGGGGAGTTGCAGGTGATGGTGGCGAAGACGATGGATGAGTTTGGAGAGAGGAGCGAGATGAGGTGAGTCGATTGAGGGAGAGGGGGAAGCCGATGAGGGGATCTCGGGGTTAGTTGGACATGGGTTGCGTCGTGGGAACGAGTCGAACGGAAAGGAACGAGGCATGGGGTGAGGGAGGAGAGGGGTTGTGGTTTGAGCGAGTCATGGGGGGTTGCGAAGAAGAAGGGGCTGAGATCGAGAGGAGAGAGAAGGGGAAGGGGAAAAAGAGGAGAGAGAAAAAGATGGGGAAAGGGATCGGTCGGGTCGGGTTGGAAAGGTCGGGTGTGGGGGGGGGGAGGGGGTTAAGAGAAATAGGGAAGTAGGTTGTGGGCTTGGGCTGTGGTTTGGATTAGGAAATTTTTTTTTTTAGAAAATATAAAAAGGGTTAGGGTGTGTAGCTTATAAATATTTTACTTAATAAATTTTTTCTGAAAAAAATATACAGAAATTATTAAAAGGAAGTGGGTATTACACACATGCTTTTCACGTGATGCGCACGTCTTTGACTTCAAGTGCTGACATGGATATCATGTGACGCAGTTCTGTTTGCTTTTCTTCCCAACGCTCATGTGGATATTACGTGAAGCACTGTCTTCCTGGGCTCTCACGTGTCTTTCACGTGAGACTTTAAGTCTCGGACGCTCACGTGCCTTTCATATGGGACGTTGTTTCCATGGCTTCTTTTGAGCGCTCATATGGATATCATGTGAGGTGTTATCTTCATGTTTTCTTTTGAGCGCTCACGTGCCTTTCACGTGAGCCTTTCACGTGAGACGTTATTTCTTGGGTTTTCATGTGCCTTTCACGTGAGCCTTTGTTTTCTAGGGTGTTCACGTGTCTTTCATGTGTGGTTCTACCATATTCTTGCAGAGATTAATAGAGTTAAACTCTAAAATCTTAAATTTTCTTTTGTAGATCTTGTTTATGCAAGAACTAAGTTCTTTTTTATGTGAAAACTAACTTCTAAGTTCCTGAAATATAAATTCCATCTCTTTCTTTATTCTATGTTCTTTTCTTTTCTGTTCATATGGGGTGGCAAAACATCATAGTTTTCCCTTGGATCTTAAGTCTGAAGAACAAGATCTTCCTTCCTGATGAGAATTAAATTCTTTTTTTTCGTGCGGAAGATTTGTTTTGTGGATCTCAGATCCGGAGGAAGAACTAAGTTCTTTAAAAGGGTTAAACCATTATATCATACATAAAATAGACATAAGGGAGACATTTTATCTTTGTTTTTACCTAGAGTTTGAACAAGGGGATGATGTAACAACTCTAATTTTCCTATACAGTTTTCTTTACAAATTTTTTTTGAAAATCCATAAAGGGGTATTTATTGCCTGAGCACAAGACATAAGTAATTAATTAGCTATTTAATTACAATAAGGAGTTTGTAGCTCATTGGTAATACCTTGCACTGCTGAACCAAGCCACCGGAGTTCAAATCCCATACCCCACATTATTTTTAATATTATTTTATTTTTAAACCTTTAGAATACTAAAGGTTTACACGTGCATATCTCACAAAAACCCCAGTACACCCAAAAATGTAACATTATCAGAGGATAGATGAACCGTCGGGGGGGATTACGGCCGCCTGACTCAGCCGGAAATCGACCAACTCGGCCTCGACTCGGCCGACTCAGGCCTCAGACCGCGTCACGGCCGAGTCGCGACTGAGTCGGCCGATTCCGGCGATAACCCCAACACAAAAAATGTGTCTTTTGGTCTCCCCTGTACACCTGCAAAATTTTATCCTCAGACCATTTCCAGACCTCTTTTAAAACACCAATTACTCCACTTTTAATACATTTTTCATTTTAACCTTTCACATATCCTAAACCCTAGACAAACCCTATAAATACAACCCCTAAACACTACCCCCTCACTCCAAAATTCTGATCAAAACTCTCAAGAAAACCCTAGTGAAATTGTGTACAATTCAAGCTAGCAAAGGGCCGAAGCTTCGGCGAAATTCCGACGACAACCCTATGAGCTTCCGGCGACGAAACGATGCACCGATACCTCCTCCCGATTCCCTTTCCTCCCTTCTACGTTCTAATCCAGTAAGACCCAATTTCCCCCTTCTCTACTCTTTCTGAAAATACGGAATTACAAAACCCGAAGGAATCGGAGCAAACCCGATTTCCGATTCGGTTTCTTCATAAAATCTCACTTTTCCCTTAATACAATCTTGTTAAACCATTACATGTTGACTATTAAACACTAATTAATCATATTGAACAAGTTCCATATCAAAAAAAATTGTTATTTCCATTTTACCGTACCTTTTCATTTAAATACCATAAAGTTTCATTTCGATATTTAACCATCTTAAACTTGCTATACCTTTAAGTAGATCACGAGATAATGACCTACCTCCTCGCACACTCATATGCAACATAGCACAATACCCTCGGGAATATAGAATACGGGAAAACGACACCTTTTCAAATAAATACCATTACTAATAAAACCTTTTTTCTAAAAGATTTAGTATTTTACACAAATCTTTGCAAAGTGCCGCTACAACCCAATTTGGAGTACCCGATCGGGATGGTGAGGATTATCGCACATCCTCGGGCTTAGTAGTGCGAGATGCAGACCTCTGCAAGGAGCATTCGGTCTCGAAAGATTTAAAATACGAAAATCTTAAGAAAATGAGATTTCTAGAATTATAATATATATTAAAATTTATTTTTATAAATATATATGTGTGTGTGTGTGTGTGTGTGTGTGTGTAATATCAAAATACCAATTTTTGTTATAATATAAATATTCAAACTTTTCCAAATCGAAGAATCTTTTTACATTAAAATACCATGAATTCAATACAAGATCAATATCACAATTTAATACCATATATTATGAAAATTAGGTTATTCTCAATAGAAATGTCACATGTATAAAATCTACATTTATTACAACTCTAAAGACGATAATTAAACACTTGGGGTGTGTTTTGAAAAGTATACAAATTATTTTACATAAAACCCCCTCAAGTTCTATAAATTACCCTAAGGACCCTAGTAAATATAGGTTTAAGCGGGACCAATCTCTTGAGCCTCAGGGAGCCGTAGAAGTGGGTACTTGCCTATCTAAGCTAGAAAATTAACAAACGGTGTTATCAACACGGTAATCGTCTTTGAAAAAGACACAAATCCTGTCGTCCATGTGCAGCGGTTACCGATAATATCAAAATAATCAGGACCTCAATTTACTTTTCTAATTGTCTGACTCAGATTGAATCTCTTTATAATCTGACTTGAATATGATTCAAGTACAATCTATAATGTAAAATCTACAATGTACAATATTACAATTCAACATGAATCCATGAATCCATTTATTCCATATATTCAATCTATCAATCTATAAAATTTGACTGAACCGAACCATTGATACACTTCCATTTACATGATTATCCAGCTACATCCATTTACATGATTCTCCAGTTACATCCATTTACATGATTCTCCAGTACATCCATTTACTGATATCATAGTTTCGGTAAGTCATTCAATTATACAATCTATATTATAAGACAATACAAGTTGCAATACAACACAATATATTTCAATACATTTAATACAATAAACACTACGGGGTTATAAAGGGGTAGACTGGTACGGAATATGTTAAAGATGGCACGAGGTGGTCACTTAAGACGTAATTACATCCATGCCATTGTTCCGTGGTATTATCGACGGAGCCTTGTACTACGGATTAACAAAGTCTCCGGTGTAAGTGGGACTCCTCTCGTATATACTGGCGTCTTCTGTACCAAGCTACAAACAACAGCGTTAAACATATAATACAACTTTAAAAAAAACTACCTTCTCTTTCTGTCTGTTCTATTTCTCCCCTATCTTTGGGACTTACCGAGCGATTTGTTCCCTGACGACATTCTCTTTCTTTCTTCTTTGAATGTCGTCAGGTGTTTCGGATCTTCCGGAGATCGAGCCCAGCGCTGAAGACTTAGATCATTTTGCTGAAGACCCAGAGCTTTAGTTTCATTGTACACATTTCCTTTCAATACTTACATTTCTGTTATGCCACTGTTTTGGCATCGTTTTATTCCATGTTTTTACTTTTCCATGTAGTGTAAAAAGAATGTGAATAAATAAAGTTGTTGTTTTATTATAACTTGTCTCTTGTGCATTTACTTTTATATTACTTAGATACGCTTAGCGTATTTACTTCATAGTAAATACGTAGCGGCCTCGTCGCGTCCTCTGCCCGTATACTGGGAAGCGAGGTGTGACAGGTTTTGTTGGTGGCCCATGCCGGTCAGAGCTGTATAGAACCATCCTATGCAGTTCTGTTCTTCGTGAACAACCTAAGCAATATAACACAAGAACCAGCAACTAAAACATTCTTTACAATTCATACTCCTTGAATCCTATCATTTCATATTCTTTGAATCATATACTTTGAATCTGTCCTAACCTAAATTTTTCTTTCAAGGTTATGGATTCCCCAAACAACACCAGCACCAATTTCAACAACACACCTCCACCACTACCACCCACACCTGCCGTTCCTGCTCCACCCAACAAGCAGACGGTTATGCTTGAGGAAATTCGAAGCCTCCTGGTTGGACTGCAGCAGACTGCTATATTAGTGAACTGATCAGAAGCAGAAGCAACCGGAATAAAACGCTCTGCCACCTAGATGGCTAGAGGAGCCTACACTACACAACCTTCTGAACCCAAGAGACAGAAAGAAACAATTAACCAGTCAAGTCCAAGTTTTCTAACTACTGCGGGAGAAAGGGACACTTGTGGAAGAACTGTAGGCGCGCTAAAGGCTTATGTTTAGTTTGTGGCGCGTCCAATCACGGAATTGGAAACTGTCCTTATAGACGCAACCCAGCGCACACACCCTTCAACTACCCGCAACAGCTAGCTATCCAGGCTCCTGCAACTCATCCTGCACTCCCAGCACCACCTCCATGTGGATTTCCTACACAGCCAAAACGCCAATTCCATCAGGCACTGAGAAACATGCCTCAAGTACAGGGGAATATGCCTCCAGCTAGGAGGAACGTGCCACGGCGACAGGCTTACACCTTAGCAGCCATAGAAGCCAAGACAGTTGACCAAGATAACACTAGTAAGCCTTCTTCACATTTTTAAACCCTTGCATCATCTTGTTATACACTATCTATACTCCAGTCTTCAAACTTTTCTTAAAACTGTTATACTTTTCTTTTTACAAATTTCGAGGACGAAATTTTTATATGGAGGGTAGAATGTAACAACTCTAATTTTTCTATACAACTTTCTTTACAAATTTTTTTTCAAAATCCATAAATGGGTATTTATTGCCTGAGCACAAGACATAAGTAATTAATTAGCTATTTAATTACAATAAGGAGCTTGTAGCTCATTCGTAATACTTTGCACTGCTGAACCAAGCCACCAGAGTTCAAATCCCATACTCCACATTATTTTTAATATTGTTTTATTTTTAAACCTTTAGAATACCAAGGGTTTACACGTGCATATCTCAAAAAAAACCACTGCACCCAAAAATGTAACATTATCAGAGGATAGATGAACCGTATGGGGGGATTACGACCGCCTGACTCAGACGGAAATCGGCCAACTTGGCCTCGACTAGGCCGACTCAGGCCTCAGACCGCGTCACGGCCGAGTCGCGATTAAGTCGGCCGATTCCGGCGATGACCCCAACACAAAAAATGTGTCTTTTAGTCTCCCCTATACACCTGCAAAATTTTATCCTCAGACCATTTCCAGAGCTCTTTTAAAACACCAATTACTCCACTTATAATTCATTTTTAATACATTTTATTACATTTTTCATTTTAACCTTTCACCCACCCTAAACCCTAGCCTAACCCTATAAATACAACCCCTAAACACTACCCCCTCACTCTAAAATTCTGATCAAAACTCTCAAGAAAACCCTAGTGAAATTGTGTACAATTCAAGCTAGCAAAGGAGCGAAGCTTCGACGAAATTCCGACGACAACCCTAGGAGCTTCCGGCGAAGAAACGACGCACCGATGCCTCCTCCTGATTCCCCTACCTCCCTTCTAAGTTCTACACCAGTAATTCCCAATTTCCCCATTCTCTACTCTTTCTGAAAATACGGAATTACAAAACCCGACAGAATCGGAGCAAACCCGATTTCCGATTCGGTTTCTTCATAAAATCTCACTTTTCCCTTAATACAATCTTGTTAAACCATTACATGTTGACTATTAAATACTAATTAATCATATTGAACAAGTTCCATATCAAAAGAAATTGCTATTTCCATTTTACCGTACTTTTTCATTTAAATACCATAAAGTTTCATTTCGACATTTAACCATCTTAAACATGCTATACCTTTAAGTAGATCACGAGGTAATGACCCACCTCCTCACACACTCATATGCAACATAGCACAATATCCTCGGGAACATAGAATACGGGAAAACGACACCTTTTCAAATAAATACCATTACTAATAAAACCTTTTTTTCTAAAAGATTTAGTATTTTACACAAATCTTTGCAAAGTGCCGCTACAACCCAATTTGGGGGATCCGATTGGGATGGTACGGATTATCGCACATCCTCGGGCTTAGTAGTGCGAGATGCAGACCTCCGTACGGAGCATTCGGTCTCGAAAGATTTAAAATACGAAAATCTTAAGAAAATGGGATTTCTAGAATTATAATATATATTAAAATTTATTTTTATAAATATATATATAAATATATATATATGTAATATCAAAATAGCTATTTTTGTTATAATACAAATATTCAAACTTTTCCAAATCGAAAAATCTTTTTACATTAAAATACCATGAATTCAATACAAGATCAATATCACAATTTAATACCATATATTATGAAAATTAGGTTATTCTCAATATAAATGTCACATGTATAAAATATACATTTATTACAACTCTAAAAACGATAATTAAACACTTGGGGTGTTTTTTGAAAAGTATACAAATAATTTTTACATAAAACCCCCTCAAGTTCTATAAATTACCCTAAGGACCCTAGTAAACATAGGTTTAAGCGAAACCAATCTCTTAAGCCTCAGAGAGCCGGAGAAATGGGTGCTTGCCTATCTAAGGTAGACAATTAACAAACGGTGTTATCAACACGGTAATCGTCTTTGAAAAAGAGACAAATCCCGTCGCTCATGTGCAGCGGTTACCGATAATATCAAAACAATCAGGACTTCAATTTACTTTTTTAATTGTCTGACTCAGATTGAGTCTCTTTATAATCTGGCTTGAATATGATTCAAGTACAATCTACAATATTACAATTCAATATGAATCCATGAATCCATTTATTCCATATATTCAATCTATCAATCTATACAACTTGACCGAACCGAACCATGGATACACTTCCATTTACATGATTATTCAGCTACATCCATTTACATGATTATTCAGTTACATCCATTTACATGATTCTCCAGTTACATCCGTTTACTGATATCATGGTTTCAGTAAGTCATTCAATTATACAATCTATATTACAAGACAATACAAGTTGCAATACAACACAATATATTTCAATACATTCAATACAATAAACACTACGGGGTTATAAAGGGGTAGACTGGTACGGAATATGTTAAAGGTGGCACGAGGTGGTTACTTAGGACGTAATTACATCCATGCCGTTGTTCCGTGGTATTATCGACGGAGCCTTGTACTACGGGTTACCAAAGTCTCCAGTGTAAGTGGGACTCCTCTCGTATACACTGGCATCTTCTGTACCAAGCAACAAACAACAGCGTTAACCATATAATACAATTTAAAAAAAAAACTACCTTCTCTTTCTGTCTATTCTATTTCTCCCCTATCTTTGGAACTTACCGAGCGATTTGTTCGCTGACGACATTCTCTTTCTTTCTTCTTTGAATATCGTCAGGTGTTTTGGATCTTCCGGAGATCGAGCCCAGCGCTGAAGACTTGGATCATTTTGCTGAAGACCTGGATCATTTTGCTGAAGACCTGGATCATTTTCCTGAAGACCCAGAGCTTTAGTTTCATTGTACACATTTCCTTTCAGTACTTACATTTCTGTTATGCCACTGTTTAGGCATCGCTTTATTCCATGTATTTACTTTTCCATGTATTGTAAAAAGAATTGGAATAAATGAAGTTGTTGTTTTATTATAACTTGTCTCTTGTGCATTTACTTTTATATTGCTTAGATACGCTTAGCGTATTTACTTCACAGTAAATACGTAGCGGCATCGTCACGTCCTCTGCCCGTATACTGGGAAGCGGGGCGTGACAGGTTTTGTTGGTGGCCCATGCAGGTCAGAGCTGTATAGAACCATCCTATGCGGTTCTGTTCTGCTTGAACAACCTAAGCAATATAACACAAGAACTAGCAACTAAAATATTCTTTACAATTCATACTCCTTGAATCCTATCATTTCATATTCTTTGATCATATACTTTGAATCTGTCATAACCTAAAATTTTCTTTCAAGGTTATGGATTCCCCAAACAACACCAGCACCAACTTCAACAACACACCTCCACCACTACCACCCACCCCTGCCGTTCCTGCTCCACCCAACGAGCAGACAGTTCTGCTTGAGGAAATTCGAAGCCTCCTGGTTGGACTGCAGCAGCAGACTGCTATATTCGTGAACTGATCAGAAGCAGAAGCAACCAGGTATAAAACGCTCTGCCACCCAGATGGCAAGAGGAGCCTACACTACACAACCTTCTGAACCCAAGAGACAGAAAGAAACAATTAACCAGTCAAGTCTAAGTTTCTGTAGCTACTGCAGGAGAAAGGGACACTTGTGGAAGGACTGTAGGCGCGCTAAAGGCTTATATTTAGTTTGTGGCGCGTCCAATCAGGAATTGGAAACTGTCCTTAGAGACGCAACCCAGCTCACACAACCGTCAACTACCCGCAGCAGCCAGCTATCCAGGCTCCTGCAACTCATCCTACACTCCCAGCACCACCTCCACGTGGATTTCTTGCACAGCCAAATCGCCAATTCCATCAGGCACTAAGAAACATGCCTCGAGTACAGGGTAATATGCCTCCAGCTAGGAGGAACGTGCCACAGCGACATGCTTACACCTTAGCAGCCATAGAAGCCAAGACAGTTGACCAAGGTAACACTAGTAAGCCTTCTTCACATTTTTAAACCCTTGCATCATCTTGTTATACACTATCTATACTCCAGTCTTCAAACTTTTCTTAAAACTATTACACTTTCCTTTTTACAAATTTCGAGGACGAAATTTTTATAAGAAGGGTAGAATGTAACAACCCTAATTTTCCTATATAACTTTCTTTACAATTTTTTTTAAAAAATCCATAAAGGGGTATTTATTGCCTGAGCACAACACATAAGTAATTAATTAGCTATTTAATTATAATAAGGAGCTTGTAGCTCATTGGTAATACCTTGCACTGCTGAACTAAGCCATCAGAGTTCAAAATTCCATACCCCATATTATTTTTAATATTTTTTTTTTAGACCTTTAGAATACCAAGAGTTTACACGTGCATATCTCACAAAAACCCCACTAAACCCAAAAATGTAACATTACCAGAGGATAGATGAACCGTCGGGGGGGATTACGGCCGCCTGACTCGGCCGGAAATCGGCCAACTCGGCCTCGACTCGGCCGACTCAGGCCTCAGGCCGAGTCACGGCCGATTCCGGCGATGACCCCAACACAAAAAATGTGTCTTTTGGTCTCCCCTGTACACCTGCAAAATTTTATCCTCAGACCATTTTCAGAGCTCTTTTAAAACACCAATTACTCCACTTTTAATACATTTTATTACATTTTTCATTTTAACCTTTCACCCACCCTAAACCCTAACCTAACCCTATAAATACAACCCCTAAACACTACCCCCTCACTCCAAAATTCTGATCAAAACTCTTAAGAAAACCCTAGTGAAATTGTGTACAATTCAAGCCAGCAAAGGGGCGAAGCTTCGGCGAAATTCCGACGACAACCCTATGAGCTTCCGGCGACGAAACGACACACCGATGCCTCCTCCCGATTCCCCTTCCTCCCTTCTAAGCTCTAGTCTAGTAAGTCCCAATTTCCCCCTTCTCTGCTCTTTCTGAAAATACGGAATTATAAAACCCGACGGAATCGGAACAAACCCGATTTCCGATTCGGTTTCTTCATAAAATCTCACTTTTCCCTTAATACAATCTTGTTAAACCATTACATGTTGACTATTAAACACTAATTAATCATATTGAATAAGTTCCATATCAAAAAAAATTGCTATTTCCATTTTACCGTACCTTTTCATTTAAATACCATAAATTTTCATTTCGACATTTAACCATCTTAAACTTGCTATACTTTTAAGTAGATCACGAGGTAATGACCTACCTCCTCACACACTCATATGAAACATAGCACAATACCCTCGGGAATATAGAATACGGGAAAACGACACATTTTCAAATAAATACCATTACTAATAAAACCTTTTTTCTAAAAGATTAAGTGTTTTACATAAATCTTTGCAAAGTGCCGCTACAACCCAATTTAGGGAACCCGATCGGGATGGTGCGGATTATCGCACATTCTCGGGCTTAGTAGTGCGAGATGCAGACCTCCGCAAGGAGCATTCGGTCTCGAAAGATTTAAAATACGAAAATCTTAAGAAAATGAGATTTCTAGAATTATAATATATATTAAAATTTATATATATATATATATATGTAATATCAAAATACCTATTTTTGTTATAATATAAATATTCAAAATTTTCCAAATCGAAGAATCTTTTTACATTAAAATACCATGAATTCAATACAAGATCAATATCACAATTTAATAACATATATTATGAAAATTAGGTTATTCTCAATAGAAATGTCACATGTATAAAATCTATATTTATTACAACTATAAAAACGATAATTAAACACTTTGGGTGTGTTTTGAAAAATATACAAATTATTTTTACATAAAAACCCCTCAGCTTCTATAAATTATATTAAGGACCCTAGTAAACATAGGTTTAAGCGGGACCAATCTCTTGAGCCTCACGGAGCCGGAGAAGTGGGTGCTTGCCTATCTAAGGTAGACAATTAACAAACGGTGTTATCAACACGGTAATCGTATTTGAAAAAGACACAAATTATGCCGCTCATATGCAGCGGTTACCGATAATATCAAAACAACCAGGACTTCAATTTACTTTTCTAATTGTCTGACTCAGATTGAGTCTCTTTATAATCTGACTTGAATATGATTCAAGTACAATCTACAATCTACAATATTACAATTCAACATGAATCCATATATTCAATTTATCAATCTATACAACTTGACTGAACCGAACCATGGATACACTTCCATTTACACGATTATCCAGCTACATCCATTTACATGATTATTCAGTTACATCCATTTACATGATTATCCAGTTACATCCATTTACATGATTCTCCAGTTACATCCGTTTACTGATTTTATGGTTTTGGTAAGTCATTCAATTATACAATCTATATTACAAGACAATACAAGTTGCAATACAACACAATATATTTCAATACATTCAATACAATAAACACTACGGGGTTATAAAGGGGTAGACTGGTACGGAATATGTTAAAGGTGGCACGAGGTGGTCACCTAAGACGTAATTACATCCATGCCGTTGTTCCGTGGTATTATCGACGGAGCCTTGTACTACGGGTTACCAAAGTCTTCGGTGTAAGTGGGACTCCTCTCGTATACACTGGCATCTTCTGTACCAAGTTACAAATAAGAGCGTTAACCATATAATACAACTTTAAAAAAAACTACCTTCTCTTTCTGTCTATTCTATTTCTCCCCTATCTTTGGGACTTACCGCACGATTTGTTCGCTGACGACATTCTCTTTCTTTCTTCTTTGAATGTCGTCAGGTGTTTCGGATCTTCCGGAGATCGAGCCTAGCGCTGAAGACTTGGATCGTTTTGCTGAAGACCCAGATCTTTAGTTTCATTGTACACATTTCCTTTTAGTACTTACATTTCTGTTATGCCACTGTTTATGCATCACTTTATTCCATGTATTTACTTTTCCATGTATTGTAAAAAGAATGTGAATAAATAAAGTTGATGTTTTGTTATAACTTTTCTCTTGTGCATTTACTTTTATATTGCTTAGATACGCTTAGCGTATTTACTTCACAGTAAATACGTAGCGGCCTCGTCGCGTCCTCTGCCCGTATACTGGGAAGCGGGGCATGACAGGTGATCTTCTTCAAAGGAGAATTAAATTCTTGATTGTTTTTGTGAAAGCTTATGGAAGGGATTCTGTATCTCGCAGAAGTTTATAGGGAGTATTCTCTATATGAGACTTTAAGTCTCAGGTCCATTATATAGGAGAAGGAAAACTATCGATTGGTTTGAGAGAATCTCTCATTGAGAGATATCAATTGATTTAATTGATCTTAAAGATCACATGAGGAATTTTATTCACCGTTGGATATTTGATCCAGTCACTTTCTGTTTAATAGAAAATATTTCTCGTTAGTTTTAACAAGATCAGGAAAATATTTTCCTAACATAGGATTTTATTCTATCTGATGATCTAATCGGTGATATTATAATCACCGTTGGATTTTAAATCCAAAAGATCTCTGTTTAACAGAAAAAATCTTTCTATATTAGAGAGTTCAGGGAAAATATTTCTCATATAGAATTTAATTCTATCATATAGAATTTAATTCTACTAGAATCCAGCGCTTCAAACTAATGTGCTCACGTGATCTTCATGTGAGTGCTGCCATATACATATATGGCCAGGGTACTTATGTGCCTTGCACATGAGTACTCACGTATTTAGCACGTGAGGGCTTTTATAGGATTTAATCCCATCTAAAAACAGTACTCATATGCTTTGCATGTGAGTGCTCACTTATTCAACACATGGGGGCAATCATAGGACTTTATCCTATCTAAAGCCGGTACTCATATCTTTTGCATGTGAGTGCTCACGTGTTTAACACGTGTGGCTACCCTTCAATATTTTTATAAGGGAACATTGTTGTTTTGCTCTTTCGCCGACATGGTAATTACTGGCAATGATGATAAAAGGTTTCAAAGCTTCGGACGGAACTCTCTATCCGATTCGAAATGAAAGATTTTGGTGAGCTTCATCAATTTCTTGGTTGAAGTGAAGAATGTGAAGGATGCAGTTCTTGTCTCTCAAGAGGGTTATGCTGGGAAGCTCATTGAGAGGTTTGGCTTGAATGAAAGCAAATGGTGCTCCTCTCCACTTGAAGCAAATTTTAAAAATTAGGCATGAAGAAGGTAAGTTTTTCCGGATCCTCGACCTTATCTGCACTTTTGGAAAGCCTCATTTATTTAACGATCACAAGGCCGGATATTGCTTTCTCAGTTGGTCTTGTGAGCCATTATATGCAATTCACTTGAAAGCCACATCTTGAAGTGGCGAAGCGAATCTTATGTCTACTATTGATTTGGGCTTACTATATAAGAGGAATGCAAAGTTTAAGTTGCATGGTTGCACAGATAGCGATTGGGGTGGTGATTTAGATGACCAGATGTCCACTTCGGGCTATATATTTTATTGCAGATCGACGGGTGTTTCTTAGTGTAGTAAGAAATAAGATTTTGTTTCTCTTTCTACAATCGAAGCAGAATACAAGGTTTCATCTCTTGCGGCTCAAGAATATGTATAGTTGAGGTGGTTGGTCGAGAATATTCATTTTCCAATTTATAAACCAATAACTATTCAAGGCAACAACTAAAGTGCTATTAAGCTTGCTGCTAATCCGGTTTGTCATGCTCAGAGCAAACATATTGATATTGAGCATTATTTTAGGCTTGAGATGGTGCTTGATGAAGTTATTGGTGTGATGGAGGTGAGAAGTAAGGACAATGTTGCCGACATCTTCACCAAGTCTCTTTCTAAAGGTCCATTCGAGTTTTTTTCGAAACAAGCTTGAATTATTTTCGAAAAATGCATTTTAAAGGGGAGTATTAAATTTGTTAAAGTGTGTTTTTGGAAAATTGTCTAGTAATAATTTATCTTTGTTTTTATTTTTTATTTTTTATTTTATGAGGGATGTAGTGAAGATATTATGTTGAGAGCTAAATTTGTATTTTTGAGCTTACACATGTGTGGGAGACACACGACACATTCATCCATCATCCATTCTTCTCTCTACAAATTTCCCACCACCATACCTGCATGGGTAAGTTTGAATTTGGCTTAATTAATCCATCCATCTTTCATCCTTTCCAAAATCATTAATGATTCCATTTTCTCATTTTCCTTAATCAAGAAAGTGTTTGACAAATTAATCAACCCATGCCAAATTATGACAACTTCTTCTTCTTCTTCATGAAACCATTCCATCACAAAAATATTTCTATTGCTCCTACATTGTGCAAGTACTCCAAGCTCTATTATTCTGTATGCTCATGAATTATTAATGCAATTTATTCTCTCATTTCCCTCATTTACGATGCCCTTCTTCTATTGTGTATTGTGAGTCTTAGGCTAGTGTGAACTTTGTTCCACTGTTGTAGAGTCGGATTTTGTATATTTCGGATCCATATTTCTTCACAATTGCCCCTTTAGATTTTTCGTCCACAATCTAACTTGCAAAGAGATTTTCTCTGGTTACCGATGGAATGGAATGGATGAAAGCACTCTTTATGTTAACCAAAGTTACATTTAACCATAATACTTTATAACTTTCATACTCTTCATCTAATAGATACTATATATAGTTTTTATCCTCTTTCTCATGGAGAAATCCTATACGCAAAAAGCCCCGATGTGTAGGTAAAAAACAAAAATTCTAAAGTTTTTTCCCATTTATTTCTCTTAAGATAAATTTTCATGTTTTTTTGTTTGATTCACTAAATGTAATGTTTAGATTTATATTTTTTTCACATCCATGCAATTTGACCATTCGAAGAACATTGGATGGAGGGGGTGAATATGTTATTTTAGCATCCTAATAGCTATTAATAAAACAATAGTTTGATGGATGTATTAACCATAGACGGTTTATTTGGTTTGGTTATAAGTTTTTGAGGCTTTATTCAACAGGTTTTAGAGTTTGTATTTAGAATTAGTTGACTTTTAGCCCTGTTTGAATACAAAGTTAGGATAATCCAGGCTTATTTTAAAGTGGGGATAGGAGGCATGCAAACTGTGGTTTGCAAGCCTCAAACTCCAAAATTAGAGTTTTGTAAACTTTAATCAGATTGGAGTTGAGATAACTGCAGTTTAAGACTTAAATTTTTTAGTTATCTCAACTTCAAAATGACTGTCAAACAAGCCAAATTAAGTATTTTGAAGTTGACTTTTAGGAGTTTTAGGAAACCACCGTTTACAAAACTCAACTCTGTTCCCACAGATGCCCTTAGGGGTTCAATATAAGAAAAAACCTATTATTTTTATTTACTCGCAGGTACACATATTTGGTCTAAAGCTGTCTATAAATACTAAGGTTCTAATTTGATCCCTAACCAGTAACCAAACATCAAATTCATTTCAACCCAATTCCTAATCTTCAGACACCAACAGCAATAAACCAATAATATCATCAAAATTTTCCTCCAAAAAAAAAAATCCCATTCAAAAACAACTACAGAACTGGCGAACTTGAGAAAAAACATACTTCCCTCCAAATTCAAATTCAAACCAAAACCCATCTCCTTCTCTTCAAACACAATCTCCTCTCTCTCACAATGCATTCCAAAACCCACATCAAATCTCCTCACCACTCTCTCAGACCACCCAAACCCCGAAATCTCGGCCTTCACCCAAAAGGGCTTCTCTTTGATAGCAAACCCAACAATTGTGAAAGCAATCCATGGTCTCTCGATTCGCCATTGTATCAACCTTGGCATTTTCCAGTACAACACCCTCATCAACATGTACTTCAAATTCAACAACCCAAAAGCCGCACTCCACGTGTTTGATCGAATGCCGCAGAGAAATGCTGCTACTTACAACACTGGCATTTCTGGGGTGTTTAAAGCTGGTAATTTGGAAAAAGGAATGAGCTTGTTTAGAGAGATGAGAGAAGATGGGTTTGAGCCTAATGGGTTCGTGCTCGCAAGCATTATAACACGAGGCGTCGATGTTCATGGCTTGGTTTTGAAACTTGGGTTGATTACTGATGTTTACGTTGGCACTGCATTGCTGCATTTTTATGGGAGAAATGGGTTTGTTTTACATGCAAGGAGATTGTTTGACGAAATGTCTGAGAGAAATGTTGTGACTTGGACTGCTTTGATGGTGAGTTACTCTTTGAATGGGTTTCCAAATGAAGCAATTAGAACTTATTCCAAAATGAGAGAAGATGGGGTTGTTTGCAACGAGAACTCCTTTGCGACAGTGACTAGTTCTTGTGCTATGCTCGAGAACGAAAAGTTAAGCCTTGAGGTTCTTGCCCATGTTGTGGTTTCGGGGCTAGAAGCAGAGGTTTCGGTTGCGAATTCACTTATCAATATGTTTGGAAAATTGGGACGAGTAGAAGATGCTGAATATTTATTTTATCGCATAAGAGAAAAGGACACCATATCATGGAATTCGATGATAACGGTGTTTTCTCATGAGGGAATGAGTGAAGAATGCTTGCAGTGTTTTGCGGAAATGCAGAGATATAATATGAAATCGGATTATACCACTTTGTGTTCTATGATTTTAGCGTGTAATAATGTAAATCATTTGAGATGGGGAACGGGGTTACATAGTTTTGCTATTAGGAGTGGGCTTGGCTCTTTTGTTTCGGTGTGTAATACCCTTGTTACTATGTATTCGATGTCGGGGAAACTGAATGATGCAGAGCTAGTGTTTTATGAGACGTCAGAAAAGGATTTGATTTCGTACAATAACATGATGTCTTCGTATATTCAAAGTGGACATGATACCGATGTATTGAAGTTTTTCTCTCAAATGCTTCGAGAAAAGATCGAAGCAAATTATGTGACATTTGCTAATGCATTGGCCACATGTTCTAACCCTGAAGCTCTATTAGACGGAAAAGCAATTCATGCCCTAATCATCCACAATGGCCATCTTGGCAATTTGCTTGTGGGAAATTCTTTGATAACGATGTACAGCAGATGCAATGCAATGAGAGAAGCCAAACATGTATTTCAAGTGATTCCAAAGCCAGATTTGATCTCATGGAACACTCTAATTGGAGGTTATGTGGAGAATGAAGAGCATATTGAAGCAATGGAAGCGTTTGTTTCCATGAGAAAAGCCGAAATAAGTGAAAATTACATTACAATGGTGAACATTCTTGGGGTTTGCTCATCTCCAAAGGATCTAATGAAATATGGAAGGCCACTTCATGCTCATATAATCACTGCCGGGTTTGATTCCGACGAATTTGTTAATAACACTCTTATCTCAATGTACGCAAAGGGTGATGATTTTGATTCAAGTGGGTTTATATTTGATCGCTTGGAAACAAAAACAGCAGTTTCTTGGAACGCTATAATTTCCTCGAAAGCTCACCATAATCGAGGTGAAGAAGCAATGAAGCACTTTCTTGAAATGCTTCGTGCTCGAATCGAAGTAGATCGCTTCAGCCTCTCCGGTGCCTTTGCAGCTTCTGCGAGCTTAGGTTCACTTGAAGAAGGGCAACAATTCCATTGCTTGATCACAAAAGTAGGGTTTGATCAAGATCCTAATATAGCAAATGCTGCAATGGATATGTATAGCAAATGCGGAAAATTGGATGATATGTTAAAATTGCTTCCAGAACAATATAATCGTTCACGACTGTCATGGAACATTTTAATATCTGGCTTTGCCCGACATGGACTTTTTAAGAAAGCCGAGGACATTTTTAACAAAATGGTTCATGCAGGAACGAAACCAGACTATGTTACATTCGTTTCCGTGCTCTCTGCTTGTAGCCATGGGGGGTTAGTCGATAAAGGCCTCAAGTACTATAAATCTATGACAGTTGATTTTAATATTCCCCCAAGGATAGAGCATTGTGTTTGTATTGTTGATCTTCTTGGTCGTTCAGGTAGGCTAATTGAAGCCGAGAAATTCATAGAAGAAATGCCCGTGCCACCAAATGATTTTATATGGAGGAGCTTGTTATCTTCGAGCAGAACCGAGAAAAATCTCGAAATTGGCAAAAAAGCAGCGCATCAACTTCTTGAATTATCCCCTTCCGATGATTCAGCTTATATTTTGCTATCGAATGCATATGCACTTAATGGGCAATGGGACGAGGTTGAGAATTTGAGAATGCATATGAAATCGATCGATTTGAAAAAGAAACCAGCTTGTAGTTGGATTAAGCTCAAGAACAAGGTACATTCATTTGGAATCGGGGATTGGACTCATGCAAAAGAAAAATTGATACGTGAAAAATTGGCAGAGGTTTTGCAAATGGTTAAGGAAATAGGCTATGTCGCGGATATATCATTATCTTTGCATGACACAGATGAAGAGCAGATAGAACAGAATTTATGGAATCATAGCGAGAAGCTTGCCTTAGCTTTTGGGTTGATGGAAGCTCCTCAAGGATCGATGATTAGGGTTTTCAAGAATCTTCGAGTTTGTGGGGATTGCCATTTGGTGTACAAATTGGTTAGTAGAGTTGTTGATCGCGAACTCCTGTTGAGGGATCCTTATAGATTTCATCATTTTAGAGGAGGGACCTGCTCGTGTTCAGACTACTGGTAGCAATGCAGTGATCGAAGAACCTCTTCAGATATTTTCATGAAGTCACTCTATTTGGTGAGTAATTATTTGTTCTTTTTATTTTTCAATGTATCATTTTGAAATTACATAACTTGGGTACAATGCATAGTTCTCTATAGCTTTGCATGGTCCTTCATTATCAAGAAGAGGCCTTCGCTCTTTGTTGTAGTGTCATAAAATTATATTTTAATGTGAAGCAGGAGAGCATAGCCTTTGTTTAATGTGGCGTGGGGAGGGGGGGGGGGTGTTGCGTGGGTTGGGTCTTGCTCTTATTTTCTGTTGCATATTTTGTCTTTGACGAATATTCTAATGCAAATATTTGTTCCCTAAACTTGCTGTTTACTATTCTACAGTAAACTTGGTTGGACAATTGTTTATACAAAAAAGTGGCGTTCTGTTGAGCGGCTGAGTAAGGCATGACAGAGAAAAGATAGTTCGGCCCAAATCATTTGGGACGGAATCGGTTAGTTAAGGAACCGGATCAATATGATCATGAGAGATACGAAGGATCATAATAAGGTCTTATGAGAGATTTACAATCAATCAGAAGTCGGTGATTACGGAACTTCAGCACCAAGCAAGAGTGTAATTGATGCTCGAATCAAGGAAAATCTAGGGTTTTGAAATATTTCCCAATAAACCGTAATCTTATAAAAGCCAAAGTTGAAGAGAAAGAAAGGCCATCTCTGAATCAATCAACCAATTATCAATTCTCCTAATTCTAAGGCGTCTTAGCCACCCTACCAGATCTTTAGTGATCAACGCATCTCCATCGAGGTCCTGTCGAGATTTGAGACAACCAGCCCTCCTTGATTAGGTATGTCTCAACGTTCCTTTAGATCTACATAAAACAGAGCATGAAGATGAAGGAATGCCACTTGGCCCTCCTTTCGGCGTACCAGCACTCATATGGTGCCGATTGGGGTATGACCGAGGACGTCGATGGCCGGATCAGGGCTGTTATCATGCCTACAAGAGGTTCAGACGTCCATCCATACTCTTGTAACGTGATAATAAAACTGATCTCGGCCTCCAACCGTATTAAGCTTGGTGGTCACAATACAGGGAATTTAGACGTTCATTTCTGTCCTTATGTTGTGATTCCGAGATTGGTCTCGGTCTAGACGAGACGGTTGGCCATCCACTCGGTCTGGTAATAAACGACTGAGCGATTTAGACATCCATTCCTGTGCTTGGGTATTGAGAGCAGGCTGAGCGGTGTGGCCGATGAATCATAATTTGGCTTGAGGCTTACGGTGTAGGAGATTTAGATTTCCATCTCTACTCCTGCACTTGGTCTTCAAGACGAGCTCATGATCCAAGGATTTGAGAGTTTGTTTTTATTATCAGATCATATGTAACTGTAACCTTATTTTATCAATAATATGATGGCTGAATAATTTTTACCTTTGCTGTGTCATTTATAAATCTCAGTCTATGCAACCAAGGGGTCCGTTTCTATTTTATTATGGAAGAACGTTCTCCTCTTCCTCTAACGATGGCCCATCCATTGAGAGAGACAGTGCCGCGCTAATTATTTTTGTTTTAAGCGCAGATCTAATTTTAGAGCGAACACCTTTTTGGAAAGCCTGGTGGGACCCCGCTGTTGTATGGTACAGACCCGATCCAGTAACAACAAAATTCCTGATTTTCAGCACTTGTCATTGGCGGAAAAGGCCACGCGGCGGAAAACCAAGTGATCAGAGAAGAGAAGCGACGACAGTAACAGCCATAGTCAAAATGAAGCACCTCCGAACGAAGACGACTCCGCTGCGTCAAAAAGGGCTTCAAGTTCGGCGAATCTTCCGCCGAACAACGATGACCCGCCGACGAATTTCACCAATAGAGAACTACTCGAGGGGATTAACCAGCGGATTGATCAAATGGCAGCCGCTTTCGATCACCAGATGATGGAAATTAACCAGCAAGCCTTCCAGGCTTTACCATCGATGCTGATCCAGGTGCAACAGCCTTTGCAAGAAGTGATGAACGCTTCCAACGGAAGTTCCAATCAAATGCGGCTATGGATAGGTTAGTGGCAGCCGCTAGGTCTTGGGGAAATAATCCATAGAATTTTGGTGTCCTAAATCCGACGGCTCCTACTACCGGTTCGGCTCCAGATGCACCAAATAACAACCTCGGTGGGCATGCGCAGCGTAACACCGCCTCATCGGGAATTCCCTCGTTCCAGGAGACAAATCACGATTACCCAAACCAAAATCATGGGGGCAATACCGCTCCCCCACCCGTGTTCCAACCTACCGTTCCAAACCAGACCAGGGCTAGGCTGGACGACAGACATGGATTACCTCTTAGGGGAAGACTTGGTACGCTCCTGTAGGCGGCCAGAATTTCGGCCGACAGGACTACAATACACTGACCCGATTACCGTTTAATGCGTCAACTACAGAGTTTTGATGGTTCGGTGACGACTTTGATCCTAACGAAGAACCAGTGTACCGTCCTCGAATGAACCAACAAGTTTTCCCCAATGCTCTTCATCCGCGGGATAGAGAACCAGGGGAGTGCTATAGAAAGCCCTATACGGATCACTATGATTAGACATATGAGTATCCAAGGGGTTTCAAAGTCCTCGACTTCACGCTATTCTCAGGTGAAAACGGCCAATTGGCCGACGAGCACATTGCTAGATTTACTATTTAGTGTAAAGAGGCCGACAACTTTGGTATGTACAAGGTCCGATTGTTCGGTGGATCCTTCACCGGGGTAGCATTCGAATGGTATCGAAATTTGGTGCCAGCTTCTATCCAAGATTAGCCGACTATGAAGCAGAGCTTCAGGGCCCAGTTTATCACGATCATCGTCGATGTGGCAGTGCCAGATATCGGTAGGATATACCAAAAGAACAACGAGCCAGTATAGGAATTCGTTGCCCGGATGTTGGCTAAGAACAAATGTCGGGTGGCTTTACACGATAAGGAATACAAGAAGATGGCACAAAGGAACTTGCTCCACGATAGCAGGAAACATTTCATGGGTATGAAGTTCGAAAATATGAACGATTTGGTGATCCACGTAGCACCTTACGAATGGATGACTCGTGATGAAGAGACGAAAAGGAATTCCTCCAGGAATTTAGGGTTCAAAAACAAGTTCAGTGTGACCATCATCGAGATCTAAGAAGGAGAGGAAGCCGATCTTCTTGATGCCGAGATCGAGACTAACGTCAGTATTGCCGAGTTCCTCCCAGGGAAGACCTATATCTGCACCATGCCTAAAGAATTTACAGATTCGGTGCCTAAAAGGGGATCTGTCAAAAGGAATTATTTTGAGAGGAACCGAGACTACGACTATGACATAACAAAGACAAATGATTTTCGACACACTCTTATAAGATAAGCAACTCAAAATATCCCATCGATTTTCAAGCGCTGAAGAGATCGCGAAAAAGAAAGATTATAGTAAATGACACAATTCGGAGTCTCATTCAACTATTAACCGCGTACTTCTTCACAATACTCTGCAAAAGGCCTTTGAGGAAGGGTGAATCAAATTCGTAAAAGCGGTTTTAGAGATCGAAAAGAACCTTTTCCTAAGAAGACATCGGTGAACGTTGTTAATACCGATTTAGGGAAAGGGACTAATGAGGTTGCGCCCTTTCTAGGAACTAATGAAGAATCAACCAACTTTGAGAGGAACCTTACGGGGTCTGTTAGAATCATTAGGTTGCTAAATCCAGTGAAAGCTCAGATATGGTTGGCTGAACTGGAAGGTTCGGTCACATGAACTCTCGTGAAAACAGTACGCAGGAGTAAGATGGGGAATCACGAGGTAAAACAAGATTTATGCAACTCTTGTATGGTCTACCAGTGCAAGGGTGTGCCTCCAGCGGTGCAGAAACACCTTTCGGGAAAATTAGAATCGGAGAAGCGGAGAAATTGAAGACAAGTGTGTTTGACTCGTTTGTAAGTACGCTAATCGGAACTGGAGCTGTTGAGGGGGGCGAGAAGGTGAATAGCTCCAAGCCAAGGGAGGATGGACCGAGTGGTTCTAAAACCCGTGAAGCAGACCTAGGCGTAACACATGAGGCTTTCGGAGCGTTCAATCAGAATAAGCCTTTCGGCACTAGATTACAGAAACATAGGCCTTAGCCTCATCGAACATTTCCTGTCATATGGCGTGGCCCGGACAGAGAGGCATCGGTTGTTAGAAATACCGATGAAGAGAAGAAAATGCTCAGGAATAATTTCTTGAGGTGGCCGACCCCCGAGACTATCTTCGCGACGTCGCTAGAAAGTCTAGGAAGATTCTCGAGATGGAGAAAAACTGTGAATAGAGATCTGTCAAGATCATCAAGGGGTGGACGTTATCACGAGGCCCCCACGGATGGTGAAGCCTCCCTGGGCTGTCACAGGAGTATGGACAGGGATTTAATGGCCTGTCAGGCCGATCAGGAATACATGCTCTCCCGAACCTCAT